>OZ035842.1:6575852-7227380 GCA_964034765.1 Knipowitschia caucasica | reverse complement strand
ACTCTGAACAAGCGCTTTGGTAATAAAAGGATGTTTTATTATTATTGTTATCCTGCAGCATTGATGGTAATGTGGTACCATGGCACGTTATACATCATCTGTTTTCTCAGGAATTTAATGTATTCTAACATTTTTACCCAAAACATCATAAAAATCCTTTAATAAGAGTGAAACTCATGTCAAATAAAAGTTGTGTAAAAACAATTTCTTTCTAATCGGCCTCAGACCAAAATGAGTTTGACGCTTCTGCTCTGTTGGAGTTTATTCTTGGGCTTCAATCTTTAGTTGATTACTTTACTCCTTATGCTTGTTGACGTGACTTATTTGATTGACTGCGGAACCTTCCGCAGTCAACCATTGGTTTTGTATTTCTTTATTCCGTCATTTTTTTTGACACGTTTCACAGCTTTCACATTTTCAACAATTTCCACAAGTTATACATCAAAACGTTCCACATGTTTGGGAGATTATTGCTATTACTTTTGGGACTTCAGCGATTTCCGGTTTTTCCGCAATCGGACAAAAATCTGCATTGAGAATTCTGCAATGCATTTTAATAGGCCCATGCATTTTAATAGGACTTCAGCTCTTTCAGACATTTCTACAGTTTCAATGATTCAACAGTTTCAAGGATTCAACAGTTTCAAGGATTTCAGCAGTTTCAAGATTTCAAGAGTTTCAAGGACTTCAACAGTTTCAAGGACTTCAGCAGTTTCAAGGACTTCAGCAGTTTCAAGGACTTCAGCAGTTTCAAGGACTTCAGTGTAATCATGCAACCTAATAGGGATTTTTCCATGTAAACCAGTATAATGCAACTTAATAGGGATTTTTCCATGTAAACCAGTATAATGCAACTTAATAGGGTTTTTTCCATGTAAACCAGTATAATGCAACTTAATAGGGATTTTTCCATGTAAACCAGTATAATGCAACTTAATAGGGTTTTTTCATGTAAACCAGTATAATGCAACTTAATAGGGTTTTTTTTCATGTAAACCAGTATAATGCAACTTAATGGGGATTTTTCCATGTAAACCAGTATAATGCAACTTAATAGGGGTTTTTACATGTAAACCAGTATAATGCAACTTAATAGGGTTTTTTCCATGTAAACCAGTATAATGCAACTTAATAGGGTTTTTTCCATGTAAACCAGTATAATGCAACTTAATAGGGTTTTTTCCATGTAAACCAGTACAATGCAACTTAATAGGGATTTTTCCATGTAAACCAGTATAATGCAACTTAATAGGGTTTTTTACATGTAAACCAGTATAATGCAACTTAATGGGGATTTTTCCATGTAAACCAGTATTATGCAACTTAATAGGGATTTTTCCATGTAAACCAGTATAATGCAACTTAATAGGGTTTTTTCATGTAAACCAGTATAATGCAACTTAATAGGGTTTTTTTTCATGTAAACCAGTATAATGCAACTTAATGGGGATTTTTCCATGTAAACCAGTATAATGCAACTTAATAGGGGTTTTTACATGTAAACCAGTATAATGCAACTTAATAGGGTTTTTTCCATGTAAACCAGTATAATGCAACTTAATAGGGTTTTTTCCATGTAAACCAGTATAATGCAACTTAATAGGGTTTTTTCCATGTAAACCAGTACAATGCAACTTAATAGGGATTTTTCCATGTAAACCAGTATAATGCAACTTAATAGGGTTTTTTACATGTAAACCAGTATAATGCAACTTAATGGGGATTTTTCCATGTAAACCAGTATTATGCAACTTAATAGGGATTTTTCCATGTAAACCAGTATAATGCAACTTAATAGGGATTTTTCCTTGTAAACCAGTATAATGCAACTTAATAGGGTTTTTTTCATGTAAACCAGTATAATGCAACTTAATGGGGATTTTTCCATGTAAACCAGTATTATGCAACTTAATAGGGATTTTTCCATGTAAACCAGTATAATGCAACTTAATAGGGTTTTTACATGTAAACCAGTATAATGGAACTTAATAGGGGTTTTTACATGTAAACCAGTATAATGGAACTTAATAGGGGTTTTTACATGTAAACCAGTATAATGCAACTTAATAAGGATTTTTACATGTAAACCACTATAATGTAACCTAATAGGGGTTTTTACATGTAAACCAGTATAAAGCAACTTAATAGGGATTTGTACATGTAAACCAGTATAATGCAACCTAATAGGGATTTTTCCATGTAAACCAGTATAATGCAACTTAATAGAGATTTTTCCATGTAAACCAGTATAATGCAACTTAATAGGGATTTTTCCATGTAAACCAGTATAATGCAACCTAATAGGGATTTTTCCATGTAAACCAGTATAATGCAACCTAATAGGGATTTTTCCATGTAAACCAGTATAATGCAACCTAATAGGTTGCATTATACCACCAGACCAAGACCCAAACGAAGACTCAGACCACCACCAGATAATGACCACAGACCAGGTTTCCTTAGTTACAGGAACCAAATTGTTTCAGCGGTGAGGGGATTTTTCAGTTTCAAGGACACTTTCAATACATTCAGTAGTTTCAAGGATTTCAACTGTTTAAGAATTTAACCAGTTTCAAGGATATCAGGAGGTTCAAGGATTTCAGGAGTTTCCACACTTTCAACAGTTTCCAGGTTTAAAAAAAGTTTCAAGGATTTCAGGAGTTTCAATGTTTCAACAGTTTCAAGGATTTCAGGAGTTTAAAGGTTTCAACAATTTCAAGGACTTCAGGAGTTTCAAATATCTATCAAGTATTTTAACAGTTTCAAGGCCTTTTAAAGGATTTCAAGGATTTTTTTTAGCAGATTTCCACATTAGATCTGTTCCGCAGTCAATCGCAATGGCTTCAGCCATTGCAAGTTTCTAGTTTTATTTTGTAATTACCAAATACAAGACTTTCTATGTGGATATTCAGTTTTGGCTGTTGTCATTCCGGGAATGTCTTACCGGGAGGAGACCAGGGTGAGACTGAGGCCACAGAGGGACAGTCGTGAGAGACTTAGGGTGGGACCAGGGTGAGACCCAGCGTGAGACCAGGGTGAGACCGAGGCCACAGAGGGACTTGTCTCTGGCTTAGGAACGCCTCAGGATTCCCCCAGGAGAGGGAAGTGTGTGTCTCTGTTAAGTCTGGATTAAGTGGAAGAAAATGGATGGATGGGTTTGGCTAAAGATAAAGAGAAAAGAGAGATGTTGGTATTTACTTTGATATTTAAGCCCATTCTACTGTTATGTTTTTGTGTGAACTAATTTTCCACGACCCATTTTGTGTTGACTAACGTATCGTCAGGGCATTTTGTTTTTCATATCCTCATAGACACCGATACCATCAGTCCACCTGACTTTTGTGTCTCTGGAACTTCCCCGTTGTGGCACAGAGGCTTTTGTCTGTTGAACCAGGTGACTTCTTATCTGTGACCAGGTGAGTTCCTGGTGTCAGTATGAGGTGATGTCACATTACAGCCGCTGACTCAGAACCAGCTCTTCCACTTCAGACGTGACCGCAGGTTTTTACACGTTTGATTCCAGGGAGTAGTTTAAAGACGACAGACTAATCTCCTCTGGTTGAAGTTGTTTTCTACTTTAAAACGCTTTGGTTTGTGGGTAATAAAAACTAGTGACGGAATCTTAGGCATTATTATTGGTATTTAAAAATTATAATGAGATCACTTATTTTAAATGTGAAATGATATCTTTAGCAGTTTGGCCTGATTGTCTAAGAAGATGAGAGAAGCAAACAGTCTGTTGCTATGGTAACTAGGACTTGCTCCAAACTGATATTTCTCCGAACCAATCTAAGACCAGTCTAGAACCAGTCCAGAACCGAATCCAGCTGGGACCATAACAGCTGAATAGACAAGAGTTTTGTCAACAACAAATCTATAACCAACACCTTTTTCACAAAGATAGAAATCCTGGTTTTATTCCTTGTTTTGTCGTAAATGATTTGAGAATCATAACGAGACCTTTTTTAGTTCTGCGCCACATGGTACTTTACCAGTGAGATTAGCTCCACGCGGTGAGTTCTGGCGCCCGGATCACAGACTTTCTGATTGGTGAAACGGTGGAGGGCGGGACATCGAAATGAAAACAAACTTTAATGATGACAGATTAGGGCCCTTTAATGATGACAGATTAGGGCCCTTTAATGATGACAGATTAGGGCACTTTAATTATGACAGATTAGGGCCCTTTAATTATGACTGATTAGGGCCCTTCAATTATGACAGATTAGGGCCCTTTAATGATGACAGATTAGGGCCCTTTAATGATGACAGATTAGGGCCCTTTAATGATGACAAATTAGGGCCCTTTAATGATCACAGATTAGGGCCCTTTAAAGTGATAGTCTGTAACTCTAAATGAATTACAAATTTTAGGAAATGTGTTAAATTGACCTCCTGGCCTTAAATGTTGATATAAAATAAGTCATTTTATTAATTCTAATATTACGGGCAAGTCCCGCCTTCCCGGCTCTTAGCTATAGTTCAGAATCCACGGTGCCGTCGAGGTTAACCAATCGAGTCATGCCAAGGGCTGTCAATCATCGGCACTGATGCTCGCAGCTGCTCATGCTCAGTTGTTTGTTTTCGCGGAGCCTCTATTAGGCTCTGGAACTACATGAAAACTAAACAAAGAATTCTGAACATCCGCGCTGAGTTACCCACGTATATACTGAACCTATATCCATAATCAGATCCTCTGCAGATGTGTCCTATAATGTGCACTTCATAATAATAGCACTTCCTGGTTTGCCGCGATCGCTTTTTTTGTGCATAAAAACATTATTTTTTTCATTAAAACGTTCACAAATAATCCTGAAAACCTCCGTGCATGTGTATTAATAATGTTTATGTATAATGTGTTCTCTGATTAACATTTCAAAGTGTTACGGAAACGTAGGTGTAGACCAATCAGAAAGGAAGGGGGAGGGAGCTTTGTCGTTTTTTTCAAATCAAGTACCTCTGTCTCTCTTTCTGACAAACTCCAGACAATCACTTTAATGATGACAGATTAGGGCCCTTTAATGACGACAGATTAGGGCCCTTTAATTATGACAGATTAGGGCCCTTTAATGATGACAGATTAGGGCCCTTTAATGATGACAGATTAGGGCACTTTAATGATGACAGATTAGGGCACTTTAATGATGACAGATTAGGGCCCTTTAATGATGACAGATTAGGGCCCTTTAATGATGACAGATTAGGGCCCTTTAATGACGACAGATTAGGGCCCTTTAATCCTGTCCTAGTCCCTGACCTCTCGTCTCAAAGATGTCCTTGTGTGTATTAAACTGTTCAGTCCTGGTCTGGATAGTGTTTTGTTTTCGCTCTCGCTCTGCGCCGCATCGGTCCTGCTCAGGTCAGACTTTATTGGCGGTGAACCAGATCTGCAAACACCACATTGACGGCGCTATCAGTCGATTAGAGCCACAAAGGGCCGCAGGAAAGGGCCGCAGAGCTTTGGTAAACGCCGTTAGCTTCTCCAAACAGCTGCAGCCCATTACAGACTCCGCCCAAACTACACGGAAATGAGAGATTCCTGCAAAAATGTCAATCCTCCCAAATCACACATTTTATCACCGAGACGTCAGACCAGTGTCAGAGCCATGTTATTGTACAGCTGTCAGACTGTACAACAGACTGTCTCCTACGGGGATCAATAAAGGATCTATATCTCTATACTGTACGTGTATGAAGAGGGAGAGAGGTTAAAGGGGACGTATCATGCTTCTGTCTGCTGCATGAGGACCATCAATGACACCTGTGGATTATTATTTAAAGGTGCAGTAAAGGATTCAGCTTAGCATTAGCATCCGAGTAGCTACGGGTCAAAACCTTTCCTAAAGATTTATGATTTTTATTTTTTGAGGCTACAGAAATGTGTCCATTCTATTTGAAAACACATGAGAACGTGACCTCTTTTGGGGTTTAGGGTATTTTCTCACAGTATTTTAAACACTGACTGCATCTGTCACCCTTGTCCTGTTGGGTCAAACCGATCCACCACCGGGATTAAAAGTAGAAGAAAAAAACCTTAAATTAGGGTCTAATGCAGCGGTGTCCAAACTTTTTAGTAGTAAAGCCACTGCAGATAACAGCTTTGACTGTATCAGACTGTTCTCAAATTTAAAATGAGCAATGATCCAAATAAGTAAAAATCAACTGTCAGTATGTACAAATACAATGAACGGCTGAGTTTCAAAGGGTGAGCTTTACAACAAGGTAGAGCAGGGGTCTCCAACCTGTAGCTCTCCAGCCCCTTCTTGGTAGCTCGCCAATGGATTTAGAAATGAACAAATCAAATAATGTACTTAATATTTCAGATTGTAGTTATTTATTATTGTAAATGCTCTTACATTGTGCACTAGTAACAAATATACGATTACAAAAATGACTGTACCCAATATCAGGCACCAATATATCACACGTCTGTTTCCTCTAACGCTTAAAGAATCAGAATCTGAATCATTTTTATTGCTATGTCAGTAACAGGAAGTCAGACTAGGAAACGGCGTTGGCTCGGTGCAACAGTCAGAAAGAGAGGCAAAGAATGAGTAGCTCTCTGCCTTTATCGTCCCGGAACAGTAGCTCTCTGCCTTTATCGTCCCGGAACAGTAGCTCTCTGCCTTTATTGTCCCGGAACAGTAGCTCTCTGCCTTTATCGCCCCGGAACAGTAGCTCTCTGGGGGACAACGGTTGGACCCACCTGAGGAGAGCGAGTGTGTGATGCTGGAGCTGAAGTTGGCTGAGTCTGTGAACTTTCTATGATCTTAAAGAATAACTTGGGTTAGCAACACAGAGGGCCACGTGACATGACACAGAGGGCCGTGATTAGCCCCCGGGCCTTAGTTTGGACAGACCTGCTCAAGTTTGGAGAAATCATCAAAATTGGTATATTGAGTTATTTTTCAATCTCTGTGTGGGTTCACTTTGAGCCGAGGATTTCACAGAAGTTAAAACCTGTAAAAGTTTGCGACCTTCAGATAATAACAGTTGTTTTCTCGTTGTGTTCCGCCACATTCAGCACAAACGCTCTTCCTTCGAGGGAACGTCAAAACAAGAGTCTTTTGGCTCGATAAAACCTGATGTTTTGTTGGTTTTTATGTGTTTATTCTTGGCCCGGACTGTTTGAGCTTGGACCTTATCGTGTAAATATCCTCTGGGAAGATTTAGAGACTGTTAAAGTGGAATGTGTTTGAGAATTCTATCACAAAATGGTTTCTCTTGAGATTATTGATGTCTGCCCATTGAAATGAATGGACTGTGATGGTTGGCCCAGGCTCGCACCATGTGTCTTCAGTGTTTCATGGTTCACATCTGTTATTATCACACACGAGCTCAGGACAGACTCTGGAACATGAAGAAAAGAGAAATATTTGACCTTTAACACCAGGACTTTTCAGATGAATGGAATTCTGAAAAATCCCAGGAGTTTTCACTTCTTCAAAGTATTTCATCAACAATCAGTTAAGATCAATGAGTTGCAGCCAAACTAATGCGAACAGTCTGTTTCTATGGTAACTAGGACTTGCCCCAAGCTGATATTGCTCAGAACCAGTCTAAGACCAGTCCAGGACCAGTCTAGGACTAATCCGGGACCAGTCTAGGACCAGTCAATAACTAGTCAAGGACCAGTCAAGAACCAGTCTAGGACCAGTCCAGGACCAGTCTTGGACCAGTCTAAGATTTAAGATTTTATTTATTTGAAAAGGGACAGTGCACATTAATCAACATTTTACAATGTAAATATGCCTGAGTTAGCAGAAAAGCTAATTTTCATCGGTAGACCCTTTGGCAGATGTCAAAGCCAGCCTGAAAAAGCAAGATTAAAATCACATAGCAATGTACAAGACACAATATAATTGCATACATACATAGTACATGAAATGAGCAAAGTATACATTTTCAATATAACTAGTGCTCACAAGTCTGTGTCTCCACGAGCCACTTTTTGGCTTTTTAAAAAAATAAATTAAATGAGGAAGACTCGCGACCAGTCTTGGACCTATCCAGGACCAGTCTAGGACCAGTCCAGGACCAGTCTAGGACCAGTCCAGGACCAGTCTAGGACCAGTCTAGGACCAGTCCAGGGGCAGTCCAGTACAAAATGCAGTATATAAATAAACATTACTTACTAACCAGTCCAGATAAAAAGATAAAGATACTTACTTACTTAAATGCTAAAGCTAGGCTAAATGCTAAAGCTAAGTTAAGCTAAATGCTGAAGCTAGGCTAAATGCTAATGCTAAGCTAAATGCTGAAGCTAGGCTAAATGCTAATGCTAAGCTAAATGCCTCACTCACTCGGGCTCATTACATACGTCACAGTAAACTCAGATCCAATGGAGCAGATCCAGACCTTAGTACCAAATGAAGTGAGTACCATGGTGCGGTAAGACCAGGAGAGGGCGGTTCTTTCCTACATCCCTGTAAATCCCCCTGATGTGTTTGCTGCAGTCTGGGATCTGCAGGTTTTGAGGGCGATGTGAGTGAGCAGCAGGAATGTGGCCCCGGGTCTGGTCCTGGGTCTGGTCCTGGGTCTGGTCTTGGGTCTGGTCCTGGGTCTGGTCCTGGGTCTGGTCCACTTTCATCCTTTCACCAGACTTTGCTTCTCTGAGTTTCTCGAGCTCATCCCAAAGTCATATAAAAAGTATGAGTTGTAATTAGCAGTTTAAAAGTATAAAACTGTTTTGAGTCTCAGCTAAAATCTGTAAATTAACTTTTCTGGACCGAGGTCGTACTTCTCCTTTAATCTGTTTATTATTATGGCACTTCCTGAGTTTGAACAGTTTGATTCTCTGTTGTTGACGTTTGTAAAGTCCTCCAGACGACTGCGGCGGTGATTTAGGGCTGTGTAAAATCAAAACCAAATCTACAAACATGAAAATATCTCGCTGCATAGTTTTGTACTTTCCATCTGTAAAAACTGGTTTCCAAATGGACCAGCGAAGACGTCACATGGTCCCGAGCCACATGGTCCAGAGCCAGAGGCGTGAGAGCTGAGAGGCTTGTTGTTGTTTGTACCTGGCAACCGCACAGACTAAACTGGGACATGAGGGAAACACAGCTCCTGACCCTCACACAAACAGTAATAAATGTGTCAGTAATTAAGTAATTAAATTATTATTATCAAAGTCAGTTTAGTGATGATGAGTAATGCTAAAGCTAAATAAACTTAATCATTACTTTATCGTTCTGCAAAAACTAAAAATACTGGGTTTTTAATTTTTTTTGATAATCTTTGCAAAGGGTTTCCCAAAACAGCTTTAGTCATGAGCATGAGTCCGGCTTTACAGAGTACGATCATGTTTTGAAAAAGTCGTATGACAAAAGAAATCTTTGTAGAGTCAGGCTGAAAATGGCAGTGTTTACCCAGCCTCTGCTGTCGGTTTTATACAGAGCTTTTTAAGACTCTCAAAGTCTCTTCACATCATCATTCATTCTCTCCAAACACGGTGGTGATAAACTACTGTAGCCACAGCTGCCCTGGGGCACACTGACAGAAGCGACCAGTCTGTGCCATCAGCCCTGCTTAGCTTCAAAGGTCTCTCACCTGCAGCTATGGCCACAATAACCCACGTTTATTTCCCTGTGGAAATTATTAATCATAATAATAATAATAATAATAGTAATCAAAATCATAATAATAATAATAATAATAATATTCATAATCATAATCATAATCATAATAATACTAAGATATAAAAGATCCACTAGTTTCTTTGCTCTGCTTCTTTTTGACACGCCTCCCGCAAGCGGCCTTGGAGGCCCGTTAAGTAACAGCATTGGTCTCGCTTCACTTGGAGGAAGAATGTGTGCGTTGGTTTTTTACGTGCTCTTTACTCTGTCACATAAAAATTCCAGGCATTGCTTAATGTCAGAATAAATCTGCTCACAATTAGCCCCCGACATTTTACGGTTCTTTAGATGAAGATTTACAGCCAGAGAAACACAACTGAGGTTAAGAGAACCACAAAGACAGCAGCGTTTGTTTAAACGGAGTAAACATCTGTCCAAAAGTGGTACTGCAGCCTCTCCCACTCTCCCTGACTCAGGTTGCCAGATATGCAGACGAATCCAGCTGGGACCATAACAGCTGAATAGACAAGAGTTTAGTCAACAACAAATCTATAACCAACACCTTTTTCACAAAGATAGAAATCCTGCTTTTATTCCTTGTTTTGTCGTTAATGATCATACTGCTGCTAATGTACAGATGTAAACATACTGCTGCTAATGTACAAATGCTAACACACTGCTGCTAATGTACAGATGCTAACATACTGCTGCTAATGTACAGATGCTAACATACTGCTGCTAATGTACAGCTAATGTGTTTTCATAATCTCAGTTTTGATCTTTTTCCGTCAAAATATTCAAACTAACGTGCTCCAACTGTCTCACTGTACAAACATCTGCTCTGATCCAACACCCGCTGTATGGCAAGGACTCGACCCAAAACATCTGCTCAGCGATAAAACCAGGAGTCATAAATCACGTCATCTCTCTCTCTCTGGTCTCTCTCTGGTCTCTCTCTGGTCTCTCTCTCTCTCTCTGGTCTCAGCTCTCTCTCTCTCTGGTCTCTCTCTGGTCTCTCTCTGGTCTCTGTCTGGTCTCTCTCTGGTCTCTCTCTCTGGTCTCTCTCTGGTCTCTCTCTGGTCTCTGTCTGGTCTCTCTCTGGTCTCTCTCTCTGGTCTCTCTGGTCTCTCCCTGGTCTCTCTATCTGGTCTCTCCCTGGTCTCTCTCTCTCTGGTCTCTCTATCTGGTCTCTCTGGTCTCTCCCTGGTCTCTCTCTCTCTCTGGTCTCTCTATCTGGTCTCTCTGGTCTCTCCCTGGTCTCTCTGGTCTCTCCCTGGTCTCTCTCTCTCTGGTCTCTCTCTGGTCTCTCTCTCTCCGGTCTCAGCTCTCTCTCTCTCTGGTCTCTCTCTGGTCTCTCCCTGGTCTCTCTCTGGTCTCTCTCTGGTGTCTCTATCTGGTCTCCCTGGTCTCTCTCTGGTCTCTCTCTGGTCTCTCTATCTGGTCTCTCTGGTCTCTCCCTGGTCTCTCTATCTAGTCTCTCTGGTCTCTCCCAGGTCTCTCTCTGGTCTCCCTGGTCTCTCCCTGGTCTCTCTCTGGTCTCTCTATCTGGTCTCTCTGGTCTCTCCCTGGTCTCTCTATCTAGTCTCTCTGGTCTCTCCCTGGTCTCTCTCTCTCTCTGGTCTCTCTGGTCTCTCCCAGGTCTCTCTCTCTCTGGTCTCTCTATCTGGTCTCTCTGGTCTCTCCCTGGTCTCTCTATCTGGTCTCTCTGGTCTCTCCCTGGTCTCTCTCTCTCTCTGGTCTCTCTGGTCTCTCCCAGGTCTCTCTCTCTCTGGTCTCTCTATCTGGTCTCTCTGGTCTCTCCCTGGTCTCTCTCTCCCTGGTCTCTCCCTGGTCTCTCTCTGGTCTCTCTCTCTCTCTGGTCTCTCCCTGGTCTCTCTATCTGGTCTCTCTGGTCTCTCCCTGGTCTCTCTCTCTGGTCAGCTGTAAAAGCCCAGGACTCACATAAATCACGAGATGTAACCTCAGACACATCACCACGGAGAGGGACTCGAACTACACACATACTGTTGTTATGAGGCCATTTGTGTAAACTTGTCTTTGTGAATAATAAACAGTTTTAGTGAAGAAGATTCAGGGGCTGTCGTCTGGAGAGAAAACACTCTGTGGATAAAAGAGGATCGGCCCAAACCATGTGCAGATGTTACTACAGCAGCTGCACGCTCCACAGCTGGTCTCTCACTGGTCTCTTTCTCTGGTCTCTCTCTGGTCTCTCTCTGGTCTCTCTCTGATCTCTCTCTGGTCTCTTTCTGGTCTCTCTGGTCTCTCTCTGGTCTCTCTCTCTAGTCTCTCTAGTCTCTCTCTCTGGTCTCTCTCTGGTCTCTCTCTCTAGTCTCTCTAGTCTCTCTCTCTGGTTTCTCTCTGGTCTCTCTCTGGTCTCTGTCTGGTCTCTCTCTCTAGTCTCTCTCTGGTCTCTCTCTCTGGTTTCTCTCTGGTCTCTCTCTGGTCTCTCTCTCTAGTCTCTCTAGTCTCTCTCTCTGGTTTCTCTCTGGTCTCTCTCTGGTCTCTCTGGTATCTATCCCTGGTCTCTCTCTCTGGTCTCTCTCTGGTCTCTCTGGTCTCTCTCTCTGGTCTCTCTCTGGTCTCTCTCTGGTCTCTCTGGTCTCTCTCTCGGTCTCTCTCTGGTCTCTCTCTGGTCTCTCTCTGGTCTTTCTCTCTGGTCTCTCTCTCTCTGGTCTCTCTCTGGTCTCTCTGGTCTTTCTCTCTGGTCTCTCTCTCTCTGGTCTCTCTCTCTGGTCTCTCTCTGGTCTCTCTGGTCTTTCTCTCTGGTCTCTCTCTCTCTGGTCTCTCTCTGGTCTCTCTCTGGTCTCTCTCTGGTCTCTCTCTGGTCTCTCTCTTCTCTCTGGTCTCTCTCTCTGGTCTCTCTCTGGTCTCTCTCTGGTCTCTCTCTGGTCTCTCTGGTCTCTCTCTGGTCTCTCTCTGGTCTCTCTGGTCTTTCTCTCTGGTCTCTCTCTCTCTGGTCTCTCTCTGGTCTCTCTGGTCTTTCTCTCTGGTCTCTCTCTCTCTGGTCTCTCTCTGGTCTCTCTCTCTGGTCTCTCTCTGGTCTCTCTCTGGTCTCTCTCTGGTCTCTCTCTGGTCTCTTTCTGGTCTCTCTGACTGGTTGCCTCGCTTCTGACAGTGTGCCCCAGGGCAGCTGTGTCAACAGTAGTTCACCACTGTGTTTGGAGAGAGAGAATAATGATGTGAAGAGACTTTGAGAGTATGAAAAGCTCTGTACAAAACTGATGCATTATTATTATTATTATTGTTATTATTATTATTGTTATTATTATTGTTATTATTATTATTATTATTATGATAAAGAAGCAAGTCTAAAATCTCCAACTTTAGCATAACGAGGAAGGCAGAAAAAGTATAAAATCTCAGAGTATTTTAGCATAATAAGACGTAAGTATAAAATCACTAATGTTAGCATAAAAGAGAAACAAGTAAAGATACTGTAGTTTCCAGTTTAAGAATTATGTAGTAGCATGTTTACAGCTGTACATGTTAGCATTAGCATTAGCATTAGCATTAGCATGAGGCTCTGGGACAGTGACACTTGTGCTTCTATATTGCACTTTTCAAGATCAATAAAGTCCATCTTATCTTACTCTGACATTACTCTGACATTACTCTGACATTACACTGACATTATTCTGACATTACTCTGACATTACTCTGACATTACTCTGACATTATTCTTACATTATTCTTACATTATTCTGACATTACACTGACATTACTCTGACATTACTCTGACATTATTCTGACATTATTCTTACATTATTCTGACATTACTCTGACATTACTCTGACATTATTCTGACATTACTCTGACATTACTCTGACATTACTCTGACATTACTCTGACATTATTCTTACATTATTCTTACATTATTCTGACATTACTCTGACATTACTCTGACATTATTCTTACATTTTTCTGACATTACTCGGACATTACTCTGACATTTTTCTGACATTACTCTGACATTATTCTGACATTATTCTTACATTATTCTGACATTACTCTGACATTACTCTGACATTACTCTGACATTATTCTTACATTATTCTTACATTATTCTGACATTACTATGACATTACTCTGACATTACTCTGACATTATTCTGACATTACTCTGACATTATTCTGACATTACTCTGACATTATTCTGACATTACTCTGACATTACTCTGACATTACTCTGACATTACTCTGACATTATTCTTACATTATTCTTACATTATTCTGACATTACTATGACATTACTCTGACATTACTCTGACATTATTCTGACATTACTCTGACATTATTCTTACATTATTCTTACATTATTCTGACATTACTCTGACATTACTCTGACATTATTCTTACATTTTTCTGACATTACTCGGACATTACTCTGACATTATTCTGACATTACTCTGACATTATTCTGACATTACTCTGACATTATTCTGACATTTTTCTTACATTATTCTGACATTACTCTGACATTACTCTGACATTATTCATTATTCTTACATTATTCTTACATTATTCTGACATTACTCTGACATTACACTGACATTACTCTGACATTACTCTGACATTATTCTGACATTACTCTGACATTACTCTGACATCGCTGACTAACTATTGTCTGATAAAAAAGAATCAAATCCCTTTTATTCGTCCCGAGAAGCCGAGATGAACCTTCCTAAACTTTTCAAAGGAACTGTCTCTTGTTTTTAGACATTCCTTTCGACTGAAGTAACGTGAAGTCTAATCATTGTGCAACGTTAGCACAACAGAGAGAGACCAGGAGGAGCGGGGCCGAGAGCAGGACCAGGACCAGGACCAGGACCAGGACCAGGACCAGGAGGGCTGCACATTCTTCAAAGAGCCGTAAACTGTTGCCTCACGCCGCGGTGGGTCATGTTTTGGTCTTGGGCTGGAGGCTTTCTCTGAGGTTTTGAAACGCCTGCCCTGACCCCGGCCCGACTGCATTCTTCCAGATCCTTCTCCTTTTCCACTTCCCGAAAAACAGAGGATTTGATTAAATTCATGTGTCCACTGTCACTTCACTCAGCTGTGCAATAATCATGTCAGAATGTGCAATATGTGCAATATCTAAGCACATGCGTCACTGTCACTTTAGCCACTTAGCTTCATGCTGCTAACAGATACTACCATATATCTGCGCTAGAATATACAAGATTTATACTAGCTTCTTTATTATGCTAAAGGTAGAGTTTTATACTAGCTTCTTTATTATGCTAAAGCTAGAGATGTTATACTAGCTTCTTTATTATGCTAAAGCTAGAGATTTTATACTAGCTTCTTTATTATGCTAAAGCTAGAGATTTTATACTAGCTTCTTTATTATGCTAAAGCTAGAGATTTTATACTAGCTTCTTTATTATGCTAAAGCTAGAGATTTTATACTAGCTTCTTTATTATGCTAAAGCTAGAGATTTTATACTAGCTTCTTTATTATGCTAAAGCTAGAGATTTTATACTAGCTTCTTTATTATGCTAAAGCTAGAGATTTTATACTAGCTTCTTTATTATGCTAAAGCTAGAGATTTTAGACTAGCTTCTTTATTATGCTAAAGCTAGAGATTTTAGACTAGCTTCTTTATTATGCTAAAGCTAGAGATTTTATACTTATGTGAAAGTTAGTGATTGTATTTTATGTCGGTATAGAGTAAGTAGATCCATATTGCCTGTTTAATGTTGTTTAATGTTTTACACCAAGCTTGAATGTGTTGGTGGAGCTGGAGTTGGCTGGAGGATGTGTTGTCTGAGGGCCAAGTACATTGTTGCAGTGGACCAAATATGGTCATTTGGACATGGAGTGGCAATTGGCAAAAATGTGACAATTTGACAGTTTTGTGATATTTGGGCCACAATTTAATATCATGTGATTCTTATCATATTGTGATACACACAGTATCGTGATACACAGAGTATCGTGATACACACAGTATTGTGATACACTCAGTATCGTGATACACACAGTATCGTGATACACTCAGTATCGTGATACACACAGTGTTGTGATACACTCAGTATTGTGATACACACAGTATCGTGATACACTCAGTATCGTGATACACACAGTATCGTGATACACTCAGTATCGTGATACACACAGTGTTGTGATACACTCAGTATCGTGATACACACAGTACACACAGTATCGTGATACACACAGTATCGTGATACACACAGTATCGTGATACACTCAGTATCGTGATACACACAGTGTTGTGATACACTCAGTATCGTGATACACACAGTATCGTGATACACTCAGTATCGTGATACACACAGTGTTGTGATACACTCAGTATCGTGATACACACAGTATCGTGATACACTCAGTATCGTGATACACACAGTATCGTGATGAAAATGAAAATAAGACTCAACCCCTCACATTATGATGGTCTGTACCTGAAGCAAACGCTCGTCAGAACCATAGACTGTATATATTACTGGATAGAGTCACGCCTATCTCCGCCGTTCTAACTAATGGGCCAAAAAATGTGCTCTACTGGAGCAATCCAAAATGGCAGGGAGTGGTCCCGCCCACAAGAAAATTGTGAAAAAACGCATCTGCGCATGTGTCAGCCGGAGCAGCTTCAT
Source organism: Knipowitschia caucasica (assembly GCA_964034765.1). Classification (NCBI taxonomy): domain Eukaryota; kingdom Metazoa; phylum Chordata; class Actinopteri; order Gobiiformes; family Gobiidae; genus Knipowitschia; species Knipowitschia caucasica. The sequence continues at coordinate 7,211,188 of OZ035842.1, read as the reverse complement.
TCATTTGAACGAGAGACTTAAAATATTCACAGCGACTAAACTAGAGTGGACCAAAACACTCCCCTCAGCATTGACACACATGTGGAACTGAGCTTTGGGCCAAGAGCCAACTTTTGGTCCATCCTGTAAAGACGTTTTTGAGAGGTCTGCTAACGCTATATGTTAGCATTGGCTAATTCTACTTCTGGGTCCACCCCCACAGGCCCGGGGTGGTACTGCAGCATGTCAGCGCACGTCATTTTGGCCACTTTTGAGCTGGGACCCTCCCCCACTGGTCAGAACCAGTAATGAAGGGATTTCATTTGAACTTCCTGTTGAAATGAACAAAAACAAAGAACCGCAACAAGCGCCACTTTGTGGATGTGAATGACCAGCGTAAACACTGAAGTGAAACAGATTATTTTTTAATAGAATATTGTGATACTCTGCTCTAATGTATCTAAAATATCAGTAATATTTCCCTCCACTGTCGGACGACACAAAGACAGTTTTACATTTGGCCTCTTCACTTTTATTCTTTCTTTTTTCTTCTGTCATTGCGTGTTTGTGTGACTTTGAAAACATTGTGGAGGTTTTGGGGTCGCAGCCCGAGGTCTTTGTCTTTGCAGCTGTTTCAAACTGATGCAACACAGTTCAATGTTTGTGTTGAATAATATTATAAATCATGATTGTGTTGTTTTTTTTCCTTAAATTTTCATAATTGCCAAAACTGGTGTTTATTACTGCAATAGAATACAGCAAAAAGGATAATGGTAACTCCTGACAGTAAACAGTGTGTTGCTACGGTAACAGTAAACAGTGTGTTGCTATGGTATCTGTAAACAGTGTGTTGCTATGGTATCAGTAAACAGTGTGTTGCTATGGCATCAGTAAACAGCGTGTTGCTATGGTATCTGTAAACAGTGTGTTGCTATGGTATCAGTAAACAACGTGTTGCTATGGTATCAGTAAACAGCGTGTTGCTATGGTATCAGTAAACAGTGTGTTGCTATGGTATCAGTAAACAACGTGTTGCTATGGCATCAGTAAACAGTGTGTTGCTACGGTATAAGTAAACAGTGTGTTGCTATGGTATCAGTAAACAGCGTGTTGCTATGGTATCTGTAAACAGTGTGTTGCTATGGTATCAGTAAACAACATGTTGCTATGGTATCAGTAAACAGCGTGTTGCTATGGTATCAGTAAACAGTGTGTTGCTATGGTATCAGTAAACATCGTGTTGCTATGGTGTCAGTAAACAGCGTGTTGCTATGGTATCTGTAAACAGTGTGTTGCTATGGTATCAGTAAACAGCGTGTTGCTATGGTATCTGTAAACAATGTGTTGCTACGGCAACAGTAAACAGTGTGTTGCTATGGTATCAGTAAACAGTGTGTTGCTATGGTAACTAGCACTTAACATTCTCTGGAAAATGAGTTAAAGAAAGAACTCGTGACATTTCAAAAGTAAAAATAAAGATAAATTAAACTTAAAGGAGCAGTGTGTAAACATGTGGTCAAAAGTGGTACTGCAGCCTCTCCCACTCTCCCTGACTCAGGTTGCCAGATATGCAGACGAATCCAGCTGGGACCATAACAGCTGAATAGACAAGAGTTTTGTCAACAACAAATCTATAACCAACACCTTTTTCACAAAGATAGAAATCCTGGTTTTATTCCTTGTTTTGTCGTTAATGATTTGAGAATCATAACGAGACCTTTTTTAGTTCTGCGCCACATGGTACTTTACCAGTGAGATTAGCTCCACGCAGTGAGTTCTAACAAGATTTAGAGGCTGGAAAAGTAATTTAGAAATTCAAATATCTCTGAACGACTGTTATCAGTTAAAGAAGTATTGGAAAAGAACAGTTTATTATTATGACAGATTAGGGCCCTTTAATGATGACAGATTAGGGCCCTTTAATGATGACAGATTAGGACCCTTTAATAATGACAGACAGTAACACCTTAAATACTTCTCCTTTAAACTCTCGCAGCTGTTCTGGTTCAGTTCTGGTTCAGTTCTGGTTCAGTTCTGGTTCAGTTCTGGTTCAGGTCTGGTTCAGTTCTGGTTCAGTTCTGGTTCAGGTCGGTGCTTGTCGCTGACGTCAGTCTCAGCGACGACAAAACTCTTTTGTTTGTTTCTTCAGTGAATCTCAGCCTCTGTCTCCATCAGCGTGACTCTACTGCGATTTCATTTCATTTATGGTCAAAGTCACTCCTCTTTAAAGCTGGGGTACCTGACTTTCAAACCACTAAACAATAGAACTATGTAGAAAAATCCATTTTAGAAATCCGAGTTTATTGGGAGCGTCTGTAGTCAAATGGCATCACATCTTTCAGATAGAAAAGTGAAAAACAGAGAGAGAGAGAGAGACGAGAGAGAGACCTAAGAGAGAGGGATCAGAGAGAGAGACCTAAGAGAGGGAGAGACCAGAGAGAGACCTGAGAGAGAGACCAGAGAGAGAGACCGGACAGAGAGACCTGAGAGAGAGACCTGAGAGAGAGACCAGAGAGAGACCTGAGAGAGAGACCAGAGAGAGAGACCGGACAGAGAGACCTGAGAGAGAGACCAGAGAGAGAGACCAGAGAGAGACCTGAGAGAGAGACCAGAGAGAGAGACCGGATAGAGAGACCTGAGAGAGAGACCTGAGAGAGAGACCGGACAGAGAGACCTGAGAGAGAGACCTGAGAGAGAGACCAGAGAGAGACCTGAGAGAGAGACCAGAGAGAGAGACCTGAGAGAGAGACTTGAGAGAGAGACCAGAGAGAGACCTGAGAGAGAGACCTGAGAGAGAGACCAGAGAGAGACCTGAGAGAGAGACCAGAGAGAGACCTGAGAGAGAGACCTGAGAGAGAGACCAGAGAGAGAGACCGGACAGAGAGACCTGAGAGAGAGACCTGAGAGAGAGACCAGAGAGAGAGACCGGACAGAGAGACCTGAGAGAGAGACCTGAGAGAGAGACCAGAGAGAGAGACCGGACAGAGAGACCTGAGAGAGAGACCTGAGAGAGACCAGAGAGAGAGACCTGAGAGAGAGACCTAAGAGAGAGGGATCAGAGAGAGACCTGAGAGAGAGACCAGAGAGAGAGACCGGACAGAGAGACCTGAGAGAGAGACCTGAGAGAGAGACCAGAGAGAGACCTGAGAGAGAGACCAGAGAGAGAGACCGGATAGAGAGACCTGAGAAAGAAAGAGGGGACAAGACCGAGACCAAGGAGAGACCAGTGTGAGAGTGAGATCAGTGTGAGAGAGAAACCAAAGTGAGAGACAGAGAGGGAGAGAGACCAAAGAGAGTGAGGGACCAGAGAGAGACTAGAGAAAGACCAGACTGAGAGAGAGACCAAAGTGAGAGAAGCCAGAGAGAGAGAGACCATTACATCATCAGCTCTGGTTATTTTCCGTCTTTGGAGAAACCCTGCGGTCACGTGTGGCTTTGGCAGACGGTATCAGGATGTGTTTCTGCTCACACCCAGAAAACCTCAAGACCTCTGAGGCAACGGAGGAGGAGGAGGACCAGACCAGGACCAGACCAGGACCAGCCCACAGACCGGGCCCTGGAACTGGACCAGACCACAGACCGGGCCCTGGAACTGGTCCGACTGGTTCTGGGCACGATTAGTGTGGGAGAGGTTTGGTTCCTGGTCGAGAATGTGGTGATGTCATAGTTTCAGACTGCGGCCTGGAAGGGAAGAGAGAGAGAGACCAGAGAGAGAGAGAGACCAGAGAGAGACCAGAGAGAGAGAGACCAGAGAGACAGAGACCAGAGAGAGAGAGACCAGAGAGAGAGAGAGACCAGAGAGAGAGAGACCAGAGAGAGAGACCAGAGAGAGAGAGACCAGAGAGAGAGAGACCAGAGAGAGAGAGACCAGAGAGAGACCAGAGAGAGAGAGACCAGAGAGAGAGAGACCAGAGAGAGAGACCAGAGAGAGAGAGACCAGAGAGAGAGACCAGAGAGAGAGAGAGAGACCAGAGAGAGAGAGAGAGACCAGAGAGAGAGACTAGAGAGAGAGAGAGACCAGAGAGAGAGAGACCAGAGAGAGACCAGAGAGAGAGAGACCAGAGAGAGAGAGACCAGAGAGAGAGACCAGAGAGAGAGAGAGACCAGAGAGAGAGAGACCAGAGAGAGAGAGAGACCAGAGAGAGAGAGAGAGACCAGAGAGAGACCAGAGAGAGAGAGAGAGAGAGAGAGAGAGACCAGAGAGAGACAGAGACCAGAGAGACAGAGACCAGAGAGAGAGACCAGAGAGAGAGACCAGAGAGAGAGAGACCAGAGAGAGAGACCAGAGAGAGACCAGGGAGAAAGAGACCAGAGAGAGACCAGAGAGAGGGGTTGAGACCATGTAGAATGTTCAATGGAAGAAGCAGTGCTGAGGCTTCTGTGGTTTTTCTCGGTTGTTTTTTTGTTGTGGACAAAGAAGAGGTTTGAGTTTGTGTGAAAAGAAACTCCAGAGATAAACCACAACAACAACTCTGCATTTTTGACAATTAGCAACGTTCCACTTGATTCACTTCAGTTTGCATGTTCTCCCCGCGTCTGCTCCGGTTTCCTCCAGGTGCTCTGGTTTCCCCTACCACTAAAAACATGTACAATAGGTCTGTATTAGCCTGGTCTTACCACACCATGGTACACATTTCATTTCATACTAAGGTCTGGATCTGCTCCATTGACTCCGTTAACAGGTGGGAGGGGCTAACTCCTTTTGCAGATTGAAACCATTGGATCTGAGTTTACTGTGACGTATGTAATGAGCCCAAGTGAGTGAGGCATTTGGTATTTAGCCTAGCTTTAGCATTTAGCCTAGCTTTAGTATTAGCACAACATGTTTGCTTCAATGACATTTACTAAACATTCCTCTTGCTCCGGCTTCAGTTTCTTGATATTTGCATTGAACCAGAACAGATTATTTTACTATCGCATTCTCCGACAAACTACAACCAGCAAATTCAGCACAAACTTTTGACGTCACCGACACCGACCTACAAGACCCGCCTCCCCCGCTCTCTGATTGGTCGGAGGGGATTCAACCAATTGTAATCGCAAACACAGGGACCAGACCCAGACGTTGCAGGACATGATGATGGAGAGTACGGCTGGATAAGGCCAGGTCTGTGCTGGTCACATCTCTGTCCAGACTCTTCCCTGTTTGTCTCGGACGTGACGTTATTTGCACAAAGTGGCTCCAGCTCCAGACGCTCTGAGGTTTATTGACTTTTTTTACTGATGTTGAATCAGCAAAAACCTGAGGCCGCAGCAGGAGCGACTGATGAGGAAGAGGACATGTGCTTTATATCAGCACATTCTGACCTTAAAACAAGATTTGCCAAAGGGACAAAGCAAAATGATCTTGTTTTAAAAGTGAAACAGATTTGTCCTTTTGGAGAATCTGTCTCAGAGGTTTACGGAGGGTTTCCTTCTCCGGGATCATCTGAACTATTGTCCTAATTATCTATCGTTCTGATGAATCAATCTGCAGACGCCACAGATTAATGAGTTTGTTTGGCCCTTAAACCCAGAGCACAGGGCCTTCTCTGTGGTCTCAAACCCAGAGCACAGGGCCTTCTATGTGGTCTTAAACCCAGAGCACAGGGCCTTCTCTGTGGTCTCAAACCCAGAGCACAGGGCCTTCTCTGTGGTCTCAAACCCAGAGCACAGGGCCTTCTATGTGGTCTCAAACCCAGAGCACAGGGCCTTCTCTGTTATCTTAAACCCAGAGCACAGGGCCTGCTCTGTGGTCTTAAACCCAGAGCACAGGGCCTGCTCTGTTATCTTAAACCCAGAGCACAGGGCCTTCTCTGTAGTCTCAAACCCAGAGCACAGGGCCTTCTCTGTGGTCTCAACCCAGAGCACAGGGCCTGCTCTGTGGTCTCAACCCAGAGCACAGGGCCTTCTCTGTGATCTTAAACCCAGAGCACAGGGCCTTCTCTGTGATCTTAAACCCAGAGCACAGGGCCTTCTCTGTGGTCTCAAACCCAGAGCACAGGGCCTGCTCTGTGGTCTTAGACCCAGGACCTGTGGGGTCTGGATCATTAGCAGAGCGCAGCAGGAACTTCCTTCTGGACTCAGAGGAACCCCGACACGAGCAAAGACCCCACGCTCTGACCTTTGAACTGTGACCTGTGTGTGTAGAGCCGGGGCCCGACCTGCTGTAGTGAAGGCCTCCTCTGGGACTGGGTTCAGGACCCTCTGGGACTGGGTTCAGGACCCTCTGGGACTGGGTTCAGGACCCTTTGACCTCCGTAAGCCCGTGGGAAATACCTGTGGGCCGCGACACATTCTTTGGTTTATTAGTTTTTAAAGAGCAGACTTTATGCAACATTTTATTTTTCTAGTTTTAAATGGACAGTGTGGAATATGCCTCTAGTAACTGTGATTCTCAGCAAGAAGGTCCTGGGTTCGAATCCCGGTTGGAACAGGGTCTTTCTGTGTGGAGTTTGCATGTTCCCCCCATGTCCGTGTAGGTTTCCTCCAGGTGCTCCGGTTTCCCCTACCACTAAAAACATGTACAATAGGTCTGAATGTAATGTGTGACAGAATGGAGGGTGTTTGGTCGGAGGCTTTGATGGACCAGTGTGTTCTGTCATCACTGGGTCTTTGGGTCAGTACCTTGGTCTGTAAAATGCGCTATATAATTAAACATTACTTACTTCCTAACTTTGTGACTTTTTCTCCTTCTCTTTCTGTATAAAACTAAACTTGTGCCTAAAAGCCTCTGCTGTCGTGGGTGCTGTACTCTCCCATGTGTAAAACAGATAAAGTAGGTCAGTGTATGGCGTTCCTGGGCTGCACCACCTCCTCTGGGTCTACAGAACAAGTCCAGACAAGAGAGAAGAGTGTACAGTACATACAGTACAATACTGTATAACTCTGTTGTTATAAATATGGATTATTTCTAGATCATGTGTTGAGTTCTTGCATTTGGAGAGCTTTGGGGAGCTACCTGAAAGGAGCTAGTGAGCTACTTCACACTTTTGAAGCTATTTTGGTTAAACCTAGGCTTGTCATTCTACAGAAGCAGGAATTTTTAACATGAATGTTTTGGTCTGAATGTTAGCTAGCATAACTGTTAGCTGAATGTTAGCTAGTATAACTGTTAGCTGAATGTTAGCTAGCATAACTGTTATCTGAATGTTAGCTAGTATAACTGTTATCTGAATGTTAGCTAGCATAACTGTTATCTGAATGTTAGCTAGTATAACTGTTATCTGAATGTTAGCTAGCATAACTGTTATCTGAATGTTAGCTAGCATAACTGTTATCTGAATGTTAGCTAGAATAACTGTTATCTGAATGTTAGCTAGAATAACTGTTATCTGAATGTTAGCTAGCATAACTGTTATCTGAATGTTAGCTAGCATAACTGTTATCTGAATGTTAGCTAGCATAACTGTTATCTGAATGTTAGCTAGTATAACTGTTATCTGAATGTTAGCTAGCATAACTGTTATCTGAATGTTAGCTAGCATAACTGTTATCTGAATGTTAGCTAGTATAACTGTTATCTGAATGTTAGCTAGCATAACTGTTATCTGAATGTTAGCTAGTATAACTGTTATCTGAATGTTAGCTAGCATAACTGTTATCTGAATGTTAGCTAGCATAACTGTTATCTGAATGTTATCTGAATGCTAGCTATAACTGTTTATCTAGAAACTGTTATCTGAATGTTAGCTAGCATAAACTGTTATCTGAATGTTAGCTAGCATAACTGTTATCTGAATGTTAGCTAGAATAACTGTTATCTGAATGTTAGCTAGTATAACTGTTATCTGAATGTTAGCTAGTATAACTGTTATCTGAATGTTAGCTAGCATAACTGTTATCTGAATGTTAGCTAGCATAACTGTTATCTGAATGTTAGCTAGAATAACTGTTATCTGAATGTTAGCTAGCATAACTGTTATCTGAATGTTAGCTAGCATAACTGTTATCTGAATGTTAGCTAGCATAACTGTTATCTGAATGTTAGCTAGAATAACTGTTATCTGAATGTTAGCTAGCATAACTGTTATCTGAATGTTAGCTAGCATAACTGTTATCTGAATGTTAGCTAGCATAACTGTTATCTGAATGTTAGCTAGAATAACTGTTAGTATTAGATAGCAATATGGCCTACGTGCAGGACTGTACAAGGACTCTACAAGGACTCCATGTTATGACTATGATGTGACTGTCTCTTTGTGACACGTATGTCTTTCGATGTGTGACGTGACAATGACTATATAAACTGTGTACTGCCTTTATTCTGTCTGAGAGAAAGAAACAGAGTAAACCAGTGGAACTTGAGAGAAACTTAAATAAACTTCCAGAGTTTGGCACACCACGATCCGTCTCTGTCTGCTAAATCCTAACAGATTTGGTGGAGAATGCGCGGCTCGGTTTGTGCCATTCTCTGGATTGTTTTGAGGGAGCTTGCTCTGTTTCTTTTCCTCTGCGTGAGAGATCGGCATGCTGTGTCTGGGAGCGGAGATTCCAGCAGGCTGGAAGAGCTGTTCCTGGATGCTTCTTGTCGCTTCTGTCACTTTTGTTGTTTAAATTGAATTTTTCGACGCGGAAAAGATGTTGGTCGACCTCTCGAACAGTCCGGACAAAGAATGAAGGTAAGCAGACACCTTTCTTAATATGTAAAGTCTGCATAATTGGATACTAGCTAAATTTTGAGCTGTCCCGGAGGTCTGTCCAAATCTCTCTAAATCAAATTTTCTTTATATAGTCATTGTCACGTCACACATCGAAAGACATACGTGTCACAAAGAGACAGTCACATCATAGTCATAACATGGAGTCCTTGTAGAGTCCTTGTACAGTCCTGCACGTAGGCCATATTGCTATCTAATACTAACACCAATGTGAGATTTCATAACACTTTGAAGCAACTTTTGTTAAAGTTAAACTCATCATTCTATCAATGTGCAGAAGCCAGTACTTTTCCCTTGTTTTGTCTATCTGAAGGCCAAGCTACATGGCACCGTGGAAGCTGCTGATTGGAGGTCTCCATGCCTCCGCTCTGTATAATACACTTGCATTCTCTTGTATCTGTGATCGTGTGTTTTGTTTGTGCTGTCTCTACCATCGACAATAAAACAAGGTCTTCTGTCGGAATTTAAGACACGATCCCAGACTATGCCATCTTCTTCAGGTGGTGGAAGGATGCGGGCCTTGTCTGTAACATCTAGAGAACAGAAGACTTTTTTTTTTTTTAACACAAAAAGTGTTTTTTTTTCAAGCCAAAACTGAAAAACCTCAAGAGAATGCATCTGGACCAGCACACTTGAACTATCTGCACAGCCCCTGATTCCAGTCAGGCTGTGAGCTGCTGAGACATGGACAATACCAGCGTCCTCTTTTGCATGGACATCATTTGGAACAATTTGGACATAATTTGGACTGAATTGGATTTCTGAATCTGGACACTAAAGCAGAAACGTGTGATTGAAAGACACGTCACAGAAGAATTCATGGCTCGACACAAATGCAGCCTGAAGAAATCAACACGGAGAAGTGGGAGAGACTGTTTTCAAAGCAATATCTGAGAACCATCGACTGATGAAGTTTGGTATTTTACTGAAGATTGTTGACAAGTTTTATGAAAGATCTGAACATGTTTTATGAGTTTTTGAAGTATTCCGAGTTATGAGTTTTTTGAAGTACCGAGTGAAGTACCGAGTTTATGAGTTTTTGAAGTATTGAGTTATGATGTTATGTTGCTGTTTATCGATCCTGATGGTCACACGTGAATGTATGACCAGAGGGGGGAATGTGAGATTTCATAACACTTTGAAGCAACTTTTGTTAAAGTTAAACTCATCATTCTATCAATGTGCAGAAGCCAGTACTTTTCCCTTGTTTTGTCTATCTGAAGGCCAAGCTACAAGCTAACCGTGGAAGCTGCTGATTGGAGGTCTCCATGCCTCCGCTCTGTATAATACACTTGCATTCTCTTGTATCTGTGATCGTGTGTTTTGTTTGTGCTGTCTCTACCATCGACAATAAAACATGTCTTCTGTCGGAATTTAAGACACGATCTCAGACTATGTCATCTTCTTCATAACTGTTATCTGAATGTTAGCTAGCATAACTGTTAGCATGTGGTTTAAAATTCTGTAAAATCTTTGGACGTGTCTCTTCTTTACCATCAACCATAAAACATCTTCTCTGACCAAGCCCCGGTGATCATGGATGATAGATAGATAGATAGATGGATAGATAGATGGATAGATAGATGGATAGATGGATAGATGGATAGATGGATGGATGGATGGATGGATGGATGGATGGATGGATGGATGGATGGATGGATGGATGGATGGATAGATAGATAGATAGATAGATAGATAGATAGATAGATGGATAGATGGATAGATGGATGGATGGATGGATGGATATAGATAGATGCTAGATGGATAGATAGATTGAAAGTTAGGTACCCCCGCTTTAACACCTATCTAGAGACTGATTCCTGATTTCTCTGGACCCATTAGAGAGGGCACATCCAAACTCAGGCCCGTGGGCCAAATGCGGCCCTCTGTGTCATATTGTCTGGCCTCTACCTCTCGAACACATGATATCGTAGACCCCAGTGTCATACAGCCAACTTCAGCTCTAACAACATACAGTGCCTTGCGAAAGTATTCGGCCCCCTTGAACCTTTCAACATTTCGCCACATTTCAGGCTTCAAACATAAAGATATAAAATTTTAATTTTTTGTCATGAATCAACAACAAGTGGGACACTTGTTGTTGGATTATTGGATAATTTAAACTTTTTTAACAAATAAAAAACTGAAAAGTGGGGCGTGCAATATTATTCGGCCCCTTTACTTTCAGTGCAGCAAACTCAGTCCAGAAGTTCAGTGAGGATCTTTGAATGATCCAATGTTGTCCTAAATGACTGATGACGATAAATAGAATGCACCTGTGTGTAATCAAGTCTCCGTATAAATGCACCTGCTCTTTGATAGTCTCAGGGTTCTGTTTAAAGCGCAGAGAGAACCATGAAGACAAAGGAACACACCAGGCAGGTCCGAGATACTGTTGTGGAGAAGTTTAAAGCCGGATTTGGATACAAAAAGATTTCCCAAGCTTTAAACATCTCAAGGAGCACTGTGCAAGCAATACATAGTTCCCACAGACCAATGAATGTCACATGACCTCCTCGGAGACGCCGTCTTTGATGGCACGCTGCTGTGTTTGTGCATTCCATTAAACAGAAGAATGAGAATAAATGTAGATATTCAAACGCAAATTGGAAAAAAAGGGCAACTTTTGAGCAAATAATTGTATATTAATACAATGGCACCACAGTTTAACGTGCTACGGACATGTTTTACATATTTGATCAAATTATGCAGCAAAAATTAACAAGCAATGCAAACATTTCTCAAAAACTTTACATTTAATACCAGTTGGAGCTCCATTTAATTATTTTAATTATATTAACAATTCATTTAATTAATGCTAATGCCACACGGACACTCTGGATTGCTGTTATTGTTTATTTCCGCGTTTTTGACCGTATGTTTTGGTGAATGGTGGGCAACTGATTTTTCCAGGCGTAAAGAGCAGTTTATTTTATGACACAGATCTTTTTACAGAAGCAATGCTGTTTGTGAACATTGTTTTAGCCCACCATAGAACTATTATTATCTATTTAATACATTTACGTTGCCCTCGAGAGCCTCGGACGCGACACCGATCCTCCTCATAATAAAGTAATCTAAATAATGAAACTCTCAAGTTACCAGATATCAGCATACACAAGTTAGTACTGAGTAAATTACGTCTGTCAACACATTATAAGATACGATACGCACCTGACACAAAGTGCTCCGAGCATATTCTTGCGTGTTTTGAGGGAGTTTCTTGCCTGTTTATCTTCGCAAGCCATAACCTCCGTGGTTGTTCTGACAAAAGCTTAGTCTTCTCACATTCATGAAGTCTAATGATGGGTATACTGTAAAATCCAAGTTTAACGGAACCTCCGGCACGATTTGAACATCCATTGACCCAGCAGGAGATGACCATTTTCAACTTTATCACGACATTAACACGTTTCAGCTTCTTTTTCTATTGTTTTGCCCACAGAATGCCAACACAAATGGCGCCGGGTCGGCAAATCCCCGTATGTAGTGACGTCATGTGGGAACTATGTATTATATTGAAATGGAAGGAGTATCAGACCACTGCAAATCTACCAAGACCCGGCCGTCCCTCCAAACTTTAATCTCAAACCAGGAGAAGACTGATCAGAGATGCAGCCAAGAGGCCCATGATCACTCTGGATGAACTGCAGATAACTACAGCTGAGGTGGGAGAGTCTGTCCATAGGACAACAATCAGTCGTGCACTGCACAAATCTGGCCTTTATGGAAGAGTGGCAAGAAGAAAGCCAAGATATCCATAAAAAGTCTGGTTTAAAGTTTGCCACAAGCCACCTGGGAGACACACCAAACATGTGGAAGAAGGTGCTCTGGTCAGATGAAACCAAAATCAAACTTTTTGGCCACAATGCAAAACGATATGTTTGGCGTAAAAGCAACACAGCTCATCACCCTGAACACACCATCCCCACTGTCAAACATGGTGGTGGCAGCATCATGCTTTGGGCCTGCTTTTCTTCAGCAGGGACAGAGAAGATGGCTAAAATTGATGGGAAGATGGATGGAGCCAAATACAGGACCATTCTGGAAGAAAACCTGTGTGAGTCTGCAAAAGACCTGAGACTGGGACGGAGATTTATCTTCCAACAGGACAATGATCCAAAACATAAAGCCAAATCTACAATGGAATGGTTCACAAATAGACGTATCCAGGTGTTAGAATGGCCAAGTCAAAGTCCAGACCTGAATCCAATCCAGAATCTGTGGAAAGAGCTGAAGACTGCTGTTCACAAACGCTCTCCATCCAACCTCACTGAGCTCCAGCTGTTTTGCAAGGAAGAATGGGCAATAATTCCAGTCTCTCGATGTGCAAAACTGATAGAGACATACCCCAAGTGACTTGCAGCTGTAATTGCAGCAAAAGGTGGCGCTACAAAGTGTTGGAGCCAGTTTCCTGTGTTTTCCTTTGCTGCCTCCTGCCACTGTGTGGCGCCACCTGCCACCTCGATAGTATGCCCTATATAAGTGGGGCACTAATGAAAGAAAGGTGTTGTAGTGTGGAGGCAAACATCTTTCGACCGTTGTTTGTTACCACAGGTTTATATTTGTGTACTTGGCAACAATAAAGGATTGTAGAACACAGTATTTTGCTCTATTTGGATGGTGAGAGACACGCGTCCTAGACGCCAACACACTGCATCCAGCGGACCTTGCACAGGGCAAGTTTTGGCCGCTACATTGTCAAAAGATAGCCTCAGGTACCGTCTGGGCGTGAAGATTGCGTCAGCTGTGATTGGCACAGCGCGGTTTCCTGGAGAGGAGGGGACCCACGACTACCGTGGCGGTGACTCGTTGCCACAGGGATGCGGCGAACCGGCGGACTGTCGGCGGGAAGGAGGAAAGGGCAAAAACACCGGAGAGAGCACCGGCGTCCCCCACCACCAGCGCGGGCGAGAGAAGACTCGGCGCGCAAACTGTCCTGCAGCGGAGTGGCCCGCGGAGGAGCTCGGCACCGCGTTTGGAGAAGGCTACGCGTGGTGAGCAGTTCTGATTTCTGTGTGCGACATAGGGCCGCACAGACTACACGTTTAGGAGCGGTACATGGACTGTGAGGTGGACACTGTAAAAAGGAACACTGTAAAAAATGTGCACCAGGGATTTGAACAAAACTGACAAAAAAGAGAGAACTTCAGCTGCTGCAGCTTTGGTTAAAATGAAAGCTAAGCAAGCTGCGCTTCTAGTTAAAATGTCATTTTTGGAAGAGAAATATGAACTGGAAGCAAAGCAACTAGCCATTAAGAGACAACTGGAAGAGCTGGAATTTGAAACTAAAATGGCTGAAGTGACAGCTAAACTTGCAGTGTTGAATGCCTCAAAGAAGCATCGGCATAAAAATAAATCTCTTCCAATAGAGCCTAGGGTGCAAACACAAGTCCCAACCACAACTGTCCCTGCAGTTATAAAAGAAACTAGGACTGATGATGACTGGGATGGATTTAACTGGGAGCCACCAGTTTACATTCCCACTTTGGTGGATGCGCTTGAGCCAACAGGGGCCGGTAGTGCCACACAAATGGCTGATGTGAACTGTTCATCTTCACCAGTACGTCAGGAGCGTCAGGAGGACTTTGAGATTTCCCTTATGGACCATGAGCAAACGGTGACATTGGATTTGGACACTGAGACATGCTCATGGAAAAAGATGGACAGTACAGAGGATGAAGAGCAGGAAAGTTCTGCTGTTCCTGTCTTATTGACTGCCTTGCAGCCTGTAGAGGGAGGCCTGCTGCAGCAGAAGCTGGCCTGCAGTGGCCCAGACATGGTCACACCAGGCCACACCAGGATTTTTCCACTGCCACAGTGGCGTAGTAAAAGCAAGCATAACAATGCTTTTGTAAGAAACACTCATTTTGATTTTGTTGTACTCGTGAACTGTCTTTGGATTCTGTATGTGCTTTCAGCCAGCAAAATGTTTAAGCTAAAGTTGCGCAAAGCTTTCAAAAGAAAGCGCTGGAAATAGTTTTGAATAATGAAACTAAACAGGATGGATATTAAATGCCAAATGTATTTTCTGTGTATTGAACAATTACTTTGAATATGTGGACATTGAAATTTTGTGTTTTTTGAAAAATGTGTTCCCCATGTGACAAACTTGCTAAGTTAAAGTATGGCTCCATGTTTATTTGAATTTTGTAATTGTTTAGCTCCTGGCTTTCACAATTAAGGGGCCGGTGTGTTGGAGCCAGTTTCCTATGTTTTCCTTTGCTGCCTCCTGCCACTGTGTGGCGCCACCTCGATAGTATGCCCTATATAAGTGGGGCACTAATGACAGACAGGTGTTGTAGTGTGGAGGCAAACATCTTTCGACCGTTGTTTGTTACCACAGCACACAAGTACACAGCACACAAGTACACAAATATAAATATTTGTGTACTTGGCAACAATAAAGGATTGTAGAACACAGTATTTTGCTCTATTTGGATGGTGAGAGACACGCGTCCTAGACGCCAACACACTGCATCCAGCGGACCTTGCACAGGGCAAGTTTTGGCCGCTAAACAGCTCGAGCTCAGTGAGGTTGGATGGAGAGCGTTTGTGAACAGCAGTCTTCAGCTCTTTCCACAGATTCTCGATTGGATTCAGGTCTGGACTTTGACTTGGCCATTCTAACACCTGGATACGTCTATTTTGTGAACCATTCCATTGTAGATTTGGCTTTAATGTTTTGGATCATTGTCCTGTTGGAAGATAAATCTCCGTCCCAGTCTCAGGTCTTTTGCAGACTCCAACAGGTTTTCTTCCAGAATGGTCCTGTATTTGGCTCCATCCATCTTCCCATCAATTTTAGCCATCTTCCCTGTCCCTGCTGAAGAAAAGCAGGCCCAAAGCATGATGCTGCCACCACCATGTTTGACAGTGGGGATGGTGTGTTCAGGTGATGAGCTGTGTTGCTTTTACGCCAAACATATCGTTTTGCATTGTGGCCAAAAAGTTTGATTTTGGTTTCATCTGACCAGAGCACCTTCTTCCACATGTTTGGTGTGTCTCCCAGGTGGCTTGTGGCAAACTTTAAACGAGACTTTTTATGGATATCTTTGAGAAATGGCTTTCTTCTTGCCACGCTTCCATAAAGGCCAGATTTGTGCAGTGCACGACTGATTGTTGTCCTATGGACAGACTCTTCCACCTCAGCTGTAGTTATCTGCAGTTCATCCAGAGTGATCATGGGCCTCTTGTCTGCATCTCTGATCAGTCTTCTCCTCGTTTGAGATGAAAGTTTGGGGGGACGGCTGGGTCTTGGTAGATTTGCAGTGGTCTGATGCTCCTTCCATTTCAATATAATTGCTTGCACAGTGCTCCTTGAGATGTTTAAAGCTTGGGAATATTTTTGTATCCAAATCCGACTTTGAACTTCTCCACAACAGTATCTCGGACCTGCCTGGTGTGTTCCTTTGTCTTCATGGTTCTCTCTGCGCTTTAAACAGAACCCTGAGACTATCAAAGAGCAGTGCATTTATACGGAGACTTGATTACACACAGGTGCATTCTATTTATCATCATCAGTCATTTAGGACAACATTGGATCATTCAAAGATCCTCACTGAACTTCTGGAGTGAGTTTGCTGCACTGAAAGTAAAGGGGCAAAATAATATTGCACGCCCCACTTTTCAGTTTTTTATTTTGTTAAAAAAAGTTTACATTCTCCAATAAATTTCGTTCCACTTCACGATTGTGTCCCACTTGTTGTTGATTCTTATATCTTATCTTATATCTTTATGTTTGAAGCCTGAAATGTGGCAAAATGTTGAAAGGTTCAAGGGGGCCAAATACTTTCGCAAGGCATTGTAAAAGACTCTTTGTGCTGGGACAAAAACATGTATTTATGATTTACAACTATTAGGTATTGAATAATATTAATGCTATATCCAGGAAAAAATACATTATGTTTAATTCATTTTCAATATATATTTCAATAATTTGAAATATATTTATATACAGACTAAGGTTTTGGTACATAAGTAAGCCTAGTGGAGTACAATGAAATGGGGCCTCCATCTGGAAGTATGACATTAATTTCTAGAATTTCAAAACCTACCATATTTAAACTTTAACTTGGTTTTAAATGTGTTTTTAAAAGTCAGCGATCCAGAAATGTCTCTTATCAGAGTTTTAAAGTGTAAGCATGTCCTAATATGGTCTCAGAACCTTAAGCCTAGTGTAATACTCGCGCGGCGCGGAGCTTACGGAGGTGACGTGACGTCACTTGCGCAACGCGTTTGCTCACCGCAAAGGCCCTTACATTGCCTGCCCTGCAGCATCAACATTTTTCTAACTACGTAAGGGTCGCCGCAAGGAATCTCCGCTGTGATTGGTCCGTGTGTGTGTATTGGAAGGAAGCATTAAGCGGCTGCAGCAGGGACATGGACGAGGCACTATGGAGCAGAGAGCTTTGGTGCTTCGAAGGAAAAGCAGTTTGGGCTCAGAGCCTGATATACAGGAGACTGTGGACTATCTAACATATATATACGTGTAATGAGCTCAAACAGCTTGTTTGCTATTGTTGTTCTGAAGAGGACAAAGTAGCAGCGTAAATGGGACCAGCTCCTGTGTGATCGCCCTCATGTGGTTTGTTGTGGATTACAACATTCTCCTCAAAACTCCGTAAGGGGAACGCGCCAGTATAACGTCAATTGTGCTTACGTAGGTCCACCGCAACCGCTAAAGTAAGCCACGCCGCGCAAGTATACACTAGGCTTTAGTGTCTCTACAGCTTTAATCCAACGTGTTTATCTGAAGACTATAAAGGTTGAAATATCTAAATTCGGTAGTGTGGGTCATTTTAGGTGGAATAGAAATGTCTGATTACTGCATTTTGCCACCACTGGACCTGACCAAAATCATTGCACAATATTTGAAATGAAAAGAAAGAGCCTTTGTATATGGCAGCATTTCTTGTTCTCTAAGAAAAAAAAGGCTGAACTTATATTTAACCAAGGGAAAAAAAAACATTTAATAAAGCTGCATGGAGTTGAGTCGACCCGAGGAGACAGTTCTTGTTCTGAGGCGGTGTCGAGGAGATGTTTTTGACCTGTACAGACTGTTTACCGTCTGTGAGAGACAGGAAGTTAAAACTGTGCTTGTGACCTCGGAGCTAGCTAAACGTGCTAAAACAACAGCGTGAGAGATGGCATTTGTTTTGTTTTTTCATCTTTTCATTGTGTTTTTGTAGCTCCCTGACTCTATTATTTCCTCTTTCACTCTAAACAAACACAACTTGTTCCTCAAAGATAAAATATGGGGAAGAACATAATCAGCTGGTTTCACAGACACAGATATGAAAACAGAGGCGGGGAGAACATTGGGCTGAGGCTGGCCCCGCCCCGGGCCCCGCCCCTAGCCCCGCCCCTGGCCCCGCCCCCTGCAGAAGGCCTTTATGGACTCGCCGGCTCTGACAAAGGACTTATTTCCATGACAAAAGCCCGCAGTGGTTCTCACAGGAGGAGGAGGAACAAATGTGTGAGATGTTTTAGTGCAGCTGCTGTCGGCGAGACCAGGGACTCCCCACGCACTTCCATCTGCTGCCACCAGGGGGCGTGGTGCAGGTCAAAACAGTCCTCCTCAGAGTCCCAGCAGGAGGCCAGTCCCTGTGCTCCTCAGAGTCCCAGCAGGAGGCCAGTCCCTGTGCTCCTCAGAGTCAGTCCCTGTGATAAGGTCTGAGTGAACAATATAAAAACATAATGTTTTATTTCACCACTTTTCACCCTCATGTTCCCAGAATCACTGCTCCTCCTCCCTCTTCCCCTCCTCCTCCTCCTCCTCCTCCTCCTCCCCCTCCCCCTCCTCCTCCTACCCTCCTCCTCCCCCTCCCCTCCTCCTCCTCCTCCTCCCTCCTCCTCCTCCTCCTCCCCCTCCCCTCCTCCTCCTCCTGCCTCTCCTCCTCCCCCTCCTCCTCCTCCTCCCCCCCTCCTCCTCCTCCTCCTCCTCCTCCTCCCCTCCTCCTCCGCAATCTTCCGCAATCTCTGTGGAAACACCCAGAGCCACAGAAAGTATTTAGTCCTCTGAACCTCACACTGACACAGTCTGCCTCTCATCTCTCTCTTTCCTCTCTGCTCTCTCTCTGCTCTCTCTCTCTTTCTCTCTGCTCGCTTTGCTCTCACGCTCTCGCTCCTCTCTCCTCCTCTGCTCTCTCTCTCTGCTCTCTCTCTCTGCTCTCTCTCTGCTCTCTCTCTCTGCTCTCTCCTCTCTGCTCTCGCTCTCTCGTGCTCTCTCTCTGCTCCTCTCTCTCTCTCTGCTCTCTCTGCTCTCTCTCTCTGCTCTCTCTCTCTGCTCTCCTCTCTGCTCTCTCTCTCCTCGCTCTCTCTCTCTGCTCTCTCTCTCTCTCTGCTCTCTCTCTGCTCTCTCTCTCTCTGCTCTCTGCTCTCTTGGCTCCTCTCTCCTCTCTCTCTCTGCCTCTCTCTCTCTGCTCTATCGCTCTCTCTCGCTCTCTGCTCTCTCTCTCTGTTCTCTCTCTGCTCTCCTCTCTCTGCTCTCTCTCTCGCTCCTCTCTCTCCTCTGCTCTCTCTCTCTGCTCTCTCTCTGCTCTCTCTCTCTGCTCTCTCTCTCTGCTCTCTCGCTCTCTCTCTCTCTCTGCTCTCCTCTCTCTGTGCTCTCTCTCTCTGCTCTCTCTCTGCTCTCTCTGCTCTCTCTCCTCTGCCTCTCTCTGCTCTCTCTCTCTCGCTCTCTCTCTCTCTTCGCTCTCTCTCTCTGCTCTCTCTCTCTGCTCTCTCTCTCTGCTCATCTCTCTCTCTGCTCTCTCTCTGCTCTCTCGCTCTCTCTCGCTCTCTCCCTTCTCTGCTCTCTCTCTCTGCTCTCTCTCTGCTCTCTCTCTGCTCTCGCTCTCTCTCTGCTCTCTCTCTCTCTGCTCTGCTCTCTCACTCTCTGCTCTCTCTCTGCCTCTCCCATCTCTGCTCTCCGCTCTCTCTCTGCTCTCTCTAGGGCTGCTCTCTCTCTCTCTCTCTCTGCTCTCTCTCTCTCTTTCTCTCTCTCTCCTCTCTCTCTCTCGTGCTCTCTCTCTCTCTCTGCTCTCTCTCTGCTCTCTCTCTCTGCTCTCTCTCTGCTCTCTCTCTCTGCTCTCTCTCTGCTCTCTCTCTCTGCTCTCTCTCTCTTCTCTCTCTCTCTCAGCTCTGCTCTCTCTCTGCTCTCTCTCTCTGCTCTCTCTCTGCTCTCTCTCTCTGCTCTCTCTCTCTCTGCTCTGTCTCTCTCGCTCTCTCTCTCTCTGCTCTCTCTCTCTCTTGCTCTCTCTCTTGCTCTCTCTCTCTTTGTTCTCTCTCTTCTCTCTCTCTCTGCTCACTCTCTCTCTGCTCTCTCTCTCTCTGCTCTCCCTCTCTCTGCTTTTTCTCTCTCTCTGATCTCTCTCTCTCTTTCTCTCTTCTCTGCTCTCTCTCTCTCTCTCTTTCTCACAGCAGACTCAGATGACGTCTTGATGAAGTCGCCACATTCCTCAGTGATGATGTCACAGCCCAGACGGCGGCCATCTTGGAACTGTCATTACTTTTACAACAATGTGTTGTTCCCATTGACAGTCCACCGTCTGCAGAGACCAGAGCGAGACCGAGGCCATAACTGAGGCTAACACAGTCATAAACCCTCCACTCAGACACGTGAAGACCGACCCTGTCAACTTAGAGTCTTGCCTTTTATCTGCAATCTGGTCTCTCTCTGGTCTCTCTCTCTGTTCTCTCTCGCTTTGCTCTCTCCCTCTGCTCTCTCTCTCTTTGCTCTCTCTCTCTGCTCTCTCTCTCTCTGCTCTCTCTCTGCTCTCTCTCTCTCTGCTCTCTCTCTCTCTGCTCTCTCTCTCTCTGCTCTCTCTCTGCTCTCTCTCTCTGCTCTCTCTCTCTCTGCTCTCTCTCTCTGCTCTCTCTCTCTCTGCTCTCTCTCCCTCTGCTCTCTCTCTCTGCTCTCTCTGCTCTCTCTCTCTTTGCTCTCTCTCTCTGCTCTCTCTCTCTCTGCTCTCTCTCTCTCTGCTCTCTCTCTCTGCTCTCTCTCTCTCTGCTCTCTCTCTCTGCTCTCTCTCTCTCTGCTCTCTCTCTCTCTCTCTGCTCTCTCTGCTCTCTCTCTCTCTGCTCTCTCTCTCTGCTCTGCTCTCTCTCTCTCTCTCTCTCTGCTCTCTCTTCTCTCTCTGCTCTCTCTCTCTCTGCTCTCTCTCTCTCTCTCTCTCTCTCTGCTCTCTCTCTCTCTGCTCTCTCTCTCTCTGCTCTCTCTCTCTGCTCTCTCTCTCTCGCTCTCTCTCTCTCTGCTCTCTCTCTCTCTGCTCTCTCTCTCTCTGCTCTCTCTCTCTCTCTCTGCTCTCTCTCTCTCTCTCTCTCTCTCTCTCTCTCTCTCTGCTCTCTCTCTCTCTGCTCTCTCTCTCTTTGCTCTCTCTCTCTGCTCTCTCTCTCTCTGCTCTCTCCCTCTGCTCTCTCTCTCTGCTCTCTCTCTCTCTGCTCTCTCTGCTCTCTCTCTCTCCCTGCTCTCTGCCTCTGCTCTCTCTCTCTCTGCTCTCTCTCTCTGCTCTCTCTCTCTCTGCTCTCTCCCTCTGCTCTCTCTCTCTTTGCTCTCTCTCTCTGCTCTCTCTCTCTGCTCTCTCCCTCTGCTCTCTCTCTCTTTGCTCTCTCTCTCTGCTCTCTCTCTCTCTGCTCTCTCTCTCTCTGCTCTCTCTCTCTCTGCTCTCTCTCTCTCTGCTCTCTCTCTCTCTGCTCTCTCTCTCTCTGCTCTCTCTCTCTCTGCTCTCTCTCTCTCTGCTCTCTCTCCCTCTGTTCTCTCTCTCTCCTGACCCTCGTAAACTCTCTCCTTTTTCCTAAAACATGTGTGAATGTCGTTGGACTCATCTGTCTCTAAAAACACATTTTAGAAAAGAATCCATTTGAAAAATAAGTTTCCGGAAATGTGTTTTTGTCTAAATAGAATCTGGAAAAACGTCCCGACGGAGAATCACAGAAACATTTCCACTCAGCAAAAGTTTTCATAACGAAGACGCCTCATGTTTCTCCAGAAGTCACTGACCTGCCCCATTCTTACCCAGCATGCCTTTCTCATTAGAGTCTGCTGTTATTGTCCTCAGTCCTGGGTCTACAGCCTCAGTCCTGGGTCTACAGCCTCAGTCCTGGGTCTACAGCCTCAGTCCTGGGTCTGCAGCCTCAGTCCTGGGTCTACAGCCTCAGTCCTGGGTCTACAGGCTCAGTCCTGGGTCTACAGGCTCAGTCCTGGGTCTACAGCCTCAGTCCTGGGTCTACAGGCTCAGTCCTGGGTCTACAGCCTCAGTCCTGGGTCTACAGCCTCAGTCCTGGGTCTACAGCCTCAGTCCTGGGTCTACAGGCTCAGTCCTGGGTCTACAGCCTCAGTCCTGGGTCTACAGGCTCAGTCCTGGGTCTACAGGCTCAGTCCTGGGTCTACAGGCTCAGTTTGGATTTTTGGCCTTTGTCTCATCTTTAGATCTACTTTTTTAGACTGAAAACTTAAAAAGGAACGACCACCCTCTCTCAGCCAATCAGCTCTTCAGCCCAGACAGTCAAATAGTGACTCACAGGGGCTGATCAACATATTATGGTTTGACTTTCTCACTGCACATTTAACTTCTACAAGACTCTTTCTGCAGACGGACAAACGACATGTATTATCTACGACAGAATAAAGTTAGGTACCCGAGCTTTCAGTGTTAAGAAAAACGGCCCCGTCCCAGAGACACGCCGAGTATACAGTCTCCCCACACATCAAAGTGAAACTACAGCCGCTCAGCAGGTCGTCCTAACCCCCCTCAGCAGGTCTTCCTAACCCCCCTCAGCAGGTCTTCCTAACCCCCCTCAGCAGGTCGTCCTAACCCCCCTCAGCAGGTCTTCCTAACCCCCCTCAGCAGGTCGTCCTAACCCCGCTCAGCAGGTCGTCCTAACCCCCCTCAGCAGGTCGTCCTAACCCCCTCAGCAGGTCGTCCTAACCCCCTCAGCAGGTCGTCCTAACCCCCTCAGCAGGTCGTCCTAACCCCCCTCAGCAGGTCGTCCTAACACCCTCAGCAGGTCGTCCTAACCCCCTCAGCAGGTCGTCCTAACCCCCCCTCAGCAGGTCGTCCTAACACCCTCAGCAGGTCGTCCTAACCCCCTCAGCAGGTCGTCCTAACCCCCCTCAGCAGGTCGTCCTAACACCCTCAGCAGGTCGTCCTAACCCCCCTCAGCAGGTCGTCCTAACCCCCTCAGCAGGTCGTCCTAACCCCCTCAGCAGGTCGTCCTAACCCCCTCAGCAGGTCGTCCTAACCCCGCTCAGCAGGTCGTCCTAACCCCCCTCAGCAGGTCGTCCTAACCCCCTCAGCAGGTCGTCCTAACCCCCTCAGCAGGTCGTCCTAACCCCCTCAGCAGGTCGTCCTAACCCCCTCAGCAGGTCGTCCTAACCCCCCTCAGCAGGTCGTCCTAACCCCCCTCAGCAGGTCGTCCTAACCCCCTCAGCAGGTCGTCCTAACCCCCTCAGCAGGTCGTCCTAACCCCCTCAGCAGGTCGTCCTAACCCCCCTCAGCAGGTCGTCCTAACCCCCTCAGCAGGTCGTCCTAACCCCCCTCAGCAGGTCGTCCTAACCCCCTCAGCAGGTCGTCCTAACCCCCTCAGCAGGTCGTCCTAACCCCCTCAGCAGGTCGTCCTAACCCCCTCAGCAGGTCGTCCTAACCCCCTCAGCAGGTCGTCCTAACCCCCTCAGCAGGTCGTCCTAACCCCCCTCAGCAGGTCGTCCTAACCCCCCTCAGCAGGTCGTCCTAACCCCCTCAGCAGGTCGTCCTAACCCCCTCAGCAGGTCGTCCTAACCCCTCAGCAGGTCGTCCTAACCCCCTCAGCAGGTCGTCCTAACCCCCTCAGCAGGTCGTCCTAACCCCACTCAGCAGGTCGTCCTAACCCCCCTCAGCAGGTCGTCCTAACCCCCTCAGCAGGTCGTCCTAACCCCCTCAGCAGGTCGTCCTAACCCCCTCAGCAGGTCGTCCTAACCCCCTCAGCAGGTCGTCCTAACCCCCCTCAGCAGGTCGTCCTAACCCCCCTCAGCAGGTCGTCCTAACCCCCTCAGCAGGTCGTCCTAACCCCCTCAGCAGGTCGTCCTAACCCCCTCAGCAGGTCGTCCTAACCCCCTCAGCAGGTCGTCCTAACCCCCTCAGCAGGTCGTCCTAACCCCCCTCAGCAGGTCGTCCTAACCCCCCTCAGCAGGTCGTCCTAACCCCCCTCAGCAGGTCGTCCTAACCCCCTCAGCAGGTCGTCCTAACCCCCCTCAGCCTGAAGAGGGTCCTACAGGTTGGTTGTTTGAAGCTACTTAAGTTAAAGGTACAGTCTGCCTGAAAAACGTGAGACAATGTTCAGATCCAGACTAAAAGCAATACTTTTCAGCTAAAAATAGAACTTGTCTTTTATAGTTATGGCGTTAGCTGTAGGGTTAGCACTAGACTGTAGGGTTAGCCATAGACTCTAGGGTTAGCCTTAGACTCTAGGGTTAGCCACAGACTGTAGGGTTAGCCATAGACTGTAGGGTTAGCCACAGACTGTAGGGTTAGCCTTAGACTCTAGGGTTAGCCTTAGACTCTAGGGTTAGCCTTAGACTCTAGGGTTAGCCTTAGACTCTAGGGTTAGCCTTAGACTCTAGGGTTAGCCTTAGACTCTAGGGTTAGCCTTAGACTCTAGGGTTAGCCTTAGACTCTATAGGTTAGCCTTAGACTCTAGGGTTAGCCACAGACTGTAGAGTCTGTTCTCGACCATGTTTGGACGTTGTGGAAAATGCACAGGATTTCCATCGTTCAGAGAAAATCCTCGTGGGAACCGAGCGTCGTCGCTTCTTGCGCCGCTTTGATGGATGTGACCAAAACATCTGTGGGAAACATCAGCTCAGAGCCAGAAACATGGACAGAAGCAGCAGATGGAGCAGGGTTCGCCTCCCGCCCTCGAGCTGCCACAGTCTCAGGATCAGAACTCACTCAGCGGCTGGAATCCAACAAGACCAAAAACAGAATCTACTGTTGCTTCATAAATGAGCCCTGTTTAAGGTTAAGTTTGATTTATTCAGGACAATGTGCAGCTGCAGCAGATTTAGCACCGGCGTCTTTCCACCTGTGGTCCTCACAAAACAATCATGTAACTTACACAATATTATACAATTCAAAGTAAAAGAGCAGGTTATTCAAAAAAACAAAAGTGCAAGTTACTAAAATACTAGGGCCGGGACTTTGACGCGTTAATTAAGATTAGTGAACGCCATAAAAATTAGCGCGTAAAAAAAAATTGACGCATTTTAACCGTATGGAACGTTGCACCGCGGAACGTTCCTCACTGGATGAGTTTCAGACGGACCGATTATACTGACGCACCAACTGAGCTCCGTGACTTTTCTCGTTCAAAAGTACATTATTACTGCTCATCACAGGCTCCTCACAGCAGGAGAACCATTAATATGATAAATATTAATATTAATATGAATGTCATTTCAAAACGTTCTACCGGTCATTATTTTCTATAACGGACCTCTCAAAACAATAATGACCGCTGCCCTTTGGCAACGCACTCTCTGCTTGTCTTTCAGATGTGTGGATAACTCCGCAAGTAGTTCCGGCCACTCCGGAGCTAGTAATAAAGTTTTCAGAATTTACTGTTTACGTTTTCATGACAAAAACACTGATGTGATGCGAGAAAAGGCGATCCTGAAAAACCCAGAAGTAGATTTTGGGACATTTTAGGAACATTTGCAGAGGATGGAATTATGGATTTAGGTTTAGTTTATGTTTGGGTCACTCACCGCTGATGTTCAGGATTCTGTGTTCCTAAAAGTGACTGAAGTTTATGTTGTGTGTTCAGTTCGTACAAAGCCGTATAATAAGCGGGATAGTACCTTCAGGGCGAAGCGGTCTGCTTCGCCCTGAAGGTACTTACTTTTGGTATCTCAATCAAAGTGAGTTAGAGGAGGAGGAGGAGGAGCGACTCCTGTAAGCCGAGGCGAAGGAGCAGGAGGAGGAGGAGCGACTTCTGTGAGCCGAGGCAAAGGAGGAGGAGGAGGAGCGACTCCTGTGAGCGGAGTCGAAGGAGGAGAGGAGGAGGCGGAGGAGGAGGATGCGGAGGAGGAGGAGGCGGAGGAGGAGGAGGCGGAGGAGGACGAGGAGGAGGCGGAGGAGGAGCGGCTATTGCTGATGTCCAAATGCACACATCAAAAACATATTATAAAAGCTTTAGAAAACAGCGCAGGCCCAGCTTTAGTGTTCACTGTTAGTGCAGGAGGAGGAGAAGGAGGTCAGAGTGTGTGGAGGAGGAGAAGGAGGTCAGAGTGTGTGGAGGAGGAGGAGGAGGTCAGAGTGTGTGGAGGAGGAGGTCAGAGTGTGTGGAGGAGGAGGTCAGAGTGTGTGGAGGAGGAGGAGGAGGTCAGAGTGTGTGGAGGAGGAGGTCAGAGTGTGGGTCGGTCCTCGCTTCGCTCCTCTTCAGCTCCTCTTCAGCTCCTCCTCAGCTCCTCCTCAGCTCCTCTTCAGCTCCTCCTCAGCTCCTCTTCAGCTCCTCCTCAGCTCCTCCTCAGCTCCTCCTCTTCAGCTCCTCTTCAGCTCCTCTTCAGCTCCTCCTCAGCTCCTCCTCAGCTCCTCTTCAGCTCGTCCTCAGCTCCTCCTCTTCAGCTCCTCTTCAGCTCCTCCTCTTCAGCTCCTCTTCAGCTCCTCTTCAGCTCCTCCTCTTCAGCTCCTCTTCAGCTCCTCTTCAGCTCCTCCTCAGCTCCTCCTCAGCTCCTCCTCAGCTCCTCCTCAGCTCCTCCTCTTCAGCTCCTCTTCAGCTCCTCTTCAGCTCCTCCTCAGCTCCTCCTCAGCTCCTCCTCTTCAGCTCCTCTTCAGCTCCTCCTCAGCTCCTCCTCTTCAGCTCCTCCTCAGCTCCTCTTCAGCTCCTCCTCTTCAGCTCCTCCTCAGCTCCTCCTCAGCTCCTCCTCAGCTCCTCCTCAGTTCCTCCTCAGCTCCTCCTCAGCTCCTCCTCTTCAGCTCCTCTTCAGCTCCTCCTCAGCTCCTCCTCAGCTCCTCCTCAGCTCCTCTTCAGCTCCTCCTCAGCTCCTCCTCAGCTCCTCTTCAGCTCCTCCTCAGCTCCTCCTCAGCTCCTCCTCAGCTCCTCTTCAGCTCCTCTTCAGCTCCTCCTCTTCAGCTCCTCCTCAGCTCCTCTTCAGCTCCTCTTCAGCTCCTCTTCAGCTCCTCTTCAGCTCCTCCTCAGCTCCTCTTCAGCTCCTCTTCAGCTCCTCTTCAGCTCCTCTTCAGCTCCTCTTCAGCTCCTCCTCAGCTCCTCCTCAGCTCCTCCTCAGCTCCTCCTCAGCTCCTCTTCAGCTCCTCCTCAGCTCCTCCTCAGCTCCTCTTCAGCTCCTCTTCAGCTCCTCTTCAGCTCCTCCTCTTCAGCTCCTCCTCAGCTCCTCTTCAGCTCCTCCTCTTCAGCTCCTCCTCAGCTCCTCCTCAGCTCCTCCTCTTCAGCTCCTCCTCAGCTCCTCCTCAGCTCCTCCTCTTCAGCTCCTCTTCAGCTCCTCCTCCTCAGCTCCTCTTCAGCTCCTCCTCTTCAGCTCCTCTTCAGCTCCTCCTCAGCTCCTCCTCTTCAGCTCCTCCTCAGCTCCTCCTCAGCTCCTCCTCTTCAGCTCCTCCTCCTCAGCTCCTCTTCAGCTCCTCCTCCTCAGCTCCTCTTCAGCTCCTCCTCTTCAGCTCCTCTTCAGCTCCTCCTCTTCAGCTCCTCTTCAGCTCCTCCTCCTCAGCTCCTCTTCAGCTCCTCCTCTTCAGCTCCTCTTCAGCTCCTCCTCAACTCCTCTTCAGCTCCTCCTCAGCTCCTCCTCAGCTCCTCTTCAGCTCCTCCTCAACTCCTCTTCAGCTCCTCCTCTTCAGCTCCTCTTCAGCTCCTCCTCAGCTCCTCTTCAGCTCCTCTTCAGCTCCTCTTCAGCTCCTCCTCAACTCCTCTTCAGCTCCTCTTCAGCTCCTCTTCAGCTCCTCCTCAGCTCCTCCTCAGCTCCTCCTCAGTTCCTCCTCAGCTCCAGACTCTCATCTGTCGCGCTTCGTTAAAACGCAGTAAAGGACTTTGAGTTATGGATTTTCATCAGAGAGAGTGGCTTCTCTTCTCTCTGTTGTTTCTCAGTTCAGTCTGATTTAGTTTGGACATCGCTCAAGAAGGAAATGAGACCAAGAAAAACAATAATAATCAAAGAATCAGCGCTCGGTGTTTGGACTCAGTCTTAAAGTCTTATTGGGCTCCGTTGGTCTGGACCCAGAGTCGGGCTCAGAGCGTTTGGACCAAGGCTGTGGTTAGAAGTTCATTATTGTTCAGTTTATTTATGTATCGCCAACAACAAAACATTCTAAATATTCTAAATATTCTAAACATTCTAATACTGAATTATGGTCTTTTACTAAAGCCCAAAGGACGAGAAAGGCCAGAGACACAGTCCAACAGACAGAAGAAAGTAGGAGGAGAGGGGTGTCCTTACCGTATGTGGCGGGAGTTTCAGAGAAACTACAAAGAATATTTAGGAAACACAAAATCCCTGTGTATTTCAAACCTTTCAACACGTTAAGACAGAAATTAGTGCATCCCAAAGACAAAACACCCAGACACAAACAGAGCAATGTGGTGTATTCAATTAAATGTAGTGAAGAGGAGTGCACTGACCACTATATTGGAGAAACCAAACAAACTCTACAGAAACGACTTTACCAACATCGTAGAGAAAACTCTAGTGGGCCACAGTCGGCTGTTCATCTCCACCTCAAGGCCTCCAACCACACGGTGGAGGCCTTGCAAAAAGGTCCTGGGTTCAAATCCCGGTCGGAGCGGGGCCTTTCTAAGCAGAGTTTTCATGTTCACGCTGTGTCTGCGTAGGTTTCCTCCAGGTGCCCCGGTTTCCTCCAGGTGCTGCAGTAGATCTGTTGACCACCTGTGGTCTGTGAAAGGCGCTATATAAATAAATATAACTTACTAACTGTAACTAACCCTCCCCCATCTGGGCTCTCCGACCCCCTGTGGCCGCGGTCTAACCAGGCTTTAGGTTGTGTTTGTGGCCACAGCCCGACGGTCTTCAGACTCAGACTCAGACTCAGACTCAGACTCAGACTCAGAGCTGAAGCTGAAGTCTGAGTCTGAACAGTTTGTGACAGAATCCTCTGAGTCACTGCAGTCGTCTGTGTTTACTGCGACTCACAAACTAAACTAAACCACCACAAGTTTATCACGAAAACATTTGGCCCTTTGTTTTAGGTTTTACAGGACAATTGTTTAAGATGAAGGTGAAGAGATTCTTTACTGGTCGCACAGGGAAATGTCAGTGTTGCATCGTTACAGGACAGAAGAATGAGGAGCACACAACAAAGGATAAAAGAACAACAACTATAAACTAAAACACAATAACATCTCTAGCTTTAGCACAACAAGAAGCAAGTGTAACATCTCTTTAGTTGGTAATGATTTCATAAATGCATATAACGTGACCATTCTGAGGTCCGTGCCCCAATCTGGCAACCCCCAGACAAAGAATCCTAAACGCGGCCCTCTTACAGAGAGAACAGAATAATGGCACAAAGATTAGGTACGAGCCATGGATCTATAATAAAAACTGGATAGACTTTAGCTAGCTTACAGCTGTCCCACCCATGGCCACAGGGGGCGCTGTGCTACTGCAGACTAAAGTCACGTGGGCTACCCAGCTGTGTCCGAATGTCCACACTATACTCTATATAGTGGTCACGCCATCTTGTAGGGGTGTCCGAATGTCCAGAGAGAAAAAGTAGTGCACTGGAATTTTCCCACAATGCATCTTGAAAATGTAGTGAGCAGCAGTGGTCACTAGACGGTAGAAAAAAAGGGGGAGGCAGTGGGAGACGAGCTGGAAGAGGAGCGAGACATGAGCTATAAATGTGTTTAATCATAAATATGTAAATGTGTAAACCGTGATATATTGTTGATGATAAACTACAAAAATACACTTAGATTATTGTGTGTTTAAAGTTTTAAAGAGATTAACACGGACGTTATAACCTTGGAGCAGCTATAACCTTGTTGTCTGCTGTGGTTTTTTTGGGGCATTCTCGCGGTTTTGGGCTGGAAAATCTTGCCGGCATTTGGCAACCCTGCAACGCAGTGTGTTTCGTGAGCTTCGATGTGAGCGGTTGAAGGAACATTCAAGAAAACAGAAAAGTGGTTTATCCAATCACATACGAGGAGTTTTTTACAAGGCCCCGCCTTCTGAAATTCATCTGCTATGAAGCAGACCCAGACCCTCAGCGAACTTCAGGGTCTGAGTCAGGCTAGGACCTATAACCTCAGGGGACTTCTTTTTCCGTTGGATCCAAAGAAAAGGCTTCGTCTCATCTGAGAAGAGGAGTTGGCCATGTTCAAAGAATACAATATACAGCTAAAGAGTGGACTGTTAGCTTAGCAGAACACATTAGCTTTAGCATTAGCCACTCCTGCAATCGTCACACTTTGTCTGTTACACACTGACCCGGGCCACTGAAGGGAAAGGTTATGTGGGCCTTACAGGAGAAGGTTTGGGGACCCCTGCTATAAAACTACCTCCCATGGGACGAAACACACTCTGGTGTTTTACTGAGTGGAAACGCCGACATCATCCCAATCTGTGGGTTTTTCCCCTTTAATCCTTGGCTCGATCCCCAGACAGCTGTACGGCGCAACGTACAGGCGCAACGTACAGGCACAACGTACAGGCGCAACGTACAGGCGCAACGTACAGGCACAACGTACAGGCGCAACGTACAGGCACAACGTACAGGAACAACGTACAGGCACAACGTACAGGCGCAACGTACAGGCACACACAACGTACAGGCACAACGTACAGGCGCAACGTACAGGCGCAACGTACAGGCACAACGTACAGGCACAACGTACAGGCACAACGTACAGGCGCAACGTACAGGCGCAACGTACAGGCGCAACGTACAGGCGCAACGTACAGGAACAACGTACAGGCACAACGTACAGGCGCAACGTACAGGCACACACAACGTACAGGCACAACGTACAGCCGCAACGTACAGGCGCAACGTACAGGCGCAACGTACAGGCGCAACGTACAGGCACAACGTACAGGCGCAACGTACAGGCACACACAACGTACAGGCACAACGTACAGGCGCAACGTACAGGCGCAACGTACAGGAGCAACGTACAGGCACAACGTACAGGCGCAACGTACAGGCGCAACGTACAGGCGCAACGTACAGGCGCAACGTACAGGCGCAACGTACAGGCGCAACGTACAGGCGCAACGTACAGGCGCAACGTACAGGCGCAACGTACATGCACAACGTACAGGCGCAACGTACAGGCGCAACGTACAGGCGCAACGTACATGCACAACGTACAGGCGCAACGTACAGGCGCAACGTACAGGCTCAACGTACAGGCACAACGTACAGGCACAACATACAGGCACAACGTACAGGCACAACGTACAGGCGCAACGTACAGGCACAACGTACAGGCACAACGTACAGGTGCAACGTACAGGAACAACGTACAGGCACAACGTACAGGCGCAACGTACAGGAACAACGTACAGGAACAACGTACAGGCACAACGTACAGGCGCAACGTACAGGCGCAACGTACAGGCGCAACGTACAGGCGCAACGTACAGGCGCAACGTACAGGCGCAACGTACAGGCGCAACGTACATGCACAACGTACAGGCACAACGTACAGGCGCAACGTACAGCCGCAACGTACAGGCGCAACGTACAGGCTCAACGTACAGGCACAACGTACAGGCACAACGTACAGGCGCAACGTACAGGCACAACGTACAGGCACAACGTACAGCCGCAACGTACAGGCACAACGTACAGGCACAACGTACAGGCGCAACGTACAGGCGCAACGTACGGGCACAACGTACGGGCACAACGTACGGGCACAACGTACAGGCACAACGTACAGGCGCAACGTACAGGAACAACGTACAGGCGCAACGTACAGGCGCAACGTACAGGAACAACGTACAGGCACAACGTACAGGCGCAACGTACAGGTGCAACGTACAGGCGCAACGTACAGGCACAACGTACAGGCGCAACGTACAGGCACAACGTACAGGCGCAACGTACAGGTGCAACGTACAGGCGCAACGTACAGGCGCAACGTACAGGCACAACGTACAGGCGCAACGTACAGGCACAACGGAAAGACTCAAGTGTTTCCCCTTTAAAATATTCCACAAATGAAACTCACTGTGACCGAGAAACAAACTCCAGATCAGAGAAGAAGAGTCTGTAATCTGTCATCGTTAAAAGGGCCCTAATCTGTCATTAAAGGGCCCTAATCTGTCAGCATTAAAGGGCCCTAGTCTGCCGTCATTAAAGGGCCCTAATCTGTCATCATTAAAGGGCCCTAATCTGTCATTGTTAAAGGGCCCTAATCTGTCATTGTTAAAGGGCCCTAATCTCTCGTCATTGAAGGGCTCTAATCTGCCGTCATTAAAGGGCTCTAATCTGTCATCATTAAAGGGCCCTAATCTGTCATAATAATAATCTGCTCTTTTCCAATCCTTCTTTAACTGATAACAGTAGTTCAGAGATATTTGAATTTCTAAATTACTTTTCCAGTCTCTAAATCTTGTTATTGTTTTCATTTCGATGTCCCGCCCTCCACCGTTTCACCAATCAGAAAGTCTGTGATCCGGGCGCCAGAACTCACCTGGAGCTAATCTCACTGGTAAAGTACCATGTGGAGCTAATCTCACTGGTAAAGTACCATGTGGCGCAGAACTAAAAAAGGTCTCGTTATGATTCTCAAATCATTAACGACAAAACAAGGAATAAAACCAGGATTTCTATCTTTGTGAAAAAGGTGTTGGTTATAGATTTGTTGTTGACTAAACTCTTGTCTATTCAGCTGTTATGGTCCCAGCTGGATTCGTCTGCATATCTGGCAACCTGAGTCAGGGAGAATGGGAGAGGCTGCAGATAGAATCACTCAAAAGACAGAAGTGTGTGTTTGTTGTGTGTATAATAATGTGGTGTTTGTGTTTCCTTTACTGCAGGAACATTCCAGACAAACAAACTCTGATAATTATATATTTTAACTTCATTCACTTCAAAAATATGTCTTTGAAGTCACTGTTAATGACATTCTTTAGTTTGGAATGTGTTTCCTCCAGGCCTGAAACATGTGTGTATCTGTGTGTGTGTGTCTGTCTGTGTGTGTGTGAGAGAGTGTGTGTGCGTGTGCGTGTGTGTGTGTGTGTGCACTTGTTTTCAACTCCTGGTGGGTTCCATAACCTGAGATTCCACTCACGTCATGGGGACTGGTTTTACGTGGTGGGGCCCGAACACCGGACCCCACTGGTTCAAGCTTAATAATCAATGGGTAATGCTTTTCTAACGGTCCTTATGCAGTCTCTGTAAAAATATAGAAAGGACCCCTGGAGGTTTACTTTCCTGAAAAAAGAGTGTTATGTGTCGGAACCCTGGTGGTGGGTTGCGGGATATCAAGGAGGGGCACACTGGGGCAATTTCAGTCCAGCAGGCTGGAGCCAATCATGGAGCAGCACAACAGAGGCTGGAGCCAATCATGGAGCAGCACAACAGAGGAAATCAGGTGTCAGGCTAGAAAAGGTGCAAGTGTGTGGTTCATTAGGCTGCAAGAAATCATGGAGGAGCACACTGAAGCGCACGCTTACAAACCACTGGTAAGTGCTGACTACAAGTCATGACTTCAAATTGTTATATAGAATGATTACAAATTATTTGTTGTTTGTGCAGCTTAGTCAAGAGTCCCTAATTGATGAAGTCGACTCAGATTCTGACGATTTAACTGTCAAGAAGAAACCTGTAAAAAAGTATGGAAAAAGAAAAATCAAAAACACTTTTCTTCAAGACTCGGAAAGTGACGAACCAAAGGCAAATAAATTGTTATCATGCAGCTGCAAAAGAAGAAAAATGGGGGGCGAGTTTACAGCAAGAGACACTTCTGCCTCTACTGTTCAATGTCCTGCCACAAAATGTCCCGTCATTTGACTAGAAAACATGGAAATGAAAGTGACGTAGCCAGAGCATTGGCTCTACCTGTGAAATCTAAAGCACGTAAACTTCAGTTTGATTTGATCAGGAATAGTGGAAACCGTGAGCACAATTTTGAGGTTTTAAAGGCCGGCATTGGAACTTTAGTCCCAGCTAAACAGCCAAATTGCCCAGTTAAATCCAGTGAGTTTTTGCACTGTATAGACTGTGGGGCATTGCTTAAGCGAAAGTCGCTGTGGAGGCATGTGACCAGGTGCCGGCTTTCACAGAAAGATGCCCAGGCTAAACCAGGCTAAACCAGGTAGAAGTAGGGTCCAGTCCCTCTGCTCCCTAGCCCAGCCTGTACCGGAGGGCATCAGCAAAAAGCTGTGGTCTTTAATTTGGGCAATGCATCAGGATGAGGTCACGGATGTTGTCAAAGCAGAAAAGGGGATTCTGAGACTCGGAGAGCACATGTACTTAAAACACGGGCATGATAAGACTAAGCATGATTACATTAGGCAGAAAATGAGAGAAGTCGGTAGGTTAATTAACGAAGCAAAAACCGCAGGGAAACTGAAAACAATGAAGGATTTCTTTATTCCTTCCAACTTTAACCATGTGATTGATGCAGTCAGGTCTGTGGCTGGATATGATGAGGAAACAAATCAATACAAGACTCCATCCTTGGCCCTCAAACTCGGCCATAGCCTCAGAAAGCTAGCAGATATTCTTGAATGTGACTCAAAAATGGAGCATTGTGTTGATGAACTATTTATTAAAAACCTCCAACGAAGCCGGCTGCTTTTTGAGAAGAGGTGGGACGTCTGTGTTTCTTCTGCTGCCCTACAGACCCTCCGGCAAGCCAAGTGGAACACTCCGGACCTGCTCCCTCTGACTGAGGACGTTAGAGCCATGCATGCACATATTGAGGTATGTCGACCTGAATATGTGCAAACCCTAATAAGTGAGCCAACGTCTAAGCATTGGTCTAAACTGGCAGTTTTGACTCTTTGTGAGGTCATTATTTTCAATCGAAGAAGGGAAGGTGAGGTTTCAAAGATGCCACTGACAGCCTTTACCTTAAGAAGTAAGACTGGGATCCATTCTGACATTGCTCTGGGACTGTCCCAACTTGAGAAAAATCTGTGTCAGCATTTTCAACGCATTGAAATTAAAGGGAAAAGAAGTCGGAAAGTGCCGGTTCTTTTGATTCCTGAAATGATTGCTTCGATGGAGGTGCTGGTGGAGAACAGAAGGGCCTGTTCCATCTCTGACCATAACCCATACTTCTTTTCCCGCCCGGGCGCAGACACCCACATCAGGGGATCAGACTCCCTACGCCAGGTAGCCAAAGAATGTGGTGCGGTGCATCCAGAGATGCTATCCTCAACCAAACTTAGAAAGCACATAGCTACTATGTCTACAGTTCTCAATATGAAAGAGAATGAGATGGACATACTAGCCAACTTCCTCGGCCATGACATTCGCATCCACAGACAATATTACAGACTACCAGAGGGGACACTGGAGCTGGCCAAAATCAGCAAAGTGTTGATGGCCATGGAGCAGGGAAGAGTGACGGAATTCGAAGGAAAGAGCCTCGACCAGATACAAATTGAGCCTGAAGGTAATTCTTGATATTATTAAAATATGTATGATTTTTTTCCCCTAAAGGCCACTTGTATTTTTCTTTTCTGTGCGACAGGGAGAGCAGTAGAGATCCTCTCACAAACGGACGGGCTAAAAGAAACTTCAAGCGGAGAACCTTCAACCATTCATCCAGATGCACCCCATGGTAGTGGCAGTGCCCCTTCTGGTAAGTGTACCAGGTGGGGGATTACAGCCAGGCTGCTTGGTCCTAACCCTGGGAGTGTATATTGCTAATATATTTTTATTTCTCTCCCTAGAACGTTAGAGAAAGCCATGGTCTGCATCTGAGGTGAAGGCTGTGGAGAAGACCATGACACCTTTCATACAGACTGGAAAGGTCCCTGGGAAGTCTCACTGCCTGGCCTGCATTAATGCCTCACCAGATGACCTTAGACATCGGACATGGAGTGGCATTAAATTCTATGTCAAAAATAGAATCACTGCAATTCGAAAAAAAAATCTAAAATAAAATTCCTTTAAAATAGTTGTTTGGTTTCTATTGACTGTTTTGTATTACTTAAAGTAGTCCCAGTAAAAAAAGATTATGTCTATGGGTCCCATTCTGAACGGCCCTGTCAAAGGGACCCACCAGGTAACAAAAACGTGTATGTGTGTGTGTCTGTGTCTGTGTGTGGGTGTGTGTGTGTGTTTGTGTGTGTCTGTGTCTGTGTTTGTGTGTGAATGTGTTTCCTCCAGGCTTGAAACAGCATCCGATACAGGTTAGCTTTTAGCATTAGCATCCGATACAGGTTAGCTTTTAGCATTAGCATCCGATACAGGTTAGCTTTTAGAAATAGCATCCAATACAGGTTAGCTTTTAGCATTAGCATCCGATACAGGTTAGCTTTTAGCATTAGCATCCAATACAGTTTAGCTTTTAGCATTAGCATCCAATACAGGTTAGCTTTTAGCATTAGCATCCAGTTAGCTTTTAGAATTAGCATCCAATACAGGTTGGCTTTTAGCATTAGCATCCAATACAAGTTAGCTTTTAGCATTAGCATCCAATACAGGTTAGCTTTTAGCATTAGCATCCGATACAGGTTAGCTTTTAGCATTAGCATCCGATACAGGTTAGCTTTTAGCATTAGCATCCAAGTCAAAACCACAGTATTTTAAAAACTGCGTCTGGATAAATCATTACAGCATCTTTAACTCTAGGTCTGACGGTTGTGAATGTGTGTGTCTCTGTGTGTGTGTGTGTGTGTCTCTGTCTGTGTGTGTGTGTGTGTGTGTGTCTGTGTGTGTCTCTGTCTGTGTGTGTGTGTGTGTGTGTGTCTGTGTGTGTCTCTGTCTGTGTGTGTGTGTCTCTGTCTGTGTGTGTGTCTCTGTCTGTGTGTGTCTCTGTCTCTGTGTGTGTGTGTCTGTGTGTCTCTGTCTGTGTGTGTCTCTGTCTATGTGTGTGTGTGTCTCTGTCTGTGTGTGTGTCTCTGTCTGTGTGTGTCTCTGTCTGTGTGTGTCTGTGTGTGTGTCTCTGTCTGTGTGTGTCTGTGTCTTTGTGTGTGTGTGTGTGTGTGTGTGTGTCTCTGTCTGTGTGGGTGTGTGTCTCTGTCTGTGTGTGTGTGTGTCTCTGTCTGTGTGTGTCTGTGTGTGTGTCTCTGTCTGTGTGTGTGTGTGTCTCTGTCTGTGTGTGTGAGAGTGTGTGTTCTTTTTTACTCAGAACTATTTAAGTTGAGCCTCAGACTGTAACTGATTTAAGAGAAGTAAACAACCTCAAAACAGAAACACATTTTGGTCCAAAAAAGTGTTTTTGGAAAGTCCACAGTTACACAATAGTAGAAAATCAGTGTCCGGGTCTACAGCCTCAGTCCTGGGTCTACAGCCTCAGTCCTGGGTCTACAGCCTCAGTCCTGGGTCTACAGCCTCAGTCCTGGGTCTACAGCCTCAGTCCTGGGTCTACAGCCTCAGTCCTGGGTCTACAGCCTCAGTCCTGGGTCTACAGCCTCAGTCCTGGGTCTACAGCCTCAGTCCTGGGTCTACAGCCTCAGTCCTGGGTCTACAGCCTCAGTACTGGGTCTACAGCCTCAGTCCTGGGTCTACAGCCTCAGTCCTGGGTCTACAGCCTCAGTCCTGGGTCTACAGCAGGGGTCCCCAATTAAATTGGCACGAGGTCCACCTACTTGATTAGTCAATAGATCAGGGTCCGGACATCAGACAAATATTTTATTTCATATAAATCCATTCAAGCTTCAACCTTAAACAACAACTATAGTAGTAAGAACTATTTGAAAAAAAAAAAAAGAATACAATCTAAATATAGATGTGTATAATTCACACATAACAGCAATGTACTTTGTTTATTTCTACACAACACACTCTCCCAAACTCTCAGAGCAGAGGCTGCAACACATGATGATTGTGGAGGATCAGGGGATCCACACTCTGACCTCCTCCTCCTCCTCACACTCTGACCTCCTCCTCCTCCTCACACTCTGACCTCCTCCTCCTCCTCACACTCTGACCCCCTCCTCCTCCTCACACTCTGACCTCCTCCTCCTCCTCCTCTACACACACTCTGACCTCCTCCTCCTCCTCACACTCTGACCCCCTCCTCCTCCTCACACTCTGACCTCCTCCTCCTCCTCACACTCTGACCTCCTCCTCACACTCTGACCTCCTCCTCCTCTACACACACTCTGACCTCCTCCTCCTCCTCTACACACACTCTGACCTCCTCCTCCTCTACACACACTCTGACCTCCTCCTCCTCTACACACACTCTGACCTCCTCCTCCTCCTCACACTCTGACCTCCTCCTCCTCCTCACACTCTGACCTCCTCCTCCTCCTCACACTCTGACCTCCTCCTCCTCCTCCACACTCTGACCTCCTCCTCCTCCTCTACACACTCTGACCCCCTCCTCCTCCTCACACTCTGACCTCCTCCTCCTCCTCACACTCTGACCTCCTCCTCACACTCTGACCTCCTCCTCCTCTACACACACTCTGACCTCCTCCTCCTCCTCTACACACACTCTGACCTCCTCCTCCTCCTCTACACACACTCTGACCTCCTCCTCCTCCTCACACTCTGACCTCCTCCTCCTCCTCTACACACTCTGACCTCCTCCTCCTCCTCTACACACACTCTGACCTCCTCCTCCTCCTCACACTCTGACCTCCTCCTCCTCCTCACACTCTGACCTCCTCCTCCTCCTCACACTCTGACCTCCTCCTCCTCTACACACACTCTGACCTCCTCCTCCTCCTCTACACACACTCTGACCTCCTCCTCCTCTACACACACTCTGACCTCCTCCTCCTCTACACACACTCTGACCTCCTCCTCCTCCTCTACACACACGACTCTGACCTCCTCCTCCTCTACACACACTCTGACCTCCTCCTCCTCTACACACACTCTGACCTCCTCCTCCTCTACACACACTCTGACCTCCTCCTCCTCTACACACACTCTGACCTCCTCCTCCTCTACACACACTCTGACCTCCTCCTCCTCTACACACACTCTGACCTCCTCCTCCTCCTCACACTCTGACCTCCTCCTCCTCTACACACACTCTGACCTCCTCCTCCTCTACACACACTCTGACCTCCTCCTCCTCTACACACACTCTGACCTCCTCCTCCTCTACACACACTCTGACCTCCTCCTCCTCTACACACACTCTGACCTCCTCCTCCTCTACACACACTCTGACCTCCTCCTCCTCCACACACCTCTCTGACCTCACACTTGACTCCTCCTCTACACACACTCTGACCTCCTCCTCCTCTACACACACTCTGACCTCCTCCTCCTCCTCACACTCTGACCTCCTCCTCCTCTACACACACTCTGACCTCCTCCTCCTCCTCACACTCTGACCTCCTCCTCTACACACACTCTGACCTCCTCCTCCTCCTCACACTCTGACCTCCTCCTCCTCTACACACACTCTGACCTCCTCCTCCTCCTCACACTCTGACCTCCTCCTCCTCTACACACACTCTGACCTCCTCCTCCTCCTCACACTCTGACCTCCTCCTCCTCTACACACACTCTGACCTCCTCCTCCTCCTCACACTCTGACCTCCTCCTCCTCTACACACACTCTGACCTCCTCCTCCTCCTCACACTCTGACCTCCTCCTCCTCTACACACACTCTGACCTCCTCCTCCTCCTCACACTCTGACCTCCTCCTCCTCTACACACACTCTGACCTCCTCCTCCTCCTCACACTCTGACCTCCTCCTCCTCTACACACACTCTGACCTCCTCCTCCTCCTCACACTCTGACCTCCTCCTCCTCTACACACTCTGACCTCCCTCCTCACACTCTGACCTCACTCCTCTGACCTCCTCCTCCTCCTCCTCTCTGACCTCCTCCTCCTCTACACACACTCTGACCTCCTCCTCCTCCTCACACTCTGACCTCCTCCTCCTCTACACACACTCTGACCTCCTCCTCCTCTCACACACTCTGACCTCCTCCTCCTCTACACACACTCTGACCTCCTCCTCCTCCTACACACACTCTGACCTCCTCCTCCTCTACACACACTCTGACCTCCTCCTCCTCCTCACACTCTGACCTCCTCCTCCTCTCACACACTCTGACCTCCTCCTCCTCTACACACACTCTGACCTCCTCCTCCTCTACACACACTCTGACCTCCTCCTCCTCCTCACACACACTCTGACCTCCTCCTCCTCCTCTACACACACTCTGACCTCCTCCTCCTCCTCACACACTCTGACCTCCTCCTCCTCTCCACACACTCTGACCTCCTCCTCCTCCTCACACTCTGACCTCCTCCTCCTCTACACACACTCTGACCTCCTCCTCCTCCTCACACTCTGACCTCCTCCTCCTCTACACACACTCTGACCTCCTCCTCCTCCTCACACTCTGACCTCCTCCTCCTCTACACACACTCTGACCTCCTCCTCCTCTACACACACTCTGACCTCCTCCTCCTCTACACACACTCTGACCTCCTCCTCCTCCTCACACACTCTGACCTCCTCCTCCTCTACACACACTCTGACCTCCTCCTCCTCTACACACACTCTGACCTCCTCCTCCTCTACACACACTCTGACCTCCTCCTCCTCTACACACACTCTGACCTCCTCCTCCTCTACACACACTCTGACCTCCTCCTCCTCTACACACACTCTGACCTCCTCCTCCTCTACACACACTCTGACCTCCTCCTCCTCTACACACACTCTGACCTCCTCCTCCTCTACACACACTCTGACCTCCTCCTCCTCTACACACACTCTGACCTCCTCCTCCTCTACACACACTGACCTCCTCCTCCCTACAAACTCTGACCTCCTCCTCCTCTACACACACTCTGACCTCCTCCTCCTCTACACACACTCTGACCTCCTCCTCCTCTACACACACTCTGACCTCCTCCTCCTCTACACACACTCTGACCTCCTCCTCCTCTACACACACTCTGACCTCCTCCTCCTCTACACACACTCTGACCTCCTCCTCCTCTACACACACTCTCCTCCTCCTCCTCTACACACACTCTGACCTCCTCCTCCTCCTCCTCCTACACACACTCTGACCTCCTCCTCCTCTACACTCTGACCTCCTCCTCCTCTACACACTCTGACCTCTGACCTCCTCCTCCTCCTCACACTCTGACCTCCTCCTCCTCCTCCACACTCTGACCTCTCCTCCTCCTCCTCACACTCTGACCTCCTCCTCCTCCTCACACACTCTGACCCTCCTCCTCCTCCACACACTCTGACCTCTCCTCCTCCTCCTCACACTCTGACCTCCTCCTCCTCCTCCACACTCTGACCTCCTCCTCCTCCTCACACTCTGACCCCTCCTCTCTCCTCCTCACATCGACCTCTCCTCCTCCTCACTCTGACCTCCTCCTCCTGTCACACTCTGACCTCCTCCTCCCCTCCTCACACTCTGACCCACACTCTACCTCCTCCTCCTCTCACACTCTGACCTCCCTCCTCCTCCTCACACTCTGACCTCCCTCCTCACACTCTGACCTCCTCCTCCTCCACACTCTGACTCTCCTCCTCACACTCTGACCTCCCTCCTCCACCACACTCTGACCTCCTCCTCCTCCTCCTCACACTCTGACCTCCTCCTCCTCCTCACACTCTGACCTCCTCCTCCACCTCACACCTCCTCCTCCTCCTCCACACTCTGACCTCCTCCTCCTCCACACACTCTGACCTCCTCCTCCTCCTCACACTCTGACCTCCTCCTCCTCCTCCACACTCTGACCTCCTCCTCCTCCTCACACTCTGACCTCCTCCTCCTCCTCACACTCTGACCTCCTCCTCCTCCTCCACACACTCTGACCTCCTCCTCCTCCTCCACACACTCTGACCCTCCTCCTCCTCCTCACACTCTGACCTCCTCCTCCTCCACACAACTCTGACCTCCACCTCCTCTCCTCACACTCTGACCTCCTCCTCCTCCTCACACTCTGACCTCCTCCTCCTCCCACACTCTGACCTCCTCCTCCTCCTCACACTCTGACCTCCTCCCCTCCCACACTCTCCTCCTCCTCTCCACACTCTGACCTCCTCCTCCTCCTCACACTCTGACCTCCTCCTCCTCCTCCTCACCACACTCTGACCTCCTCCTCCTCTCCTCACACTCTGACCCCTCCTCCTCCTCCTCACACTCTGACCTCCTCCTCCTCACACTCGACCTCCTCCTCACACTCTGACCTCCTCCTCCTCCCCACACTCTGACCTCCTCCTCCTCCTCACACTCTGACCTCCTCCTCCTCACACTCTGACCTCCTCCTCCTCACACTCTGACCTCCTCCTCCTCCTCCTCACACTCTGACCTCCTCCTCCTCCTCACACTCTGACCTCCTCCTCCTCCTCACACTCTGACCTCCTCCTCCTCCTCACACTCTGACCTCCCTCCTCCTCACACTCTGACCTCCTCCTCCTCCTACACACTCTGACCTCCTCCTCCTCCTCACACTCTGACTCTCCTCCTGACCTCTCCTCCTACCTAACACTCTGACCTCCTCCTCCTCACTCACACTCTGACCTCCTCCTCCTCCTACACACACTCTGACCTCCTCCTCCTCCTCACACTCTGACCTCCTCCTCCTCCTCACACACACACTCTGACCCCCTCCTCCTCACACTCTGACCTCCTCCTCCTCCTCACACTCTGACCTCCTCCTCCTCCTACACACTCTGACCTCCTCTCCTCCTCACACTCTGACCTCCTCCTCCTCACACTCTGACCTCCTCCTCACACTCTGACCTCCTCCTCCTCCTCACACTCTGCCTTACCTCCTCCTCCTCACACTCTGACTCCTCCTCCTCACACTCTGACCTCCTCCTCCTCCTCACACACTCTCTGACCTCCTCCTCCTCCTCACACTCTGACCTCCTCCTCCTCACACTCACACACACTCTGACCTCCTCCTCCTCACACTCTGACCTCCTCCTCCTCCTCACACTCTGACCCCTCCTCCTCCTCACACTCACCCTCTCCTCCTCTCAAACTCTGACCCCTCCTCCTCCTACACACACTCTGACCTCCCCTCCTCCTCCTCACACTCTGACCCCCTCCTCC
This sequence comes from Knipowitschia caucasica, assembly GCA_964034765.1. NCBI lineage: Eukaryota > Metazoa > Chordata > Actinopteri > Gobiiformes > Gobiidae > Knipowitschia > Knipowitschia caucasica. The sequence continues at coordinate 7,168,447 of OZ035842.1, read as the reverse complement.
TCCTCACACTCTGACCCTCCTCCTCCTCCTCACACTCTGACCTCCTCACACTCTGCACACTCTGGACCTCCTCCTCCTCTACACACACTCTGACCTCCTCCTCCTCCTCACACTCTGACCGCCTCCTCCTCTACACACATTCTGACCTCTTCCTCACACTCTGACCTCCTCTTCACACTCTAACCTCCTCCTCCTCCTCACACTCTGACCTCCTCCTCCTCTACACACACTCTGACCTCCTCCTCCTCACACTCTGACCTCCTCCTCCTCCTCTACACACACTCTGACCTCCTCCTCCTCACACTCTGACCTCCTCCTCCTCACACTCTGACCTCCTCCTCCTCCTCACACTCTGACCTCCTCCTCCTCACACTCTGACCTCCTCCTCCTCTACACACACTCTGACCTCCTCCTCCTCTACACACACTCTGACCTCCTCCTCCTCTACACACACTCTGACCTCCTCCTCCTCTACACACACTCTGACCTTCTCCTCCTCCTCACACTCTGACCTCCTCCTCCTCTACACACACACACTCTGACCTCCTCCTCCTCTACACACACTCTGACCTCCTCCTCCTCTACACACACTCTGACCTCCTCCTCCTCTACACACACTCTGACCTCCTCCTCCTCCTCCCTCCACACTCTGACCTCCTCCTCCTCCTACACACACTCTGACCTCCTCCTCCTCCTCACACTCTGACCTCCTCCTCCTCTACACACACTCTGACCTCCTCCTCCTCCTCCTCACACTCTGACCTCCTCCTCCTCTACACACACTCTGACCTCCTCCTCACACTCTGACCTCCTCCTCCTCACACTCTGACCTCCTCCTCCTCACACTCTGACCTCCTCCTCACACTCTGACCCCCTCCTCCTCCTCACACTCTGACCTCCTCCTCCTCCTCACACTCTGACCTCCTCCTCCTCCTCACACTCTGACCTCCTCCTCCTCCTCACACTCTGACCCCCTCCTCCTCCTCACACTCTGACCCCCCTCCTCCTCCTCACACTCTGACCTCCTCCTCCTCCTCACACTCTGACCTCCTCCTCCTCCTCACACTCTGACATCCTCCTCCTCCTCCTCCTCACAGTCTGACCTCCTCCTCCTCACACTCTGACCTCCTCCTCCTTCTACACACACAGGTAGAAGATCAGTGTTGGCATTTGTGTCACCCATGCTGCTATGTTTTCTTCCGCTAACTTCGCTGCAAGCTACAATAGGCTCAACCAATGAGATGAGCGTATTCTATTCACGTGTAAATATGCTGTCACCTCATTGGTCAAAGAGCAGTACTGGATGCCAGGAACAAATTTATCACAGCTTCTCATCTACCGCACGCTGTCATTCATTTTCCTTTGGCTCTTTACCAACAATCTTTTGACTCACAGTAAAACGGGACAAAGTGCGTCCCTTTTCAGCTCAATACGGGACGGGTGCTTTTGTTTCTGAATACGGGACGATTCCGTTTTTCAAGGGACGGTTGGCAACCCTATCCACAGGTAAGATTAATGTTTTCTTCTTCTCACGTCCCCTGCACACCGCACGCACAGCGGGAGACGCGCGTCTCTTTGCAGCCGCGCAGACACGGTTTGTGCTGCACAAAGTTTCCTTTGTGCCACTTTTATATATGAGATATTGATTATTCTAAAGCAGGGGTCCCCAATTAAATTGGCATGAGGTCCACCTACTTGATTAGTTCAATAGATCAGGGTCCAGACATCAGACAAATATTTTATTTCATATAAATCCATTCAAGCTTCAACCTTAAACAACGACTATAGTAGTAAGAACTATTTGAAGAAAATAAAATGAATACAATCTAAATATAGATGTGTATAATTCACACATAACAGCAATGTACTTTGTTTATTTCTACACAACACAAACCTCTCCCAAACTCTCAGAGCAGAGGCTGCAACACATGATGATTGTGGAGGATCAGGAGATCCACACTCTGACCTCCTCCTCCTCCTCCTCACACTCTGACCTCCTCCTCCTCCTCACACTCTGACCTCCTCCTCCTCCTCACACTCTGACCCCCTCCTCCTCCTCACACTCTGACCTCCTCCTCCTCCTCACACTCTGACCTCCTCCTCCTCCTCACACTCTGACCTCCTCCTCCTCCTCACACTCTGACCTCCTCCTCACACTCTGACCTCCTCCTCACACTCTGACCTCTTCCTCCTCCTCACACTCTGACCTCCTCCTCCTCCTCACACTCTGACCTCCTCCTCCTCCTCACACTCTGACCTCCTCCTCCTCCTCACACTCTGACCTCCTCCTCCTCCTCACACTCTGACCCCCTCCTCCTCCTCACACTCTGACCTCCTCCTCCTCCTCACACTCTGACCTCCTCCTCCTCCTCACACTCTGACCCTCCTCCTCCTCACACTCTGACCTCCTCCTCACACTCTGACCTCTTCCTCCTCCTCCTCCTCACACTCTGACCTCCTCCTCACACTCTGACCTCCTCCTCACACTCTGACCTCCTCCTCCTCCTCACACTCTGACCCCCTCCTCCTCCTCACACTCTGACCCCCTCCTCCTCCTCACACTCTGACCCCCTCCTCCTCCTCACACTCTGACCCCCTCCTCCTCCTCACACTCTGACCTCCTCCTCCTCCTCCTCACACTCTGACCTCCTCCTCCTCCTCCTACACACACTCTGACCTCCTCCTCCTCCTCACACTCTGACCTCCTCCTCCTCCTCACACTCTGACCTCCTCCTCACACTCTGACCTCCTCCTCACACTCTGACCTCCTCCTCACACTCTGACCTCCTCCTCCTCCTCACACTCTGACCTCCTCCTCCTCCTCACACTCTGACCTCCTCCTCACACTCTGACCCCCTCCTCCTCCTCACACTCTGACCTCCTCCTCCTCCTCACACTCTGACCTCCTCCTCCTCCTCACACTCTGACCTCCTCCTCACACTCTGACCTCCTCCTCACACTCTGACCTCCTCCTCCTCCTCACACTCTGACCTCCTCCTCACACTCTGACCTCCTCCTCACACTCTGACCTCCTCCTCCTCCTCACACTCTGACCCCCTCCTCCTCCTCACACTCTGACCCCCTCCTCCTCCTCACACTCTGACCCCCTCCTCCTCCTCACACTCTGACCTCCTCCTCCTCCTCACACTCTGACCTCCTCCTCCTCCTCACACTCTGACCTCCTCCTCACACTCTGAACTCCTCCTCACACTCTGACCTCCTCCTCACACTCTGACCTCCTCCTCCTCCTCACACTCTGACCTCCTCCTCACACTCTGACCTCCTCCTCCTCTACACACTCTGACCTCCTCCTCCTCCTCACACTCTGACCTCCTCCTCCTCCACAAACTCTGACCTCCTCCTCCTCACACTCTGACCTCCTCCTCCTCCTCACACTCTGACCTCCTCCCCCTCACACTCTGACCTCCTCCTCCTCACACTCTGACCTCCTCCTCCTCCTCCTCACACTCTGACCTCCTCCTCACACTCTGACCTCCTCCTCACACTCTGACCTCCTCCTCACACTCTGACCCCCTCCTCCTCCTCCTCACACTCTGACCTCCTCCTCCTCCTCACACTCTAACCTCCTCCTCCTCCTCACACTCTGACCTCCTCCTCCTCACACTCTGACCTCCTCCTCCTCCTCACACTCTGACCTCCTCCTCCTCCTCACACTCTGACCTCCTCCTCCTCCTCACACTCTGACCTCCTCCTCCTCCTCACACTCTGACCTCCTCACACTCTGACCTCCTCCTCCTCCTCACACTCTGACCTCCTCCTCACACTCTGACCTCCCCCTCCTCCTCACACTCTGACCTCCTCCTCACACTCTGACCTCCTCCTCCTCCTCCTCACACTCTGACCCCCTCCTCCTCCTCACACTCTGACCTCCTCCTCCTCCTCACACTCTGACCTCCTCCTCCTCCTCACACTCTGACCTCCTCCTCCTCACACTCTGACCTCCTCCTCCTCCTCCATACACTCTGACCTCCTCCTCCTCCTCACACTCTGACCCCCTCCTCCTCCTCACACTCTGACCTCCTCCTCCTCCTCACACTCTGACCTCCTCCTCCTCACACTCTGACCTCCTCCTCCTCTACACACACTCTGACCTTCTCCTCCTCACACTCTGACCTCCTCCTCCTCCTACACACACTCTGACCTCCTCCTCCTCCTCTCACACTTTGACCTCCTCCTCCTCCTACACACACTCTGACCTCCTCCTCCTCCTCACACTCTGACCTCCTCCTCCTCCTACACACACTCTGACCCCCTCCTCCTCACACTCTGACCTCCTCCTCCTCCTCACACTCTGACCTCCTCCTCCTCCTACACACTCTGACCTCCTCACACTCTGACCTCCTCCTCCTCACACTCTGACCTCCTCTTCACACTCTGACCTCCTCCTCCTCCTCACACTCTGACCTCCTCCTCCTCACACTCTGACCTCCTCCTCCTCACACTCTGACCTCCTCCTCCTCACACTCTGACCTCCTCCTCACACTCTGACCCCCTCCTCCTCCTCACACTCTGACCTCCTCCTCCTCCTCACACTCTGACCCCCTCCTCCTCCTCACACTCTGACCCCCTCCTCCTCCTCACACTCTGACCTCCTCCACACACTCTGACCCCCTCCTCCTCCTCACACTCTGACCTCCTCCTCCTCACACTCTGACCTCCTCCTCCTCCTCACACTCTGACCTCCTCCTCCTCCTCACACTCTGACCCCCTCCTCCTCCTCACACTCTGACCCCCTCCTCCTCCTCACACTCTGACCCCCTCCTGCTCCTCACACTCTGACCTCCTCCACACACTCTGACCCCCTCCTCCTCCTACACACACTCTGACCTCCTCCTCCTCCTCACACTCTGACCTCCTCCTCACACTCTGACCTCCTCCTCCTCCTCACACTCTGACCTCCTCCTCCTCACACTCTGACCCCCTCCTCCTCCTCACACTCTGACCTCCTCCACACACTCTGACCCCCTCCTCCTCCTACACACACTCTGACCTCCTCCTCCTCCTCACACTCTGACCTCCTCCTCCTCCTACACACACTCTGACCCCCTCCTCCTCACACTCTGACCTCCTCCTCCTCCTCACACTCTGACCTCCTCCTCCTCACACTCTGACCTCCTCCTCACACTCTGACCCCCTCCTCCTCCTCACACTCTGACCTCCTCCTCCTCCTCACACTCTGACCTCCTCCTCCTCCTCACACTCTGACCTCTTCCTCCTCCTCACACTCTGACCTCCTCCTCCTCCTCACACTCTGACCTCCTCCTCCTCCTCACACTCTGACCTCCTCCTCACACTCTGACCTCCTCCTCACACTCTGACCTCCTCCTCACACTCTGACCCTCCTCCTCAAACACTGACCTCCTCCTCACACTCTGACCCCCTCCTCCTCCTCACACTCTGACCTCCTCCTCCTCCTCACACTCTGACCTCCTCCTCCTCCTCCTCACACTCTGACCTCCTCCTCCTCCTCCATACACTCTGACCTCCTCCTCCTCCTCACACTCTGACCCCCTCCTCCTCCTCCTCACACTCTGACCTCCTCCTCCTCCTCACACTCTGACCTCCTCCTCCTCACACTCTGACCTCCTCCTCCTCCTACACACACTCTGACCTCCTCCTCCTCCTCACACTCTGACCTCCTCCTCCTCACACTCTGACCTCCTCCTCCTCCTACACACACTCTGACCTCCTCCTCCTCCTCACACTCTGACCTCCTCCTCCTCCTACACACACTCTGACCTCCTCCTCCTCCTCACACTCTGACCTTCTCCTCCTCACACTCTGACCTCCTCCTCCTCCTACACACACTCTGACCTCCTCCTCCTCCTCACACTCTGACCTCCTCCTCCTCCTACACACACTCTGACCTCCTCCTCCTCCTCACACTCTGACCTCCTCCTCCTCCTACACACACTCTGACCCCCTCCTCCTCACACTCTGACCTCCTCCTCCTCCTCACACTCTGACCTCCTCCTCCTCCTACACACTCTGACCTCCTCCTCCTCACACTCTGACCTCCTCCTCCTCACACTCTGACCTCCTCCTCACACTCTGACCTCCTCCTCCTCACACTCTGACCTCCTCCTCCTCACACTCTGACCTCCTCCTCCTCCTCACACTCTGACCTCCTCCTCACACTCTGACCCCCTCCTCCTCCTCACACTCTGACCTCCTCCTCCTCCTCACACTCTGACCCCCTCCTCCTCCTCACACTCTGACCCCCTCCTCCTCCTCACACTCTGACCTCCTCCACACACTCTGACCCCCCTCCTCCTCCTCACACTCTGACCTCCTCCTCCTCTCACACTCTGACCTCCTCCTCCTCCTCACACTCTGACCCCCTCCTCCTCCTCACACTCTGACCCCCTCCTCCTCCTCACACTCTGACCCCCTCCTCCTCCTCACACTCTGACCCCCTCCTCCTCCTCACACTCTGACCTCCTCCACACACTCTGACCCCCTCCTCCTACACACACTCTGACCTCCTCCTCCTCCTCACACTCTGACCTCCTCCTCCTCCTCACACTCTGACCCCCTCCTCCTCCTCACACTCTGACCTCCTCCTCCTCCTCACACTCTGACCCCCTCCTCCTCCTCACACTCTGACCTCCTCCTCCTCCTCACACTCTGACCTCCTCCTCCTCTACACACACTCTGACCTCCTCCTCCTCCTCACACTCTGACCTCCTCCTCCTCTACACACACTCTGACCTCCTCCTCCTCCTCACACTCTGACCTCCTCCTCCTCTACACACACTCTGACCTCCTCCTCCTCCTCCTCACACTCTGACCTCCTCCTCCTCTACACACACTCTGACCTCCTCCTCCTCCTCACACTCTGACCTCCTCCTCCTCCTCACACTCTGACCTCCTCCTCCTCTACACACACTCTGACCTCCTCCTCCTCTACACACACTCTGACCTCCTCCTCCTCTACACACACTCTGACCTCCTCCTCCTCCTCACACTCTGACCTCCTCCTCCTCTACACACACTCTGACCTCCTCCTCCTCTACACACACTCTGACCTCCTCCTCCTCTACACACACTCTGACCTCCTCCTCCTCCTCCTCACACTCTGACCTCCTCCTCCTCCTACACACACTCTGACCTCCTCCTCCTCCTCACACTCTGACCTCCTCCTCCTCTACACACACTCTGACCTCCTCCTCCTCCTCCTCACACTCTGACCTCCTCCTCCTCTACACACACTCTGACCTCCTCCTCACACTCTGACCTCCTCCTCCTCACACTCTGACCTCCTCCTCACACTCTGACCCCCTCCTCCTCCTCACACTCTGACCTCCTCCTCACACACTGACCTCCTCCTCCTCCTCACACTCTGACCTCCTCCTCACACTCTGACCTCCTCCTCCTCCTCACACTCTGACCCCCTCCTCCTCCTCACACTTTGACCTCCTCCTCCTCCTCACACTCTGACATCCTCCTCCTCCTCCTCCTCACAGTCTGACCTCCTCCTCCTCACACTCTGACCTCCTCCTCCTTCTACACACACAGGTAGAAGATCAGTGTTGGCATTTGTGTCACCCATGCTGCTATGTTTTCTTCCGCTAACTTCGCTGCAAGCTACAATAGGCTCAACCAATGAGATGAGCGTATTCTATTCACGTGTAAATATGCTGTCACCTCATTGGTCAAAGAGCAGTACTGGACGCCAGGAACAAATTTATCACAGCTTCTCATCTACCGCACGCTGTCATTCATTTTCCTTTGGCTCTTTACCAACAATCTTTTGACTCACAGTAAAACGGGACAAAGTGCGTCCCTTTTCAGCTCAATACGGGACGGGTGCTTTTGTTTCTGAATACGGGACGATTCCGTTTTTCAAGGGACGGTTGGCAACCCTATCCACAGGTAAGATTAATGTTTTCTTCTTCTCACGTCCCCTGCACACCGCACGCACAGCGGGAGACGCGCGTCTCTTTGCAGCCGCGCAGACACGGTTTGTGCTGCACAAAGTTTCCTTTGTGCCACTTTTATATATGAGATATTGATTATTCTAAAGCAGGGGTCCCCAATTAAATTGGCATGAGGTCCACCTACTTGATTAGTTCAATAGATCAGGGTCCGGACATCAGACAAATATTTTATTTCATATAAATCCATTCAAGCTTCAACCTTAAACAACGACTATAGTAGTAAGAACTATTTGAAGAAAATAAAATGAATACAATCTAAATATAGATGTGTATAATTCACACATAACAGCAATGTACTTTGTTTATTTCTACACAACACAAACCTCTCCCAAACTCTCAGAGCAGAGGCTGCAACACATGATGATTGTGGAGGATCAGGAGATCCACACTCTGACCTCCTCCTCCTCACACTCTGACCTCCTCCTCCTCCTCACACTCTGACCTCCTCCTCCTCCTCACACTCTGACCTCCTCCTCCTCCTCACACTCTGACCTCCTCCTCACACTCTGACCTCCTCCTCATCACACTCTGACCTCCTCCTCACACTCTGACCTCCTCCTCCTCCTCACACTCTGACCTCCTCCTCCTCCTCACACTCTGACCTCCTCCTCCTCCTCACACTCTGACCTCCTCCTCCTCCTCACACTCTGACCTCCTCCTCACACTCTGACCTCCTCCTCACACTCTGACCTCCTCCTCACACTCTGACCTCCTCCTCACACTCTGACCTCCTCCTCCTCCTCACACTCTGACCTCCTCCTCCTCCTCACACTCTGAACTCCTCCTCACACTCTGACCTCCTCCTCACACTCTGACCTCCTCCTCCTCCTCACACTCTGACCTCCTCCTCCTCCTCACACTCTGACCTCCTCCTCCTCCACACACTCTGACCTCCTCCTCCTCCTCACACATCTGAACTCCTCCTCACACTCTGACCTCCTCCTCACACTCTGACCTCCTCCTCCTCCTCACACTCTGACCTCCTCCTCTTCCTCACACTCTGACCTCCTCCTCTTCCTCACACTCTGACCTCCTCCTCCTCCTCACACTCTGACCTCCTCCTCCTCCTCACACTCTGACCTCCTCCTCCTCCACACACTCTGACCTCCTCCTCCTCCTCACACTCTGACCCCCTCCTCCTCCTCACACTCTGACCCCCTCCTCCTCCTCACACTCTGACCTCCTCCTCCTCCTCACACTCTGACCTCCTCCTCCTCCTCACACTCTGACCTCCTCCTCCTCCTCACACTCTGACCTCCTCCTCACACTCTGACCTCCTCCTCACACTCTGACCCCCTCCTCCTCCTCACACTCTGACCTCCTCCTCCTCCTCACACCTCTCAGGAGAGTGAGAGTGCGCATGCGCTGAGCAAGCAGCAAGTCTGAAGTAGCTCCGGATATTTTGTCGTGTTTGTCGTTGTTTTTCACTGTTTTTAGAGCCTGTCATGTGTAAACTCGTCTACAGCAGGGATGATCTCCTTGTGCTGCGAAAGTCTGGACACGGAATGAAACACCCGATTCCTCGGGAGATTAAAAAACCTTTCCGAGGCAACCGTGCGGGTGCCAGGCTAAAGGCTAAGAAGCGGAGATTCAAGCCGGCGGTGCCGTCGATTATGATGGGTAACGTCAACTCCTATCATAACAAATGTGATGAGCTCGCGGCGCTTGTCAACTATCAGCGAGAGTTCCGTGAGAGCAGTCTTCTCTGTCTAACGGAGACTTGGCTCACGGATGTAATACCGGACATTGCTGTGGAGCTTCCTGGCTTTACCTTGGTGCGTGCTGACAGGGACGTGAAATCGAGTGGGAAAAGCAAAGGCGGGGGTCTTGCAATTTTTGTGAACAATAGATGGTGTCATCCCGGACATATTTCTGCTAAGGAAAGACTATGTTGTAAAGACATTGAACTACTGGCAGTCGGATTACGTCCATATTATGTTCCGAGGGAATTCAACAGCATCGTCGCCATCATTGTTTACATCCCCCCAAGAGCGGAGCCGGCAGCAGCGTGTGACGTCATACACGATACTGTTGTGAGATTGCAAACACTACACCCAGATGCTCTTTTTGTTATTTCAGGTGATTTTAACCATGTGAACATTGCCCCCCACTTGACTGGATTCACACAATATGTGGACTGTCCCACAAGGGAGCAGAAAACTTTGGACTTGTGCTTTGTTAATGTCAAAGAGGCCTACACTGTTTCTGCACTTCCACCTCTTGGTAAATCTGACCACAACATGGTTTACCTGAGACCTGTATACAAGCCTTGTGTAATGACTCAGCCTGTAACAACTCGGACATTCAGGAAGTGGACGTCAGAGGCCAGTGAATCCCTGAGAGCCTGTTTTGAATGCACCGACTGGAGTGTTATCCTGGATCTACAGGACAACAATGGAAGGACAACCACTGACTTTGACATTAACAGAATAGTGGGATGCACAACAGACTATATAAACTTTTGCACAGATATTGCCCTGCCCCTAATCACTGTCAGGTGCTTTCCTAACAACAAACCTTGGATCACGGCAGACGTTAAGCATCTTCTAAATGAAAAGAAGAGGGTGTTTGGTGACAAGGGAAAGCGAAGGGAGATACAGCAGGAGGTGAAAAGGAGTTTAAGAAAGTCCAAGCTGAACTACAAACGGAAGCTGGAGAGAAGGTTAAAGGCTAATAACATCAAGGAAGTGTGGAGAGGAATGCAAAAGATCACGGGAATGAAAGGAAGACAGAGCTTACCAGCTGGTGACAGGGATCGTGCAAATGAGTTCAATCGGTTTTATAACAGACACAATGTAACATCCTCATCCTCCCTCACCCCTGCCCCTTTCTTATCCCCTCCTCCACCCTCTCCCGACCATTCCTTCCTCCAGGCTCCTTCTGGTTCCTCACCGCTCCCATCTGTGACTGCTGATGAGGTGAAAAAACAACTGCAGAAGCTACACCCCTGCAAAGGTCCTGGACCAGACGGTGTGAGTCCGCGTTTATTGAAGGACTGTGCGGAGCAGCTTGCGGCGCCGCTCCAGACACTCTACAACTTCAGTCTTCAGTCTGGCAGAGTCCCTGATCTGTGGAAGACATCCTGTCTCGTCCCTGTGCCAAAAGAAGCGCGGGCTACAGAGTTAAAAAACTTCAGACCAGTGGCTTTGACCTCCCACATTATGAAGACACTGGAGCGGCTCGTCCTGCACCTTCTCAGGCCTCAGGTACATCACGCACAAGACTCACTCCAGTTTTCCTATCAGGAGGCTATCGGAGTGGATGATGCCATCTTGTATTTGCTGCACCGGACCTACTCCCTCCTGGATCAATCTGGTGGATATGTGAGGATAATGTTCTTTGATTTTTCTAGTGCATTCGACACAATTCAACCAGACATCCTCAAACAAAAGCTGGAGAGGTTAGGGGTTGACCGGATCTTCATCACGTGGATCCATAACTATCTGACGGGCCGGCCTCAGTGCGTGAGGCTTGGCCACACCACTTCGGATTATGTCGTGAGTAATGTTGGGGCTCCACAAGGAACGGTTCTTGCTCCTTTTCTCTTTACCATCTATACATCTGACTTCAAGTACCACTCTGACACTTGTCATGTTCAGAAGTACTCGGATGACACAGCCATTGTGGCCTATGTCAGAAATAACCAGGAAGAGGAGTACAGGAACTTGATCACTGCATTCTGTGATTGGAGCACCAAGAACTCACTTACTCTGAACACTAACAAGACCAAAGAAATGACTATCTACTTTGGCAAGAAAAAGAACACTTTACAGCCAATAAATATTCATGGACAGGACATCGAACGCGTGCACAAATACAAATATCTAGGTGTTCACCTGGATGATAAATTGGACTGGAACATCAACACAGAGGCGCTCTACAAAAGGGGTCAGACCAGGCTCTTTTTTCTGAGGAGGCTGAAGTCCTTTGATGTGTGTAATCAAATGTTGTCTATGTTTTACCATTCTGTTGTGGCTGCTGTTCTCTTTTATGCTGTCATTAGTTGGGGCAACAATATATCGGTCAAAAACCGTAACAGGCTGGACAAACTGGTTAAGAGGGCGGGGTCAGTGGTTGGGGGGGTCACTGGACTCTGTTGAGGCAGTGGTTGAGAGGTGCATGGGGAGAAAGGTCCAGGCCATCCTTAGTAACTCCAGGCACCCTCTGTATGGGTCTCTGTCTGCTCAGAAGAGCAATCGATCGGATCGTTTCCTCTCCGTATACAGCAGGACTGAGCGCTTCCGGAGATCCTTCATCCCTGCTGCAATTCGATTTTACAACGGTCATCGCTGATGTAAATGTGTGGGGGTTTTAATTTTTTATATTTATATGTATTGTCTTTTTTATCCGCTGTTTTGCTACTAAGGACAACTGAATTTCCCCTCGCTGGGATGAATAAAGTATTTATCTATCTATCTATCTATCTATCTACACTCTGACCCCCTCCTCCTCCTCACACTCTGACCCCCTCCTCCTCCTCACACTCTGACCTCCTCCTCCTCCTCACACTCTGACCTCCTCCTCACACTCTGACCTCCTCACACTCTGACCTCCTCCTCCTCCTCACACTCTGACCCCCTCCTCCTCCTCACACTCTGACCTCCTCCTCACACTCTGACCTCCTCCTCCTCCTCACACTCTGACCCCCTCCTCCTCCTCACACTCTGACCTCCTCCTCCTCCTCACACTCTGACCTCCTCCTCACACTCTGACCTCCTCACACTCTGACCTCCTCCTCCTCCTCACACTCTGACCTCCTCCTCACACTCTGACCTCCTCCTCCTCCTCACACTCTGACCTCCTCCTCCTCACACTCTGACCTCCTCCTCCTCCTCACACTCTGACCTCCTCCTCCTCCTCACACTCTGACCTCCTCCTCCTCCTCACACTCTGACCTCCTCCTCCTCCTCCTCACACTCTGACCTCCTCCTCACACTCTGACCTCCTCCTCCTCCTCACACTCTGACCTCCTCCTCCTCACACTCTGACCTCCTCCTCCTCACACTCTGACCTCCTCCACACACTCTGACCCCCTCCTCCTCCTCACACTCTGACCTCCTCCTCCTCCTCACACTCTGACCCCCTCCTCCTCCTCACACTCTGACCTCCTCCACACACTCTGACCTCCTCCTCCTCCTCACACTCTGACCTCCTCCACACACTCTGACCTCCTCCTCCTCCTCACACTCTGACCTCCTCCTCCTCCTCACACTCTGACCTCCTCCTCCTCCTCACACTCTGACCTCCTCCTCCTCCTCACACTCTGACCTCCTCCTCCTCCTCACACTCTGACCTCCTCCTCCTCCTCACACTCTGACCCCCTCCTCCTCCTCACACTCTGACCTCCTCCACACACTCTGACCTCCTCCTCCTCCTCACACTCTGACCTCCTCCTCCTCCTCACACTCTGACCTCCTCCTCCTCCTCACACTCTGACCTCCTCCTCCTCACACTCTGACCTCCTCCTCCTCCTCACACTCTGACCCCCTCCTCCTCCTCACACTCTGACCCCCTCCTCCTCCTCACACTCTGACCTCCTCCTCCTCCTCACACTCTGACCTCCTCCTCCTCCTCACACTCTGACCTCCTCCTCCTCCTCACACTCTGACCTCCTCCTCCTCCTCACACTCTGACCTCCTCCTCCTCCTCCTCACACTCTGACCTCCTCCTCACACTCTGACCTCCTCCTCCTCCTCACACTCTGACCTCCTCCTCCTCCTCACACTCTGACCTCCTCCTCCTCCTCACACTCTGACCTCCTCCTCCTCACACTCTGACCTCCTCCACACACTCTGACCCCCTCCTCCTCCACACACTCTGACCCCCCTCCTCCTCCTCACACTCTGACCTCCTCCTCCTCCTCACACTCTGACCCCCTCCTCCTCCTCACACTCTGACCTCCTCCACACACTCTGACCTCCTCCTCCTCCTCACACTCTGACCTCCTCCACACACTCTGACCTCCTCCTCCTCCTCACACTCTGACCCCCTCCTCCTCCTCACACTCTGACCTCCTCCACACACTCTGACCTCCTCCTCCTCCTCACACTCTGACCCCCTCCTCCTCCTCACACTCTGACCCCCTCCTCCTCCTCACACTCTGACCTCCTCCACACACTCTGACCCCCTCCTCCTCCTCACACTCTGACCTCCTCCACACACTCTGACCTCCTCCACACACTCTGACCCCCTCCTCCTCCTCACACTCTGACCTCCTCCACACACTCTGACCTCCCTCCTCCTCCTCCTCGTAGCTCGCGTAGCATCAGTAACGAGTACTGATGAAATGCCGGTTGGCCTTTATTGAAAGAATTCTTGCCACCCCGACTTCCTCTACCATGGGGAGGCCGGCGGTGGGTGCGTTGCTCCCGCGAGCCACCCGTGGGTTTGTCTGGACCCGGGAGCCTCGTCGAGGGGGGACGATGGACCACAGAGCGCGGATACGGGTCAGGACGCCTCCCGGGACGAACGCTCTCTGCCTCTGACCCGGCTCCGTGATGGTGGGGGGCATGGCGCCTTGGTGCTAGGTGCGGGGCTAGCCTAGCCGAGTCGTTGGCCGCAGACTCCAGTCTCGCCACCAGGGCCTGCATGTCCGGGCCGAAGAGGGACGTCTGGGAGATGGACAGGTCCAGCAGCTGCCTCTTCTCCGCCTCCCTGATATTAGCCAGCCCAAGCCAAAGGTGCCTGGCCCCGACTTGAGCTGCTGCCATGGAGCGGCTGCCATCCACGGCTAGCGCCTGGCACATGCGCAGGATCGCTGCCGAGGTGGTCCTCGCCTGCGATAGGAGGTCTCCACTGAGCGCCTGACCAGAGGAGAGCGACCTATCCAGGGCCGTGATGAACGCCATATTGTTGTTATTGTTATTGTTAACCTGAGCCGCATTGGCATAACATCTATCCAGCATCGCCAAGACATCCTGTCCCGCCCGGAGGGAAGGAGAGGTCTGGTGCCGGGCCACACAGATGCGGAGGGGTGCAGGGCCATGCGGACCGAATCCTCAATGTCCGGGACACCACCGGTCCAGGACCAGTCCTGCACGCTGCAATACATGCCGTACCCCAGAGCAGGCCTCTTGGCTGCTAGGGGCTTTGGCCACTCACGTGTCGCGTAATGGACGATCGGGTCCATCCACGGGCACAACGTGGGTTGTATCCTCCTCCTCCCTCGAGTGGTGGTGCCCACAGAGGTGAAGTCCTGCACCCTCTGGATCGGCTGCGGTGGCAGAGGGGCATCCATGATGGCCGCCTCGGAGGAGTAGAGCCCAGGCATGTGGTCCAGAGGAAAGCGGTCCGGCTCTGGGTTCGAAACCACCTCGTCCAGCGTGAGGAGAGAGCCGATCTCCGAAGCCTCTCCGTCCTCGCAGTCACCCCATTCCGCGGGCACGGGCAGAAGGTCGAGTGGGGCCCAGTCAGTCTCAGACTCCTCGTCCTGAGAGGAGTCCGGACGGGGCGCTGCAGCGGCGAAGAACGCGCGCCTGCGTTCGCTCTCCTCCCTGGGGAGAGCGAGACACGAGGCGCAGCTAGCGCTCAATGCCGCATGGCCCGAACCCAGGCACATGAAGCAGCTGGAGTGCTGGTCCGTGCGCTGGAGCCTGACTCGACACGTCGAGCAGCGACGACGTCCGACGCCGGAGGGCGAAGGGGAACTCGGACGAACAACGGAAGACATCTCTCAGAATGAAGTGAGTACTGTGGTAGATCTCAATCGGCGCCAGAGTGAAAGAGGGGGCACGGCCTTGTGCAGGGGCCTTTATAGAGGAGGGTGGCTGGTGATTGGAGCATTTTTTGTTGATCTCTCTGGCGTCTGTGACCTGGGGGTCACGTGATATCCCACTAGCGAAGTCCGCTAAGGGACGTAGCACCATGACGTAGAATCGAAGAATAGTGTCAAATTGTGCATTCCTCTCTCTCAGGTCTCTCTTTCTGGTCTCTCCCCATCTCTGATCTGTCTCTGGTCTCTCTCTGGTCTCTCATTTGTCTCTGGTCTCTCTTAGTCTCTCTCACTTATTAATATAGAATATACTAATTATATGTATCAGAGACGTAGGCAGAAATGTTGAACAGGGCGGGCCAACTTTTGCATATTAAGGAATATAGGGATTATATGATATCCAATAATACCTGCAGACGTGCCTCCTCGGTTTGACAGCTTTTAGTGAACAGCATAGACTGTAGTGGATAGGCGCTAATTAGCTACAGTATAAATGATGGTGAATTAAAGTAGATTTAGGAAAATATTTGGCATTAGAGGATTTAACCTTTAGAGCAGGGGTGTCAAACTCATTTCGCATCGTGGGCCACATACGGCCTAGGGAGATGTCAAGTGGGCCGGACCATTAAAGTTATACCATACTCTGCTATAAATAACCAAAATATCATGTCTTTCCTTTGTTTTGGTGTAAAGAAGCACAAGAACATTAGGGAAATATTGAAATTTAATGAACTATCCTTTTACAAAACATTTCATGAAACACCTCATATTTCCATAGACAAATGTGCAATTTACTTTTATCATTCACAAATATGCATTGCAACTGATCCCACTGATTGTACAAAGGCACAAAACTTTAATTGGTACTGACAAATATAGTAATGCACTTTAAGATTAAATGAGACTTTTAAAGAAAGGAATTTTTAAACCACTTACACATACGCATATAAAATGTAATCCCTGCGTACACCTTACAAACTAAGGAGAGTGATTTTAAATGTGTAATGAAGAAAGTGTTCGCCTGTCCTGTAAATCTGTGAACTTCATACATGAAACATACATACACATACAATACATACTGAAAATTTATGGAGTTTTATGAACAGTAGAATTCCATCACACAACTTTTGTTTTGAAGCTGCTGACTAACATTAAAGTGCACATTTTTTAAATCACCACAGTAAGGACTCATCTTCACAGAGCTGTATTCTTTCAATGCAAACAGTATCTAAAGCAGCATTTTAAAAGGTGTTAGTCTAGTCTGGACTTGTATTTGTTCCTGAAACTTGGCATCTTTTGGCCTGTACAAGCGCATCAACACCAGGTGTCATGTCCTGACTAGCTGTCACTTTCAGAATGTCATTTAAGTGCTTGTTTGTGAGCCTTGAACGCATTTTTGTTTTATTGATATTCATCACTGAGAAAATTTGTTCACAAAGGTAGGTTGTCCCAAACATGCACAAAATTTTAGCAGCCAGGGCTGTTAATTTGGGGTACCCTGGTAGTAGATACTGATAAAATCTGTCCAGACCTACAGAGGCAAATTTGCCCTTCAAATCTGCATCACACTGCAAATCAATTATCTCTAGCTGAATTTCGACCGGCAGATCAGAAGCTTTAACTGTGAAAGGTGAGCGAAAAACTGAAAATTCTGTCTCAAGTTCACCAAATACCTGAAAACGTTTCTCAAACTCCCGCAGTAGTCCTGCAATTTTGTCTTTGTACAGTTTCATGTCCGCATCAGGTCTGGTCACACACACATCTCTCAGACAGGGGAAATGAGCAGGGTTGCCATTTGCCAGTTGCATCTCCCACAAAGTCAGCTTCAACTTAAATGCATGTATGTTGTCAGAAAACTGTGTGACAACTTTTTTGCGGCCTTGCAACATTTTGTTCAGATTGTTCAAGTGTTCAGTAATATCAACCAAGAATGCAAGGTCTCGTAGCCATTCCTGAGATTGTAATTCCAACACCGGTTTTCCTTTTTTCTCCATGAACTGTCCGATTTCCTCTCGTAGATCAAAGAAATGCCTCAGCACAGCGCCTCGGCTTAACCATCTCACTTCAGTGTGGTATGGCAGGCTGTGGGTAATGTTGCTGTCGCTGAGAAGTTTGTCAAACTGACGATGGTTCAGACCTCTGGACCGGATGAAAATTTACAGTGCGAACAACCACCTCCATGACGTGGTCCATTTTCAGCGACTTGCAACACAATGCCTCCTGGTGCAAAATACAGTGAAATGTCCAGAAACGATCTCCTCCATTAAGGGCTTGTACTTTGTCTTTGAACTTTGTCGCGACACCTGCTTTCTTTCCGACCATGGATGGCGCGCCGTCTGTAGCCAGGCTGACAGCGCGGGACCAGTCCACTCCAACTCTGTCCAATGCAGCAGCGACAGAGCCGAAAATGTCCTCGGCTGTTGTGGTGTCCATCATTGGCACCAACTCAAGAACTCTTCAGTAACAGTCAATGTCTCATCAACTCCTCGAATAAATATGGCCAGTTGGGCCACGTCTGTGATGTCAGTGCTCTCGTCAGTTGCCACGGAAAATGCAATAAATGACTTGACTCTTCGTTTCAATTGACTGTCTAAATCTGCCGATAGTTCCGAAATCCTCTCTGCTATAGTATTCCTAGTCAGGCTAATATTGGCAAAAGCTTGTCGCTTCTCGGGACATACAAGTTCAGCCGCCTTCATCATGCATCGTTTAACAAAGTCACCGTCGGAATACGGCTTCGATGCTAATGCTATTTCGCTAGCAACTAGGTAGCTGGCTTTTACCGCTGCTTCACTTACTTCTCGGCTCTTGATGAAAGTTGACTGCTGTTTCCTCAGACCCGCCAGCAATTCGTTAATCTTATCTCTTCTCAGTTGTCCTTGCAAGCCGTCATATTTTCGCTGTGATGAGTCTCGTAGTGACGTCGAATATTATATTCCTTCAATACCGAAACTTGTTGCAAAACACACATGTTTGGTGCTTCATGTTACTATTGTTGGTAAATGATAATCTGTATAATTCGTCATCTTTGGACGTATTTCACATTGTATTAGGGGTTAGGCAGGATAAGTTTGGACTTCAGCCTAAACCCTTTCGGTCAGGTATTGTTTCGCACAAGGTCCTTTATGGACACATTTGGTTCTTTTTTTTTCTTTTTTTTCTTTTCTTGTTGTAAAAAGTAAATGTGAGCTCTGTATCCGT
The DNA here is from genome assembly GCA_964034765.1 of Knipowitschia caucasica. NCBI lineage: Eukaryota > Metazoa > Chordata > Actinopteri > Gobiiformes > Gobiidae > Knipowitschia > Knipowitschia caucasica. Next base: position 7,149,574 of record OZ035842.1, on the reverse strand, counting down.
GTGACCCGAGGTTGGGTGTACATATGGCCAAAGAAAAAATAAACTAACTAACAACAGCCAAAACTGAATATCCACATAGAAAGTCTTGTATTTGGTAATTACAAAATAAAAACAAGTCACGTCAACAAGCATAAGGAGTAAAGTAATCAACTAAAGATTGAAGCCCAAGAATAAACTCCAACAGAGCAGAAGTGTCAAACTCATTTTGGTCACTTACTTTTATTTGATATGAGTTTCACTATTATTTTCTAATGATGTTTTGGGTAAAATGTTAGAATACATTAAATTCCTGAGAAAACAGATGATGTATAACGTGCCATGGTAACACATTACCATCAATGCTGCAAGAAAACTATAAAAATAAAAAATCCTTTTATTGCCAAAGCGCTTGTTCAGAGTTCAGATATTGTTCTATTCTCTCGGTGACGATGGATGCGAGACTAGAGAGCACTGGTCCATCAAAGCCTCCGACCAAACACCCATTCACTCATTCATTTCACTCAGACTTATTGTACATGTTTTTAGTGGTAGGGGAAATCGTAGCACCAGGAGGAAACCAACACAGACACAGGGCGAACATGCAAACGCCGCTCAGAAAGACCAGGGTTCGAACCCAGGACCTACTTGCTGAGAAGCGACAGTGCTAACCACTCAGCCACTGTGTCACACCATGTAGTAGGAATTAAGGTCTTCTATACCAGACAATAGTAAGTTAGCAATAATAAGTTAGTAGTAGTAAGTTAGCGATAGTAAGTTAGCGATAGTAAGTTAGCCATAGTAAGTTAGCGATAGTAACTTAGTTATTACCGTGAGATGTTTCTACGTATATTTCCTGAGAAGCGTCTAAACTCACTATTGTCTGGTCTAGAATAACTAAATACCTTAAACAAACACCTCTGTCTTCACGGTTTGAGAATGTGTGAGTTTGTCTGTGATCGTTACCTTTCTGCAGGTGGATGATGTCTGGGAAGTTGGCGAGCAGGCCTTGGTACAGCGACAGCTTGTCCAGCATTTGGAAGAGGTCGTGCTTGGGCTGCTCCGCGAACATCTCCCCAATGTTCTCGTAGGTCCTCCCCGTGTGCGAGATGGCGTTGTTGAGAGAGTCCGAGCCGTGGGGCGGGTCTAGTGCGAACGAGTGGCTCACGGACTGAAAGGCGTTGCCCAGTCTCTGAAACTCCCTCCGGAAGCCGCCCACGTGCTTCCGAACCAGCTCCGAAGCTACGTGCGTCAGCTGCAACACGCTGTCGTCCATCTTTTTGGCGAAGGATTTGAAGGTGTCCACTCGCTCCTCTACGTCCTGCAGATCCTGGTGTTCATTGGGGATCTGAAGCGTTAGCATAAAGTGCGCGCCAACCATCTCGTCTTTCTCCGCGCGCCTTTTGCCCAACTTCCACTGCTTGTCGTCTGCGCACATCAGAAAGTGTTCGAAGCCTTCGTACTGGGAGAGGACGGGGTGGCTGGTCATGTGGTTCATCCATAACACAAGCCGTCTCTTGCGCTTATCGATAAAGTCCTCTTCGAACCTTCCTGTCGCCTGCTTTTCGGGCAAATGCGGCACGGATATCACAGTGAATTTGCTCAAAAGCCGGTTGTAAAGCCAGTCAAAGTGCTTGTAGCGTCTGTAAACCGGCCCTCCCGTGTGGGAAGGCGTGACACGATACGATATGTACGTTTTAATGCCTTTGAATTTGGTCTGCTTGGTCGGATCTTCGATAGAACAGACAAAAGGGTTCGGGTTGTCCTTCCAGCTCGGCCCAAGAGTTCCCATCTCAATCGTGTAAGACTCCGCGATCTTGGCCATCATTGGAACATCGCCCAAAACGAACGCTTCCACCCCGGAGCGGACAAAACTGGAAAACCGGTTCAAGTTTCTTCCAACCATGCTGCTTTTTTTGCTGGAGATACTGTCTTGGCGCTCCATGGGTGGCCTGGATCGATAATGAACGTTGGGGTTCCGGGAGTTGGTGATTGGACTTGGATGGGCGTGGCCGTTGGCGTCTGGACCCCTCGTCGAATGACTCGTGGGTTCGATTTCATCCACAACAGTCGATCGGTCGTCCCAATCGTCCCAGTCGTCGTAATCGTCATCTTCGTAGCTGTAACTTTGCTGCAGATGCGCATTGGTCGAATTCGGAGTTCCGTGGTTGAAGGAAGAGGACGAGTTGTTGCCCAGAGATCCGGCCGGGCTGATGGAATAATCCGTCAGGTTGGAGTTGGAGCGAATCCGCAGAACCTCCACGTACGACGCCGGGAAGAGACCCTTTTGCCCTTTGCTGTTCTCCCCTTGATACCATCCATCCACGGAGTTCTCGTCGTAAATAACCACTTCCTCATTTTCCTGTATACTAATCTCCTCTTTGTTTTCGCTCTGGAAAGTATAAATAGCTCGAGCTTTCACTGACATCTTGAGTGATTTTCTCGAATCCTAAAATCTAGCATCTATAGCCAAATTTTGTTGTCATTTACGAACGTTACTTTTAAGTGTTTGTACTCAAGTAGAAGGAAAAAGTTGTGACCCAAATATACCAATTCTAGACTTATGTGAGCCCTCAAGTGTGTACGTAAAATGGATTTAAAACTATATGTGTGTGTTTTAAGTTAAGATATTTGGACATAGCTCATTCCAAAAGATACTCAAAGTGCAAATGCCTCATTCCCTGGAAACTTTTGTCACTAATACGTTTCTCACAGCCCTTTAGACTACAGCGACACTGAAATGCTGTCATGAAACGAGTGATATGCTCAAGCAACCATTGCACAATCGTTTAAAGTCTGTATATTTCTGCTATAGGTGATACTAGTGTTGTAATATACCAATAAACAACGTATATAAAAAGTTACTCAAGTACATATCCTGACCCACCTTTGTCTCATAGTTTTCTACTTCAGTGCATGTTGAATTGACTTCGTTAGTGTAAAATTCAGGCTCCTATCAAGTTACATGGCAGCTGTTGGATCAGGTGTGCCTCAACAAAGCTATGACTTATGCAATATTAATAATTGATCATAAACGCCATGAGTAACGCGGCTGTAGAAACCTTCCACGGAACAGGTTGGCGGAACAAAGCTGGAGCAGCGACAACAACATTGAATTAATCCAACAATGAGATGTTATGGCGACAAGAGAAAGAGAGAGATTTTCACTTTCAAAAGATTGTAATCCCAGGCGTAAGGATCCGTGTAGGCGAATACTTCCAACCACAGAGAGTACTGGCGTCTCAATGCAAAGTGCAGAAAAGGCAGTTATCCGAGTACATTCCGGAGCACAGAAACTTGCTGCTGCATCTTCAGTCCGCGAATCCAGATCCAGTGCGCGCCAGGTCCGGGCCAGGGCGAGCGCCAGTCACGGCAACGCATGCAATCCCCGCGCGTTCGGAGAGTTTCAGTGCGTTTTTAGTGCGTTTTTAGTGCGTTTTAGTGGGTTGTGTTGGCGCTGGTGGTGTGTGAGAGTGGAGTGAGTGTTTCCATGACGCGAGGCACTGCTGGACAATTGGAGGCGACTGGAGTTTCGCCCCTTCTCCTGCTGGTTCCTTTATATTCTATTGGAGACGCGCGCTGATGGATGCTGCCCCCATGCGGACACAGAGGGAATTTTTTTTTTTTGACGTATTCTTATTTCGAACTTGCACAATACATACTTTTACATATATCAATATAACAGATGAATAACCCGTACCTGGTTCAAAAAGGAGTTAGATGAAGTGCTGAAGTGATATTTAAGAGCTTATTTGCTTCCAATCCCATCAGACAAAGTGTTTTAACAAAATCATGCAGTAGAATTGTCAAACATACCACGGTACTATGTAATGACATGTATCTCTCAAACAGATATCAGTACGTTTCAACACCACCTTCCTTTCCTTTATAGTGGGACTATGGTTGCTTGAGCATATTACTCCTTTCATGACAGTGTCGCTGTAGTCTTAATGTAAAGGGCTGTGAGAAACGTATTAGTGACTAAAGTTTCCAGGGAATGAGACATTTGCACTTTGAGTAGCTTTGGTATAAACTGTCTGTCCAAATATATTAACTTAAAACACACACATATAGTTTTAAATCCATTTTACGTACACACTTGTTAATACTGCATACAATCTAAACTGCCACCGGTGTACTATAAAGTATTTCAGTTCAATGTATACTTGTTTAGTCCTCAATCACAACAGTGTTTTCTCGGAGGACTTCACCAACACAGATCAGAGAATCAAACAGTTCAAAGAAATGCACAGATAAAAACACATGGTGCAAAAGGGGCAGAGACCGATGTCCAGAAATGATGATAAATGTCTGTATATGTTGTTGAATGTTGAGTGTCCTGGATCTACTGTTCTAACATAATCACATAAATCCATCCCTCACAACCTTTAAACTCAAAGCTTATTTTGCTTCTCTGTCAATACATTTGGCACTACGGAAGAGCATTGTTGTCACTTAAAAAAAAAAAAAGATTGTTAAAAAAAAAAAAAAAAAAATGATCTCATAATTATGAGATACTATCTCATAATTATGAGATAGTTATCTCATAATTATGAGATAGAATTTTTTTTTTTTTCATTTTTTATCTCATAATTATGAGATAAAAAATGAAATAAAAAAAAAATCTCATGAGGCAGGCTGCATGCAATTCATTGTTTCATCTACAACTTTTACCAACAGTACAGGTAAATATTTGATTATATTAAGAAATATTTTAACCATCTATTATGAAATTCTTCCTTATTAGTCAAAAAATTGTCATAGTCACAAAGTTGCTGTCATTGCTAGCTTCATTTTCCACACGATGGCTTCAGCAGGACCGGGTGGACCAGACACCACGGACACCACGGACACCACTTTATGGGATTTCTTGAGAGGTCGAGGTGTCTCTGAAAGTGGCATTAGGGAAATTTCATAGCCATCTTCTTGAAGAACAACCTGTATTTCCTTATGTTTTAATCCAATTAGATGATAAAAGTGCAGTAAATCAAAAAGCCCCATCATCACCACTGAGTCAGTGTCTCTGTTGTTTGTTATTTTTTTAAATCTCATAATTATGAGATAATATGTCATAATTACGAGATAATCATCTCATAATTACGAGATAATTATCTCATAATTACGAGATAATTATCTCGTAATTATGAGATCTTTTTTTTTTTTTTTTTTTAACAATTTTTTTTTTTTTTGAGTGACAGCAATGCTCTTCCGTATGGCACAGATAGAATCACTCAGATTGTGTAAAAGACACAAGTGTGAAACATGTCAAAGGTAAAAACAGTCGGTGCAGGATATAATTATGTACAATAAAAAAGTGGCAATAGTAGTGCTGCTTTTTCAGTTCTAGTGCAGTGACTTATTGTACAATCTGACAGCGGTGGGGGTGAAGGCCCTGCAGTAGCTATTGTAAAAGTAAACGTGTCAAAAAATCAAAAAAGTGGGGTTCCTTTTTTGATTGTTGTGAATCACTGAGCCGCAAGGATCGACGCCCAAAGACAACAAACTAATAGTCCCACTTTAAAGGTGACGTACTGAAATGTGTTTTGAGAGACATAAAGGTGATTAACTGTTTTAACCCTCATTTAAACAGAGGGGACCAAAGAAGGCAACTAGTATTTTAAATATTTCTCACTGTTGGTCTAAGTAGGACTGAGGCGTGTGTTTCAGCCTCTGCACGTACTTGAATGGCTTTCGATAAAAAAGCCACTACTCAAAGCAAATGACGAGGAAAGAACATATTGTAAATTCCTGAAGTATTTTTAGTCAAAGTTTGTTTACTCATAGGTGGAGGGCAGTCATTTGGAACTGATTATGTAATACAGTAGTAGGGCCACAAATCAGAAAAGTACAGCCCTAGTAGCCAAACAATTGAAGTACTTTCTATATTGTGGGTGTCACGAACAGTTCTGAGAGCTATGAACTTTGGCAATCACATGAAGTTACTACACAGTCTAGTTTTTATGGTTTCAAAGTCAGGAACTCTTTAAATCAGTCATTTGTCCATAAAGAAAGACAAACAAATGTTATACTGGAGTAGAAGTAGTAGATGTAGTAGTTGTAGTAGTAGTAGTAGTAGTTGTAGTTGTAGTAGTAGCAGTAGTAGCAGTAGATGTAGTAGTTGTAGTAGTAGTAGTAGAAGTAGTAGTATTAGAAGTAGTAGTTGTAGTAGTTGTAGTAGTAGTAGAAGTAGTAGTAGTAGTAGTAGTAGAAGTAGTAGTTGTAGTAGTAGAGGTAGTAGAAGTAGTAGTAGTAGTTGTAGTAGTAGAAGTAGTAGTAGTAGTAGAAGTAGTAGTAGTAGTAGTAGTAGTTGTAGTAGTAGTAGTTGTAGTAGTAGTAGTAGTAGTAGTAGTAACTTCAGGGTAGGATTTTAAAAAATGCAGTAGTAGTGATAATTAGAGATGTTATTGTTGTTGTGTTAGTAAAGTGTTAATAATCCTGTATCCACTCCACATTCCTCTTCAAACTGTCACAACTAACGCTATATTGTTGTGTTAGTAATGTGCATTTTCTGTAAGTTTTTGGTTTAGTTTTAATAACCGGTCGTTTCCACCACCGGTAGAGGGCGCGCGCTCCTGTGTCGCAGCTTCCGGTAGGATCCAACATGGCGGCGCTCTAACCTCGCGCCTGCAGCAGCTCCTCGCGCCACGGTTTGTCTCAACGGTTTTTAACTGTTTTCATCTATTTCCAACTGTTTTCTGCTCATTCCCCACAACACCTGAACACAACCCTCTGTCTGTGGACGGATAACCCCCGAGAGTCTGTCAATAACACACTCTTACAGACACAGCTGTATAAAAACAGCGTTATTCATACGCAGTTACGTACGGAAATAAACATATATATATTTTTCTGTTTCCTGTCTTTTGAATGTATTTTCTGCTTTTAACTGTCAAACCAGGAGCATTGACTGAATTAAAAACGCTGTAGTTTTGTATGTCAGATTGTCCAAGCCCCTCTCAGCTCCACCCTCCCCTCATTACACTGGTCCTGTTCTTATTGAGTAGAACCAGGTCCAAACAAGTTCTACCCTGGACGACGGTTCCTGTTGTTGTTGCAGCTAAACAGACTTGTATGTTGTACTGTACTGGATTTAAACATTGTCAGAGAAGAAGCCCGTCTCACACTTTTAGGAAGATTGTTCCAGATCTTAGTAAGTAATATTTATACAGCGCCTTTCACTGACCAGAGTCACAAAGCGCTTTACAATCAATGTAGGCATTTATCTCTCTCTCCAAACAGATGGAGCGGAGGTGCTGAACAGGAGGCCCATGCCAGACCTATTGTACATATTTTTAGTTGTAGGAGGGGAAAGAAATCCCTTGAGGTAGAATCGAACCAAAGACCTTGCTGTGAGGCACAAGTGCTAACCACTGTCCCACCGTGCTGCATAAATCCAACATGCTGTCTCCCCATGTTCAGTCCCTACTCTGAGACCAGCAGGAGACCAGACCCTGTGCTCCTCGGAGTCCCAGCAGGAGGTCAGTCCCTGTGCTCCTCAGAGTCCCAGCAGGAGGCCAGTCCCTGTGCTCCTCAGAGTCCCAGCAGGAGGCCAGTCCCTGTGCTCCTCAGAGTCCCAGCAGGAGGCCAGTCCCTGTGCTCCTCAGAGTCCCAGCAGGAGGCCAGTCCCTGTGCTCCTCAGAGTCCCAGCAGGAGGCCAGTCCCTGTGCTCCTCGGAGTCCCAGCAGGAGGCCAGTCCCTGTGCTCCTCAGAGTCCCAGCAGGAGGCCAGTCCCTGTGCTCCTCGGAGTCCCAGCAGGAGGCCAGTCCCTGTGCTCCTCGGAGTCCCAGCAGGAGGCCAGTCCCTGTGCTCCTCTGAGTCCCAGCAGGAGGCCAGTCCCTGTGCTCCTCTGAGTCCCAGCAGGAGGCCAGTCCCTGTGCTCCTCTGAGTCCCAGCAGGAGGCCAGTCCCTGTGCTCCTCTGAGTCCCAGCAGGAGGCCAGTCCCTGTGCTCCTCTGAGTCCCAGCAGGAGGCCAGTCCCTGTGCTCCTCTGAGTCCCAGCAGGAGGCCAGTCCCTGTGCTCCTCTGAGTCCCAGCAGGAGGCCAGTCCCTGTGCTCCTCTGAGTCCCAGCAGGAGGCCAGTCCCTGTGCTCCTCGGAGTCCCAGCAGGAGGCCAGTCCCTGTGCTCCTCAGAGTTGCGTCACATGGCACTAACATGTCACAGAAGTACTTTGGTTCAGTAAATTCTGTTTTCTGAGCCACAGGAAGCTGCTGTTTGGATTTTTTTGCGTTGATAAAAATGTTATTGTCTCCTTGAAGTTGTTGTCCTTCATGTCTGTACCTGTGCTGACCTGACCCTGTGATGACTCCTGTTGCAGAGCCGCCATGGACGCCTTAACCCAGTCCCTCTCGGCCTCCTTCTCTGTGTCGTCGGAGCCCAACAGCACCGCGGCCCCTCACCCTCGGCTGGCCCAGTACAAGTGCAAGTACAGTGTGCTGGAGCAGAGTGAGCGACGCCGCAGGTTCCTCGAGCTCCAGAAAACGTAAATACAGCATGGCTGCTGCTTTATAGTGCGCTGAAGACTTGGGAAAGGCTGGTTCAGTCTGGTTCAGTCTGGTTTATATATATATCATATGCAGGAACAGGATCCATAGTTTAAGAGAGAGAGCGAGACCAGAGCGCGCGTGACCAGACCTTCTTGTCTGGTTTAGTCTGGTTCAGCCTGGTTTAGTCTATCAATGCACCCATGGCATCTTAGAAAATCAATCAACGATCAAATGTCTCTTTTATTAAAAACTGGAGATAATTACCTCTACTTTAGTCCATATATTTTAAAACACATTTTCCACTCACGGTGAAAAACGTATTGACAATTAAAGCTGCACTAACTGACTTTGGGATTTTGAAGCAGCGGTCTCGCTGGCCTCTCTCTTTCTGCTCCCCTCCCCGCACCCACGAAGCTATCGCCCCCCACACACACTCACTGTTGCTGACGGAGCTAGCGTCTCCCAATATGGATAGATCCATGTATCGTACATTTGAGCGTGGATGGCGTGACCATAGAACGATAGAACCGGGATTGGTCACAATCAGAGACCCGAAACACATTCTCTTCCTTGTTTCATCAAAACTCGATCTAAAATAGAATTGGTGGTGGTGGGAGGGGCCGATGGCACAGACTGGTTGCCACACTTCTGTCAGTGTGCCCCAGGGCAGCTGTTGGAGTGAAATAATAATGACATGTCGAGATCCAGATTTTCCACGTCTTTCAGAAACTAAAAACTTTCAAAAATGTTTTCAGAACCTGTCGATACTTGTCATGAACCGATACAGAAATCACACGATACAAAATGTGTCCAATTGTTTTTGCTCTTTATTTACAAGTAACAACAAAACCATTTAGCTTTGAGTAAAAATGTTACTTGTAAGTTGTGGGTTCTTAAAAGTACTGTCCCGATCACGTGGGACCGATAATAATTGTGTCTTGTTAATGTCTGGTCAGTAAAAGGCTAAACTACGTGAACCATGCGCGGCGTTTGGCGGACGGGGACTGGACGGAGGCGGACAGCGATGAAGAGCAGCAGCAGAAAGAGCAGTCCCAGGACGTCCCAGCGGAGGAAGAGGAGGAGATGGAGGTGGAGCGGAGGAAGCTGCCCAAGCACTACGCCAACCAGGTCAGAGCTGTAGACCCAGGACTGAGGCTGTAGACCCAAGACCGAGGCCGTAGACCCGGGACCGAGGCCGTAGACCTGGGACTGAGGCTGTAGACCTGGGACTGAGGCTGTAGACCCAGGACCGAGGCCGTAGACCTGGGACTGAGGCTGTAGACCCGGGACCGAGGCTGTAGACCTGGGACCGAGGCCGTAGACCCGGGACCGAGGCCGTAGACCCGGGACCGAGGCCGTAGACCCGGGACCGAGGCCGTAGACCCGGGACCGAGGCCGTAGACCCGGGACCGAGGCCGTAGACCCGGGACCGAGGCCGTAGACCCGGGACTGAATGGATCCAAACACACTTTTTAAACACTGTCCCTTGAGTTCATGTGCAGTTCTATCATTGTCCAGCAGAGGGCGCTCTTCAGTCTGTTGTATTGTCTGTGCTGCAGCTGATGCTGTCGGAGTGGCTGGTGGACGTCCCGGCAGAGCTCAGCACTGATTGGCTGCTGGTCTTTTGTCCCGTGGGGAAAAGATCTCTCATTGTCGCCTCAAAGGTAAGAATCAAAGACTCGGACAGATAAATGTGACGGACAACCAGACCAGAGAGGGGACACCAGAGAGGGGACACCAGAGAGGGGACACCAGAGAGGGGACACCAGAGAGGGGACACCAGAGAGGGGACACCAGAGAGGGGACACCAGAGAGGGGACACCAGAGAGGGGACACCAGAGAGGGGACAGATTACTGTGATCAGATTACTGTGTTTTTCTTCTTCTCAAAGTACTTTGCACAATTGATAATAGTTTCTAAAATAAAACTGACCTGACGCTGCATTTCGACAACTTCCTCTCTGAGTTCTTGACCCAGTTCTCACACGATCTGGATCTGACTCCACAAACATTTCACAAACACGGTTTTACAAAGGCACAATATTCACCCGTTTCCATTTCCCCATTGGATTTATTTTTATTTTTATAATGCCTAAAAGCACAAGAACTGCAAAAATGTGTGTTCATAATTTCAAAGCTGCTGGACTTTCACATCAGCACTAACTCAGATAAAGCTACAGTCCCAGGGTTAAGAAGGGGTTGGGTGAAGCGGCAGTCCATTGTGTCTTTGTTGCGTGTGGCCTTTGAACAGTGTGTGTGTTTTCCTTCAGGGTTCCACTGCGGCTTATACTAAAAGTGGATACTGTGTGAGCCGCTTCCCCTCCCTGCTGCCGGGCGGGAACAGACACAACTCTGCCATGGGAAAAGGTCTGTCTGTGTGTGCGTCTGTGTGTGTGTGCCTCCGTGTTTGTGTGTGTGTGTGCCTCTGTGTTTGTGTGTGCCTGTGTGTGTGTGTCTGTGTGTGTGTGTGCCTCTGTGTGTCTGTGTCTGTCTGTGTGTGTGTGCCTGTGTGTGTGTGTGTGCCTGTGTGTGTCTGTCTGTGTGTGTGTGTGTGTTTGTGCGCCTCTGTCTGTGTGTGTGTCTGTGTCTGTCTGTGTGTGTCTGCGCTTCTGTGTGTCTGTCTGTGTGTGTGTGTGTGTGTGTGCCTTTGTGTGTGTGTGTGCCTCTGTGTCTGTTTGTGTGTGCCTGTGTGTGTGTGTGCCTGTGTCTGTGTGTGCGCTTCTGTGTGTCTGTCTGTGTGCCTGCGTGTGTGTGTCTGTCTGTGTGTGTGTGCCTGCGTGTGTTGCATAGTTTGTCTTTTAGTGAATGTGTTAAACTTTAAGTGCAGCTGTTAAAGAACATATTGGGACCGTATCTGCTTCAGTCGCTTATTGTTATTTTATTATACGGCTCCTCACAGCAGCAGTAGAACGCTCCATTGATTTGAATGTAATTTAAAAACGTTCTACCGGTCATTATTTTCTATAACGGACCTCTCAAAACAATAATGACCGCTGCCCTTTGGCAACGCACTCTCTGCTTGTCTTTCAAATGCGTGGATAACTCCGCAAGTAGTTCCGGCCACTCCGGAGCTAGCCACGCTCAATCAACACACTTAAATGTTAATCGGAGAATACTTATACATATACATTCTTCACACACGTGCACGGAAATTTTCAGAATTTTCTGGTCTTGTCTTCATGACAAAAATACTATTTCTCTGCGTCAAAAAGCGATCGTGAAAAACCCGGAAGTAGTTCTGGCCGCTCAATAAACGCAAATGCCAATCAATCAACGCAATGAAATGTTAATCGGAGAGTAATTTATACATATCCAGTCTTAATACAAGTGCACGGAAGTTTTCAGAATTTTCCGTTTACGTTTTCATGACAAAAACACTGATGTAATGCGAGAAAAGGCGATCCCGAAAAACCCGGAAGTAGATACCGGCACATTTTAAGATACCGGCACATTTTCGGACACATTTGCAGAGGATCGAATTATGGATTTAGGTTAGGTTTATGTTTGGGTCACTCACTGCTGATGTTCAGAATTCTTTGTTCAGTTTTCATGCAGTTCCAGAGAGTTCTAGTTTGGAAGTTGCCAGCCTAACTGTTGCCCGCGGTTGCCGAGCAACGGGAAAACTTTTTGGGACTACTTTATTTGTTGTCATTAAATAAACTTTTGGCATTCATAAAAGTGATCTGAAGTTTATTTTGTGTGTTAAGTTGGTACAAAGCAGTATAATAAGCGGGATAATGTATAGCCTACAGGTCATTATCGGAAAATAAGTACCTTCAGGGCGGAAGCAGACCCCTCCGCTGCGCGTCGGGGTCCGCTTCGCCCTGTCGGTACTTATTTTCCGATAATGACCTGTAGGCTATACATTATCCCTTACATAATAAACAACATTAAAGTGATGCATTATGGGAACGTTGGGCTGAGAGTGATACATTTCCATTCGCTGTAGCGCTGTAATTATGGACGTCTGAAACATGTATTAGTTACATGTGTGTGTGTATGTACAGGGCCTTTCTGAGTGGAGTTTATATCGTCTCCCTGTGCCTTCATAGGTTTTCTCCAGGTGCTCCGGTTTGCCCTACCACTCATAACATGTACAATAGATCTGATGAATGAATGGATAATGTTGGGGCTTTGAAGCACCAGTGTGTTTGACGTCTCAATGCCAACGTCACTGTGCGGATGGAAAAGAATCTGCGCTATATAAATAACCATGACTTATATGAATCCCTCTTGTGTTTCAGACTACACCATCCTGGATTGTATTTACAGTGAGGTGGACCGTACGTATTACATCCTGGACGTGATGTGTTGGAGAGGACACCCGGTCTACGACTGTCCGGTGAGAACCTGCTGCGTTAAAGAACACGTTTAGATCAGACTTCAGGTCATACAGCAGAGTTAAAGAACACGTTTAGATCAGACTTCAGGTCATACAGGCAGAGTTAAAGAACACGTTTAGATCAGACTTCAGGTCAAACAGGCAGAGTTAAAGAACACGTTTAGATCAGACTTCAGGTCATACAGTAGAGTTAAAGAACACGTTTAGATCAGACTTCAGGTCATACAGCAGAGTTAAAGAACACGTTTAGATCAGACTTCAGGTCATACAGCAGAGTTAAAGAACACGTTTAGATCAGACTTCAGGTCATACAGGCAGAGTTAAAGAACACGTTTAGATCAGACTTCAGGTCAAACAGGCAGAGTTAAAGAACACGTTTAGATCAGACTTCAGGTCATACAGTAGAGTTAAAGAACACGTTTAGATCAGACTTCAGGTCATACAGCAGAGTTAAAGAACACGTTTAGATCAGACTTCAGGTCATACAGGCAGAGTTAAAGAACACGTTTAGATCAGACTTCAGGTCATACAGGCAGAGTTAAAGAACACGTTTAGATCAGACTTCAGGTCATACAGTAGAGTTAAAGAACACGTTTAGATCAGACTTCAGGTCATACAGCAGAGTTAAAGAACACGTTTAGATCAGACTTCAGGTCATACAGCAGAGTTAAAGAACACGTTTAGATCAGACTTCAGGTCATACAGGCAGAGTTAAAGAACACATTTAGATCAAACTTCAGGTCATACAGGCAGAGTTAAAGAACACGTTTAGATCAGACTTCAGGTCATACAGGCAGAGTTAAAGAACACGTTTAGATCAGACTTCAGGTCATACAGCAGAGTTAAAGAACACGTTTAGATCAGACTTCAGGTCATACAGCAGAGTTAAAGAACACATTTAGATCAGACTTCAGGTCATACAGCAGAGTTAAAGAACACGTTTAGATCAGACTTCAGGTCATACAGCAGAGTTAAAGAACACGTTTAGATCAGACTTCAGGTCATACAGGCAGAGTTAAAGAACACGTTTAGATCAGACTTCAGGTCATACAGGCAGAGTTAAAGAACACGTTTAGATCAGACTTCAGGCCATACAGCAGAGTTAAAGAACACCGTTAGATCAGACTTCAGGTCAAACAGGCAGAGTTAAAGAACACCTTTAGATCAGACTTCAGGTCATACAGCAGAGTTAAAGAACACGTTTAGATCAGACTTCAGGTCATACAGGCAGAGTTAAAGAACACGTCTAGATCAGACTTCAGGTCATACAGCAGAGTTAAAGAAACCGTTTAGATCAGACTTCAGGTCATACAGCAGAGTTAAAGAACACGTTTAGATCAGACTTCAGGTCATACATTCAGAGTTAAAGAACACGTTTAGATCAGACTTCAGGTCATACAGGCAGAGTTAAAGAACACGTTTAGATCAGACTTCAGGTCATACAGCAGAGTTAAAGAACACCTTTAGATCAGACTTCAAGTCAAACAGGCAGAGTTAAAGAACACCTTTAGATCAGACTTCAGGTCATACAGGCAAAGTTAAAGAACACGTTTAGATCAGATTTCAGGTCATACAGGCAGAGTTAAAGAACACGTTTAGATCAGACTTCAGGTCATACAGGCAGAGTTAAAGAACACGTTTAGATCAGACTTCAAGTCAAACAGGCAGAGTTAAAGAACACGTTTATATCCGGGCTTCAGGTCATACAGGCAAAGTTAAAGAACACGTTTAGATCAGACTTCACGTCATACAGGCAGAGTTAAAGAACACGTTTAGATCAGACTTCAGGTCATACAGGCAGAGTTAAAGAACACGTTTAGATCAGACTTCAGGTCATACAGCAGAGTTAAAGAACACATTTAGATCAGACTTCAGGTCATACAGGCAGAGTTAAAGAACACATTTAGATCAAACTTCAGGTCATACAGGCAGAGTTAAAGAACACGTTTAGATCAGACTTCAGGTCATACAGGCAGAGTTAAAGAACACGTTTAGATCAGACTTCAGGTCATACAGCAGAGTTAAAGAACACGTTTAGATCAGACTTCAGGTCATACAGCAGAGTTAAAGAACACGTTTAGATCAGACTTCAGGTCATACAGCAGAGTTAAAGAACACGTTTAGATCAGACTTCAGGTCATACAGCAGAGTTAAAGAACACGTTTAGATCAGACTTCAGGTCATACAGGCAGAGTTAAAGAACACGTTTAGATCAGACTTCAGGTCATACAGGCAGAGTTAAAGAACACGTTTAGATCAGACTTCAGGTCATACAGCAGAGTTAAAGAACACCGTTAGATCAGACTTCAGGTCAAACAGGCAGAGTTAAAGAACACCTTTAGATCAGACTTCAGGTCATACAGCAGAGTTAAAGAACACGTTTAGATCAGACTTCAGGTCATACAGGCAGAGTTAAAGAACACGTCTAGATCAGACTTCAGGTCATACAGCAGAGTTAAAGAAACCGTTTAGATCAGACTTCAGGTCATACAGCAGAGTTAAAGAACACGTTTAGATCAGACTTCAGGTCATACATTCAGAGTTAAAGAACACGTTTAGATCAGACTTCAGGTCATACAGGCAGAGTTAAAGAACACGTTTAGATCAGACTTCAGGTCATACAGCAGAGTTAAAGAACACCTTTAGATCAGACTTCAGGTCAAACAGGCAGAGTTAAAGAACACCTTTAGATCAGACTTCAGGTCATACAGGCAAAGTTAAAGAACACGTTTAGATCAGATTTCAGGTCATACAGGCAGAGTTAAAGAACACGTTTAGATCAGACTTCAGGTCATACAGCAGAGTTAAAGAACACCTTTAGATCAGACTTCAGGTCAAACAGGCAGAGTTAAAGAACACCTTTAGATCAGACTTCAGGTCATACAGGCAAAGTTAAAGAACACGTTTAGATCAGATTTCAGGTCATACAGGCAGAGTTAAAGAACACGTTTAGATCAGACTTCACGTCATACAGGCAGAGTTAAAGAACACGTTTAGATCAGACTTCAGGTCATACAAGCAGAGTTAAAGAACACGTTTAGATCAGACTTCAGGTCATACAGCAGAGTTAAAGAACACGTTTAGATCAGACTTCAGGTCATACAGCAGAGTTAAAGAACACGTTTAGATCAGACTTCAGGTCATACAGGCAGAGTTAAAGAACACCTTTAGATCAGACTTCAGGTCAAACAGGCAGAGTTAAAGAACATGTTTAGATCAGACTTCAGGTCATACAGCAGAGTTAAAGAACACGTTTAGATCCGGGCTTCAGGTCATACAGGCAGAGTTAAAGAACACGTTTAGATCAGACTTCAGGTCATACAGGCAGTTAAAGAACACGTTTAGATCAGACTTCAGGTCATACAGGCAAAGTTAAAGAGCACGTTTAGATCCGGGCTTCAGGTCATACAGCAGAGTTAAAGAACACCTTTAGATCTGGGCTTCAGGTCATACAGCAGAGTTAAAGAACACGTTTAGATCAGACTTCAGGTCATACAGGCAGAGTTAAAGAACATGTTTAGATCAGACTTCAGGTCATACAGCAGAGTTAAAGAACACGTTTAAATCCGGGCTTCAGGTCATACAGGCAGAGTTAAAGAACACGTTTAGATCAGACTTCAGGTCTTACAGGCAGTTAAAGAACACGTTTAGATCAGACTTCAGGTCATACAGCAGAGTTAAAGAACACGTTTAGATCAGACTTCAGGTCATACAGGCAGAGTTAAAGAACACGTTTAGATCAGACTTCAGGTCATACAGGCAGAGTTAAAGAACACGTTTAGATCAGACTTCAGGTCAAACAGGCAGAGTTAAAGAACACGTTTAGATCAGACTTCAGGTCATACAGCAGAGTTAAAGAACACGTTTAGATCCGGGCTTCAGGTCATACAGGCAGAGTTAAAGAACACGTTTAGATCAGACTTCAGGTCATACAGGCAGTTAAAGAACACGTTTAGATCAGACTTCAGGTCATACAGGCAAAGTTAAAGAGCACGTTTAGATCCGGGCTTCAGGTCATACAGCAGAGTTAAAGAACACCTTTAGATCTGGGCTTCAGGTCATACAGCAGAGTTAAAGAACACGTTTAGATCAGACTTCAGGTCATACAGGCAGAGTTAAAGAACATGTTTAGATCAGACTTCAGGTCATACAGCAGAGTTAAAGAACACGTTTAAATCCGGGCTTCAGGTCATACAGGCAGAGTTAAAGAACACGTTTAGATCAGACTTCAGGTCTTACAGGCAGTTAAAGAACACGTTTAGATCAGACTTCAGGTCATACAGCAGAGTTAAAGAACACGTTTAGATCAGACTTCAGGTCATACAGGCAGAGTTAAAGAACACGTTTAGATCAGACTTCAGGTCATACAGGCAGAGTTAAAGAACACGTTTAGATCAGACTTCAGGTCAAACAGGCAGAGTTAAAGAACACGTTTAGATCAGACTTCAGGTCATACAGGCAGAGTTAAAGAACACGTTTATATCAGACTTCAGGTCATACAGGCAGAGTTAAAGAACACGTTTAGATCAGATTTCAGGTCATACAGGCAGAGTTAAAGAACACGTTTAGATCAGACTTCAGGTCATACAGGCAGAGTTAAAGAACACCTTTAGATCAGACTTCAGGTCATACAGCAGAGTTAAAGAACACCTTTAGATCAGACTTCAGGTCAAACGGGCAGAGTTAAAGAACACGTTTAGATCAGACTTCAGGTCATACAGCAGAGTTAAATAACACGTTTAGATCAGACTTCAGGTCATACAGGCAGAGTTAAAGAACACGTTTAGATCAGGCTTCAGGTCATACAGCAGAGTTAAAGAACACGTTTATATCAGACTTCAGGTCATACAGGCAGAGTTAAAGAACACGTTTAGATCAGATTTCAGGTCATACAGGCAGAGTTAAAGAACACGTTTAGATCAGACTTCACGTCATACAGGCAGAGTTAAAGAACACGTTTAGATCAGACTTCAGGTCATACAGCAGAGTTAAAGAACACCTTTAGATCAGACTTCAGGTCAAACAGGCAGAGTTAAAGAACACCTTTAGATCAGACTTCAGGTCATACAGCAGAGTTAAAGAACACGTTTAGATCAGACTTCAGGTCATACAGGCAGAGTTAAAGAACACGTTTAGATCAGACTTCAGGTCATACAGCAGAGTTAAAGAACACGTTTAGATCAGGCTTCAGGTCATACAGCAGAGTTAAAGAACACCTTTAGCGGCCCGTCTCAGGCTGTTTTTGGTCACGTCTCATTGGACATTAAACAGGAAGTGGCTGTAGAAATGCAGAACGCTTTATAAAACATATTTTATGGATTATGTCTCGGACAGTGAGTAGTTTGAATTCTCTATGATCTGTGTTTTTAACAATCACAGATTCAGAATCATTAAACATTATGAAACCGTTTTAACATTTCTAGTTTTAGAATTTTAAAAGTCTTCAGTAGAAAAAGGTGAATCTAGTATCAAAGGTAAACACGACAGACGCAGATGGGGACTAGCTATTGTCCCACGGTCAAACCTGCAGGTGAAGGCCAGACACTGTCAGACCTCTGAAGCTAAGCAGGGCCTGGTGACTGCTGTGATGGGAGACCTCTGGGAACCGCAGGTGCCACAGTGGGATGGCTGAGGCTGTAAAGTGCTTAACTGTGGTTGTGTCCTTAGGCAAGACACTTCCCCCACATTAGAATGAGTCTGGTGTGTGTGTGAATGGTTGGTGGTGGTGGGGCTTCTGTCAGTGTGCCCCAGGGCAGCTGTGGCTACAGCAGTTAATCACTATGAGCGTCCTGAAAAGCGCTGTATAAACCTAATGATTTATTATTATTATAATCTGTCTCTGAGCTTCATGTCTCTGTACCTCCTTCGATTAACAATATCGATAATAATCGGCTTTATCTTCCTGTGCTACTGCCAGAGTGAGGTAGTTTTGTGTATATATTTTATTGTATATATTGTGTTTCTTTGTGTTTTCAGGTGTTGTTCTTTACCTGTATTTGGTCGTTCTGTTTATTAATGCTTTGACCACGGGAAATCTGCCTCTGGGACTAAGTCTGAAGTGTTATTGTCAAACATGAAGTTCAGAGCATAATAAATCCAAAGTGTGTCTGTAACATGTATACTGTGGATCTGCTGGAGCATGGGATAGAGCCGCTGCTCCCACTCCCCCTCCAGATGCCTGAGTAATGACTCGAGGATCCAGATCTGTTTATGCTGTTTCTCATCGACAGACCGAGTTCAGGTTCTACTGGCTCCAGTCCAAGGTCCAGGAGACGGAAGGTCTGTCGGAGATCGCCAAGAGGAACCCAGTGAGTCCAGACACAAACCCTTTAAAACAGACACACTTAAAGCTAGGGCATGTAACTTTATAACACAGACTTAAAGCTAGGGCATGTAACTTTATAACACAGACTTAAAGCTAGGGCATGTAACTTTATAACACAGACTTAAAGCTAGGGCATGTAACTTTATAACACAGACTTAAAGCTAGGGCATGTAACTTTATAACACAGACTTAAAGCTCGGGCATGTAACTTTATAACACAGACTTAAAGCTAGGGCATGTAACTTTATAACACAGACTTAAAGCTAGGGCATGTAACTTTATAACACAGACTTAAAGCTCGGGCATGTAACTTTATAACACAGACTTAAAGCTAGGGCATGTAACTTTATAACACAGACTTAAAGCTAGGGCATGTAACTTTATAACACAGACTTAAAGCTAGGGCATGTAACTTAATAACACAGACTTAAAGCTAGGGCATGTAACGTTATAACACAGACTTAAAGCTAGGGTATGTAACTTTATAACACAGACTTAAAGCTAGGGTATGTAACTTTATAACACAGACTTAAAGCTAGGGTATGTAACTTTATAACACAGACTTAAAGCTAGGGCATGTAACTTTATAACAGACAGACTTAAAGCTAGGGCATGTAACTTTATAACAGACTTAAAGCTAGGGCATGTAACTTTATAACAGACAGACTTAAAGCTAGGGCATGTAACTTTATAACAGACAGACTTAAAGCTAGGGCATGTAACTTTATAACAGACTTAAAGCTAGGGCATGTAACTTTATAACAGACAGACTTAAAGCTAGGGCATGTAACTTTATAACACAGACTTAAAGCTAGGGCATGTAACTTTATAACAGACAGACTTAAAGCTAGGGCATGTAACTTTATAACAGACTTAAAGCTAGGGCATGTAACTTTATAACAGACTTAAAGCTAGGGTATGTAACTTTATAACAGACTTAAAGCTAGGGTATGTAACTTTATAACAGACTTAAAGCTAGGGCATGTAACTTTACAACAGACAGACTTAAAGCTAGGGCATGTAACTTTACAACAGACAGACTTAAAGCTAGGGCATGTAACTTTACAACAGACAAACTTAAAGCTAGGGCATGTAACTTTACAACAGACAGACTTAAAGCTAGGGCATGTAACTTTATAACAGACTTAAAGCTAGGGCATGTAACTTTATAACACAGACTTAAAGCTAGGGCATGTAACTTTATAACAGACAGACTTAAAGCTAGGGCATGTAACTTTATAACAGACTTAAAGCTAGGGCATGTAACTTTATAACAGACTTAAAGCTAGGGTATGTAACTTTATAACAGACTTAAAGCTAGGGTATGTAACTTTATAACAGACTTAAAGCTAGGGCATGTAACTTTACAACAGACAGACTTAAAGCTAGGGCATGTAACTTTACAACAGACAGACTTAAAGCTAGGGCATGTAACTTTACAACAGACAAACTTAAAGCTAGGGCATGTAACTTTACAACAGACAGACTTAAAGCTAGGGCATGTAACTTTATAACAGACAGACTTAAAGCTCGGGCATGTAACTTTATAACACAGACTTAAAGCTAGGGCATGTAACTTTATAACACAGACTTAAAGCTAGGGCATGTAACTTTATAACACAGACTTAAAGCTCGGGCATGTAACTTTATAACACAGACTTAAAGCTAGGGCATGTAACTTTATAACACAGACTTAAAGCTAGGGCATGTAACTTTATAACACAGACTTAAAGCTAGGGCATGTAACTTTATAACAGACAGACTTAAAGCTAGGGCATGTAACTTTATAACAGACTTAAAGCTAGGGCATGTAACTTTATAACAGACTTAAAGCTAGGGTATGTAACTTTATAACAGACTTAAAGCTAGGGTATGTAACTTTATAACAGACTTAAAGCTAGGGCATGTAACTTTACAACAGACAGACTTAAAGCTAGGGCATGTAACTTTACAACAGACAGACTTAAAGCTAGGGCATGTAACTTTACAACAGACAAACTTAAAGCTAGGGCATGTAACTTTACAACAGACAAACTTAAAGCTAGGGCATGTAACTTTACAACAGACAGACTTAAAGCTAGGGCATGTAACTTTATAACAGACTTAAAGCTAGGGCATGTAACTTTATAACAGACAGACTTAAAGCTAGGGCATGTAACTTTATAACACAGACTTAAAGCTAGGGCATGTAACTTTATAACAGACAGACTTAAAGCTAGGGCATGTAACTTTATAACAGACTTAAAGCTAGGGCATGTAACTTTATAACAGACTTAAAGTTAGGGTATGTAACTTTATAACAGACTTAAAGCTAGGGTATGTAACTTTATAACAGACAGACTTAAAGCTAGGGCATGTAACTTTACAACAGACAAACTTAAAGCTAGGGCATGTAACTTTACAACAGACAGACTTAAAGCTAGGGCATGTAACTTTACAACAGACAGACTTAAAGCTAGGGCATGTAACTTTACAACAGACAAACTTAAAGCTAGGGCATGTAACTTTACAACAGACAGACTTAAAGCTAGGGCATGTAACTTTATAACAGACTTAAAGCTAGGGCATGTAACTTTAAGAACTTTACAAACCTCATTATGGTCTGTGTGACTCTAGCGTTCGATGGATCCACTTTAATGCATTTATTGTTGTTTCCCAGATTCACAGGTTGTGTTCCTCGTTGTGTTCCTCGTTGTGTTGAACGTTGTGTTGAACGTTGTGTTGTCAGTAACTGATGTGTTTGTTTCAGTTCCGCTTCGTGAGTCTCTCCAGCACCGACTGCTCTGCTCCGTCCATCCAGAAGTGTTTGGCCTCAGACTACGGCTTCACGGTAACAAACGTCCTGTGGTTCTTCTTGGCCTCCTTTAGGGCTCCTTTTGTAAACTCCATAACCAATAAATACAGCCAAGATTAAAGGAGCTGTACCTGTTTCTTCAGTTAGAATGTTTAGCCCCGCCCCCAACTCGCTCACAGGCTTCTCTTGTCCCCTACGCTCTCCTCCCACGGAGCCATCTAGATTTATTTACAATCTGATACATATGCTAACATTAGCATTAGCACAACTTAAGCTGTACAACAATCACTGATGAAATGGTACAAAAGCAACGCACTGCTAACAACATATATAACTGAAAGATTACCGCTAGTTTTGAATATTTAATAATTTATCACACGCTCCTCACAGCAGCAGGAGAACGGTCCAGTCATTTCAAAACGTTCTAACGATCGTCTTTTCTTGATAACAGAACTCTCAAACCAATAATGGCCGCTGCCCTTTGGCAACGCACTCTGTTTGTAATTCAGGTGTAAAAGACTAACATTACTCTGCAAGTAGCTTTCAGCGCCTGTCACTTCAGTCTGTGCAGAGAAGCTAGCAGAGCTAGCCACGCTCAATAAACAAATACACATCAATCAACACCTTTAGATGTTAATCAGAGAATACAGTCTACATCCTTAACACACATGCACAGAGGTTAGCAGAATTAATCGTTAACGTTTTCGTGACAAAATTACTATTTTAATATATTTTATTTTATAATGAATAAAATATAATGTTCATATATAAATGATTATGGATATAGGTTCATACATAAATGATTAGATATAGGTTCATATATAAATGATTATGGATATAGGTTCATATATAAATGATTATGGATATAGGTTCAGTATATAAATGATTATGGATATAGGTTCATATATAAATGATTATGGATATAGGTTCATATATAAATTATTATGGATATAGGTTCATATATAAATGATTATGGATATAGGTTCATATATAAAATGATTATGGATATAGGTTCATATATAAATGATTATGGATATAGGTTCATATATAAATGATTATGGATATAGGTTCATATATAAATGATTATGGATATAGGTTCATATATAAATGATTATGGATATAGGTTCATATATAAATGATTATGGATATAGGTTCATATATAAATTATTATGGATATAGGTTCATATATAAATGATTATGGATATAGGTTCATATATAAATGATTATGGATATAGGTTCATATATAAATGATTATGGATATAGGTTCATATATAAATGATTATGGATATAGGTTCATATATAAATGATTATGGATATAGGTTCATATATAAATGATTATGGATATAGGTTCATATATAAATGATTATGGATATAGGTTCATATATAAATGATTATGGATATAGGTTCATATATAAATTATTATGGATATAGGTTCATATATAAATGATTATGGATATAGGTTCATATATAAGTGATTATGGATATAGGTTCAGTATATACATACAGTAAGTAACTCTGATGTTCAGAATTCTTTGTTCAGTTTTCATGTTGTTCTAGAGAGTTATTGAGCTAGCTTAGCTGTTAGCTGCCTAGCACATCACGGTGAAACCTTTGGGAGCTATTTCATTTGCAGTCATTAAATACATTTAGAATATTAAGGGCTGTCTAATATGTGTTCGAATATACATTTTTGAACAACTAATTTCGTTGTTACAGAAACGGTGTTCATGTGCAGGGGTTGGGTTTGGTGGAGGACGGGGGGGAGTGGTTTAGACTCTGTGCTACTGCTGAGCTAACATGGATCATTTAGATTAGGTGTAAAATATTATAAACAGGACTGAGGCCGTAGACCCCGGACTGAGGCCGTAGACCCCGGACTGAGGCCGTAGACCCCGGACTGAGGCCGTAGACCCCGGACTGAGGCCGTAGACCCCGGACTGAGGCCGTAGACCCCGGACTGAGGCCGTAGACCCCGGACTGAGGCCGTAGACCCCGGACTGAGGCCGTAGACCCCGGACTGAGGCCGTAGACCCCGGACTGAGGCCGTAGACCCCGGACTGAGGCCGTAGACCCCGGACTGAGGCCGTAGACCCCGGACTGAGGCCGTAGACCCCGGACTGAGGCCGTAGACCCCGGACTGAGGCCGTAGACCCCGGACTGAGGCCGTAGACCCCGGACTGAGGCCGTAGACCCCGGACTGAGGCCGTAGACCCCGGACTGAGGCCGTAGACCCCGGACTGAGGCCGTAGACCCCGGACTGAGGCCGTAGACCCCGGACTGAGGCCGTAGACCCCGGACTGAGGCCGTAGACCCCGGACTGAGGCCGTAGACCCCGGACTGAGGCCGTAGACCCCGGACTGAGGCCGTAGACCCCGGACTGAGGCCGTAGACCCCGGACTGAGGCCGTAGACCCAGGACTGAGGCCGTAGACGGACCAAACCTCCCTCTGGACTGATGTAGACGGGGCTAAAGCTCCTCTGTCCCAGTCCAACATGACTCTACAGGTCGGACTAATCTCACATCTGAACCTTCTGAACCTTCTGCAGGTGGACGGGCTCCTGTTCTACCACAGACAGACCCACTACACCCCCGGCAGCACCCCCCTGGTGGGCTGGCTCAGGCCGTACATGGTCGGGGACATCCTGGGTCTGGAGCTCCCGGACGGACCGCTGACCCGAAAGCCGGACTACGCCTCGCACCAGCTGCAGCAGATCCTGGAGCACAAGAAAACCTCCAGCGACGTGCGGCCTATAGACGCCGACGGGGGCTACGAGCTGGAGTACCTCTCCACGCCGAGCCAGAACGGCGCCGACGACGGCAAGTTTTTAAACCAGAGACCCATCAAAGAGGCGCAGATGGAGGACTGAGCAGAAAAACCCACAGCTCTGTCACATCTGTTACTGCACACAGTTCTGTCTAAATCAGGCCGGTCCAAACCATGGCCCACGAGCCAAATGCGGCCCACGGGACAATCTCTCTCGGTCCAGAACTGCTTCTTACTCCTAGCTTCTGCAGTCCCTTATAAAACCAATACCCAACAGTTCTTTGCCTTAATCTGGAGGCCCAAACTACATCCCATTTATTTTGATTACGATGCAGGCTCAGTCAGAGACCGTGACCTCAGAGACGGAGGTGTTTTCTGCCCGTTTGGACCCAAGTCTTTCTCCTAAATGAGTGTTAAATATTTCTTCAGTCCAAATCCTTTCTGTTCCGCTGCTCGCCTTCATCACAGAAAGTTGTATTTTGCTGCTCATTCATAAAGTTCCTCCAAATCCAACTCTACGGTAATATTACAAACATGTGAGAAATGTGCACAAAAACTGTTGAATTCTGACTTTTTGGTGTAAACTGAGACATGGACAGAGCTGTTTTCTGCCTTTTTAGAACAAATTAATTAGTTTTGGCGTTTGCTTCGGTCAAAACTCAATTCCTCAAATACTATATAAATATATTTGGATAAACATGAAGCTTTTGGCCAAAATGGACCCGACTATCTGTACCTTTGACTCATAATTCTTCATTTGTTTTGTGCTAAGTATTTTTTTTAAATGTATTGTGCTGAATAAAATGTTTTTATGCCTGTATTCTGAGAAGGGATTATGGGATTATGTTATTGCTGCAAGATTAAGACCGGATCAATTTAACCAGAATCTCTTCAGTTTGGAGTCATGTCAGTCCTTCGCAAAAATCTGAAAAATATTTTAATGTGTTTTGGACAAAACTAATCAGTTCAATGAAGCCCAATAGGAAAGTGTTCTCTGGTCTCTCTCTGGTCTCTCTCTCTGGTCTCTCTCTCTGGTCTCTCTCTGGTCTCTCTCTGGTCTCTCGCTTCTCTCTTTCTCTCTCTCTCTCTCTCTCTCTCTCTCTCTCTCTCTCTCTCTCTCTCTGGTCTCTCTGGTCTCTCTGCTCGCTGGTCACTCTCCCTGGTCTCTCACTCTGCTCTCTCTCTCTCGCCGCTCTCTTTCTGTTCTCTCTGGTCTCTCCCTGGTCTTTCTCTCTCTCTCTCCCTGCTCTCTCCCTGGTCTCTCTCTGGTCTCTCTCTGGTCTCTCTCTCTGGTCTCTCTCTGGTCTCTCTCTCTGGTCTCTCTCTGGTCTCTCTCTCTGGTCTCTCTCTGGTCTCTCCCTGCTCTCTCTCTGGTCTCTCTCTCCCTGCTCTCTCTCTCTCTGGTGTCTCTCTCTGTCGCTCTCTCTCTGGTCTCTCTCTCTCTCTCTGGTCTCTCTGGTCTCTCTCTGGTCTCTCCCTGCTCTCTCTCTGGTCTCTCTCTGGTCTCTCTCTGGTCTCTCCCTGCTCTCTCTCTGGTCTCTCTCTCTGGTCTGTCTCTCTCTCTCTGGTCTCTCTCCCTGCTCTCTCTCTGGTGTCTCTGTCTCTCTCTCTCTGGTGCTTTCCAGGAATGACTTTGCAGAAACACATTAGCGCTGCTTCAGTTTCCGTCTTCGCAGAAACTTAATCCTCAGAAACTCGAGCCTTTAATCTGTGAAATCTGTTCTCGCTACTTTTAGTTTCACTTTCACACGTGATCCACAAACACACCACGCTCAGGTGAAAGAACCATCAATAAGTCTCGTTATGGTCACGGTCGCAGAAACAGAACTATCCTCCAACATCGGAACACAAACAGGAAAGAAATGGGAAAATCTGAAAACAAAATAACACTAACAGCTGCTGTTTTTGATGATTTCACTGATTCTGGAGACCCACAGAATATTATTTCCTCAGACTGTGTGAAATGTGAAACCAGATTCTGAAAGACTGGATTTTCTACTTTCATCAGCAAAAATAAGTTTGTTTATAGCTGTTTTTATTCTCCTGTGATCTCCAGTGGAAAAGAGGCTCTCAGACAAATACGTCAAAGGCAGACCATGGGTTAACAGTGACAATGACATGTCTGATATTTGACCCAGCTGGGATTGAACCCAAACCTACTCAGAAATGAAATCCAAACTCGTTTCCTAATTATGTAAAACAAATAAACGGAAATGACTTTTATACTTTTGGCCCCAAACAGCTCATGTTTCTGAACTTGGCCCCGACCAGAATGAGTCTGACCGACCTGGACTGAAGGACCGGGGCCGAGATGAGATGAAGAGGTCCTGTGTTGGTCCCACAGCGGGGAAATGTCAGTGTTGCACCGCAGGTTACAGAACAAGAAGGAGGCGCACACGGCATTGTCCTGGTCGCACCACACCACGGTACGAGTTTATGGATGGCTAAAGCTAACGCAGCACAAGAACCAAATATACTCATTAAAATCATCTGAAATCTCTAACTCTACATTTGGCAGAATAAGAACCAAGTCTAAAGTACTGTGTTCTAGTCCCGTCTCAGTTTATAGTTTATTTGGTTGGGTCAGTACATGTTCCTGAACACATCACTCCGGATTGTACCATGGGATCATTTCCATCCGTCTCAGTCTCACTCACACACCCTGAACTATTGTGCACGTTTTTAGTGGTAGGGGAAACCGGAGCACCCAGAGGAAACCTACACAGGGAGAACATGCAAACTCCACTCAGAAAGGCCCTGTTCTGACTGGGATTCGATCCCAGAACATACTTGCTGAGAGGCGAGAGTGCCAGACACTTTCTGGTCCGGGACTCGGTCCGGGGGGGCAGAGGGTTCCACAGCTTTGGTCCAGCCCCAGAGAAGGCCCTGTCCCCGGGTTTTAAGTCTGGTCCTCGGACCTCAGCGCGGGGCGGGTGATACATTTGGATGAGGTCCGAGATGTGAGGAGGGGCCAGTCCGTTCAAAGCTTTAAAAACAAACAAAATCTTAAAATTGATTCTAAAATTATGTATTTATTAATTTATTTTGCATCGCCCTAAATCCCTGCAGTGGTTTTCTCAGAGGACTTTACTAAACTGTTGATTCACCAACAACAGATCAGAGAATCAGACACAACAATAACGAACAATGTCACGCCTCTCTCCGCCGCTGAGGCTTTTTCAAAATGGCCGCGGGGCAAGAAAATGTGACAAAACCATGGAAAAAATGCAGATGTTTTAGAATGTGCAATTTAATCTTAATTTGAAAATATATTTAAGATTTAAAAGCATGAAGTGAAAATAACGGTATCTGCTGTAACTCCCTGTGCTGCCACCAGAGGGAGTTTCCATCTGATTTTGTGTTTGTGAACTGGGCCATACATGTGACCACACCTGCAGGTGAAGGCCAGATCCTGTCAGACCTCTGAAGCTAAGCAGGGCAGGGCCTGGTTAGTGCTGTGATGGGAGACCTCTGGGAACAGCAGGTGCCACAGTAGTGCGTGCGGCTGTGGCTGTAAAGTGTTATACTGTAGTTGTGTCCTTAGGCATGACACTTCCCCCACATTAGAATAATAATAATGCATCGGTTTTATATAGCGCTTTTCTGGACACTCAAAGACGCTTCACATGTGTCATTATTCATTCACTCCATACACGGTGGTGATAAACTACTGCTGTAGCCACAGCTGCCCTGGGGCACACTGACAGAAGCGAGGCAATCAGTATGCGCCATCGGCCCCTCCGACCACCACCAACCATTCACACACACACCAGACTCATTCTAGGCAATGGGGGTGAAGTGTCTTGCCTAAGGACACAGCGGCAGTTTGGCACTTTACAGCCGCAGCCGCCCCACTGTGGCTGGTGTTCCCAGAGGTTAAGTGTCTTGCCAAGGACACAACGACAGTAGTCAGAGGGAGTCGATGGTGAAAGTCTTGAGCGGGGCTTGAACCCACGACCTTCTGGCTCAAAGGCCAAAGCTCTACCAACTGAGCTACTGCCGCCCGAGTCTGGTGTGTGTGTGAACGGTTGGTGGTGGTGGGAGGGGCCAATTGCACAGACTGGTTGCCTCACTTCTGTCACTGTGCCCCAGGGCAGCTGTTGGAGAGAAAGAATAATGACATTTTGAGTGCCCTGAAAAGCTCTGTATAAAACTAATGCATTGATTCAAATAAACTTAACCAGAGTCTAAACAGTGAACAGTGTGTCTTTGTGCGTCTTGGTGCGTCCTGTGACAAATGTATAAAACGTGTGGGGTCCAATGAGCGCCGCACGTGTTGAGGACGACCACACATTAAACATCTGCGACGTGATTTCAAAGGTCTTGGTTTTGTTCTGTGTAAAACCAGAGACGAGCGGCTCCGTCTCAGTTCTGCTGAAGTCACTTTCCAAGAACTAATTTCAACATTTCTCGCGAAGAAATAATTTTGGAAAGCAGCAGTGAGACAAAAACTGGACTCATTGTTTCTTTGTGTTCTTGTAAATTCAATCTCAAGGATGTTATTGACGTGGAAATAAAACCCAGGATTTCTCGAAAGTCTCACATTTTACACAAAGTTGACAAAAAGAACAGGAAGAGGAAGATTTTAAGATTTAAGAGCAGCATTCATTCAACGTTTTTGATCCTCGGTTAAAGACAAATTGTGATTTTTCTGAGAACCTTGTGAAAATAAACTATACTTGTAGAGAGTTAAAGCTGCGGTACCTTTTCCTCATCAGTAACTCTGTGTTGTTGCTATGGACCACAACATCTGATTAGAAAACATATGTTCAGTGTCAGAATGAGCCCTGTGAGTCACTATTTGACCCAGATTGCGACAAACAAAACCATCCCTACTGCTCCCTCTGGTGGTAGCACAGGGAGTTACAGGCAGAAAGCAAGTTTTAACCTCATACTTACCTCAACACATTTACATTTAGATCCTATCTCTCAGTAAAAGGAATCACTGCCATTCTGAACGACCAACAACTCTGAGGAGCACAGGGACTGGCCTCCTGCTGGGACTCTGAGGAGCACAGGGACTGGCCTCCTGCTGGGACTCTGAGGAGCACAGGGACTGGTCTCCTGCTGGGACTCTGAGGAGCACAGGGACTGGCCTCCTGCTGGGACTCTGAGGAGCACAGGGACTGGTCTCCTGCTAGGACTCTGAGGAGCACAGGGACTGGCCTCAGACTGACTGGTCCCAGAGTCAGAACTAAACATGTGGCTGCATTTCAGATTCATGCTAAAATCTGGAACAATCTTCCTGAAGATGTGAGACAGTCTTCTTCTCTGACAATGTTCAAATCCAGGTTAAAAACAACTGGATTTTATCTTTACTATTTTTAAAGTTATATAATTATTTATGATTTTAATGCCTTGTATAGTTTCTGTCTGGTTTTGTGTGTGTGTGTGTGTGTCTGTGTGGCTGAGTGGATAGCAGTCTCGCCTCTCAGCAAGAAGGTCCTGGGTTCGAATCCTGGTCGGACCAGGGCCTTTCTGAGAGGAGTTTGCATGTTCTCCCCGTGGCTGCGTAGGTTTCCTCCGGGTACTCCGGTTTCCCCTACCACTAAAAATATGTCCAATAGTTCTCCTGTACTGGCGACCCCGCTCCCATCTTTGTGTGGAGTGAGAGACAAGTGCCCATAATTAACAATTGTAAACCGCTTTGAGACTCAGATCTGCAGTGAAAAGGTGGTATATAAATAGGCAAGGCAAGTTTATTTATATAGCACAATTCATACACAAGGCAATTCAAAGTGCTGAACAAAACAAGAAAGCATTAAAATCATAAATTATCACAGAACATTAAAGAGAAAAGATAGAAATATAAAATCCCTCAGTTGTAGCACAGTTAAACAGAACTGTCTTTAACCTGGTTTTAAACATTGTCAGAGAGGAGGCCTGTCTCACAAAATAAAGATTACTACTTACTACTACTGTGTGTTTTTGTGTGTGTCTCTATGTCTGTGTGTGTCTGTGTGTGTGTGTCTTTGTGTCTATCTGTGTTTTGTTTTTTTTTTATGAATGAACGCGTGTGGCCTGCCATGCGCCCCTTCCGCCGCTAGGGGGAGATCCAACCTGTGGCTGTAGTAGAACGCGCCTCCCCCTCATCCATCTGCGGCTTCTCCTCCACATAAACGCGTTTCCACCGCGGCCCCACGGCACAGCGCCTCTCCCCGCGCGTCCCACTCCTCATTCCATCCATTTAACACCGAGAAAACCCACCTCCGGAACCTCTCTCTCTCTCCCACTCTTTCTCCCCCCTTTCCCCTGCTCTGAAACCCGACACAACATCCGCCTCCTCAGCCCTCTCTCCCGTTCGGATGTAGCAGATTTCGCCGCTTAATTGGCCTGTTTTTTTTGCGCTTCCAGGAATGCCAAGTGCCAGAGCCGTGCCAGACCCGAGCCAAAGCCACACGCACCAACTCCTGCTATTTTGACTTTTTACGCACGACAAACCCGCCTCCCATGAAACGCAGCCCAAGGTGATCTGCTTTTTGGTGAACCATGGCTGCTGCTTTGACGCTGGAGGAAGAGCAGGTAGGCCACGGGTCCGGTTTTGGGTCTGTTTTGTGTTTTTATGTGTTTTTATTGGCTGAAAACGTCGCTTTGGCCGCCGTGCGTAAGTTGCCAAATCCCAGCATCCGGATATTTTCGCTTCGTGGCGTGTTCTGGTTGGGGTGCGGGTTGCCAGAGCGCGTCCCCGTCGACGTAAACAGCATTGGGGGGTGTCGGGTGTTGAACGTGCGCGTGATCGTGGTTTTATTGCGTGATAAGTGCCATAGACTGTTGTTACGTGTTTGTGCAGAAGAGCGCGCTCCGTGGAAACTTTCTGACCCGAGAATAACAGTTACTGGTATGTAGGGACCATAGACCGGGACCATAGACCGGGACCATAGACCGGGACCATAGACTGGACCATAGACCGGGACCATAAACTGGGACCATAGACCGGGACCATAGACCGGGACCATAGACTGGACCATAGACTGGACCATAGACTGGACCATAGACTGGACCATAGACTGGGACCATAGACTGGACGGGGACCATAGACGGGGACCATAGACGGGGACCATAGACTGGGACCATAGACTGGGACCATAGACTGGGACCATAGACTGGGACCATAGACTGGGTGTTTTTATCTTTATTATTTTTATGATAAACTCATGTTTGTGTTTTTGATAAAACGTGTGAAAATGACACGTTACAATTATTAAAGCAGGTTTATTTGTGTCGCACAGTTCACAAGGAAACATTGTCAGAGAAGACTGTCTCACGTTTTCAGGAAGACCTATGTTTAGTCCTGACTCTGGACCAGCAGGAGGCCAGTCCCTGTGCTCCTCTGAGTCCCAGCAGGAGGCCAGTCCCTGTGCTCCTCAGAGTCCCAGCAGGAGGCCAGTCCCTGTGCTCCTCAGAGTCCGGGCTGGTGGCCAGTCCCTTTTTTGTCCCTGTAGTGAAATGTGCGTTTGACCCATCCTGTTTTCATTGATTGTGGTTAGCCTTAGCCATGCTTCTAAGTGAATTAATTCAACATGGTTAGCTGTGCTTTCATTCATTGTGGTTATAAGTGATTTAATTCAGAGACAAGAGAGAGACCAGAGAGGGAGAGACCAGAGAGGGAGAGACCAGAGAGGGAGAGACCAGAGAGGGAGAGACCAGAGAGGGAGAGAGACCAGAGAGAGAGAGAGACCAGAGAGGGAGAGAGACCAGAGAGGGAGAGAGACCAGAGAGGGAGAGAGACCAGAGAGGGAGAGAGACCAGAGAGGGAGAGACCAGAGAGGGAGAGACCAGAGAGGGAGAGAGACCAGAGAGGGAGAGAGACCAGAGAGGGAGAGACCAGAGAGAGGGAGAGACCAGAGAGGGAGAGACCAGAGGGAGAGAGACCAGAGAGGGAGAGAGACCAGAGAGGGAGAGACCAGAGAGAGGGAGAGACCAGAGAGGGAGAGACCAGAGAGGGAGAGAGACCAGAGAGGGAGAGAGACCAGAGAGGGAGAGACCAGAGAGAGGGAGAGACCAGAGAGGGAGAGACCAGAGAGGGAGAGACCAGAGGGAGAGAGACCAGAGAGGGAGAGAGACCAGAGAGGGAGAGACCAGAGAGGGAGAGACCAGAGAGGGAGAGACCAGAGAGGGAGAGACCAGAGAGGGAGAGACCAGAGAGAGGGAGAGACCAGAGAGAGGGAGAGACCAGAGAGGGAGAGAGACCAGAGAGAGAGAGACCAGAGAGAGGAGAGAGACCAGAGAGAGGGAGAGACCAGAGAGGGAAGAGACCAGAGAGGGAGAGAGACCAGAGAGGGAGAGACCAGAGAGAGAGAGACCAGAGAGGGAGAGACCAAGAGGGAGAGACCAGAGAGGGAGAGACCAGAGAGAGGGAGAGACCAGAGAGAGGGAGAGACCAAGAGGGAGAGAGACCAGAGAGAGAGAGACCAGAGAGGGAGAGAGACCAGAGAGAGGGAGAGACCAGAGAGGGAGAGAGACCAGAGAGGGAGAGAGACCAGAGAGGGAGAGACCAGAGAGGGAGAGAGACCAGAGAGGGAGAGAGACCAGAGAGGGAGAGAGACCAGAGAGGGAGAGACCAGAGAGAGAGAGAGACCAGAGAGGGAGAGACCAGAGGGAGAGAGACCAGAGAGGGAGAGAGACCAGAGAGGGAGAGACCAGAGAGAGGGAGAGACCAGAGAGGGAGAGAGACCAGAGAGGGAGAGAGACCAGAGAGGGAGAGAGACCAGAGAGAGAGAGACCAGAGAGAGGGAGAGACCAGAGAGGGAGAGACCAGAGGGAGAGAGACCAGAGAGGGAGAGAGACCAGAGAGGGAGAGACCAGAGAGAGGGAGAGACCAGAGAGGGAGAGACCAGAGAGGGAGAGACCAGAGAGGGAGAGACCAGAGAGAGGGAGAGACCAGAGAGAGGGAGAGACCAGAGAGGGAGAGACCAGAGAGGGAGAGACCAGAGAGAGGGAGAGACCAGAGAGAGGGAGAGACCAGAGAGAGGGAGAGACCAGAGAGGGAGAGAGACCAGAGAGGGAGAGACCAGAGAGTGGGTTTTTCATTAAAGCTCGGGGACAGTGACCCTCGACTCACCGACGTAGAAAAGATGTTTCATTATTATTGTTATCGCTGTTTAAATGTGACAGGAGTAAAATGCAGAAGAGAAACTCCTTTCTTTGTGTATGTTGCATGTTCTCCCTGTGTCTGTGGTTTCTCACGTGTTTAAACCAACATCAGACAAATGTGACGTCAGTGCAGCAGGATTCATCACAATCATATTAACGAGGGACACAAGCTGGTCTCTCTCTGGTCTCTCTCTGGTCTCTCTCTGGTCTCTCTCTGGTCTCTGGTCTCTCTCTGGTCTCTCTCTGGTCTCTCTCTGGTTTCTCTCTCTGGTCTCTCTCTGGTCTCTCTCTGGTCTCTCTCTGGTTTCTCTCTGGTCTCTCTCTGGTCTCTCTCTGGTTTCTCTCTGGTCTCTCTCTGGTCTCTCTCTGGTTTCTCTCTCTGGTTTCTCTCTGGTTTCTCTCTGGTTTCTCTCTGGTCTCTCTCTGGTTTCTCTCTGGTCTCTCTCTGGTCTCTATCTGGTTTCTCTCTGGTCTCTCTCTGGTCTCTCTCTGGTCTCTCTCTGGTCTCTCTCTGGTCTCTCTCTGGTCTCTCTCTGGTTTCTCTCTGGTCTCTCTCGTCTCTCTCTGGTCTCTCTCTGGTCTCTCTCTCTGGTCTCTCTCTGGTCTCTCTCTCTGGTCTCTCTCTCTGGTCTCTCTTTGGTCTCTCTCTGGTCTCTCTCTGGCCTCTCTCTCTGGTCTCTCTCTCTGGTCTCTCTCTGGTCTCGCTCTCTGGTCTCTCTCTGGTCTCTCTTGGTCTCTCTCTGGTCTCTCTCTGGTCTCTCTCTAGTCTCTCTCTAGTCTCTCTCTCTGGTCTCTCTCTGGTTTCTCTCTGGTCTCTCTCTGGTTTCTCTCTGGTTTCTCTCTGGTCTCTCTCTGGTCTCTCTCTGGTCTCTCTCTCTGGTCTCTCTCTGGTCTCTCTCTGGTTTCTCTCTGGTCTCTCTCTGGCCTCTCTCTCTGGTTTCTCTCTGGTCTCTCTCTCTGGTTTCTCTCTGGTCTCTCTCTCTGGTTTCTCTCTCTGGTCTCTCTCTCTCTGTCTCTCTCTGGTCTCTCTCTTGGTCTCTCTCTGGTCTCTCTCTCTGGTCTCTCTCTGGTCTCTCTCTGGTCTCTCTCTGGTCTCTCTCGCTGGTCTTCGCTCTGGTCTCTCTGGTCCGACTCTCTGGGGCCTCCTCGCCCCCTATCTCTTCTCGCCTCTCTCCTCTACATCCGACAGAAACCCCACTCTCGATCACGAGATCCAATCCATCCCAATCTCTCAACCCCGATCGTCCCACCACCCTCTCCTACCAGCTCCCTCGGTACGCCTAATCGCCACTTCTAGCTTTTCAGACTCAAATGCTGATTTACGTCGCCTCAAGTCTCCTTTAGCCTCTCCTCTCCACACACGGCATTCCATTCTGTAACGTCATAGGCTTTCAATCCCACTTAAGCTTCTCTCAACAACGGCTGAACGACTTCGATCATTCACTCTCGTCTCACGAGTCTTCCTCTAGCTCTATTTATGTCCCCTTCATTGAACATCATCTATCACACATCCCCGACGACGGCTCAGAACATTCCCGTTCATCATACTCCTCAAACTGCATCTAGTCTCCCACCCTCACTCGCTCACTCGAGGCCACTCGATTCCGGCACTTCTTCTAAGATCCTTCCGTAAGTCCGAGAGCATCTCGTGTCCAGCTCCACTCCCACTAATCGATCCGGTCCTCCCCCCGCAACTCCCCTCTGGATTCTATTCTTCCCAAAGAGCCTCAGCTTCTCTGTGCCGGTACTTCTGGCCTCCGTCCTGTCTGTCCCGACCCCTCCCTCCAACCAAGCCACACAGGTATCCGTCCTTCTCGCTCTCGAAAATTGAACTACTCAGACAGCAGAACACTGGGGTGCCCCCCCTGTCATTCCATCGATAGCCCTCAACGACGCCACATCTCCCCATTGGTCATCGCGCAAACCCGCGAATATGCGGGCCCTTCTCTTGCCTCTGGGCTCCTCACATCATCCACAACTCAGAATCTCGCTTAAATAGTTTCTACGAAACACCTCTTATGATTCACTCCTATCCCAGGCCGCGAAATCGACTTGATACGGTACATCGCGCCGGCGTCGCGCCATCTCCTCTTCCGGAGCCACAGTCTCACAACAAAACCTAGTTCCTACTACGCTCTCAGTCCGTCGCGTACGATCGCTCTAAGTCCACTCCTCCCCACACATCAACACTCCTGACATCATTCATAACCCTCAGGCTCCACTCTCTCGCTCCTCGCGTCGTATTTCCTTTCTCTAGCTCCATCGACCCCCACCTCCCCTCCATCACCCCTCGTCCGATCAGTGGCACGATCTTCACATAAAAGATCCACTTCGGCCACCTCCTCGCATTCATTTGCACCCGCGCAATGTTACACCAATCGGCCCGCCTCCCTCTCTCCTCTTCCTCTCCTCTCTGGGCCTCAATCCGTCAGATTATACGAGTTCTTCATTCCTCTCTCATCCGGTCTCCTCCCTCTCATCTTCGCGAATCGTCTCCGTCATACTCCCCGACTCGTCACCGGCTCTCGCTATCTCACATCTCCCAGCCTGCTCTCACTCTGGGGGGGGCCTCAGAGAGTTCGTCCTCTTTCTCATCCAAACCTCTCTCCCAACCCCTTCTCTCTCTCTGGTCGTCCATCCGATCCCCCTCGCTCGTCTCTCCTTCTCCGATCGTTTCCTCAACATCCTCCTCTCTGGGCCTCCTTCACGCAACAGTGCTCTCTCGGCCGTCGACCCGCTCCATGTCCTCTCCAAGCCCTTCACACCTCCTTCCCTCATTCGTCTCCGCATCGCGTCTCGAGCAAATCAAACGTCCTCCCATCCACTGCCCTCCATCACTCCGCCTCAGCTCACGGCCAGTCCCTCCAGATGCCCCGCGGCCATTTCGCCCTCTTCGCCTACGTCGGGAATTGTTCGCCGAAAACCTACAATCCAGGTCTATCCATCAATGGTCTCAACCTCTCCAGAAGTGGGGACTCCTCCGATAACGCCTCTGACTTCTGCCCGCAAGGGAGCGTCTCCCAGCTCGTGGAATGTCTACCCCTCGGAAAACTTCTGCGTTCCGTTCGAGTCTGACCGCTAGGCAGCAGACTCGACAGACGACGCTTTGCCTTTAATACATCAGTCCTCAACCCCCGCTCTTTTCACCACCTCTTCGATTCTCGTCCCTCCGTCAGGGCAGACTTCTCCACAGTTCGGCGTCTCTCGGTCGTTTTCAAAGTCATCTCACCCTTCCGAACATCCATGATGCTCTGGAGGCCCCCTCATGTTTTCTCCTCTTCCGTGATCCCCCGTCCACCCTCAGTGGGATCTCTAATCAACAGGAAATCTCCCTTCCCAAGCCAACCCACCCGCGAGCGGCATCCTCTCCTCTCTCATATCTCTCGCCCCATTCTTCGTCTCTATCACTCTCACTCTCAGTCCCTTCGCGCTCTGGCCTCTCCGCTTCTTCGTCTTCCTCTACTTCTTCCTCTCTCTCAGGGCCGTCTCTCCCTCAGCTCGGGTAGTCTCCCAGCATCAACCCCTCCTGGGTTTCTCCGCTCTCTTCCCAATCGAACACTCGCCTCTCCTCTCCATTCTATACTCACAATCCGCTCCCTCTCATTCATCTCCCGCTCCACGGGCACGTGCCCCGTCACAGCGTCCTCCCTCTCTCCGACCTCATCCATGGTCCCCTCGATACCTGCACATCACGACTACTCGCATCGACTCCGTCGCGAGCCAAGCTACAGGCGTCTGCCATCCTCATCTTCATCTCAACTTCTCCTCGGTTCACCAATCTTATCACAGGCCTCCGCTCAGCATTTCTCTCTCTCTACCCCTCGTCGAGTTCCCCCTCTCTGGGGGGCCGTCACTCAGCGCTAGTCTCAAATCGATCATCCATGCGCCGGCTCGTCCAATCTCATAAATCACTCGTGATGTCTCGCGCAGTCTCCCTCATCTACATCCTAGAATCCTCCAGGATGAGCTCCTTCTCGGCTCCATCTCTAGGCCTCTTCGTCCACTATCCTCATCCTCACTGGTCTCTCTCCCTCACTCATTCCACGCTCAAGATGTCCTCAATCTCTCCCAACAGTCCTACAACCTTCCTTAATGGACCGCAATTCTTGCACCAATCAACTTCCCTCTATACGACAATCGCCTCGGATGTCTGTCCAGCCGCCATCCAACTCGGCACGCCTCTTCCGGGGTCTCACTCCCTCTCTATCCAAACACTCAAGACTCCTATCAAACTAACCTTCTCCCATCTCCTAGTCGCCACGATTCTCCATTCTCTCGCTTCCACAAGTCTCGTCTGATCTCCCCTCTGGTCTCTCGCGACTCTTTGCTCTTCTCTCTCTCGTCTGCTCGCCCGATCGTCCTCTTCTCTCCGCCTCATCCGTCTCCTCTCTCTCTCTGTCCTCACTCACGACCTCTCTCCGTCTCTCACTCCACTCGTCCCTCTCCTCAGTGGTCTCATCTTCCTCGCTCGTCCTCTCTCCTCTCCCTCCTTCTCTCTCCCCCCACCTCATCCCTCACCTTCTCTGCTCATGGTCTTCTCTCTCTCTCTGGTCTCTGGGCTCGCTCCCCCAGCTCTCATACCTATCCCCATAGTCTCCATCCTTCGCGTAATCCAGATCCTCTTCAACAAACCCCGGGCTCGTCATCTCTACCAATTCTCCTCTGAGCTCTGTCTCGTCTCGTCTACGGTCTCATTCTCTCCTTCACTCTTCATCTCGTCTTCCCGCTGTCCCGTCTCATCCTCTCTCAGTTCTTCATTCCTCTCATCTCCACGTCTCCCCTCACCTTCTCGCCCTCTCATTCTGTGATCCTCTCCACCTCTCTCTCTCTCTCCCTCTCGGCAACTCCCCTTCGCCTCCCTTCCTCTCTTCACCTTTCAATCCTCCACTCCTTTCTCCACCCCCTCCTCTACCTCTTTCTCCCTCTCCTCCGTCTTCTTTCTAGTCTCAGACTTTCTCTCAGTCTCCTCTCTCCCCCCTCGGTACATTCCACCTCTATACTCCTTCATCTCAGCCTCCATCTCCTCCATCTCAGTGCTCCTGTCTCCCTCCCGTCTCACCTCCAGCTTCGGCCCCCAGCCGCCTCCTCTCACTCGGCTCCCTTCCTTCTCTCTAGCTTGTCAACCGCCTCGAGTCGCGTGCTCTCCCCACTCCCTGTCTCTCTCAATCCGGTTCTCTTCTCTCATTCATCTGTCCTTCACTCTGATACTCTCAAGTGGCCTCCCTCCGTCTGCCGCTCGCTCTTCCTCCACTCTCATTCCCCCGCTCGATGTCGATCGGATCCCCTCGTCCCTCGCTCCTCTCGTGGGGGATCGATCCTCTTACTCAGTCCACCATCTGGGTCACAGCTCCAGTCTCTTCTATCTCACTCATTCGCTCTACATCCATCCATCTGGTCTCGACCCCCATTCCCCTGATCTTCCCGGCCGACCCCGCTCCTTCCCCCTCTCTACTCTTCAGGTCTCCCTACATCTCAAGCCTCTTCTTCGGGTCCTCCTCTTCCTCAACCATCTCTCCCATCCCTCTCGCGTTCCGATCATCCTCTTGGTGATTCTCAGAATTCCCCGCACACGTCATTCTCCTCAGCATCCTTCCTCGCCTCCACCTTCTCTCTATCTTTCTACTTCACTCTCTCCTCTGGTTCTCCTCTTCCAGAGCGACCTCTCCCTGCTCAAGACCAGTCATCTTAGGTCTCCGTCATTCTTTTTCTTACTTCATCGATCACCCTCTCCATCTCTCAGCATCTCCCGCTCTCGTCCTTCCCTCTGGTACCCTCCTGCCTCTTCCTCTTCAACTCTTATATCGCCAGCCTCTCTCTCTCCTTCCTCTCTCTCGTCCTTCCCCAGCTCTCCGTTGGGTCTTCGTCTCTCTCTGGTCTCTTCTTCCCCTCAATCTCTGCTCTCCCTTTCTCTAGGCTCCTTCTCCCCACATCATCCTCTCATCACAAATCTCTCTGTTCTCCTCTCCCTCCTCCTTCGCTCTTCCCTCTCCCTCCTCCCCTGGCCCCTTCTCATCCATTGGTCTCTTCTCTTCTCCTCTCTCCCTCATCCTCCTTCTCTCTTCTATCGAGTCTCTGTCTCCACAGACTCAACCACTCATCTCCTTCCCTCCTACTCCCTACCTCTCTTCCTCTCCTCGCGCTACCATTCCTTCATCCCTCGGGGGGAAGGGGGGGGGGGGGGGGGGGGGAAAAAGCTCCATCCGCGTTCAACCATCCTGTCTCCGCTCTCCTTCTCTTCCCCCTACCTCCACTCTTCTCCCTCGTATCTCTCTTCCTCATCCCTCTCTCTGCCCTCGTCTCCTTCCTCCTCCTCCTCTCTCATCTCAGTTCTCTTCCTCAACATCTCCTCTTTCCTCTCCTCCTCTCCTCTCCCCCCACTCCTTAATCTCGATCATTCTCTCCTCTCGTCCTCTCCTCCTCTCTCACCGGTCTCCCGCTCCTCTCATTCCTCCTTCTCCTCGATCTCTCTCCTCAAACTCCTCTCGTTCTCTCCCATCGTCGTCCACTCTTTCCTTCCTCCCGCTCTCCGTCTGCTCGGGCGTCCTCCACAGTTCTCGTCCCGACAGCTCTCCCTCAGGCTCACTCCTGGTCTCCCGCTGGTCGCTCCTCCTGGTAATCCTGGTCTCTTCCCTCGTCCGACTCATATCGTCTCCCCTCTCCGACTCTGGTACGCGCGCTCCATCCGCTTCTCTCTATCTCACACCCTCCCTGTTCGACCCCCCCACCTCGCTACATCTTTCGCTCTCTGGTCTCCCTCCTCCCAATCTCGTCTTCACTCTCTGGCCTCCTCCTTCAGGTCTCTTCTCTCCGCCTCCCCTCTACCTCCTCCCTCCTCCTCCGTCACAGCCTCTCCTACTCTCCCTTCCATCTCTGTCCGCTCTCCCTCCACGTCTACTCGTGTACTCACTCTCTGTGTACCCCACTCCTTCCTCATCCAAACATTCGTCTGTCTATCTACTGCGCTCCCCGCTACCTCCCCCCTCCTCCAACCTCGCCCTCTCAATCACCTCCTCGCTTCATCCATCTCCCTGACTCCACCTCATGCTCATTTCATCACCCCTGTCTCTCAGAATCTCGTGGCTCCACCATCTCCATCTCGAATCCTCCCTACTCCAATACTCACCAATCCTCTCTCTCCTACTCGTTCTGCACGACCTCTCTCTATCCCGCCGTCTCCCCACTGTCCCGCTCGCTGCCAATACGCGCGCTCGAGACCTTGCTCTCTCCTCTCCCTCCCACCCATCTCAGCTCTTCTCGGCTCTCCCTCTACTCTTCACTCTACCCTCATCCAAGTATCCCATCCCTCCTCGTGGTCCTCTCCTCTGGTCTCTACTCCTCAATCGCCCTTCAACCCTTCTCCTTCCGACCTCTCCACCTTTCTCTCGGTCACTCCTCTTCTCGTCTTCATCCGTACCTTCTCATCTCCTTGCCATTCTCTCTGGTCTCATCGTCTCTCTTCCTCCTCTCTCTCACTCCTCTGGTCCTCTATCACCTCCTCATCTCTGGCTGATCCTCGTCTCCCCCGTAACTCGGTCTTCCACATACTCTCCTCCGTCTGTTCCCCCTCTACTCCCTCGCTCTCCGTCCCACGATCACTGGTCGTCTCACCACCCGTTTCAACGGTTCTCCCCCTTCTCTCTCTCACACAGGTCCATTCTCCTTACCCTCTCTCTGGGGTCTCGGACTCTTCTCTCATTCCCTCTTCACTCCTCACCTCCCTCAATCCTCCTAGTCCCTCCGATTTCTCCTATTGCCGGGAGGACTCTCAGACTAGTCTCGTCTCCGTTCAAAGTTCAACACTCGGGGTCCTCCAGGCTGTGTCCTCTCCTCCCATCCTCTCCGTCGACCGACTCTTCGTCCATGTCATTCTCCTTCCTCAGTCTCGCGAGCAGATTTCTCGTCGCATCTCTCTCTCTTCTCACGTCCGTCCCCGACCTCGTCTCTTCTTCTCCCCGTCTCTGGTCACCTCGATCTCTCCCCAACCCTCACTCCGTGCCTATCTCGCCTACCCGCTCGTCTCTCTCCAACTACTGGTCTCCTCATTCTCATCACCTGGGTCTCGCCAGTCGTCTATCTCCCCTCTAGGTTAGTGTACAAAGGAACAGGTCAAGCTAGAACTGGTCGCTCGCATCTCTCAGGTCCTCTCCCGGGCCCTGCACTCTCACTCCATCTCGTCCGTCTCCTCCGCCCTCTCACCTCCTCCCCTCTTAAGATCCTTGCTCCTCCCGTCCGCCTCGGATTCTAGTCGTCCAACGCTTTTCACATCAAGTCGTCTTCATCATTCTGCCTGTCCTCCTACTCCCCAATTCCTCACCTCTCTCTCCTAATTACTCCTCAACAGTTCTCCCTACAGTCCCCTCTCACCCCCTCCCTCCTCCCACTCCTCCTTCCTACCCCCCTCAATCTCTCGACTTAGTCCTCCCACCCCCCTCGCTTTCTTCTCTCTCCCTCTCCCTCTCGCATTCTTCGTTGCAAGATCCCTCCCTCCTCACTCTCGCTTTCTTAGATCTCTCCACCTCTCTCTCTTCCCGATCGTAGAACCTAATTCCCTCTCTTTCCTTCTCTCTCTAGTCTTCCCCATCCTCTTCTCCTCCCGAGTATCTCTTAGGTTCTCCCCCCCATACTCCATCTCTCCTCACTCATCTTTTCTCTCCCCCTCCCGTCTCTTCTCATCTCTCACTCATCTCTAGTCTCTCCCCTTCTCAATTCGGTCCGACTCTCACTCTATTCTTCAACTTCTTCCCACTCCTCACTTTCTCTCCTCTCCGTCGGACTCAGTCCCCTTCCCTTCCTCTCGTCGCTCTTCCACGCTCTCCCCATCTCTCTCTCGCTACCCTGGGTGTCTCCTTCTACTCTTCTTCATCACGTCGTCCTCTTCATCTTCGTCCGCTCCCCGATCGTCGTCGTAGGCGGGGTTTTCCCGCTTTCTCACTTCATCTCCTCTTCCATCACATCTGGTGTGGCCCCCTTCTAACTCACTGGTTTTTCCTTCTGCTCTTTCGTCTCTTTACTTTCCCCTCCTCCTTCTGTATGGGCCACCTCTTTCTCACCCGAGCTTGTCTTTTTCATATCTTACTTCGTTCTCTCACCACCCCCCGTCTCCTTCCTTCCTCGTCGTCCGCTCCATCTTCCTCCCTCCTTCTTCTCCCTTCCCGTCCGGATCTTCCCTCCACACCCTCCCGACCAGTTTCGTTCCCCCTTCCTTCCTCCTTTCATTTCTCCCCCCTCTTTCCGCCTGTCTTTCTTCCTCCTTTCCCTTTTTCCCCCTTATCCCTACCCGTCTCGTTCTTCTTCTTCCCCCCTTTACTCATCCTTTTTCTCTAACGCGTCGCCATCCTCTTCCGCTTTTCCCCTCTCCCCTCGCTTCTTCCACCTTCTTCACTTCTTTCGGCCATCATTTCTGGATTTTCTCCCCCCCGCTTGGTTCTCTTTCCCCCCCTATTTTCTTCTCATTCCACGTCGCTCT
This sequence comes from Knipowitschia caucasica, assembly GCA_964034765.1. NCBI lineage: Eukaryota > Metazoa > Chordata > Actinopteri > Gobiiformes > Gobiidae > Knipowitschia > Knipowitschia caucasica. Next base: position 7,106,332 of record OZ035842.1, on the reverse strand, counting down.
CTCGCCCCCTTTGGTCTCCCCTCCCTCGTCTACCCTCTCAATTCTTCCCTACTATCCTCTCTCTCCCCAGCTTCTTTGCTTTTCTTCTCTTCCCCCCACCTCACAGTTGTTCTGCACCCCACCCCCTTCCTTCAACACCCCACACTTCCACCACCCACCTTCAGTCTTCTCTCTCTACCACCGCCCCGTACGTTTACTTCACCACCTCTTCTTCAGCACCGCTGTTCCCGTTCCCCCCCTCCTCACCCTTTTCCATCTTCTTCTTCTTGTTGCCTTCCCTTTCCGCACCTTTCCCCATCTTCCCTCTCACCTTCCCTTCTTTCACACCACCATCCTCCACACACTTTTCCCTCGATCCACAGCACCCTCCATCCTTTCCCATCCCTCTCGTCTTCAGTCATCTTCCTTCCCTCTTCTCCCCCCATTCTCCCTTCTCTCTGTTCATGATTTCCCCTTTTCCAGTTACTCCCCCCTCCTTCGCTCGATCTATCGCCCCTTCCTCATCCCCTACCTTCCCTCAACCCTTCTTACCCTCGACCCTACTTCCTCGTTCGTCTCTTTTCCTCGTCCTTCCTCCGCATAGTTCTTCGTCCCAATCCTCATCTTCTTTCTTCATCCCCCTTCTTTTCTTCACCCTCAGGCTATCTTCTTTTTCTTTTCTTCCTTCTTCTCTTCCTGCTTCATTTCCTCACATGCCTTCTCATTTGTCTTCCCCCTTTCTTTCTTCATCGTCTCTTCTGGTTTCCCGCCCCTTTTCGCGCTCCTCTCCCGTTCACACCTTGTTCTTTTCCTTCTTTACTGATTCAAGCATCCTTTTCTCTCACTTCATTCTATCCAATTCCTTCCCCCCTCACTCACCATTTTCACGCCTTTCTTCCCCTCCTCGACCTCTTCCGCTTTCCTTTCCTTCATCCCGTTTCTTTGCTTCATCCTTCTCTCCCCTCTGGGGTTTGCTGCACCCCGCCTTTCTTCTTCCCTTTCCTTCCCCTTCATTTCAAGTTCACGCCTGTCCCCATTCACTCTGTTCTTCTCTTCTTCTCCGTCCCCGGACTCTGCTTCCACTTCCATTCAGTTTTTTTACCATCTCTCAGGCCCAACTTCTTCCCCCCATGTGAGCCCTCCTTCTTCTTCTTCCGCCGTTCCTTCTTCTTCCCGTCCATACTCGTTTCGTCCTTCCAATATCTCTTCTATCCTTTTCTTTCTCACAGTCTTCTCCATCATCCCCTCCTCCCTCTCGGTTCCTCAACTTCTGTTCTGTTTCATCGTCGGCATTCCCTACGTTCCCTTCCTTTCTCTGCTCACCGGCTTCGCTCTTCATCCCCTTACTTCCCCCACTTCATCATCTTCTGGCCCGTCACCTATCGTGGTTCGACTGCCCACTCTCTTTGCCCCCATCATGGCTACCAAGCCCCTATCCCCCCTCCCTTCCTTCCTGGTTTCCTTCTCCTTCTCCCCGTCATTTTTCCTTCCCGTTTTCACCTTCCCCTCTCTTCTTCTTTTCCATCCTTTCTTCCCTCTCCAGCATCTTTCTTCTATTCCTTTTCCATTTCCTTTCTCTCTGGGGTCGTCCCACTACACCCTCTCCTGGGTCCTCCTTCCTTCTGCCGTCCGCTCCGATCCTCTGTGGGGTGGGTACCCCCATCAAGCCGTTTCTTCTATCTGGTTTTCTCTTTCACTTCTGCTCTCCCCCTCTATCTTTACTCCATATACCAGTAACACTCCCAATCTGTTTTCCCTTGCCGCCCTTCTTTTCCCATCTTCCCCTTCCCCTCCTCGTTCTCACTCTCCGGTGAGAATTCCTCCTTCCTTTCGTCTCGACCTCGCTGGTTCTCAGCTTGCCATTTCGTCCCTCCTCTCTCTCTGGTCGATCTTCTCATCTAACTTCATCGCTCATACGTCTCCGGTTGGCCCAGTCTGTCCCGTGATCCCTCACATCCTTTCATTTCGAGTTCGTCTCCCTCGGTCCCTTCTCTCTCTGTCCTTTCCCATCCACCATCTCTCCCCTCTCCTCCTCGCATCTCCTCTCGCCGCTCCGCACCCCGACTAAATCTGCGTCCCGGTGTCAGCTCATGACGTGATCTTGGCCACTGGCCCAGACCGGAATCACCAGTCTCCATACCTCTCTATCTCACATACTCAGATCCCCTTCGCGTCCTCCGAATCTGTTCTCCCGTCTCGCCTCAGATCATCACTCATCGGTACGACCGGTACAACGATTCCTCTCGTCCTCTCCAACCTCCTCTCTCCCTTCTCACTCTCCTGCTTCCTGCCTCCGCTATCTCCCTCCTCCGGTCTCATCTCTCAGGTATTCCTTCATCATTTTACGGCCTTGCTCCCTCTGTGACTGGTCTCTCTCGTCTGGTCTCCCGTGCTCCCTCTCTCTCTCTGGTCCTCGTCTGCGCTCGTCTCCTTCATCTCATTCTCTCTCCGTCCACTCTCCGGTCATTTCCACTATTTCTTCTGTTTCTTCTCCCTCCTCTGGTCGCATCTCACTGGCGTCCCTCTGGGCTCTGTCTTTATTGCTCCATCTTCTCTCTTCTCTCATCAATCTACAGGGACCCTCTCTCGGCTCGCTCAACTCTCATTCTCTCTCTCCTCTCAGTCGTCTCTGGCTTCCCTCGTCTCTCGATCTCTCCTGGTCTCTCTCCATCATCTCGTCTCGTCACTGGCACTTTCTCTCTCTAGGTCCGGATCCTTCTCTCTCATGGTCTCTCGCAGAGCTAAGTCTCGGCTTCCTCTCCTGTTTTACTTCTCTTCGCCTCCTCTTCCCATTCCCTCCCTTCCTCTCCCCTTTTCCCTTTTCGCTGGTTTCTCCCTTTCTCGGGGGGGGGGGGGGGGGGGGGCCCACCCTTCTTCTTCCCGCTGTCGTCTTCCCTGTCCCTGCCTCTCATTCTTGCTGGTTTCCTATTCTTTTCTTCGCTCTCCCCTTTATGGTCTTCCTCTTCGATCTTCAGGTCTCTCTCTGGCCCAACACCTTCCTCGGACCGCTCCACTCTATCTATCTGGCACCGTACCTTCCCTCGCCCTTCGCGCAAATCTCTCCGTTCCTCCGTCTCGCGTGTCTCTCCGCTCTCTCCTCGGCGTCTGGCCTCAATGACGCTCTCTCCACAAGCCTTCCTAGGATTGTGTCGAGTCCGCTCCATCCGGGGTCTCCTCTTCTGCGTCTCTGGCCCGCGCCTGGCCCGCCCACTGCCTCTAACCCTCCGAACAGGACTGACCATCCATCCCCTCTCGAGTGTCCCTCGAGGTCCTTCTCCTCTCCTGGGTTGTCCTTTCCCTCTACGGGGCCTCTTTCCTCTCCCCATCATCGCCTCCTCCCTTCCCTCCCTTCTCGTCTGGCCCGCCTCCTTTCCGCGTTCGTCCTCCCCCATCTCCTTCCCCCCCTCTCGTTGTTCAGCCCCCACGCCCTCTTCTCTTCTTTCGCCCTCTCTCTTTCTTCCATCCCATTTCCCCTCCCCTTCCCCCTCCCTCTCTCCTTTCTTCTCTCTCCTCTGCTCCTTACCGTCTCTCCTCGCTACCCTTCCTTCTCTCTTCCCCGATTCCCTTCCCCCTCACGAGGTGGACCCCTCCCTTCTCAGATCGTCGCTCTCTATCACGCAGGCCAAACGGGCCTCTCTGAGTATCAGAGCAACGCTTCAATCCAGCTCGTCTCCTCTCCCAACACCCTCTCCCGCGCCCACTCTCTCCGACCATCCGACGCCACCGCTTTCATCGTCATAAGCTCTCTCTGGTGTCTATCTCTCCTCCATCTCTCTCTCAGATTCTCATCTTCCTCTCTCCGGTACTTCCTCACTCTCCGCCACCCCTCCTTCTGGCCAACTGTCCGTCTCTGGGTTTCCCTTCCTCTTCCCCCTCGTCCTTGTTTCTCGCCGGACTCTCTCTGGTCTCTCTATCTCTGGTCTCTCTCTCTGGTCTCTCTCTGGTCTCTCTCTCTGGTCTCTCTCTCTGGTCTCTCTCTCTGGTCTCTCTCTGGTCTCTCTCTGGTCTCTCTCTCTGGTCTCTCTCTGGTCTCTCTCTGGTCTCTCTCTGGTCTCTCTCTGGCCTCTCTCTGGTCTCTCTCTCTCTGGTCTCTCGCTGGTCTCTCTCTCTGGTCTCTCTCTGGTCTCTCTCTCTCTGGTCTCTCTGGCCTCTCTCTAGTAACACATAATATTTTCTTTCTGAAGTAAAAAAGTTACATTGCTCAGTTTTAAGAACTTCCTGTGGTTCTGGAACACGAGTAAAACCAAAGTAAACAATCTCCAGAACCAAACAATGTGTAATATTTCTGCAGTATTTGGCGTTCCCAGCTCCGAACGCTCTGAGGTCACGGTGAGATTCTTGGGAGAGCGGCGTGACGTGTGCACACTTCCTGTTTTCCGTTGGACTGGAGCCAAATGGAGCTGCTCCGGAGTCGACCTCGGCCGACAATAGCCCGGAACACTGGCTCAGAAATAGATTTCAGATTCAAAGAGAGGAGAGTGACCAAACGCCCGGGAAGAGCTGTGTAACCAAACGCCCGGGAAGAGCTGTCCACGTTGAAGGAGAGATCCACTCCCACATGGACTGAGGCTGTAGACCCAGGACTGAGGCTGTAGACCCAGGACTGAGGCTGTAGACCCAGGACTGAGGCTGTAGACCCAGGACTGAGGCTGTAGACCCAGGACTGAGGTCCTGGGTAAAATATATTTCGGGTATTTTTTAATCACTGTGGATAGCATACTTTGATTTTTATAAATTAGATTTAATATTTATTTTGTTGTTGCTGTCGTTCTCTCTCTCTCTCACTCTTTCTCACTTACTCTCATATATATTTTATATTATAATTTATTATCTTCAGTTAATCCAATACAAATGCATCCATGGAGCTTTCTCACATGTGGCTCTGGAGAAGGAGCCAAATCTTATTACTGAACCTTTTTGTATAATTTTGGAGTAAATCACATCAAATTGAAATTCTACTGAGACAGACCCGGACCTGAGTGTAATGCATTTGTTCAAAGCCGGGTCACTGTATTTAAAGAACCATGTTTTTTCTCAGTGGAGATGAGGCTTCTCTCTCTCTCTCTCTCTCTCTCTCTCTCTCTCTCTCTCTCTCTCTCTCTCTCTTATATGCTTTTTCCTAACCCGTGTGGTCAAATATAGCGCACATTCTCCTCATAATCCTGTTCCAATCCCATAAACTGGACACGTCGTTCCTTCAGCTGCAGGTGGCTCCACTTCCTGAATCCTGGACCGTCAAAGCCTCCGTTTGGATCCAGACAGAGCGTCCTCTGTCGTCTCTGTTCTGCCTCAGACGTGACTTCCCTCTGCTCCATCTGAGATCACTGCAGCCTCTGTGGACCGGGCCTGGAACTAAAACCATCGGGGACAGGTCCCGGCTAAAAAGTGTCCCATATGACGTGCGCTGACATGCTGCAATACCACCCCGGGCCTGTGGGGGTGGAAAAACACCTTTACAGGATGGTCCAAAAGTGGCTCTCGGTCCAAAAGTGGTTCTCGGTCCAAAAGTGGTTCTCGGTCCAAAAGTGGCTCTCGGTCCAAAAGTCGTTCTTGGTCCAAAGTTAGATCCTGTGGATGTTGAGGAGTATATTTTTAGTGCTAGTGCAGCTAACACGTGCGTAAATGCGGTTATTTATGCTTTGAAATGTAAGTACTTGAGCTTTAATGCCTAAAACAGTCACGTACCCAAACTTTTAGTTGCTTTACTTAGGTCAGATACTTCACACTTAGTTCTTATTATGCTAAAGCTAGAGATTTTACACTTAATTCTGGTATGGAACTATTATTGTTTCAATAATATTTGTGTGTGCGTAAAAAGATTTGTGCGTGCGTAACCAGATTTGTGCGTGCGTAACCAGATTTGTGTGTACGTAACCAGATTTGTGTGTGTGTAAAAGAAATATTTGTGCGTGTGTAAATAGATTTGTATGTACGTATCAAGATTTGTGTGTGCGTAAAAAGATTTGTGTGTGCGTAAAAAGATGTGTGTGTGCGTAGAAAGATTTGTGTGTGTGTAAAGAAAAAAAAAAGTACGTTTTACACACAAGTTTTTTTTTTACACACGAATCTTTTGACGCAGTCCTGCCTTCGCAGATTCGCAAGTGTAACTTGGACTGTGTGTGTGCGTAAACAGATTTGTGTGTGTGTAATTTGACATTTGTATCTGTAACAGAACAATCTGTGTGTAAATAACCGCGTTGTACGAAGAGAAGAACGAAAAAAAGCCAAAGTGCTACGCACAGGCTCTGTTTTACACACATCTCTTTTTGACACACCTCTGCCGCTTAGCGTGTGTCAAAAAGATTTGTAAGTGTAATGTGGTTGTTCTAGCAGTACACCAGCAGATGGTGCTGTTGTAGCTGGTTATTACCTACACGCAAGCAAACCAAAACCTATTTTTTCCTATTTTCAAAATCCTGTCATTCACACCACTGTATGATACATGGATCTATTATAATAACTGGATAGGGTGTTACTAGCTTGGAGCTGAGGGATTCTCGCGTACTGCAGACTAAATTCACGTGGGCTACACAGACATTTTCCCCATAGAACTCAAAGTAAACTAAAACAGCTGACAGAGAACCTACAGCTTTCATAAAGGTCGGATTTTGTGGGAATTTTAGTGTTCCTTGTCATCCTGAACTTTTCTTCTTCTTAAATCCTTCGGTTTTCTCTATCTACACTATAGTGCCACAAACTCAGCTGGTTTGTAGGTAATAACCAGCTACAACAGCACCATCTGCTGGTGTACTGCTAGAACAACCACATTACACTTAAGAATCTTTTTGACACACGCTTGGCGGCAGAGGTGTGTCAAAAAGAGATTCGTGTGTAAAACGGAGCCTGTGCGTAGCACTTAGGCTTTTTTCCGTTCTTCTCTTCGTACAACGTGGTTATTTACACACACATTGTTCTGCTACAGATACAAATGTCAAATTACACACACACAAATTTGTTTACGCACGCACACAGTCCAAGTTACACTTGCGAATCTGCGAAGGCAGGACTGCGTCAAAAGATTTGTGTGTAAAAAAAAAACTTGTGTGTAAAACGTACTTTTTTTTTCTTTACACACACACAAACCTTTTTACACACACACAAATCTTTGGGGCGACAGTAGCTCAGTTGGTAGAGCATTGGCCTTAAGCCCAGAAGGTCGTGGGTTCAATTCCCACCTCTGCACCTTCTCCACCGACTCCCACTGATGACTGCTGTCGTTGTGTCATTGGGCAAGACACTTAACCCCACTTTGCCCAAAGCCCCAGCTGAAAGATCAAGGCTATGCTCACAGTCAGAGAGCAGCCTCCTGTGGACTCACCACCTGCAGAGGGTCAGTGAGGGGCTGGTGCTATGAGACTTGGGTGGCATCTCTGACTGCCACCCCCCTGACCCAGAAATGGATTAAAGGGTAGAAGATGGATGGATGGATGGACAAATCTTGATACGTACATACAAATCTATTTACACACGCACAAATATTTCTTTTACACACACACAAATCTGGTTACGCACGCACACATCTTTTTACGTACACACAAATCTGGTTACGCACACACAAATATTATTGAAACAATAATAGCTCCATATTCTGGCTTCTCTATTATGCTAAAGCTAGGGTTAGAGTTTATAAGATCTTGTTTCTCCATCCTTCTCCTGTTCTTTCTTTCATGGACTGTATTACTGCTGTATTTTCTGGATTGTTGCATTACCGTCGAAAAGGGAACACAAATAAAAAGATAGAGTTTTCCTGCTTCATCTAATGCTGCTTTTTAAAACCCTTGTTCAGATCTCGGGCTGTGTTGGGGACTGTGGCTCATGTTGTGGCTAAACTTTGTGCTGCTGTGAGTTTGTGAGTTTGGTTCCACACATTCCTGGAGAGCCGGGAGAAGGGCCCGGTGTTGGTAATGAGTTTGGAGGCGGATTATGTGCACGGGTCATGGACACTGGCCGCGCTCCAGGACTTCCAGGAAAAGAAAGGACTGAGGCAGAGGCAGAGGGCCATTGTTCCGCCGCAAGATTTACTTTTCAGTTTTCAGAACGGGTTTTTTTGCTGCAGCTCGAGTCCGGAACCAGGAAGTACGACCACATTAGTCCTGACCAGAACCAGGAAGTACGACCACATTAGTCCTGACCAGAACCAGGAAGTACGACCGCATTAGTCCTGACCAGAACCAGGAAGTACGACCACATTAGTCCTGACCAGAACCAGGAAGTACGACCGCATTAGTCCTGACCAGAACCAGGAAGTACGACAGCATTAGTCCTGGTCTCAGGTCTCTGTGGCCTGTGGTTCAGACAATAGGCTTTAAAACAGCTAAACATATTAGTGCCACATGAACCAACTCTGAGGAGCACAGGGACTGGCCTCCTGCTGGGACTCTGAGGAGCACAGGGACTGGCCTCCTGCTGGGACTCTGAGGAGCACAGGGACTGGCCTCCTGCTGGCACACTGAGAAGCACAGGGACTGGCCTCCTGCTGTGGCTCTGAGGAGCACAGGGACTGGTCTCCTGCTGGGACTCTGAGGAGCACAGGGACTGGTCTCCTGCTGGGACTCTGAGGAGCACAGGGACTGGCCTCCTGCTGGGACTCTGAGGAGCACAGGGACCGGCCTCCTGCTGGGACTCTGAGGAGCACAGGGACTGGTCTCCTGCTGGGACTCTGAGGAGCACAGGGACTGGCCTCCTGCTGGGACTCTGAGGAGCACAGGGACTGGCCTCCTGCTGGGACACTGAGAAGCACAGGGACTGGCCTCCTGCTGTGGCTCTGAGGAGCACAGGGACTGGTCTCCTGCTGGGACTCTGAGGAGCACAGGGACTGGTCTCCTGCTGGGACTCTGAGGAGCACAGGGACTGGTCTCCTGCTGGGACTCTGAGGAGCACAGGGACTGGCCTCCTGCTGGGACTCTGAGGAGCACAGGGACTGGTCTCCTGCTGGGACTCTGAGGAGCACAGGGACTGGCCTCCTGCTGGTCCCAGAGTCAGGACTAATCATGAGGAGGCAGCATTCCAGACTCATGCAGATAAAATCTGGAACAGTCTTCCTGAAAATGAAATAACTAAAGTGGCCTCTTTACTATAAGTTTGGACCCCCTTGATTTTCTAACACATATTCTGAAGTGTTTTAATCCTAAACTGAGATTACGGCTCCAGAGTCGGTGTAATTCCTGAAGGTTTTTCCGCCGCGTTGCCAGATTTCACATGAGTGTAATTATTATGAAGTGAAATCTGGAGGTTTCGTGTTTCTTTTCTCAGAACTGTTGCTAAATAACAGAGGAGGACAGGATCGGACCGTGTTGTGCAAGACCCGGCTTTACTCAGAATCTCAGAGGTTTCTGTTAACGTTTGGCTCCTCAGACTTCTACAATCAGCTGGTTCTGACCCAGATTTGATCATCTGTGTGTATGTTTATAGATGTGTGTGTATGTGTGTGTGTAGATGTGTGTGTGTGTGTATGTGTGTGTGGATGTGTGTAGATGTAGGTGTGTAGATGTGTGTGTGTATGTTTATAGATGTGGATGTGTGTGTGTGTGTGTAGATGTAGGTGTGTGTGGATGTGTGTAGATGTGTGCGTGTAGATGTGTGTAGATGTATGTGTGTGGATGTAGATGTGTGTGTGGATGTGTGTAGATGTGTGTGTGTGTAGATGTGTGTAGATGTATGTGTGTGGATGTAGATGTGTGTGTGGATGTGTGTAGATGTGTGTGTGTGTGTGTAGATGTGTGTATAGATGTATGTGTGTGTAGATGTGTATAGATGTGTGTGTGTAGATGTGTGTATAGATGTGTAGATGTGTGTGTGTGTGTAGATGTGTGTGTAGATGTGTGTATAGATGTGTGTGTGTTTATAGATGTGTATGTAGATGTGTGTAGATGTGTGTGTGTGTGTGTGTGTGTAGATGTGTGTATAGATGTGTGTGTGTTTATAGATGTGTGTGTAGATGTGTGTGTAGATGTGTGTGTGTGTGTGTAGATGTGTGTATAGATGTGTGTGTAGATGTGTGTATAGATGTGTGTGTGTTTATAGATGTGTGTAGATGTGTGTATAGATGTGTGTGTGTTTATAGATGTGTGTGTAGATGTGTGTAGATGTGTGTATAGATGTGTATGTAGATGTGTGTATGTGTGTGTAGATGTGTGTATGTGTGTGTAGATGTCTGTGTAGATGTATGTGTAGATGTGTGTGTGTTTATAGATGTGTGTGTAGATGTGTATAGATGTGTATGTAGATGTGTGTATGTGTGTGTAGATGTGTGTAGATGTGTGTGTAGATGTGTGTTTAGATGTATGTGTAGATGTGTGTGTAGATGTGTGTATGTGTGTGTAGATGTATGTGTAGATGTATGTGTAGATGTGTGTGTAGATGTGTAGGTGTGTGTGTATAGATCCCATATTCTTTTGCTGTGAACATATTGGTGTCATTTTACAGTTCAAACTCCAATTCTTGTTTTGTTTTTGTTCAAATTTGGAAACTACCAGCTGCAAACACTGACATAGGATTGTTAGAATTAGCCCTAATGTTTTTTTTGTTTTAGTTATAAATGTGCTGAGTGAGTTGCAGAGGGTTAAATGGCTCAAAAAGGTAGATTTTGTACAAATTATCAGAAAAATCCTCATCTGCTCAGTTTCAAAGCTGGTTTTTCTCACTCTTGTATCGTCTGTGGTTTTTATCGTTAGCGTTTATCTAGAGTTCACCTTTAATGTTGCCGCAGCGTTGTCTCCAGTTGGACCAGATTCCTCACAGTTCAACACTTCTCTTCAGTCTGTGGCTTTGATGAGATCATTTTGTGTTCTCTGATCTGCTCTTGGCTAATTCACAACTTTGAGACGACTGCTGTTGGGATTCAGGCTCTGCACAAATAAATTAAATGGACTTTGTTTTATACTGAATCGTACCAGTAAATCAAATTGTGTTATTATGTGATGTGAGGAGGATTTGGCAGTGTCACTCAGGCATTTTGGCACACATGGAAAAACCCTGTTCTCCTGTGGTCAGCCATGTTGGTACTGTATCAGTACATTCACTGATTCAATTCCTTGGTAGCCATGGCTTCCAGCAGCACTCTGACCAATCACTGTCAGTTAGAACACTTTAGTACCAGCCCTGCCTGGACCGAACCAGGACCGTGTGGGACTAAAGACGGACCTGGGACTGGATCCACAGTTTCTCAAAACGGTACAAATTAAAAGTAAAAAGTCTAAAGTGAAATGAGGCCAGCTGTACTTTGTGGATTTTGTGTTTTGAAAATGAGGCAGATATTTATTATTGTTAAATACTTTGTTACTTCCTATTTTTGAGAAAAACCGTATAGTTGCAGACCTCTGTTTTCTGAGTGTGTGTCTCTTGTGCGTTCATGTTTTGTGTTTTTACAATTTTAAAACTGGAGTGTGTCTCTGCAGAAAGAGTCTGATTAGAAAACATGGAACGAGTGGCATGGATTATATTACATACTTCTGTGTCCCAAAGTGGTACTGCAGCCTCTCCCACTCTCCCTGACTCAGGTTGCCAGATATGCAGACGAATCCAGCTGGGACCATAACAGCTGAATAGACAAGAGTTTAGTCAACAACAAATCTATAACCAACACCTTTTTCACAAAGATAGAAATCCTGGTTTTATTCCTTGTTTTGTCGTTAATGATTTGAGAATCATAACGAGACCTTTTTTAGTTCTACGCCACATGGTACTTTACCAGTGAGATTAGCTCCACATGGTACTTTACCAGTGAGATTAGCTCCACATGGTACTTTACCAGTGAGATTAGCTCCACGCGGTGAGTTCTGGCGCCCGGATCACAGACTTTCTGATTGGTGAAACGGTGGAGGGCGGGACATTGAAATGAAAAAAATAACAAGATTTAGAGGCTGGAAAAGTAATTTAGAAATTCAAATATCTCTGAACTATTGTTATCAGTTAAAGAAGTATTGGAAAAGAGCAGATTATCATTGTGACAGATTAGGGTCCTTTTAATTATGACAGATTAGGACCCTTTAATGATGACAGATTAGGGCCCTTTAATGATGACATGTTAGGGCCCTTTAATGATGACATATTAGGGCCCTTTAATGATGACAGATTAGGGCCCTTTAATGATGACAGATTAGGGCCCTTTAATGATGACAGATTTGGGCCCTTTAATGATGACAGATTAGGGCCCTTTAATGATGACAGATTAGGGCCCTTTAATGATGACAGATTTGGGCCCTTTAATGATGACAGATTAGATTAGATTAGATTAGTCATATAAATAATTCAGTTCTAAATGTAGTGAAGACTCTGGTCGTCGTCTCATGGACCAACGGCTCCACATGTTTGTTATTGTCGCACTGTTGGTTTTCTGATCTGTGTTTGTGAATCGACAGCTTTGTACATTTCTCTAACTGTGTGTTTTTAGGCGACGCGTCAGTTCCTGGAGGAGATCACCAAATGGACCAATCAGCACGGAGTATCGCCGCTGTCCAAGGAGCTCGCCGTCAAGTTCCTCATGGCCCGGAAGTTTGACGTCCTGCGAGCGATAGAGCTTTTCCACAGCTACAGGGTCAGACTTACTTTATTACTACTACTATTGTACTATTACTACTACTACTACTACTATTATACTATTACTACTAATAATCTGAAAAACATGGGGCCAAGGGTTGAGCCCTGGGGCACCCCTACATGAGCTTCACTCTTGTTACACGGCTTGTCACGCTGTCATTTTGAAATGTATTATATCTGTATGATCACACCTGTATGTGAAAGCCAGATCCCGTCTGACCTCTGAAGCTAAGCAGGGCAGGGCTTGGTTAGTACTGTGATGGGAGACCTTTGAAAACAGCAGGTGCCACAGTGGGGGGGCTGTAAAGTGTCAAACAGCAGTCGTGTCCTTAGGCAAGACACTTCCCCCACATTAGAATGAGTCTGGTGTGTGTGTGAATGGTTGGTGGTGGTGGGAGGGGCCGATGGCACAGACTGGTTTCCTCGCATCTGTCAGTGTGCCCCAGGGCAGCTGTGGCTACAGTAGTTTATCACCACCGTGTGTGGAGAGAATTAATAATGACATGTGAAGAGTCTTTGAGAGTCCAAAAAAAGTGCTATGTAAAAACACTGCATTATTATTTAATTATTAATATTATTATTTCTAAAACCTTCTCTCGTCCCACATATAAACAACAGTCTATGAAAGTCAGTGTTTTCAAACCTAAAGAACGAGGTCAAAGACAGCGTTAACTGGAACATTGATTATCTTTGGACATTTCCCCTTTAACGGCTCTAAACCATCCGTCGTGTTGTAGGTCTGAGCGACTGCAGAAGAAGCTGATTAAGCTAGCTGGGGACAATGGGCATTTGTTCTGAGGGGTTAGCTTTGTGTCGTAACCGAAGCAGACGGGTTACAAACTGGTAAGCTGACGTCTCCTCCGCGAATTGGTCAATCCTTACTCAGCTCATATCTTCATTTACAGACAATATCACTAAATATATCACAAAGATGTAAATAAATCAGAGTTTATTAAGCCCAAAACGGTGAGTGTGACACAAACAGTTACCAGGAAAGTTACAGCAAAACTTCATCCGTGAGCACTTCCCTATTGGACTAGATTGAGATTTATTGTTTGTAAATTGCAGCAACACACATGACCATTTTAGAATGTTTTTTATTGAAGACGACTCTGAACCTGCGTCTGCTTTAGCAACACTGCTCCTCCTGTTGCTTTGATGTTTGGTCGTTTCCTCTGGGACCACAGCTGTAAATGTGGAACTTAAGGATACACACACAGACGCACACATAGATGCACACACAGACACACACACACATAGATGCACACACAGACACACACACATAGATGCACACACATAGATGCACACACACACACATAGATGCACACACACACGCATGCGCACACAGACACACACGCACACACACACACACACACGTTTTTGTTACCTGGTGGGTCCCTTTGACAGGGCCGTTCAGAATGGGACCCATAGACATAATCTTTTTTTACTGGGACTACTTTAAGTAATACAAAACAGTCAATAGAAAACAAACAACTCTTTTAAAGGAATTTTATTTTAGATTTTTTTTTCGAATTGCAGTGATTCTATTTTTTGACATAGAATTTAATGCCACTCCATGTCCGATGTCTAAGGTCATCTGGTGAGGCATTAATGCAGGCCAGGCCAGGCCAGGCCAGGCCAGGCAGTGAGACTTCCCAGGGACCTTTCCAGTCTGTATGAAAGGTGTCATGGTCTTCTCCACAGCCTTCACCTCAGATGCAGACCATGGCTTTCTTACACGTTCTAGGGAGAGAAATAAAAATATATTAGCAATATACACTCCCAGGGTGAGGACCAAGCAGCCTGGCTGTAATCCCCCACCTGGTACACTTACCAGAAGGGGCACTGCCACTACCATGGGGTGCATCTGGATGAATGGTTGAAGGTTCTCCGCTTGAAGTTTCTTTTAGCCCGTCCGTTTGTGAGAGGATCTCTACTGCTCTCCCTGTCGCACAGAAAATAAAAATACAAGTGGCCTTTAGGGGAAAAAAATCATACATATTTTAATAATATCAAGAATTACCTTCAGGCTCAATTTGTATCTGGTCGAGGCTCTTTCCTTTGAATTCCGTCACTCTTCCCTGCTCCATGGCCATCAACACTTTGCTGATTTTGGCCAGCTCCAGTGTCCCCTCTGGTAGTCTGTAATATTGCCTGTGGATGCGAATGTCATGGCCGAGGAAGTTGGCTAGTATGTCCATTTCATTCTCTTTCATATTGAGAACTGTAGACATAGTAGCTATGTGCTTTCTAAGTTTGGTTGAGGATAGCATATCTGGATGCACCGCACCACATTCTTTGGCTACCTGCCGTAGGGAGTCTGATCCCCTGATGTGGGTGTCTGCGCCCGGGCGGGAGAAGAAGTATGGGTTATGGTCAGAGATGGAACAGGCCCTTCTGTTCTCCACCAGCACCTCCATCCAAGCAATCATTTCAGGAGTCAAAAGAACCGGCACTTTCCCACTTCTTTTCCCTTTAATTTCAATGCGTTGAAAATGCTGACACAGCTTTTTCTCAAGTTTGGACAGTCCCAGAGCAATGTCAGAATGGATCCCAGTCTTACTTCTTAAGGTAAAGGCTGTCAGTGGCATCTTTGAAACCTCACCTTCCCTTCTTCGATTGAAAATAATGACCTCACAAAGAGTCAAAACTGCCAGTTAAGACCAATGCTTAGACGTTGGCTCACTTATTAGGGTTTGCACATATTCAGGTCGACATACCTCAATATGTGCATGCATGGCTCTAACGTCCTCAGTCAGAGGGAGCAGGTCCGGAGTGTTCCACTTGGCTTGCCGGAGGGTCTGTAGGGCAGCAGAAGAAACACAGACGTCCCACCTCTTCTCAAAAAGCAGCCGGCTTCGTTGGAGGTTTTTAATAAATAGTTCATCAACACAATGCTCCATTTTTGAGTCACATTCAAGAATATCTGCTTTCTGAGGCTATGGCCGAGTTTGAGGGCCAAGGATGGAGTCTTGTATTGATTTGTTTCCTCATCATATCCAGCCACAGACCTGACTGCATCAATCACATGGTTAAAGTTGGAAGGAATAAAGAAATCCTTAATTGTTTTCAGTTTCCCTGCGGTTTTTGCTTCGTTAATTAACCTACCGACTTCTCTCATTTTCTGCCTAATGTAATCATGCTTAGTCTTATCATGCCCGTGTTTTAAGTACAGGTGCTCTCCGAGTCTCAGAATCCCCTTTTCTGCTTTGACAACACCCGTGACCTCATCCTGATGCATTGCCCAAATTAAAGACCACAGCTTTTTGCTGATGCCCTCCGGTACAGGCTGGGCTAGGGAGCAGAGGGACTGGACCCTACTTCTACCTGGTTTAGCCTGGTTTAGCCTGGGCATCTTTCTGTGAAAGCCGGCACCTGGCCACATGCCTCCACAGCGACTTTCGCTTAAGCAATGCCCCACAGTCTATACAGTGCAAAAACTCACTGGATTTAACTGGGCAATTTGGCTGTTTAGCTGGGACTAAAGTTCCAATGCCGGCCTTTAAAACCTCAACATTGTGCTCACGGTTTCCACTATTCCTGATCAAATCAAACTGAAGTTTACGTGCTTTAGATTTCACAGGTAGAGCCAATGCTCTGGCTACGTCACTTTCATTTCCATGTTTTCTAGTCAAATGACGGGACATTTTGTGGCAGGACATTGAACAGTAGAGGCAGAAGTGTCTCTTGCTGTAAACTCTCCCCCCATTTTTCTTCTTTTGCAGCTGCATGATAACAATCTTATTTGCCTTTGGTTCGTCACTTTCCGAGTCTTGAAGAAAAGTGTTTTTGATTTTTCTTTTTCCATACTTTTTTACAGGTTTCTTCTTGACAGTTAAATCGTCAGAATCTGAGTCGACTTCATCAATTAGGGACTCTTGACTAAGCTGCACAAACAACAAATAATTTGTAATCATTCTATATAACAATTTGAAGTCATGACTTGTAGTTAGCACTTACCAGTGGTTTGTAAGCGTGCGCTTCAGTGTGCTGCTCTGTGATTGGCTGCAGCCTAATGAACCACACACTTGCACCTTTTTCTAGCCTGACACCTGATTTCCTCTGTTGTGCTGCTCCATGATTGGCTCCAGCCTGCTGGACTGAAATTGCCCCAGTGTGCCCCTCCTTGATATCCCGCAACCCACCACCAGGGTTCCGACACATAACACACTTTTTTCAGGAAAGTAAACCTCCAGGGGTCCTTTCCATATTTTTATAGAGACTGCATAAGGACCGTTAGAAAAGCATTACCCATTGATTATTAAGCTTGGACCAGTGGGGTCCGGTGTTCGGGCCCCACCACGTAAAACCAGTCCCCATGACGTGAGTGGAATCTCAGGTTATGGAACCCACCAGGAGTTGAAAACAAGTACACACACACACACACACACACGCACACGCACACGGCCTGAATTGGTTCAACACCAGTTTAAACCAGAAGGAAAGAGACAGTTTTCAAATAGTCGTATATTTAGGACCAGAATTAAGTAATATAATAATAAAGTTTATTTTGAGCAAATGTGTGAACAAGAAACAAATGTAGAATAACTAAATTGTGCAAAAATAACCCCGAGTTACATTTACTTTACACTAAATTATAAATATTAAATAGAAAAGAGAAACACAGAAAGGAGCGGCAGGACATGTGACTCGTTGAACTTCCTGTTTGCTCCAAGTAGTAGTAAGATGGTCAGTACCGTATCCTAGCAACCAACCTACAACAGAGAAATTCCTTGGTAACAATGGCTTCCAGCTGCGCTCTGGTCAGTCACACAAACACACAACAGTCTGACAAAAGCCAAAAATTAGATAGTTATTATGTTTTCATGTCTCCAGATCCTCGTCAGTCCATCAGAAGTTGTTACTAATGTGTTACTAATGTGTTACTAATGTGTTACTAATGTGTAAAACAGTTTTCTTCTGTTTCTGAGTCTGGGACCTGATCTGCTGCACTCTGGGCTCAGTCTTGCACGGTTTTTCCACTGTGGTTTTACTGCAAATGTCAAATAAATTCGTGTCTTGATCCTTTGAATGAGCTGAAGTTTATTACCCATTTTCAGATCCACATTTTATTTATAGTTTTTTTTTATTACACAGAGTAAAACAAACTAAATGTAAAATTAGATCCTTTTGTGTATTTTTTAGAAAACAATCGACTGAAAACATTTCACCAAATCTGTATTTGTGGATCTTTCTTTTGATTTCATCCTTGTTCTGTCTGAGGTTGTGTGTTTCTCTGTGATCTACGGGTTTGGGTTCAACATGAGGTTTTCTGACAGAGTTAAATGTTTTGAAGAAAGTCCAACACTTTCTTGACGTGAGCAGAAGTGAAAGATCTAAATGAACTGTGGTTGAAACAGGAACAGAAACTATAAGAAGTAACTGTTACATTCTGCACAGAGAGAGAATTAAAGCTGAGGCCTCTGACTTTGACATCATGACAAATGCTTGTAAAAACATTTATGTTATGTTTATAATAACGAGCTGGAAATGAGTTTGTTTCTGTCACTAGTTTTCACCTGCGCTTCTGTCACATCTTTAGATCAGATTTTTCAGACAGAAAAGTATGAACCCCCCTCTCTTAGCCAATCAGCTCTCAGCCAATCAGCTCTCAGCCAATCAGCTCTCAACCAATCAGCTCTCGGCTCAAAGAGTCAATTAGTGACTCACATCAGTTTTATGCAGTGTTTTTGTGGACTCTTCACATCATTATCCTCTCTCTCTAAACACGGTAGTGATAAACGACTGTAGCCACAGCTGCCCTGGGGCACACTGACAGAAGAGAGGCAACCAGTCTGTTCCATCGCAGCTTCAGGCTCAAAGGCCAATGCTCTAAAGAGCCACACAGATATTTTATTGATCCCTTTAGGAGTAATACAGGTGTCCAGCAGCAGCAGAAACACATCATCCAAACAAAACAAATAAAACAAATAAATGGATAATTCTAAAAAGTATCTAATAATTATCCTTCAGGTCTCAGCAGCAGGAGGAGGAGGAGGAGGAGCTCGGTTCAGACCATTTTTAAAATGCTAAATGCGTCAGCATTTTTCATAAAGTTAGCATTCCTCCAGTGGATTTTCACCTGATCCACATGGTTCGGACCATGAATCCTCTCTGCTCTGGTCTGGACCAGTGGGTTTGGGTTTGCTTGGATCTGTTTTAATTTAACTTTGGGATCGTTTCTTTTCCAGGAAACTCGTCTGAAAGAAGGAATCGTGCGACTGCAGCCTCACGAGGAGCCGCTCCGGTCCGAGCTGCTCAGCGGGAAGTTCACGGTCCTGGTGAGAAAACACTGACCCTCACATTCACGTTCACAGACTCTGAACCAGGGCTCTCCAACCTGTAGCTCGGGAGATACCAGTAGCTCTCAGCCCCTCTCAGGTAGCTCCCCAAAGGAATTAGAAATCCCACATCTATTATTTTAGTATAAACACAGGGTTATACAGTTTTATGGCACATTTTCCATCCGTTTTCCATCTTTTGTCGATAGATTTTTAGAATGACAGTGAAAAGGAGTAGCTCTCGGCCGCTTCTGTTGTGTAAAAGTAGCTCTCTGATTGACAAAGGTTGGAGTCCCCTGCTCTACATGTGTCAGGGAGGGCAGAAATGAGAAATGTCAGTGTTGCTTCAGAACAGAAGGAATGAGAAGCAGGCAGGCCTCTGCCTTGGTAGCAAAGGTAGTCTGTGAGATCATAAACACAAGTTCACTGTGTCATCCAGCCAACTTCAGCTTTGTTATAGATCATCATGAAGCTCAGAACAGCCCGAGGTCAGTCAAGACAGTTTTTCAGTCTGTGATGTCGGCCCCTGGACTAGTCTTACTAAAATGTTTGGACACCCCTGGACGAGGGCGTCTGTCAGGTGCAGTGGTCGCCGTAGTAACAGTGCCCGGGAACCTATCTCCTAGCTGGAGGACTTCGCCGATCGTACATGTTTTTTTAGGGAAACCGGGGCACCTGGAGGAAACCTACGCAGACACTGTCAAGTCAGTCTCGCCCAGATCTAAAATATCTTCCTAATCTCCTCTTACTACCAATAATAATAATAATAATAATAAACTGTTGAACCTGCGTCTTGGTGTTCGTTGGTTTTTAAAGTCAAACCAGGATTCAAACAACAACACTTTAAGGACTTGACAGACACGGGGAGAACATGCAAATTCTACTTAGAAAGGCCCTGTTCCGACTGGGATTAAAACCCAAAGCAGACAGTTCCTTAGTATGAGACGGGATAGAGCCGTTTATAGACCTGCGTTTCCCAACATGTGGTGCGTGGTCGTTCAGCTCCATCCACGCTCACACAAGTAACCCATGGCAACAATGCGTTCTGCGCTACTTCAGTCTGACTCAGAGCCAGGGGCCACAAACAATCAATCAAAATGTCGATACAAATCTAATCACGGCCTGATTCTTATTTCTACTCCACCCACAGTCCGTTCACAGAAATACAAACTCCACGATGGCTCCTGATTGGTCAGTCTGTACACGGCTCCTGTGTGATAGCAGTACCTTTCCTGTCGAGTTGAGCTGCGGCCTACGTCAGTAAAATGTGGTAGGCCGATGACGCGTCCTGTGGCTAACTCGACAGCTAGCAGCTTCCAACTTAGACTTTGGTTATTTTTTCCATTATCTACCCAACAGGCCTGTTGGCTGTTGGCTGTTGGCTTTAGCTGTTGGCGGTTGGCTTTAGCTGTTGGCGGTTGGCTTTAGCTGTTGGCGGTTGGCTTTAGCTGTTGGCTGTTGGCTTTAGCTGTTGGCGGTTGGCTTTAGCTGTTGGCTGTTGGCTTTAGCTGTTGGCTGTTGGCTTTAGCTGTTGGCTTTGGCTGTTGGCTTTAGCTGTTGGCTTTAGCTGTTGGCTTTAGCTGTTGGCTGTTGGCTGTTGGCTTTAGCTGTTGGCTTTGGCTGTTGGCTTTAGCTGTTGGCTGTTGGCTTTAGCTGTTGGCTTTGGCTGTTGGCTTTAGCTGTTGGCTGTTGGCTTTAGCTGTTGGCTGTTGGCTTTAGCTGTTGGCTTTAGCTGTTGGCTGTTGGCTGTCGAGTTACTGTCATCGGCCTATGACAGTAAAATGACGTATTCAGTAGATCCTGTTCAAATGTTTTATGGATACAGTATTTTTCTAAACGGACTTGTTCGAGCTGCTAACCTTGTTCCTACATTGGTCCCTCTCTGTCAGACCTGGAGCTGTGTTTAGATCCATCCACGCTAAAGCTTCTGGCACAAACCTGTAGCTCCGCCCCTTCTGTCTCAGTCCTGTAACAGTATGACGTCACACTCAGCAGTTTAAAAACAAAAACAAATTCTACTCCCTCTGGTGGTTGCTTAGGGAATTACAAGCTGTATCTTTCTCCTTGTTTCACCACATATTTTCTACCGAGACATAATTTAACTTTCTAAAACATGAAAAGTTAAAGTCAAAAGCCTCGTGACGCAGCTGTTTTCTGTCGGTCTCTCGGTGACTCCAGTCTTTTCCCTCTCGGTGTCTTCTCTGACGTCTCACATCCTCATTTCCTCTTCTCCTGAAACTCTATTTTTAGCCTTTGAAGAAACGCACAGGGAGAACATCTACAGGACCACTCTGAAGTTTGGATGGTTTTGCTGAGATCAGAGTTAAACATGTGGAGGACAAACAGAACCTAGAACTGTTTGGTTTTTGTTTATTTGCCGGTACATTCTGTCGCACTCAGACACTGAACTATTGCTCCAGTCACATCTGAGTCACTCTGTCCCATCCCCTCAGCCTGACCACATGTACACGTACATATATGTGTACTGTGTATTCCTTGCACTGGAGTATAAAGTATGTTATACGTCAGAGATCTCCAGTTTAGAGACTTTATTCTTAATTCTTGCCTCTTTATTATGCTAAATTTAGAGATTTCATTTTTCTCAGTAAAGAGTTGTTCATTTTACTTGTGCTGTGTTCTCCTCATTCCTACAATACACAATAAAATACAATAAAATACAAATGATTCTTGTATTTCAGCATCATCTCAGAGACTTAACAAAACCATTGAAATCACCGACACAGATCAGAGAATCAACAGAAAGAACATAGAACACGTGTTGATAAATGTCACACATGTTGTAGAATGTTAAAGTGTCCTGGATCACCATTCCTACTGATTCTGTAGCGATGCAACACTGACATTTCCTCACTGTGGGACTTATAAACAATCTCTTCATCTTCATCTTAATCTTAGATGCTTTTAGTGGCAGGGCAAACCAGGGCATGGGGAGAACATGCAAACTCCACACATAACCTGGATTTACTTGTGGATAATATTTAATAGAATGTTGCATGGCCTAACTTGCATGATGTTGCCATACCTCAAAAACTAAGCTGTGCAGGACCTGGTCAGTACTGTGATGGGAGACCTGTGGGAACGCCAGGTGCCACAGTGGGGCTCTCTTTGCACAATAATAAACTGTCATCTTGGACTCAAAATAACAAGTCCTCGATATTCAAATAACCTTTTTGTGTTTTCCGTCAAAGTAGTTCCACGGCCAGGCCTCTATTTAATTAAATATATATGTGTAACTTGAGTTGTAACCTAGTATGAAGCTGCAGTACTACAAGAAATGTGCTATATATAAAAATAAATCTTCTTCATAACCATAATTCTGCTGCCAGGTCTTGGGTCAGTTTAATTTCATTTATCTTTTTACGACAAATATGTAAAAACCACGCACAAAAGAACTATTGAATGTCTTGTTTAGTGGAGCAGAGACTGTTGACAGATGAGCACTGGCGCCCCCTGGTGGACAAAACCCATTCTACCGTTTAAATTCAAAGACATGGATAGTGAATAAGATCAAATGTACACAAAATTGATTTTTTTGTGATTATTCTGAAACTCAAAGTAACTCAAACTATTAAAACTAAATATCCTTCACATTTCTTGTCAAATCTAACACCATTTTCATGCAAAACTATTATTTCTGTTGTCTCTGGCAGAACGCCCGCGATCCTTCGGGAGCCTCCATCGCTCTGTACACGGCCAAACTGCACCATCCCAATAAAACCGGGAACCACGTGGTCCTGCAGGCGCTGTTCTACCTCCTGGACCGCGCCGTGGAGAGGTAGTGTTTCTCAACCAGTGGGCCTGGGCCTGTTTGTGTGCCGTGAGACTTAATCTAATTGGTCCAAATGATGTGAGAAGATTCAGAACAGATGATTGAGCTTGTTTTGATTTTCTTTTGAATTCACTTTGATGACTTTGTTTTCTACTATAAAAGCTGCAGAGTTGTATTTTTGCATCAGTTTTAGCGGGTGGTGTGTCCTGACATTTTTTTATCCAATGAGAAGGGTGTGTCATGGTTCAAAACGGTTGGGGAACACTGCGGTAAAGTCACAACCGTTTAATAATAATAATAATAATAATAATAATAATACATCGCACTTATATAGCGCTTTTTTGGACACTCAAAGACGCTTTAAAAAAACTAAAAAACTAAAAATATTAAGATAAGTGTAGGCAGTTTTGAACAGATGATTTGAAGTTCTGTAGTGAGTCAGAGTTCCTGATGTGAGGTGGGAGTGAGTTCCAGAGAGTGGGGGCAGCTGCGGCTAAGGCTCGGTCCCCCAAGGGTCGGTGTTTAGTCCTGAGGGGAGTGATGAGGGGGGAGTCTGTGGATCTGAGGGAGTGAGGAGGTCTAAGTCTGTGGGTCTGAGGGAGTGAGGGAGTGAGAAGGTCTAAGTCTGTGGGTCTGAGGGAGTGAGAAGGTCTAAGTCTGTGGGTCTGAGGGAGTGAGGTCTAAGTCTGTGGGTTTGAGGCGGCGGGAGGGACAGTGCTGATGGAGGAGGTCAGAGAGGTAAGAGGGGGCCAGGTT
This sequence comes from Knipowitschia caucasica, assembly GCA_964034765.1. Classification (NCBI taxonomy): domain Eukaryota; kingdom Metazoa; phylum Chordata; class Actinopteri; order Gobiiformes; family Gobiidae; genus Knipowitschia; species Knipowitschia caucasica. Next base: position 7,082,989 of record OZ035842.1, on the reverse strand, counting down.
ATGGAGGGACTTGTAGGTGAGGAGGAGCAGGACCTTGTATTGGATGCAGCATGGAGCAGGGAGCCAGTGGAGTTGTTTGAGGACAGGGGTGATGTGGTCCCTGGAGGTCCGCCGGGTGAGGCTGAGCAGGCGGGCGGCAGAGTTCTGGATGTATAGCAGTCTTTGGAGATGAGTGGAAGGGAGAGCGTACAGTAGAGGAGGCTGTTGCAGTAATCGAGCCTGGAGGTGAAGAAGGCGTCCAGTATAACGCCGAGGTTGTGCACAGAGGGAGAGGAAGTGACAGAGTGGCCATTGTGAGGGAGATGTTCGGGGCATTTGGGTGCGATGAAGATCAGTTATATCGGACAGAGACGGGTTTAATATGAATTGTTTTAATGGAACTTTGTGGTTATTTGCACCCATTTAAACACGTCACCAAAGAACATCTGTGACATGTTAGTGCCATATGAACCAAATCTGGGGAGCACAGGGACTGGCCTCCTGCTGGTCCCAGAGTCAGGACTAAACATGGGGAGGCTGTGTATCAGATTTATGCAGCTAAGCCTAGAAAGGTCTTCCTGAAAATGTGAGACAGGCTTCTACTCAATGTTTAAATCCAGGTTAAAAACAGTTCTATATTTTCTGTGATACAACTGAACAATTTTATCTTCACTTGTTTCAATTTAATATGATTAGAGTTTAATGCCTTGTTTGATGTTATTTTGTTCAGCCTTTTGTATGAACTGTGTTGTATACAGTAAATAAAGTTGCCTTGCCGTGTTTCGCCCACACACAGAAATCAGTCACACACACTAGAAATTACACAAACTCTGTAAAAGTGTATACTATAGATATACAACTGCAGTGATCCAGTTTACACACAGACCCGGACATGCTAAGCTAAGCTATGCTAAGCTAATCTAAGCATTTGTACCAATAACATATCCATAAATCTTAGTATTATTTACACATTACACATTGGTTTCTGAATTGGCTTTTTAAATGTAATGTTCTTCCGCAGTTTTGAGACGCAGAGGAACGGCCTGGTCTTCATCTACGACATGGCGGGATCCAACTACACAAACTTTGAGCTGGACCTCAGCAAGAAAATACTCAACTTATTAAAGGTACGGATCCACGATTATTCCTTTAGTAAGTGAGTAAATTAATGTATTCATCTCACAATGGAGAAATGTATATGGACTGCATTGTGGCTCAAATCTGTGTCCACGGGGTGGTATTGCAGCATGTCAGCGCACATGCTTGCACTTTTGAGCTGGGACCCGCCCCCACTGGTGTATACGTGGGGAAAGCTAACCTCAGCGTATGATGACGGGGCTGATGCTTTCTGGGTATTGTAGTTCTAGGACAAAGATCTCGCAGTTATATTTCTGAAACTATCTCTGTAGCAGAATGTCTGTGATCATTGTAAAAGTGTGTCTCCTGTCTGTCCACCAGGGGGCGTTCCCTGCGCGGCTGAAGAAGGTGCTGATTGTGGGGGCTCCCGTTTGGTTCCGAGTTCCCTACAACCTCCTCAGTCTGCTGCTCAAGGAGAAACTCAGGGAGAGGGTAAATATACATGTGTCACTGTCATTTTTATGTTTTATTTGACTAATCATATTGATTAAATTCAAGTGTGACGTCGTAGAGAAACTCCACAGAGAATCTAACTTTATATATTTGTGTACTCTTTTGTGTTTACTTCTGTTCTAGCAGCATGAGGGTCTGGGACTAGGGCAAGTTTGATTCTCTGATCTGTGTTTTTCTGAATCAACAGTTTTGTAAAGTTCTCCGAGATAACCACAGTTGTGATTTAGGGCGATACCACTATAAATTGGATTGAATAATGAATCTTCTCTGTTTGTCTCTCTCTGTCTTTCTCTCTCTCTCTGTCTCTCTCTCTCTGTCTCTCTCTCTCTGTCTCTCTCTCCGTCTCTTTTTCTCTGTCTCTGTCTCTGTCTCTCTCTTTTCTCTCTCTCTCTCTCTCTGTTTCTCTTTCTCTCTCACTCTTACCCTCACTCTCTCACTCTCTTTCACTCAATACAAATATATCTGTGTTTCCTCCGGGTGCTCCGGTTTCCCCTATACCACTAAAACCAATAGGTCTGTGCCTCCTGTACTGGCCCCTCCCATCTCTGTGTGAGAGACTAATGTCCATAATTGTAAACCGCTTTGACTCTGGTCTGAGAAAGGTGCTATATAAATAAACATTACTTACTTATAAACTGAATCAAACACTGACTTCCATATGCCCCCTGCCCCTCCCTCTGCATCCCCCCCTCCCCCTGCCCCCCGCCCCAGGTGCAGATGGTGCGTACGGTGGAGCTGAAGCAGCACCTGCCCAGAGACTGCCTGCCCCAACACCTCGGGGGCCTCCTGCCTCTGGACGCTCCCTCCTCCAACCAGCAGCTCCTGTCGGGGCAGAACGGCGCCGTGGACCCGGTGGACGAGCTGGTGTCCATCCCAGTGCCGGAGGAGGAGGAGCAGAGCGTCCACGTCCCAGGACCGGACGCCATGACGCCCCTGGAGCTGGCCGCACACCTGGGAAGACTACAACGAGTCGGGATCCACCAGGACTACGAGGAGCTGCGGAGGGAGCAGCCGCCCGGGACCTTCCACCACTCACAGTCAGTGATCAGACCGTAACAACACCTAACAACACTCACAGTCAGTGCTCAGACCGTAACGACACCTAACAACACTCACAGTCAGTGCTCAGACCGTAACGACACCTAAGAACACTCACAGTCAGTGCTCAGACCGTAACGACACCTAACAACACTCACAGTCAGTGCTCAGACCGTAACGACACCTAAGAACACTCACAGTCAGTGCTCAGACCGTAACGACACCTAACAACACTCACAGTCAGTGCTCGGACCCTAACAACACCTAACAGTATTCAGACCGTAACAACACTCACAGTCAGTGTTCAGATGGAGGTGAGGCCAACTATCTCTAGTCGGTGTCCCTCAACCTCCCCCACAAGCTCAGGCTCCTCTCCCACGAGCTCAGGCTCCTCCCCCATAAGCTCAGGCTCCTCCCCCACAAGCTCAGGCTCCTCCCCCGGTGAGGTGACGTTCCACGTCCCAAGAGCCACATGTTGAGTGTGACTGGGTCGTTGAGGTCTCCGCCTTCGCCTGCTGCCCAGTCCTCTCAGCACCCGACCACCAAAGACCCCTCTGTGGGTGGTGGGTCCACAGGAGGGACTGCCCACGTCCTCCCCGTCAGGCTGAGCCCTGGGTCCCGTGGGCTAAGGCCCGGCACCATAAAGACCTGTGTACCATGGGAGGCTCTACCAGGGGCATGAAGACCTGTGTACCATGGGAGACCCCACACGTTAGGGTTACAGTCCAGGGGGAGACAACGGCATTTATTTAGTTCTAAAATGTGAACCCAACACATCAGTAGAAGTTTATAAAACTCTGTGTAACTTTATAATCATCTTTTGTTTAAATCCAAATAACTGTGGACAGTGTACCATGTGATTGTACCATGTGATTGTACCATGTGTGTTTCAGAGCCGTGTACAACCAGGACAGAAACCGCTACGGAGACGTGCTGTGCCTCGACCAGACCAGAGTCAAGCTAAAACCGCGACGCAACCAGGTGAGTTTGTGCTTATGGTTCCACTGTCGAATCTCCATCACTAATTAACCGCTAGTTAAGTGTTAATTACACTGCAAAAAATGATCAAATATGACGTCATTATTGCTTAAATCAAGTGTTTTTTGTTTTATTTAATTAATATTTAATTAATCTGAGTTAATTCTGACGTAAAACCAGATTCTCCAGTGGCACATGTTTTCAATGTGCCTGCATAGGTTTCCTCCGGGTGCTCCGGTTTCCCCTACCACTAAACCCATGTACAATAGGTCTTAAAGTATTGAGTGGAGGGTGTTGGGTCGGAGGCTGTGATGGACCAGTGTGTTCTGGTCCGGCTTCAGTCTTCTCCGTTGACCTGTTCTTTTGGTGACTTTGATCTATAAAATACACTATTTAAATGAACATTACTAACTTACCTATTTCATGAACTGTTTCTGTATTTTCTCATTTCAAAGGCCACATTTCTGTATTTTTTTAAAACAATATAATTTTTCTTAGTCCCATTGGAGAATATTGTTTTTTTTATAACTTATTTATCATAACTTTTTTCAGTGTAGAGTTTCCTTTATGGTTAATTACCTCATCATTTGTAATTATTAATCACTCATTAGTCATTTATCATGTAATTAACTACTGACACTTTCCCATGTGATTTACGGTTAAAGTTTAAGATACAGTATTTAATGTTTATTATTAGTATTGTTTTGATTATTCAATCTTTTTCATCTATATTTTATTATTGTATATACATTTTTTCTATATTTTTTATTCAGTTATTTTTGTATTTAATCTTTTCTGTTGCATTATAATTGTTAATGTTTTTGAAGTAGGACATATTTTACCGCTCAAACTCTTTGGACAAAAACTCAAAAATAAAGTAGAAATGAATAAGACCTGTGATTTCTGTGCAGCGGTCGGACTACATCAACGCCAGCTTCATGGACGGCTACAAACACAAACACGCCTACATCGGAACTCAAGGTAAAGTTCTTTATCTGTGTCTGACCTGAGGCTGTGTTTGACTCTGAGCTGGTCTCTGGGTTCAGGGCCTCTGGAACGGACCTACGCAGACTTCTGGAGGATGGTCTGGGAGCAAAACGTGCTGGTGGTCGTCATGACAACCAGGCAAGTCTGGTGGTGTTATGTTCTTAAAGCTGGGGTACCCAACTTTACTGTTGCATCTTGTTTGTTCCAGCTCGAGCCGTCAGAAGCATCCAAACTATTTAATTCAATTCAATTTATTCTTGTATAGTTTTAAATAATAATAATAATGCATCGGTTTTGTACAGAGCTTTTCAGGAATCTCAAAGTCTCTTCATTCAGTCCAAACACTGTGGTGATAAACTACTGTAGCCACAGCTGCCCTGGGGCACACTGACAGAAGCGAGGCAACCAGTCTGTGCCATCGGCCCCTCCCACCACCACCAACCACTCACACACACACCAGACTCATTCTAATGTGGGGGAAGTGTCTTGCCTAAGGACACAACCACAGTTTGGCACTTCACAGCCGCAGCCGCCCCACTGTGGCACCTGCTGTTCCCAGAGGTCTCCCATCACAGTGCTAACCAGGCCCTGCCCTGCTGAGCTTCAGAGGTCTGACGGGATCTGGTTAACGCCTATCTCCGGTGTTGAAACTAATGTGACATCACTTTTATCTTCAAGAACCACTTTTGGACCAAGAACCACTTTTGGACCAAGAACCACTTTTGGACCGAGAGCCACTTTTGGACCAAGAACCACTTTTGGACCGAGAGCCACTTTTGGACCAAGAACCACTTTTGGACCGAGAGCCACTTTTGGACCAAGAACCACTTTTGGACCGAGAACCACTTTTGGACCGAGAGCCACTTTTGGACCATCCTGTAAAGCCGTTTTCAAGAGAAAAGACGCCATACAAAAGCATTGGGTAATTCTCTTTCCGGGTACACCCCCACCACCTGGGAGTGAGACTGCAGCAGCCGGGACCCGCCCAGAAAAAATGTCAAACCTCCTCCTTTTCATTTTCTGACGTAACAATAAACTGTTTATAAACTCTTTTTATACACTTTTTAAATAATGTTTGAGAAATGTGTTTTGAGAAGGATGAAAACATGGAAGTGGTTAAAGTGTGTGTGTTTTCAGGACGGAGGAGATGAAGTGGTTAAAGTGTGTGTGTTCAGGACGGAGGAGATGAAGTGGTTAAAGTGTGTGTGTTCAGGACGGAGGAGATGAAGTGGTTAAAGTGTGTGTGTGTTTCAGGACTGAGGAGATGAAGTGGTTAAAGTGTGTGTGTTTTCAGGACGGAGGAGATGAAGTGGTTAAAGTGTGTGTGTTCAGGACGGAGGAGATGAAGTGGTTAAAGTGTGTGTGTTTTCAGGACAGAGGAGATGAAGTGGTTAAAGTGTGTGTGTTTTCAGGACGGAGGAGATGAAGTGGTTAAAGTGTGTGTGTTCAGGACGGAGGAGATGAAGTGGTTAAAGTGTGTGTTTTCAGGACGGAGGAGATGAAGTGGTTAAAGTGTGTGTGTTTTCAGGACGGAGGAGATGAAGTGGTTAAAGTGTGTGTGTTTTCAGGACGGAGGAGATGAAGTGGTTAAAGTGTGTGTGTTCAGGACGGAGGAGATGAAGTGGTTAAAGTGTGTGTGTTTTCAGGACGGAGGAGATGAAGTGGTTAAAGTGTGTGTGTTTTCATGACTGAGGAGATGAAGTGGTTAAAGTGTGTGTGTGTTTCAGGACTGAGGAGATGAAGTGGTTAAAGTGTGTGTGTGTTCAGGACGGAGGAGATGAAGTGGTTAAAGTGTGTGTTTTCAGGACGGAGGAGATGAAGTGGTTAAAGTGTGTGTGTTCAGGACGGAGGAGATGAAGTGGTTAAAGTGTGTGTGTTTTCAGGACGGAGGAGATGAAGTGGTTAAAGTGTGTGTGTTTTTCATGACTGAGGAGATGAAGTGGTTAAAGTGTGTGTGTGTTTCAGGACTGAGGAGATGAAGTGGTTAAAGTGTGTGTGTGTTCAGGACGGAGGAGATGAAGTGGTTAAAGTGTGTGTTTTCAGGACGGAGGAGATGAAGTGGTTAAAGTGTGTGTGTGTTTTCAGGACGGAGGAGATGAAGTGGTTAAAGTGTGTGTGTTCAGGACGGAGGAGATGAAGTGGTTAAAGTGTGTGTGTTTTCAGGACGGAGGAGATGAAGTGGTTAAAGTGTGTGTGTTTTCAGGACGGAGGAGATGAAGTGGTTAAAGTGTGTGTGTTCAGGACGGAGGAGATGAAGTGGTTAAAGTGTGTGTGTTCAGGACGGAGGAGATGAAGTGGTTAAAGTGTGTGTGTTTTTCAGGACGGAGGAGATGAAGTGGTTAAAGTGTGTGTGTGTTCAGGACGGAGGAGATGAAGTGGTTAAATTGTGTGTGTTCAGGACGGAGGAGATGAAGTGGTTAAAGTGTGTGTGTTTTCAGGACGGAGGAGATGAAGTGGTTAAAGTGTGTGTTTTCAGGACTGAGGAGATGAAGTGGTTAAATTGTGTGTGTTCAGGACGGAGGAGATGAAGTGGTTAAAGTGTGTGTGTGTTCAGGACGGAGGAGATGAAGTGGATAAAGTGTGTGTTTTCAGGACGGAGGAGATGAAGTGGTTAAAGTGTGTGTGTTTTCAGGACGGAGGAGATGAAGGGGTTAATGGGTGTGTTTTCAGGACGGAGGAGATAAAGTGGTTAAAGTGTGTGTTTTCAGGACGGAGGAGATGAAGTGGTTAAAGTGTGTGTTTTCAGGACGGAGGAGATGAAGTGGTTAAAGTGTGTGTGTTTTCAGGACGGAGGAGATGAAGTGGTTAAATTGTGTGTGTTCAGGACGGAGGAGATGAAGTGGTTAAAGTGTGTGTGTTTTCAGGACGGAGGAGATGAAGTGGTTAATGTGTGTGTTTTCAGGACGGAGGAGATAAAGTGGTTAAAGTGTGTGTTTTCAGGACGGAGGAGATGAAGTAGTTAAAGTGTGTGTTTTCAGGACGGAGGAGATGAAGTGGTTAAAGTGTGTGTGTGTTCAGGACGGAGGAGATGAAGTGGTTAAATTGTGTGTGTTCAGGACGGAGGAGATGAAGTGGTTAAAGTGTGTGTTTTCGGACGGAGGAGATGAAGTGGTTAAAGTGTGTGTGTTTTCAGGACGGAGGAGATGAAGTGGTTAATGTGTGTGTTTTCAGGACGGAGGAGATAAAGTGGTTAAAGTGTGTGTTTTTCAGGACGGAGGAGATGAAGTGGTTAAAGTGTGTGTTTTCAGGACGGAGGAGATGAAGTGGTTAAAGTGTGTGTTTTCAGGACGGAGGAGATGAAGTGGTTAAAGTGTGTGTTTTCAGGACGGAGGAGATGAAGTGGTTAAAGTGTGTGTGTGTTCAGGACGGAGGAGATGAAGTGGTTAAATTGTGTGTGTTCAGGACGGAGGAGATGAAGTGGTTAAATTGTGTGTGTTCAGGACGGAGGAGATGAAGTGGTTAAAGTGTGTGTGTTTTCAGGACGGAGGAGATGAAGTGGTTAATGTGTGTGTTTTCAGGACGGAGGAGATGAAGTGGTTAAAGTGTGTGTGTTTTCAGGACGGAGGAGATGAAGTGGTTAAAGTGTGTGTTTTCAGGACGGAGGAGATGAAGTGGTTAAAGTGTGTGTGTGTTCAGGACGGAGGAGATGAAGTGGTTAAATTGTGTGTGTTCAGGACGGAGGAGATGAAGTGGTTAAAGTGTGTGTGTTCAGGACGGAGGAGATGAAGTGGTTAAAGTGTGTGTTTTCAGGACTGAGGAGATGAAGTGGTTAAATTGTGTGTGTTCAGGACGGAGGAGATGAAGTGGTTAAAGTGTGTGTGTGTTCAGGACGGAGGAGATGAAGTGGTTAAAGTGTGTGTTTTCAGGACGGAGGAGATGAAGTGGTTAAAGTGTGTGTGTTTTCAGGACGGAGGAGATGAAGTGGTTAATGTGTGTGTTTTCAGGACGGAGGAGATAAAGTGGTTAAAGTGTGTGTTTTCAGGACGGAGGAGATGAAGTGGTTAAAGTGTGTGTTTTCAGGACGGAGGAGATGAAGTGGTTAAAGTGTGTGTTTTCAGGACGGAGGAGATGAAGTGGTTAATGTGTGTGTTTTCAGGACGGAGGAGATGAAGTGGTTAATGTGTGTGTTTTCAGGACGGAGGAGATGAAGTGGTTAATGTGTGTGTTTTCAGGACGGAGGAGGGCAGCAGGAGGAAGTGTGGACAGTACTGGCCTCTAGAGGACGGGGGACAGGAAGTGTACGGACTCATCGCTGTTGTCAACCAGAGAGTGGACCGCCATCCTCACTACAACCACACCACACTGGGGCTACACAACACAGAGGTAACACAATACAGAGGTAACACACACTGAGGCTACACAACACAGAGGTAACACACACTGAGGCTACACAACACAGAGGTAACACAACACAGAGGTAACACACACTGGGGCTACACAACACAGAGGTAACACACCACACTGGGGCTACACAACACAGAGGTAACACACCACACTGGGGCTACACAACACAGAGGTAACACACCACACTGGGGCTACACAACACAGGTAACACACCACACTGGGGCTACACAACACAGAGGTAACACACCACACTGGGGCTACACAACACAGAGGTAACACACCACACTGGGGCAACACAACACAGAGGTAACACTGTGTTATCGCACTGTTGTGACTCAGTGCGAAACATAAATAAATATATGGTTGTGTTGTGTGTGCGATACATACATAGATGGTTGTGTTGTGTGTGCGATACATAGATGGTTGTGTTGTGTGTGCGATACATAGATGGTTGTGTTGTGTGTGTGCGATACATAGATGGTTGTGTTGTGTGTGCGATACATAGATGGTTGTGTTGTGTGTGCGATACATACATAGATGGTTGTGTTGTGTGTGCGATACATACATAGATGGTTGTGTTGTGTGTGCGATACATAGATGGTTGTGTTGTGTGTGCGATACATACATAGATGGTTGTGTTGTGTGTGCGATACATAGATGGTTGTGTTGTGTGTGCGATACATACATAGATGGTTGTGTTGTGTGTGTGCGATACATACATAGATGGTTGTGTTGTGTGTGTGCGATACATACATAGATGGTTGTGTTGTGTGTGTGCGATACATAGATGGTTGTGTTGTGTGTGTGATACATAGATGGTTGTGTTGTGTGTGCGATACATAGATGGTTGTGTTGTGTGTGCGATACATAGATGGTTGTGTTGTGTGTGTGTGATACATAGATGGTTGTGTTGTGTGTGCGATACATAGATGGTTGTGTTGTGTGTGTGTGATACATAGATGGTTGTGTTGTGTGTGCTATACATAGATGGTTGTGTTGTGTGTGTGATACATAGATGGTTGTGTTGTGTGTGTGATACATAGATGGTTGTGTTGTGTGTGTGATACATAGATGGTTGTGTTGTGTGTGTGTGATACATAGATGGTTGTGTTGTGTGTGCGATACATAGATGGTTGTGTTGTGTGTGTGATACATAGATGGTTGTGTTGTGTGTGTGATACATAGATGGTTGTGTTGTGTGTGTGATACATAGATGGTTGTGTTGTGTGTGTGATACATAGATGGTTGTGTTGTGTGTGTGATACATAGATGGTTGTGTTGTGTGTGTGATACATAGATGGTTGTGTTGTGTGTGCGATACATAGATGGTTGTGTTGTGTGTGCGATACATAGATGGTTGTGTTGTGTGTGTGATACATAGATGGTTGTGTTGTGTGTGTGATACATAGATGGTTGTGTTGTGTGTGTGATACATAGATGGTTGTGTTGTGTGTGTGTGATACATAGATGGTTGTGTTGTGTGTGTGATACATAGATGGTTGTGTTGTGTGTGTGATACATAGATGGTTGTGTTGTGTGTGTGATACATAGATGGTTGTGTTGTGTGTGCTATACATAGATGGTTGTGTTGTGTGTGCTATACATAGATGGTTGTGTTGTGTGTGTGATACATAGATGGTTGTGTTGTGTGTGTGTGATACATAGATGGTTGTGTTGTGTGTGCGATACATAGATGGTTGTGTTGTGTGTGCGATACATAGATGGTTGTGTTGTGTGTGTGATACATAGATGGTTGTGTTGTGTGTGTGATACATAGATGGTTGTGTTGTGTGTGCGATACATAGATGGTTGTGTTGTGTGTGTGATACATAGATGGTTGTGTTGTGTGTGCGATACATAGATGGTTGTGTTGTGTGTGTGATACATAGATGGTTGTGTTGTGTGTGCGATACATAGATGGTTGTGTTGTGTGTGCTATACATAGATGGTTGTGTTGTGTGTGTGATACATAGATGGTTGTGTTGTGTGTGCGATACATAGATGGTTGTGTTGTGTGTGTGTGATACATAGATGGTTGTGTTGTGTGTGCGATACATAGATGGTTGTGTTGTGTGTGCGATACATAGATGGTTGTGTTGTGTGTGTGATACATAGATGGTTGTGTTGTGTGTGCGATACATAGATGGTTGTGTTGTGTGTGTGATACATAGATGGTTGTGTTGTGTGTGCGATACATAGATGGTTGTGTTGTGTGTGTGTGATACATAGATGGTTGTGTTGTGTGTGCGATACATAGATGGTTGTGTTGTGTGTGCGATACATAGATGGTTGTGTTGTGTGTGTGATACATAGATGGTTGTGTTGTGTGTGCGATACATAGATGGTTGTGTTGTGTGTGTGATACATAGATGGTTGTGTTGTGTGTGCGATACATAGATGGTTGTGTTGTGTGTGCGATACATAGATGGTTGTGTTGTGTGTGTGCGATACATAGATGGTTGTGTTGTGTGTGCGATACATAGATGGTTGTGTTGTGTGTGCGATACATACATAGATGGTTGTGTTGTGTGTGCGATACATACATAGATGGTTGTGTTGTGTGTGCGATACATAGATGGTTGTGTTGTGTGTGCGATACATACATAGATGGTTGTGTTGTGTGTGCGATACATAGATGGTTGTGTTGTGTGTGCGATACATACATAGATGGTTGTGTTGTGTGTGTGCGATACATACATAGATGGTTGTGTTGTGTGTGTGCGATACATACATAGATGGTTGTGTTGTGTGTGTGCGATACATAGATGGTTGTGTTGTGTGTGTGATACATAGATGGTTGTGTTGTGTGTGCGATACATAGATGGTTGTGTTGTGTGTGCGATACATAGATGGTTGTGTTGTGTGTGTGATACATAGATGGTTGTGTTGTGTGTGCGATACATAGATGGTTGTGTTGTGTGTGTGATACATAGATGGTTGTGTTGTGTGTGCGATACATAGATGGTTGTGTTGTGTGTGTGATACATAGATGGTTGTGTTGTGTGTGCGATACATAGATGGTTGTGTTGTGTGTGTGTGATACATAGATGGTTGTGTTGTGTGTGCGATACATAGATGGTTGTGTTGTGTGTGCGATACATAGATGGTTGTGTTGTGTGTGTGATACATAGATGGTTGTGTTGTGTGTGCGATACATAGATGGTTGTGTTGTGTGTGTGATACATAGATGGTTGTGTTGTGTGTGCGATACATAGATGGTTGTGTTGTGTGTGTGATACATAGATGGTTGTGTTGTGTGTGCGATACATAGATGGTTGTGTTGTGTGTGTGATACATAGATGGTTGTGTTGTGTGTGCGATACATAGATGGTTGTGTTGTGTGTGTGTGATACATAGATGGTTGTGTTGTGTGTGCGATACATAGATGGTTGTGTTGTGTGTGCGATACATAGATGGTTGTGTTGTGTGTGTGATACATAGATGGTTGTGTTGTGTGTGCGATACATAGATGGTTGTGTTGTGTGTGTGATACATAGATGGTTGTGTTGTGTGTGCGATACATAGATGGTTGTGTTGTGTGTGTGATACATAGATGGTTGTGTTGTGTGTGCGATACATAGATGGTTGTGTTGTGTGTGCGATACATAGATGGTTGTGTTGTGTGTGCGATACATAGATGGTTGTGTTGTGTGCAGACGTGTGAGCAGCGGCAGGTCAGTCACTTCCAGTTCCTGAGCTGGCCGGACTACGGCGTTCCGTCCTCCGCCGTGTCGCTCATAGACTTCCTGAGCGCCGTGAAGCAGCAGCAGCAGACCCTGAGGGGCCTGGGCCACTGGAGCGGGCCCCCCCTGGGACCCCCCATGGTGGTGCACTGCAGCGCGGGCATCGGACGAACAGGTTTGTGGACCGAGCACGGACCAGCGGTGTCTGTGAACGCCTGGTGTGTGCGCTCTCTGTGACGACAAATACAAATGTAGAGAAAAGAGCAGAATATACAAAAGGAAGGAATAAGAGGAAAAGGGTTTATTATTCAAATGTGGCCAAAAGTGGTACTGCAGCCTGTCCCACTCTCCCTGACTCAGGTTGCCAGATATGCAGACGAATCCAGCTGGGACCATAACAGCTGAATAGACAAGAGTTTAGTCAACAACAAATCTATAACCAACACCTTTTTCACAAAGATAGAAATCCTGGTTTTATTCCTTGTTTTGTCGTTAATGATTTGAGAATCATAACGAGACCTTTTTTAGTTCTGCGCCACATGGTACTTTACCAGTGAGATTAGCTCCACATGGTACTTTACCAGTGAGATTAGCTCCACATGGTACTTTACCAGTGAGATTAGCTCCACACGGTGAGTTCTGGCGCCTGGATCACAGACTTTCTGATTGGTGAAACGGTGGAGGGCGGGACATCGAAATGAAAACAATAACAAGATTTAGAGGCTGGAAAAGTAATCTAGAAATTCAAATATCTCTGAACTACTGTTATCAGTTAAAGAAGGATTGGAAAAGAGCAGATTATTATTATAATGATGACAGATTAGGGCCCTTTAATGATGCCTTGACATAAGAATCTTACTTAAAGCTGCACTAACTGACTTTATTTTTGGATTCATTACGAAAGTGCTATCCATGTCCGTGCAGTGCTTTGGGATAAACGTCCTTTTGAAGAAAAAGTAGCGCAGATTTGTGCTGGCGTGACATTATATTTTAGATTGAGTTTTGATGAAACAAGGAAGAGAATGTGTTTCGGGTCTCAGATTGTGACCAATCACAGCGCACCACTGGCCCCCTCTTTCGTGAGAAATCTACAGGTCCGTTAGCATAGACGGCTGAGTTAGCACAACAAGCGGCGGAGCTAACCTGAAACTTCGTGTCTTCATCACCGGTTACTGCTTACACAGCAAAACAGCCATCCAAAAGAAAGTCCCGTTCCTCCACGCTTCCTGGTTCTATCGTTCTATGGTCACGCCATCCACGCTCAAATGTACGATACATGGATCTATCCATATTGGGAGACGCTAGCTCCGTCAACAACAGTGAGTGTGTGTGGGGGGCCATAGCTTCGTGGGTGCGGGGAGGGGAGCAGAAAGAGAGAGGCCAGCGAGACCGCTGCTTCAAAATCCCAAAGTCAGTTAGTGCAGCTTTAAAGCCAAATCCTGTTTTATTTTATTTATTTTTTATTTAACCTTTATTTAACAAGGAGAATCTCATTGAGATTAATAATCTCTTTTTAAAAAAGTGTCCTGGAGATACTAAAGCTAGGCTAAATGCTAACTTGAGCGCATTACATTCGTCACGGTAAACTTGGATCCAATCGTTTCAATCTGCAGAAGGAGTCAGATGTAATTTTTGCGGTTTGAAAGATAGGTACCTCAGCTTTAGTTTGTTTTGCTTCACAGTTGACCTGTGTGTGCGTGTGTGTGTGTCTTCCAGGGACGTTTTGCGCCCTGGACATCTGCCTGGCTCAGCTGCAGGACGTGGGCTCGCTCAATGTGCATCAGACGGTGAAGAGGATGAGGACGCAGAGAGCCTTCAGCATCCAGACACCGGAGCAGTACTACTTCTGCCACACCGCCATCTTGGAGCACGCCCAGAGGCACGGGCTGCTCCCAGCCAATCACTGAGCTTGCCCAGAGAGACCAGCGCTACTCCCGGCCAATCACTGAGCACGCCCAGAGAGACCAGGGCTGCTCCCTGCCAATCACAGAGCAGAGTGAAAAATATCACCGTAGCAACGTGTTTATAAGGCTGTGCAAACCATAGACTGTATAATGGCCACGCCCTGGGTCTCCAAGATGTCTGCCCACTCAGAGCTCGCACCACGGACGTCCATAACATCCATCCACTCTAATATCGGGAACTTCCGGCAAACATGTAGCTCCGCCCCTTCTGTCGAAAAGCGCCTGTCTCAGTCCTGTACCAGTATGACGTCATTGTACCAGTATGATGTCATTGTACCAGTATGATGTCATTAGTATGACGTCATTGTACCAGTATGATGTCATTGTACCAGTATGATGTCATTGTACCAGTATGATGTCATTGTACCAGTATGACGTCATTGTACCAGTATGACATCATTGTACCAGTATGATGACGTCATTGTACCAGTATGACGTCATTGTACCAGTATGACGTCATTGTACCAGTATGACGTCATTGTACCAGTATGACGTCATTGTACCAGTATGACGTCACACTTTTTGGACTTCTACAACAAAAGTATTGTCCGTGAATTCGTTTTGCTCATTTCTCAGGTGAAATTACGTTCGTGCGTCTGTGTTTGCGGCCGGTAATTTTCATATTTGGAAATAGAAAGATGAATTTAACTCCTGGTTGCAATGGGAGTTACAGGCATTTTTCTTGTTTTTTTTTACCATTCGTACTTGTTTCACCATATACTTTCTTCTTACGGTATTATTTCACGTTCAGAGTCGCGTTATCATTTTGAATGTCCAAAAACAATGCATAATATTTCTTCTTCAAATGGTTCGGGTTAACTCTCTCTCTCTCGGTCATAAAGACGAAACGTAGAGCGGGATAAAGACATTGATAACTGACCAATCCGGTGCCTTCTCTGCCCATCGCCTTCTTTCTGGCTCCACATTCCCATGGAGCATTCATAATATACAGTCTGTGGCTCACACTGGGTCTGGACTCTCTGGACTCTCTGGACTTGCTTGGAATGAAAACATGAAGTTGTAGCACCGGTCCTGGCGTCTGGTTCGAAGGACTGAGGAGACTCGTGGACCAGGGAGAAGCTTTCACACAAATAAACTCAACCTGAAGTGCTGGAGAGGCAGTGACCAACAATGAGAAACGAGAACTAAAAAATGCCAAGAGACAAACCCCACAAGTGTCTACACGCTGCAGACGTGGAATATCTAGTTATGATTTTAAAAACGACTTGAATTCAGGTGATTTTTCTAGATTTATTTTTGGTTTTCTGAAGTGACCTTAAATACAGAACCCTCTGGTTTTCATGGGAGGAAAGCGACTCAGACAAATGCGACTGAAGTCTTGCTGAAGTCTTGCTATCCGATCGGCAGAACTATTGTCCCAGTTTCCCTCCCCAGGCCAGGTGGAGCCTCTCTGTGCGGATTTTGCATGTTCTCCCTGTGCTCTTAAGGTGCTCTGATCTCCCTGTCAACAAAAACATGTGCAGTAGGTATGGATGTGTCGAGATAGATGGACAATGCTAACTCGCTAGTTCTATGTAGCTTTATAGGGAAGTGCTCTGGCTCCTAGTAAATCCAGATATAGCCACATATAAGGATTGACCAATCAGCCTTCATCCAGCTTGCCTTAGCAACCACCTTAGCAACATGTCTGCACCCTGTTACGGCGCAATGCTAACCTTGTCAGAACAAATGCCCACATAAGGAAATTAGCTCCGGCTAGCTTATATGTTCAGATCAGCCTCATCCCTGTTCGGCAAACTATATACACAGGCTATGGCAAGGACAGAGCAGCGCTGCTTCTGATTGGCTCTTTGGTTACTAGGTTGTTGCTACGCACCCATAGAGCTATCTAATCGGCTTCTTCCACAAAACATCTGCACTGAGGCTACTTTGAACCAAAACCGAGGGTCGTTTCTTTAAGATCCTGAATTCAAGTCGTTTTAAATCATCTAGAAATTCTTGTGTTGTACTGCACGGTTCTGAAATCATGTGCGACGTAAAACAGGAAGTGACAAAATATGGAGAAATGAATGTGCAATATGTAGATTTTCAGTTGGTTTTTTCGTCTGGATTGTGACACAAAGTGAGACGAAGGCGTTTCCGTATAATAACATTCGCTTCTGTTTGTTCAGTAATGGACATATTTGGTTATTAAAAAAACAGTTTCAGGAGATTTTTACCCATTTTATATTTATTCCTTCTCCTTCAGCCACTCCAAGTTTTATTCATGCTTATTTGACTAATCTACATATACACGTTTTCACCCTTATTCTGTTCCGCGCAGATCGATTTTTGACACAAATAATAAAAATCCATGTATTTTTTTTTGTCATTGGCGATTCATGTTTTTTAATGTGAAATTATTTAAGAAGAATATGGACAGACGAGAAAAGAAAAGCCGCAATAAGTCTCATTTAGTCGAACTGGTTTAGAGCTAAATCTATCATGGCGTGGTCTAAATGAAAGCACACGGTTGTAGAGACATTGTGGAGCACAGTGCCCCTGCTGGACAAATGTGTGTACTTCTACTGTTTTGAGGTTGGAGGACCTCAGAGATCAGTGGTCTGTAAACTAGTGTGGCTGCGGGTTTTCATTCCAACCAAGCAGGAGTGCAGTCTAACGCTGAAGCCTTGGAGATGGATGGGGCGCTCCTGCTTGGTTGGAGTGAAAACCTGCAGCCACACACCGCCATTATCAAAGATCATCGCAAAGGTCACTGTAGACGAGACGGAACAGAGTTTATGAATTTATAGATTAACTATATTTTTGTAAAGGCCTAACTTTGCAACAGCGGTCGTCTTGAAGGACAGAAGAAAAGAATAGTTGATTTGCTGATATCAGAAGTCATTTGTCAAAAAAGATTTAAGATGGATTTATTGTATCTCGGAGCATCCCCTACCCTCAGATTCTCACACACACACATAAACACACACGCACACTCAAACACACACACATAAACAACTCGCACCATCTAAGCACACACACACTCAAACACACACACTCAACACACACACATAAGCACAGAAACGCATACGCACACACACGTAAACACACACATAAGCACACGCACATTCATACACACACATAAACAAACGCCCCCACACACACACACATACAAGCACACACACACATAAGCACACTCACATATAAACACACACACACACACACACACACACAGTGGCTTGCAGGATTCTAACTGTATTTAAAGACCTCACAGAATGCAGCCAAGTGAAAGCAAAATGACCTGAAATCTGCTTCTTCAGAAACGCGCTCCGTGATCTGACAGTTGAGTTGTTTTGTAAAGAAGAACGGGAAAAAAGTCTCTACCAACGCAATGCTTGTAGAGCCAAACCCCAGAAGACAAAATGTGTAGATGTTACAGTATTTTTATTTATTTGAAATGTGTCAAAGACAAAAAGACCAGGAAACAAGAATAAACGTCGACACAGGTCTAAACATTCCTCCTACACTTCTCTCTGTGCTGTTGTTTTGGGTCTTCTCCAAACAAATGTAAATGTCAGGAGCAGGATTCGAACCACCAACCTTCAGCACAGAGGACAGACACACAAAGGCATCCCACACTGACTCTTCTTACCCTGGAGGAGCAGCGCCTCTACCCCGAGCTCCCCACCCCATCACTGAGGAAGCGCCCAGCCACTGTGGAACATCCCAGTTCTGTTTCTCAGTGTTATTAAAACGGCAAAAGTCTGGGACGGGCCCTTTAACATGTTTGCTAGACCAACACAGGGCCCTTTAAGCTCTTAGGTCTATTCTGCCTATACCGTTAAAGCTGGGGTACGTAACTTTTGTTCCATAAATAATACTTGTCGCAATAGAGTCTTGTAAAAGAAAAAAATATGGATCAACTCGGACTACAACATGCTAATTTTTCCTCTCCTGAAACTTGTGTTGGGCTGAGAGCTGATTGGCTGAGAGCTGATTGGCTGAGAGAGGGTGGTCCTGTCTTCCTGTCTTTCCTGCCTGATAAAGCTGATCTAAAGATGTGACCGAGGCCTAAAAATACACAAAAACCAGAGACCGAGTCAGGACTGAGTTAGTTCTTTTGTTGTGGTTGTAAAGTTACGCACTCCAGCTTTAAAACCTCTCACTTGTGTCTTAAACTTTCCGCACAGATTTGTCGCCTAAATAAAAAATGTCAAATGTTGTGGTTGAAACGTGCTCCGTCTCGTCCGTCTCCGTTTTGTTAAAATTCTTTGCTCCAAAATTCATATTGAATTTGCAGGAAGTGAAGTTCTCGCTGTTCGTGGATTTTTTGCCCTATTTTTATTTTTGTATTCAAGTTTCTTAAATTTACAAACTCTATAAAGTTATTTACCGTTGTTTTATTGGATGTTGTTATAACCACACTGTAAAAAATACAACTCAAAATTGTTCACGTTACTCAGATTTTTGCATTCATTGACAATAAAATTGCCAGTTGGAACTGCAACTATCTGTTGTGAGCCTCTTGAACTCACTTTCAGAAGTTTCTGATGAAAAGTTAATCTTATTTGATATATTAAGTTGATTTTACTTTGAAGTTGAAGTGAACTTCTGAAAGTGAGTTCAAGTGGCTCACAACAGAAAGTTTCAGTTCCAACTGGAAATGTTATTGTCAGTGAATGCAAAAATCTGAGTAAGGTGTACAATTTTGAGTTGTCGTTTTTACAGTGCACCGAGCTAGAGTGAGGTCAACTTATCTGCGTTTGCTCATTTACATATTTGTCATGGCAACCAGCTGCATTCAACATTTAGAAAAAACTAATTTGACCAAAAAAATCATTGGATTTATTTTTACCAACCGTAATCGACAGGGCCAAGCCAAAGTAGCCCTGTATATTCTCTGGGTCAGTCTTAGAAACATTAGTTTTCCACTAATCGGGTTTACAGTGTGTGTGGCACTGTGGCTGAATGGATAGCACTCTTGTTTCAAATTGACACGAAGGTCCTGGGTTCGAATCCCGGTCAGAACAGGGCCTTTCTGAGTGGAATTTGCATGTTCTCTGTGTCTGCATAGGTTTCCTCCGGGAGCTCCGGTTTCCCCTACCCAAGTGACCTTGGTCTGTAAAATGCGCTATATAATTAAACATCATGATGGTTTAATGTGGGGGCTAATTTAAACTCAAAATAGTAAGTTATTGTAGGGAACAGTAATCTGAACTTAAAAAAGTAAGTTTTTACAGACTTGAAATTTCCAGTAACTTAGTTGGCAGAACTTGGAAAACTTAGCTGACACAACTTAATAAGTGTAGTTCTTCAAAACGTGATGAATTAAGTTAATGCCTTCAACTCAAAAATCCTTCGCAGCTGGTTGCTCTGAAATTTTGAGTTGAACTAACTTTTTCTCTTTTACAGTGCAGTTACTTTGAATGTTGTATACTCTATTAAATATGAACTCTGTGGACGTGAGCTGTGTCTGTGTTGATCCAGATTATTATTATTTACAGATTAATTAAAAAAGCGAATACGGACAAAACCGAAAAAAAAAAAAAAAAAAAAAAAAAAAAAAAAAAAAAAAAAAAAAAAAAAAAAAAAAAAAAAAAAAAAAAAAAAAAAAAAAAAAAAAAAAAAAAAAAAAAAAAAAAAAAAAAAAAAAAAAAAAAAAAAAAAAAAAAAAAAAAAAAAAAAAAAAAAAAAAAAAAAAAAAAAAAAAAAAAAAAAAAAAAAAAAAAAAAAAAAAAAAAAAAAAAAAAAAAAAAAAAAAAAAAAAAAAAAAAAAAAAAAAAAAAAAAAAATGGGGGTTAAGAGGGAATAAAGAGGGGTAGGGGTTTTGGTTGTTGGGAGTATAAATTGTTTTTGATTAATTGGTTATATGGTTTGATTATTGTTATTTTGTTTAATGGGGGAATGTTAGTTAAAATGTAGGTGAGGTTAAATTAGTAGGTGATAAATTAGTAGGTTAAATTAGTAGGTTAAATTAGTAGGTTAAATTAAGGTTAGGTTAAATTAGTGAGGTTAAATAGTAGGTGGATGGTAGGATATTGTGTTGGAGGAAATTTATATTATATATTAGGTGTATGTGGAAATGAATTAAATGTAAGGATAAATTTAGTAGGATAAAAGTATTATATGAGTATGTTAGGATTTATGATATTGTTATTGATGATGAATAGATGGGGAGGGTATGAGTATATATTTGTTTTAAGATGTTAAAGAAGAAAATATGTGATGAGAGAAGGGGGTTTTTGTAAATTGGGGATTGATTGAGGAATTAGTATATATATATAAGATGTATAATAGTATATTATTTTATGTATATATAGTGATATGTATGTTGTGTGTTGTATATTATTGGTTATGTATATATTATATTATATATATGTGTATATGTATGTTTTGAGAGAGATTATTATTATTATTGTTTTTTGTTGAGAGAATTATTATTATTATTTTTTTGTGTTTAGAGAGATTATATATTATTTGTTTTTTTTGAGAGAGATATTATTATTATT
Source organism: Knipowitschia caucasica (assembly GCA_964034765.1). NCBI lineage: Eukaryota > Metazoa > Chordata > Actinopteri > Gobiiformes > Gobiidae > Knipowitschia > Knipowitschia caucasica. The sequence goes on along the minus strand of OZ035842.1, from coordinate 7,061,974 downwards.
TTTTTTTTTAGAGAGAGATTATTATATTATTTTTTTTTTTGGGGTGGTGGGTATGTGGGGGGGGTGGTTTGGTGGGTGTGTTTGTTGGTGGGATGTAGGGTGGGAGGGTGGGTAGGTGTGGGAGGTAAGTATTGGATGGATTTTAAGGAGATGGAGGGATTTTATTTTAGTGAATAAAGAAGTTTGTGAGATGAGGGAAGAAGAGAGGATTAGTATTATTATTGTATAGAAATAAGTAAGAATGGAAGGATGAGGAATTGGGTTGTGATTTGGAGGAGATGTATGTAGAAGTTGATGGGATAAATGTAAGTAGAGAAATAGTTGGAGAGAGGAGGGAAGGATTTATAGGTTGAAATGGAAGTTAGAAATATTTGTAATAAGATGAGGAGTATAAGATGAAGGAAGTATGGAGATGAAGAGTATAAGATGAAAGATTATAAGATGAAGGAGTATAAGATGAAGGAGTATAATATGAAGGGAGTATAAGATGAAGAGTATAAGAAGTGTAATTGAGAGGTGTGGGGTGGGGATGGGAAAATGGGATTTAGGGTGGGGAGTGGGGGGAGTTTTGGTTGTATTGGGGTTTGAAGATTTTAGATAAATTGAGAAATATATTGTAGTTAATAAAGAAAGAAGTAGGGTTTGAGATTTGTGAGGATAAGATTGGGAATGAGAATTGTAGGGTTGGGAAGTAGAGTTATTTGTTAGTATGTGGGTGGGGATGGGGAGGGGGGGAGGAGGGAAGTGGAGAGGGGGTTGGTTGAGGTTTGTGTTTGTTGAGTGATTATATTATATAGATAGAATATTGGATGTGGTTTGTGTTATTATGATTTGTTAGGATAGTTTTTTTTTTGGTGGATTAGATTTGGGATGTATTAATAGATTGGAATGGGTGGTTGATGGTTAGGTTGGATGATAGGGGGTTTTAGTATAGGTGGTTGGGGGATGAGTTGGGGAATTGGAGAATTATTGGTAGTTTGGGATTGAGGTTTTTGTAAGGGGGTTGGGTTTGGTCGGTAAAGTATGTTAGTAGTGGGTTGGGTTTGTGAAATTTATGGTTTTAATATGTGGGTGTGGTGTGGAAATGGGGTGTATTAATTGGATCGGTGTGGTTAAAGTAGATATGTTAAAGTTGATTATATTGTTATGATTTGGAATAATATTTTAAAGGGATGTAATGGATTAAATTACTGAGGGATTGGGGTTTATTTGGAGTTGAATGGATAATAGGATATATATAGGTTTGAAATGTTTTTTAGTTGGGTTGAGTTTAGTAAAATTTGTGTAGATTAGGGAGGGGAAAGGAGTGGTGTTTAAAAATAAATCCAATGATTTTTTTGGTCAAATGAGTTTTGTCAGAAATTGAAAATGCAGGCTGGTTGCCAGACAAATATGTAAATAGCATTCGCAAATAATTGAAACTCAACCTACTAGGATAGTTTACTGTAAATTACGACAACTCAAAATTGTACACCTTACTCATTTTTTGCATTCACTGACTATTACATTTCCTGTTTTAGGACTGAAACTTTCTGTTTGACCACTTGAACTCACTTTCTTTCAAATTCACTTCATCTTCAAATATAATCTCTTATTAATCAAATTAATTAACTTTTCATCAGAAACTTCTGAAAGTGATTCAAGACACACATCAGATATTCAGTTCAACTCATTTTTATTGTCAATGAATGCAAAAATCTGAGTTACGTGAACAATTTTGAGTTGTATTTTTTACAGGTGGTTATAACTACATCCAATGATACAACGTAAATATTGAACTGGTTAATAGATTTAGGTGAATTTTTAAAAACTTGAATACATTAATAAATATAGCTTAATAAGCCACGAACAGCAGTGTTAGCACTTCCAGAATAGGGCATAGAGGTTGTTGAAGCAAGAATTTATCAAAACGGAGAAACGTATATGCACGGTCAACAACAAATACTTTGACAGTTGAGTTATTCGATACTAAGCTGAGAAATGTAAACACAATTAGGTTTTTAGAGAGGCGTAAGTTTATTCAAAAAATTAAAACGATCGCATCATAATCGTACTGGGTTGGTTGATGACTACGGCTATGATTGAATCTAAGGTTTCAGCAGTATTATAAATGTAATAAACAAATAAGATAATATCTATATAAAAATGAACTATATATGCATTATATGTATGTTGTTTATGTATTGGTTACATTATAATTATTGTTTAGTGTAAAAAGAAGCTTGGGCTCTAATTATTTATGGAACTTAAGGGACGGTACACAAACATTTAATATAACTTTAAAATATGATAGATTGGAAAGGGGATAGAATCTATGTGATAGAAATCACAATATTGTCCGGTAAATATAAAATCGTGAATCAGTTAGGTGTGAACAATGAGAGAAGGAGAATATGAGTGATAGTTGGAATGATCAATAAATGTTTAAGATGGGGAATTGGGATGTAATAGGTGATTTGTGGATTTAAGGAGAAGTAAGGTCTGGGGGGTGGTGTATTAAATATAATTATCATGAACTTTTTGTTTTTGGTTAGGAGATAAGGTGGTAGGTGAAGATGGGGAGGGAATATGGATTCGATTATTATTTATGTTATATTTAAGTGTAGAGGGGGGAGAGAAATATGAGTGGGTATGATAGGGGTAAAGGGAGTAGGGTATTTACTAAGATTATGATTGATATAAGTGGAGTTTTCTTGGGATTATGTGATGTATAGGAATGTATGTTAGGTTTTTTGAATGGGTTTGAAATATTAATAGGGGGGGTGGGGTGTTTGTGTTGGGGGAGTTGGGGTGGAGTGTGGTGGGGAGGGGGGGTATGGGTAGATTATCGTGCTTATGTGTTTTACGTGGTCGATCTTTTCCGTCTTATGTTGTTTGTAGGGTTGTTAGTGTGTATTAATGGTCCAGTGGTGTATGGTGGGTGGATGGAGGTTGGGTGGGGATTTATATTGATGAGAACGTTTTAATTAAATAAAGAGTTAAGCTGGGTTGTAATTTCTTCGGATTTGATCTAATCTACGTCTTTTCTTCGTCCTGCAAGACGAACCGCTTTAAAATTAGCCTTTACAAAAAGAGATTATGCGATATTTCAAGAAACCTTTGCCCGTCTGCACAGTACCTTTGTGCATGAGCTGATAAGCGGTGTGGGCTCAGGTTTGCACCCAACCTACTGACCCCCTGCCATCGCCAAGGCTTCAGCTTAACTAACTGCACTCCTCTTTGAATAAACACCGCAGCCACAACATTGTACAACCACTGATCTCGATCCTCCACCTCAAAACATTAATAAACACAGTTTCCACAGCCTGCCCACAATTCTCTACAACCTTGCTTTCATTAGACCACGCCAGGAAATTACTCGAAAACCATTCGAACAAACAACCATATGCGCTTTTCTTTTCTCCTTCCAGATCTCCGTAATTTTTTATGAAACATGGTAAACTACGGCCCCACCCCTTCCCTTCACCAAAAACTAAATAAAATTTTGGAAACACAATTACTGTGAAATTTTTTAACCCAAAAAGGATTGGAAAAATACTAAAATACCCAGAAAAAATTTTATTAAGAAAAAAAAACTTTTTTTACCACACCTGTCCCCCCTCCCCCCCCCACATTTAGTCCCCCCCACCCCCCCCCCCCCCCCCCTTAATTATAAGTAAAAAAGGAAAAAAAACCCCCCGCCCCCCACTCCCCCCCCCTCCGGATGGCCCCCATACTTTTTTTTTTTTTTTCCCAATTGCCCCCCCCCTTTAACCAAAAAAATACCCCCTATTTCCCCCCCCCCCCCCAGGAAAAAAACAAAAAAAAAATTTCCAAGCAACAAAAGTATTTAGTGTGTTTGCAAGGTAGGTTGGGCACAGAAAAAATATAAAAATAATTTATCAAACAATGGTAACAATATGGAAAAAAAAAATGAATGGAACAAGAAAAAAAAGCCCCCCCCCCCCTTATAAAAAATTTAACATACCAAGGACCCCCACCCCCCTACATAGTATATAAAAGAAAAGAAAAAAGAACAAAAAAAGGCCCACGGTAGAAAACCCCCCTCCCACCTTTTTTTGTTTTAAAAAAAAAAAAAAAAGCTAAATAACACTTTTTTTTTATGGCCCCTTGCCCCCCCCCCCAGTTTGTTAAAAGAAACCCCCCCCCCCTATTTTTGAGGTTTGTTGGTCTGGGGGAGAAAAAGATTTTTTTTTTAAGGAAAAAAGTGGGAAAAAAAAAACAAACCCCCCAAAAGTATTTGTTTAAAACCGGAAATAAAAAATTAACCCCCTATTTAAGGAGCCCTTTATTGAAAAGTTGCCATAAGAACCCAACCAAAAAAAAAATTTTAACGAAAAAGGAAAGGGGAAAGCAAAATTAAATTTTTTTCCCAAAAGAGTTTTGTATGTTTTTTTTTTTTTTTTTGTTCCCCCCCCCCCCCCCAACCCCCCAAAGTGCAAATATGATTGTGGGGCCCCCCCCCCTTGGGGAAAAAAGAAAAACTTGCCCGTTGTAAATTAAAAATTACAATGTTCCCCAAAACCCCCCCTTTGGTACACCAAAAGAATTCTCGTCCCCCATATTTCCTTTTTTTATGAAAATGGGTGGGGCCGCAATTTAATGCAAAAAAACTCCCTGGTTATTTTTGCCCCCAAAAATATTCAAAAAAAAAAAATTGGAATACCCCAGTATATAAAAACAAAGAAAAAGAATTTTTAATAGTTTTTTTGGGGGGAAAAAATTATTACCCCAAAAAAAGTACTTGGGGAAACAGGCTTAATAAAAAAACCTTTTTTTTTGGGTTTCCAACAAAGGGGGAAAGTTTTTTTTCCCAAACCCCCATTTTTTGAAAAAAAAAAACCAAAATATTTTAAAAAAAGCAAAAAAAAAACCCCATGGGGCCCCCCCTGGAACCCCTTTAAGAAAAAAGAGTTTCCATTTTTTAAGACTAAATCACCTAACAAGGTACCCCCCCCAAAAGAACTCCCCAACCTTGAAAAAAGGGGAAAAATACCCTTTTGTTTTGGGACAAAAAACAAAACAAAAAAATTTTGTTATGCCCCCACAAATAATTTACACATGGATTGTTCCTGGGGGGTTCCCCCCAGAACCTTATAAAATGGGGGGCCCCCCACCCGTTTAGTTTAATTTTGGGTTTGGGATACAAGAAAAAAATTTATAAAGTGGCCCCCGTTTTTTTTTTTTTTTTTATCTACTACAACCCAAAATCCCTTATTCCAGAAAAAACAAGTATCAAAGGAGGGGGGGGGTGGGGGTGGGGGGACGGCCATATTTGGGTTTTTTTTGGGGGAAAAACGAAAAATGGTGGCCAAAAAAAAACCCGGAGGCCAAAGGGTCCCCCCACACACGATCAATAAAATTTTTTTTTTTATTTGTTGGGGAATATTGTTAATATGTTTAATTTATTCCCCAGGCAAAATACTACTGTCCCCCCCCCCCCCCCCCCCCCCCCCCCCGAAAAAGATTTCATATCTAAACCCTAACGCCCCTTACAAAAAATGTTCCCCCCTCCCCCCCCCCCCCCACCCCCCCCCCACCCCCCCCTTTATCTCCACCCCTTGAGTATGTTTTCCCCCCCGACTCCCCCGGGGGTTTACCCCCCCCCCCCAAAAAAATTTTAGGAAACATGTTATATACTCCTTTTTGGCCCAAACAGTGGGGGGCCCCCCCCCCCCCCCTTAGAACCAATATTTTTAGGAAAAAAAAAAAACATTATTGGGGCCCTATTTCCCCTAAAAAATCCCCTTTTTTTAGCCCCCTTTGCGAAAAGCCAAATTAAAAAAGCCCCAAAAATAACCCCCTATAAAAAAAAAATGTTCCCCACCCCCCCCCTCCCAAACCTGAATAGGGCCCACCCCCACAAAAACCTGAAGGGACCCCCCCCCCACCCCTTTGGAATTTCAAAAAAAAATTATACAAAACAAAAATTTATGGGGGGTTTTTGGGTGGGGGCCCAACAGAATTATACAAAAATCCCCCCCCCCCCCCCATGGGGGAAAAAAAAAAAAGGTTGTTGGGGTCCACCACCCCCCCCAAAAAATCAAACTTTTATTTGAGGAAAGTCAAAATCTTAAAAAACCCAACCCTTTATCAGGGTCCCCACCCCCCATTTTTTTTTTTTAAAATAAAAAAATGTTTGTCCCAAAGATGGGGTCGGGAAAAAAAAAAAATAATAATGGGTTTTTTAAACCTGTTTATCCCCGAATCTGAACCACCCCCCCCCCCCCACCTTTTTTTAATTTTTTGGTTTGTGGATAAAAAAAAAACATAAATTAAATAAAACAAAAAAATTGGTTAATTTTTTTTTGTTAAAAATAGGCAAAAAAAGGCCCCAACCCTCTTTTACCCCCCTGCCACCCCCTCAATAAAAATTGTATTTTTAATTTCCCCCCTTTTTTTTATTGTTGAATTTATTTTTTTTGTATACAGTTATCCTTTAAATGGGTAAAAAAAAAAGGGAAAAAAAAAAGGCAAAAACAATTTTTTTGTAAAAAACACAACTAAAAGTGGGAAGCCCCTTAAAATTTTATGTTGGGGTTTATTCCCCAAAATTTAAAATTAATTTTTATTGGTGATGTTTGGTGGCCGTAAAAAAAAACAGAATTTTTTGGTTTGGGGTGTTGGGGCCGTAAAAAAAAAAAAAGGAATAGTAAATGCCGTTGCCGTTAAAAAAAAAATACCCAAAAAAAAACATATATGATATTTTTGGTTGATTTGGTGTGTTGGGGGTGGGTGTAAAAAAGGAACAAACATTAAATTTTTTGTTTGGGGGCGTGTTGGGTAAAACAAAAATAGAAATTATGTTGTAAAACCATGGATACGTACTAAAGGAAAATATTTGTGTTTAAATTGTGGTTGGCCCCCGTAAAAAAAAGAAAAAAATTTTGTTGGTGTGGTGGGGCCGTAAGAAAAAAAAAATGATTTTTTTTTTGTTTTGGTGTATGGGTGGGGGTTAAAAAAGGAAATAAAAAAAAAAAGTAAAAATGGTTTTTTACCCCAAAACCCAAAAAGACCGTTTTTTTTTTTTTTTGTTTTTTATTTTTTTTTAAATACACATACCGAAATAAATCAGTTTTTGGAACCGCAGTTTAACCCCAACCCCCCCCTGGCTTCTCCACCCGCAAGAAATTATTCCCGCCAAGTGGAAACCTTTTTTTGTAACCAGGGGTTGGGGGTGGGTGGGGGGGGTGCCGAAAACAGAAAATGGATTATAGTGTTGGGGTGGGGGGACTCAAAAATTATTTTTTGATAACCATTTGGTAAAATCCCCTGGTTTTTTAAAAAACCAGAATCCCAAATACAGTTTGGGGGGGTTGGTCCAACAAAAAAACCCCACCGTTTTTTATGTACAAAAAAAACGATAAAAAGGAGAAACCATATAAAACGGGAAAAAACAGAAAAAAAATAAACAGCCCTTAAAGAAAACAAAGTAGCCCCTAACGGCAAAAAAACCACAACAAAAAAAAAGGCCCGCTTTCCCCTTTTTGTCTAGTTAAGATTTATTTAACAACACAAAAACCTCCCCCCCTTTTTTTTGAACAACCACCCCCTCCTTGTTCCCCCCCCCCCCCCCCCACCCCCGCCCAAAAAGCCGTGGAGGGGGGTCCCAAAACAAAGGATTTACGCCCCAAAAAAAAAAAGTGGTAAATGTGGTTTATTTTTTTTGTTTTCCCAGGCAAAAGAAGTTTAATAAACAAAAAACCAACAAAAAAAAACAACCAAGGCCCAAAGATGGATAGCATTTTTTGGTTTTTTTTTTTTGAAGAAAAAAAAAGAAAAGCCCATTGTTTTAGATTTGTATTTTTTTAGTATTACCCCTTTTACATAGGGGACCCCCAAGGCCAAAAACCAAAAAAACCCCTTAACTGGGCCACTTTTGGAAACCAAGAAAAAAAAAAACCACCAACTACCCCCGGCAAGTCCCCCTTTGGTATTTAGATTATTTTTTATAATGAATATTATTTTTATTTCCCCTATATTTTTTTAAAAAAATTCCTGTATTGTCCCCCCCCCCCCCCCCCATCCCCCCCCCCCCCCAATGTTACAAACACCGCAACCCCACTTTTTAATTGGTAAAAAACAACGAAACAAAAAATAAAAAAAAAATGTGGGACAAAAAAGTACCAATGGGAAAAAAAAATTTTCCCCTAAATATAAAAATTTACAAAACCTGGGGTAGAATGGGGGTTTGTTAAAAACCACCAAGCTTTATTTGGGAGCCGGGAAGGGAAGATTTCCCCCCTTCCGACCCAGGTTAAAAAAAACTGGCCCCCCAGGAACCCCCCCCCCCCCTAACAATTCCAACGGGGCTTTTTTATAATTAAAACCCACCAGACCGATTTACTTTACCTCCCATAAGAAAAAAAAAAAAAAAACACCTCAAAAAGTTAACAAACACTTTAAAAAAAAACTAGCTAGGCAAAAACAGAGTGAAACCCCTAAACAGCCTTATGATTTATCCCCCATAACCAAAGGGACCCCCCCCCCCCCCCCCCCCCCCCCCCCCCGGGAACAACATTTATGGGGTTGTGGGAATTTTATGTTTATTTTTTGTGTGGTTATGTTTTTTAAAGAAGGAAAAAACTATTATTTTTTTTCCTTTTCCCCCCCCTTCTTTTAAACTATCCCCTTTTTTTCGGGGATTAGAAGCCCATCCTTATCCCTCCTACCTACCAATGGGGGTGAGGCCCCCCCCCCCCCCCAATACCCGCGGCCCCCCTTAATTTTTTGTTTTTGATTACCCGATGAAAAGCCCCCCCCCCCCAATGCCCGGTCCCCCTCTTCCCCTTTTTTGGGGGGGCTTTTTTTGGATCCCCCCACCCGTTTTGGACCCGGAGTTAGATACCTCGGGGCCCCCCTTTCCAACAAAACGCACACCAAAAAAGGCCGTCCCAAAAAAAAAAAAACCCCCGCCTTTGGGGGTGGGGGGGTATTTGGGGCCCCCCGCGTTGCCCATTTTCCAAAAATTATATTTCCCCCTCCTATGTTAAAATAAACAAAGTTATTTTCTGGAACAAAACCCCCCCCAATACGAAAAAAAAATAAAAAAGGTCCCCACCTTTTACCCCACTCCAAACCCCTCAAAGCCCCTAGGCCCCCCCCACCCAAACAAAAAAAAACAAATTCTGACCCCCGTCCCCCGGGGCGAAAAACCCGTCCCCCCCCCACCCCCCCCAATTTTACTGGGAAATTTGTTCCCCCAGAAAAATGCCCCCCCCCCCGCCAGGGGTCCCAAAATTCAAAAAAACACACCCTCCCCCCCCCCTGGGGCCAAATCTTGTTGGGGCCCTGCCCTTCCACCCATTGGTTTTTGTATTGCCACAAAAAAATACATCCCCAAACACCAAAACCCAAAACCCACAACCGTTGGCCCCCCCCTCCCGATTCCCCCCCCCCATGGAACCACCCCCCGTCCCGAAAAAAAACGGAAAACCAAACCTCCCACCCAAAGTGATTGTTATGTCCTTATTTATTGGTCCCCCCACAGCCTATGGAAATGAAAAAAAGGGGCAACCCCCAACCCCCCCTTTATTCCCCCTCCCCCCCCCAAAAGTTTTTTTTTGTTTTTGAGGGGAAGAAAGACCAAAAATACCCCAGCGGAGAAAAAAAAACAAAGCCTTCCCCGATGGATATCCCCACCCCAGAAAGAAAAACCCCCCCAAAAGGGAGGGATTTTTTTTTTTTTTTTGATGGTAGGCCTTAGCCACGCTTGTAAAGGAAAGTATAAAGGGAAGGCAAAGAACAAAAATGAAATAATATTCCCCCCCCCCCCACCAAACCCAATGGGAAAAACCCAAAATTGCAGAGAAAAAAATAAAAAAAAGGTTTTTTAAAAAAAAGCTTTATAAAAAAGGTTTGGAACCAAACCCCCGAGGGAAAAAAATGAAAAAAGAATCGCAAAAAATAAGGCCCAATCATAAGCAAGAAAAAAAAAGATTATAGAGGACCCCCCCCCCCAGAAAAAAAACCCGAAAAAAGAAAATAAAAAGTCCCCCACCCCCACCTGGAGGTTGGGGGGGTTTTTTTTTTTTTTGAAACCCAAATGTAGCAATTTTAACATTTTTTTAATACGGGAACAAAATCGGCATAACCACCGGCCCACCTAAAAACACATGGCCCCCCCCCCCCATAAAAAAACCCAGCTTATTTAACAAAAACCCCAAGGTCCTTGAAGCCGGTTAACAAAACCAAGGAAACAAATAAAACATTATAAATCCCCAAACCCCTACCTTTGCCCTGTGAGTGGGGGGGGGGTTACCCCCCCCCCTTGTTTCCCCCTCCCCCCCCCCACACCCCCCCCTTTACCAAATTACAAAAAATTGCAAAAAGTAAAATCTGGGTTTTCCCCCCTCCCCCCCCCACCCCCCCCCACTTTAATACATTTTGGGGGAACTAACAATGTTATGTCTTGGGTTTTTGGGTGGTTTTATGTTTATTTTTTGTTCCTAAAATAATCAAGCTATAAAAGAGGTTTGGGGATGGGGGGTTTTTTTTATGGGTTTTGGGGTTTTTTTTATAAAAATGGGGGTAGTCCAAAAAAAAAACCTTTATATATAACCTATTTTTAATCCTAAAAAAAAAACGCCAATGACCCAGTAGGGTGGAGTTGTTGAAAATTCCCACCCAAAAAATGGGTATTCCCCGAATTAAAAAGAAATTAAACCCAGTTTATTTGTTTTTATATTTTCCTTGCCCCGACCCCTTAGATCACTGGGGGTTTTTATTTTTTTTGGAAAAACCCACCCCCCCTTGGAAAAAATATTTTTTTTTTTTTATTTTTTACCTTGGGGGGTTAAGAAGAATTATTTTGAAAACAAAGCAGCTTAAATTCCCCCCATTTTTCGGAAATTCCCCACCATAAATTGGGGAAAATGAATTTTTTCCCCACCCCAGCCCTTGGAATCAACGTTTGAAATAAAAAAAAAAAAGAAAAAATTATTTGTTTATTTCCAGGTTTAAAAATCCGACCTTTGGGGGGCCCCCCCCGGTTAAGAAAAATAAAAACCCCAAGGGGCACCTACACACCTAATTTTGGGGGAATTTTAAAAAAAAAGTTAACCGGGGTGGGGGGGGAAAAGCGGTTTTAATTTGAAAAAGGAAAAAGCCCGAGAGGTGTTTTAAAGAAGCCCCCCGCACCCCGTCCCAAAATACCGGGTAGACGTCCCCCCGAGTTCCCCAAGCCCCCCCACCCATGTATTATTTTTTTTAAGACCTGTTAAAAAAAACGAGTTCCCCAATAAATATTTCACCTTGTCCCATTTTTATCCCCCCCAAATGTTATGGTATGAAACAAATTTATAGAAACATTAAAAAACCCCCCCCCCTGACCCGCCATGAGCAAAGAAAAAAATGGCCAAAACACAAAAAACCTCCCCCCCCTCCCCCCCTCCACAGGCCTTCCGAACCACAAGAATTGCAATTGTTGGTTATGGGGTGTTTTTTTGTTGGGGGGTGGGGTGGGGGGGGGGTGTTGGGGTGTGGGGAGGTGACCCCCCCCCGTGTACCTGCTTTTTTCGGTGGTGGGGGGCCCCGTTAACGGCCGCGTTGGGGGGGGGGGGGGGGTTTTAAAGGGGTTTATGGGGATGGCATTTTGTTTTAGGTAATGTGGCCCCCCAGCCCCATTAGATTTAATGATTTGGTTGGGCTCCCCTTTTTTCCCTTTAACACGGTAAAAAAAAAAAAATTTTGGGGCCCTTTCACACCACCTTTAAGTCCCCCCCCCCCCCTCCCCCTCCTGGACCTGGGGGTTTATTTGGCCCCCCAACAATCCTGGAATAAAAAAAAGTCTTAAACAAACAACTAACAAAGGGTTGGCCCTTACAAAAACCTCCCCCCCCACCCCCTTTGGGCTGGGTTTTTGCTTTGTGGCCCCGTATTGTATAAAAAAACCAAAGGACCCTACAAACGCCCATACCCATTCCTGGCCCCCCCCCCCCCCCTGAGGTTTGGGTAAAAAAAAAAAAAACTGGGCTGGGGGGGGAAAACAAAAACCCAACCCAAATAACCACCCCTTACCGGAAACAAAAATCCCTTATTTGGAACACACGCTATAATTATGGCGCCCCAAAAGAGGTTTTAGTGGGGGGGTCCCCCCTAAAAAAAATAGAGAAAGCATTTTCACCCCCGTTGGGGGGGGTTGTCAAAAAATATCAAGAGCCCCCCCCCTGGGGGTTTTTTTCCCTAGTAAGCAGAAACCTATTAGGGGCCCCCCCCCACCCCACCTTTTATTTTTTTTTTTTTCCCCGTCCTTCCCCTCTACCGGACCAACGGAGTGGGGGGTTATAAATTTTGTTTACACCACGAATAAAATATATTGGGATACTTGTTTTTGTTAAACAAGAATACCAAAAACAACAATGGGGATATCCCCCCCCCCTCCCCAAAAAAAATAACAAAAAAAACCCACCAACACCATACAAAATAAATCCTATGGATTTTTTTTTTTTACGCACCACCGCCAAACCACAAACCTTGGGGGTTTTATATTACCACTCCCTTCACACCCACAAAAAAAAATTCTTGGGGGTTTTGTTAACGCACACAAACAAAATCTGTTTAGATTATTTTTTAAACGCCCCCACACCAAACACAAAAAAAATAATATTAATTTGGAAATAAGACAAAAACAATAATTTTTAAAAAAGCTTTTCCCATAACAACCAATTTTTTGGGGAAAAAAAACATTGGTCCCCCCCAGTTTGACAAAGTTACCCCCCCCAAACCCCCCCCCCCCCCCACCCCACACCCCCCCCCCACCCACCCCTCCACCACCCCCCCCCCCCCCAAATTCCTTGTTTTAAAAATGGAAAAAATAAAGGTTTTTTTTTGGCCCTTATGTTTGATTAAAAAATAACCAAACATAAAAAAAATGGAAAAAAAAACAAAAAAACCCCAAACAAACCTAAAAAAAAAACCCAAAAATTTGGTATGGGGTCCGCACCCTTTTGTAACACCCCCACCAAGTGATTTCCTCAAAGGAAAGCAAGTGGAAGCCCCCTGGTTTTTGTGAAATTATCCCCCCTTTTGTTAGGGGGAGAACCCCCCCCACCCCCCCGGTTTTTTGGGCCACCCCGCCCCCCAAACTGTGGGGTGAAAAAAAGAAAACATTTAATGAAATAATGGTTTTTATTGGCCCCCTTATGGGTGTTGGGTGGGAAAAGGAACAAAGTCCCCCACATTGGTATTTTGGTTTGGGAGACGTGATGTTTTGTTTTGGGGGGGGGTGGGGGGGGGGTGGAGAGCCCCCTCGGTTCCAACCCCTGGGATGGTTGTGGGGGGGGGTGGGGGGGGGTTTTTTGTTAGTTTGGGGGGGTTTGGTGGTTGGGGTGGGGTGGGGGTGGGGGAGAAAGCCCGTTCTCCACCCCTTGTGGGGGGGGGGGTGTGTTTTTGTGGGTTTGGGGGGTGGGTGATTGGGGGGGGGTGAGGAAGCCGGTCCCCCCCCCCCCCCCCTCCCCTGTGGGGGGTGTGGTGGGGTTGGGGGTGTTGGGGGTTGTTGGGGGTATGGGGGTGGGGAGAAGCCCCCCCGTTCCCCCTTGGGGGTGGGGGTTGTTGATGGGGGGGGGGGGGGTTGGTGGTGGGGGGGGGGGTTTTGGTGGGGGTGGAAAAGAGCGTCTTGTTTTGTGGGGGGGGTGGGGGTGGGTTTTGGTGGGTTGTTGTAGGGGTGGGTTTGTTGGGTGGGGGGGGGGGGGTGTTTGTGGGGGGTGGGGGTGGGGGGGGTGGGGGTTTTGGGGGTGGTGTTGTTTTTTGGTGTGGGGGTTTTTTTTGGGGGGGGTTGGGGTTTGGGGATTTGGGTGTTGGGTTGTATTTTGATGGGTTTTTTTTGTGCAAAAAAAAAACATGTTTTTTTTTTTGATATTTTTTTTTCCCAACGCCCCTCCCTGGTGGGGGGGGTTTTTTTATTTTTTTTTTTATTCCCCCCCCCAATAAACCTTGAAGAATATTTTTATTTTTCCCACCCCCCCCCCCTCACTGTGTTCATGGGACCCAGGGTTTGTAAATTTATGTTTTTTTTGTATTTTTTAAAAAGAAACCGTGGAGGGGGCCCCCGAAATAATAACACCCCCCACCCGGAACAACCCCCCCCCCACCTGTCCACGCATTTTAAAAAAATATTCCCCAAATTGGGGTAAAAAAATTTGCCCTCCGTTTTATGTTTTTTTTTTATTTTCAAAAACACCGGGTCCCCCCACCCCTGTTTCAATTGGGCCAGTATCCCCCAACCCACACCCACCCCCACCACCCCTCCCCCCCCCCTTCTTTTTGTATAAAAAAAAAAATTAATTGGGGATAAAAAAGAAAAAAAATAAACCCCTGGAAGGGTTTTTTTTTATTACCCCTTTTTATATCCTTGTAAAAAAAAAAAAAAAAAAGTTGTTGGGGGTTTTATTTATATATATGTTTGTTCCCACCCCCGAAAACCCCCCCTGGGGTTGGGTGGGTTTTTTATATTTGCCGGGAAAAAATATAATCCCCAAAAAATAAGGGAAGGGGGGGGCCACCCCACCCCCCCCCCCCCCCACCTGGGGCCAAAAAAATTTTCCAAAAGTGCCCAGGCCCAAGGCCCCCCGGAAAAACCACAAGCCCAAAAATCCATGGAAAGCCCAAAGCCCCTTACACAACCCCAGAAGGGGAAACAACCCAAAAAGTGTATCAAGGCCTAAAAGCAAAAAAAAAAGTTGCCCCCCCCCCAAGGGGGTGGGGGGGTGGGGTTTTTTTTTCATATAAGGGCCATGCAAAAAAAAAAAAGAAATTTCATAAGGGAGGAAATGCATCCACTTGGAAAGCCACCCCCCCCCGCAATCGCTATTTACCCCAAAAAAACCCCCCCCCCGTTAAGGTGGGCCCATTTGAAACTTACCAAAGGGTCCAATGACCTGTTCAAAAAAAAAAATTGTTTTATTGTATTAAGGAATGTTTTAACAAAATTTTAAAAAAGATTTTTTTTTTGGTGGATGTTTTTTGGTTTTGCCCCAAGCATTTAGTTCAGGAAGGTCCCCCCCACCCCCCCTAAAAAATTTGGATTGGAAAAAAAAAAGTTCCCCGGAAAAACTTCCCAGGAAATACTTCCTGGACGATTTAAAACTGGTCCCCCCCCCCCCCCCCCCCAAGAATAAAAAAAACCCTGTAAAAAAAAAAAAGGGTATTAAACATGGAAAAAAGATAAAAAAAATTTCCAAAAAAACAACTTTTTCTTTCAAGACCCCTCCCGTAACCAAAAAAGTTTGTGGGGAAACCCGAACCCAAAAAGTGGGCCCCCCAAATAAATTTTTTTGTTATTAATTTTTAAACAATGCCACAAGCCGTATTGCCAAAAAAAGAACTAGAAAAAAAAAATTTGGGGGGGCCCCGAAGTAATACCAGCCAAAAAAGGACCCCCACCCCTTTTACGCCCTGGGGCCCCCACCTCCCCCCCCAAACTGGTCCCCCCCCAGTACCCCCCCAACAAAAAAAAAAAAAAAAAAATTGTTCCCCACCCCCCCCGTTCCCCCCCCCCATTTTTTGGTAAACCCCTAGAACAACACACTATGGGGAACAAAAAGAAAGAGGGAAACCCCCGTTAGCCCCCCCATAAAGCTCAATTGGCTCTAAAAAACCCATGTGGTGGGGGGAAAAATCCCTAAAAAGCCAAAACGGTTAAAAAAACCAACAAAAGTTTGGAATTTTTGGGAAAAATTTCAGGAAAATATAAAATTTGGGAAAAAAACCGGAATAGCCACAAATTTTGGAGGGGGTTATTTTTAAAGGCCCGGCCATAACAAAAAATTCTCAAAAAAAAAAAAAAAAAAAAAACGTGGATAAAACTTTTTTTAATCCCCCAAGGCCTTAAATAACCCCAAAGCCCAAAAATAATTTCCCCCCCCCCCCAGAGTTAACAAAAATCCAGTGAAAAAAGGGTTTTTTTTTGGCCACTTGTTTAATTAAAAAAGAAAACCCTTGTGGTGGGGGGGCCCCCCAAATTGCGCCCCCTTTATAGCCGAAAAATTGTCCCCCCCACCCACCCCACCCCCGCGTTATGTTGGAAATGGGCCCCTCCCCCCCAAAAATGTGGCCCCCCCAGGGGTTTATGTGGCCGGCCCCCCCCTTTTATTATTTCCCAAACAGAAAAAAGATGGCCCCCAGGCACAAAAAAAAACAACCAAAAAGGGTAAAGAAAACAAAAAGTAAGGGGTATCCCCCATTCCCCCACCCACCCTCTGGGCTCCCCCCCCTCCCCAAAATCCCCCCTTACCCGAGGGGCCCGAAAATCCAGCAAAAAAAAAAAAAAGCCCTTGTTGAACCCCACCCCCCCCCCCCCCACCCCCACCCGCCTTTTTGAGGGATATATTTTTTTCCGGC
Source organism: Knipowitschia caucasica (assembly GCA_964034765.1). Taxonomy (NCBI): domain Eukaryota; kingdom Metazoa; phylum Chordata; class Actinopteri; order Gobiiformes; family Gobiidae; genus Knipowitschia; species Knipowitschia caucasica. The sequence goes on along the minus strand of OZ035842.1, from coordinate 7,045,636 downwards.
CCAATTTGCACCAAAACAATTCAGGGCAAGAATAATGAAAAAAGTTTCCCACGGGATGTTTGACCCAAAAGGCCAGAAAAAAAACAAAAAAAAAGGGGATTTATTCATGGGAAAGAACACCCCCCACCTCGGAAAAGAGCACCCCCCCCCTTGTTTTTTTTTACTTAAAAAACACCGGGTGCCTCCACCGATGGCTATATGGGAAAAACAAAAAGCCCCAAGATGAATATTAAAACAAATTGTAGGCACAGAAAAAAAATAAAATGAGAAAGAAAGTTCGGTTTTTTTTTTAAAAAAGGTTTTAAAAAAAATTAAACGGAAACAAGCAAAAAAAAAAACCCCCGCACAGGGAAAAAACAAAAACCTGAAAAAACCATAAGGCCAATTGTTATCCCTTTGTTTTAAATCTCCCCTTTTCCCAAACCCCCCTTTATTGAACCATGTGTGAATAAACAATTGGATGGCCCTGTTCCCCCCCCCACCCAATGGATTCCCCCCCCCCCCCTATGGGGGTTGGGGCGTGGGAAATTAATGAAAAAAAAAAAATGGAAAGGAAACAAAAAAAAAATTTCAAATAAACAAGGACCCCCTCCATCCCCCCCCCCCCCACCCCCCCCCATATGTGGCCCCCCCCCTCCCCCCCCCCAAAAAAAAAACACCTTCGGGCTCCCCCCCATAGCCCCCCCCCCCCCTTCAAATAGAAAAGGCCTTTTTTTTTTGCCAAAAGAAAAAAATATTTTCCCCCCCCCCTTGAAAAAAATGTGACCTCAAAGAAAAAAAAATGGAAAAGCCAAAAATTGTTGGTTTTTTGATTGAAAACCCCCTAAAATTTTTAAAATTTAGAAAAAAACCCCTTCCCAAACGAAGCCCCGGCCCCCTGGGCCCCTTTTTTTTTGGAGGAACAAAGAAGGATTTTTGGGTCCCCGTCCCCCCCCGGTGGGGGGGGGTTTTTCTTCTGCTGCCCTAACAGACCCTCCGGCTAAGCCAAGTGGAACCTCCGTACCTGCTCCCCACCTGACCTGAGGACGTTAGAGCCATGCCAGCACATAATTGAGGTAAAAATGTCCTCCCGAACTGAATATGGTGCAAACCCTGAAAATAAGTGAGCCAACGTCCCGTAAGCATTGAGTCTAAAACAGGCAGTTTTGAACTCTATTGTGAGGGTCCCCCCCCCCCCCCCCCCCCAATCCATTTTTATTTCCAAATTCGAAAACGGTAAAGGGGGTTTAACAAAAAAAAAGGTTGAGGTTTTTTAAGTTTTTCAAAAAGATGCCCAAACCCTGGGAACCAAGGCCCCTTTTTTAAACTTTTAAGAAAAGTGGTAAAAAAAAAAGGGGAAAAAAAAACCTGGGGATTGTCCCCCCCCATTCCCCCCCCTATGAAACATTTGGCTATAGTCCCCCCCTGGGACCTGTCCCCCCCCAACCTTTTGTGAGAAAAAAAAAGCCCCCCGCCCCTGGTATGGGGGGAACCCCGCCTAGCCAAAAAAATTTTTTTTTTTTTTTTTCCCAAAAACGCCAAATTGAAAATTAAGGGGAAACAAAAAGAAAGTACCGGAAAAAGAGCACCCCCCCCCCCGGATATCCCCTATTTTTTAGACCCACCCCCCATTGAAAATAATTGAATTTGCTTTTTTACGATGGAAGGGGTTGCCTGGGTTGGGGATGAAAAAAAAAAACAAGAAAAATGAGCCCCTGGTTTTTATCCCAATATATTTCCCCAGGACCCAATAAAACCCCCCCAATTCCTTTTTTCTTTATTTTCCACCCCCCCGCACACCCACCTGGGGGCCCCCCCACGCTCCCACCCCCCCCCGGCAAAAATGAAAAACACCCCAAAAAAAAAAAAAAATCAAAAGGGGTATTCCAGAAACCCCCCCCCCCTCCCTTACCGCCCAGGGTAAAGCCCCAAAAAAAGAAAATGGGTGGGTTTTGGGGGGGCCCGGGTGCCAAAAAAAAAAATAAATTTCCCGGAAGGAATAGCGCCCCTAAAAATACCCCACCACCCCCCAACCCCAAACCCCACTTAAAGAACAAAGGCAAAACAAAGCCATGTACTATTGTCCAAAACAGTTTTTCTTCCCCCCCAATTAAAAAGGAAAAACAGAAGAAAAAAATGGAAGATGGAAAAAACCCCAAATTAACCCTTTTAGCCCCATGACTTCCCCCCCCCCCCCCCTACCCGGGTCAAAAAAATTGGAAAAAAACCAAACTTTTTCCGCCAATAATACCCCCCCAACAAAGCGGCCAAGAAATAAATGAACCAGAAAAACAACCCTTACCAAAGAAAAAGGGTGAAAAACAAAAACCTTGGGGCAGCCCTGGCCCCCCCCCCAAAAAAATAAAAAATCCCAGCATAAAAGGAGTTGTTGGGCCCCCCCCCCGCCCATGTGGACACAAAAACAAAAGGGGACAAAAAGAGTGGGGAACACCGGCAAAAGATAACTTTACCCCACCCCGAAAGGATTAAACAAGAAGCCCCCTCGAACCAATAACAAAAGAAATCAAAAGAAAAAATAAAAAATTGAAAAAAGCACCCTGAAAAAGGTTTTAAATTTTCCCATTTTGAGTTATATAATTTTTTAAAAAAAATATAATGATAAAAATGAATTGATTTATTATTCCCCCCCCCTAAAGGGGCCCCCCAACTTGAAAAAAAAAAAAAAAAAAAATTTTTTTTAAAATATTTCCCATGTCGAAACCCCGGGGAAAGAGAAAAAGGTCAAAAAAAAAAAAAAAAGAGATTTCCCACCCCCCCACCCCCCCTCCACCAAAACCCGGAAAAAACCCCCCCCCGGCGTAAACAAAAAAGGAATACCCCCTTATTCCCCCAAGCGGAGGTGAAAAAAACCCTAACAACCCATTTTTTTTCCCCCCCAAATCTCCCCCAAGAATAATATTTGGCCCACCCACATGGTTAAGGGGGCCAAGTTGGCCCCCTTCCCCCCCCTTTTTGGGGAAAAGTGGGTAAAAAAAAAAAAAAACCAGGTGATGGGGGGGAGTTACCCAGACCCAAGGCCCCCCCGTTGGACTTGGTCCCTCCCCCAAAAAAACCCCAGGGGAAAAAATAGTGGGGGTAGATAATTTTGCCCCTTAAAATAAAAAAAAAAATTTTTTTTTTATTTTTTATTTTGTCCCCCCTCTCCCCCAAGAAAACTTGGGGTATAAAAGACAATAAAAAAGAAAAAGCCCCCCCATGGTCCCCCCTGCCAAAATAAATAATCGTGGAAAAGGTGGGGAAAATAGCCCCCATTTTTGGGGTGGAGGGAAAGAAAAAAAACCCAATGAAAAACAAAAATACCCACCCCCTTTTTTTCCCAAATAAAAAAGAAACCTGGAAAAGTTTATACCCCCCCCCCCCCCCCCCCTGGGAAAAAAGTCCCCTTTCCACTGGTGTGCCCTGGCCCCCCCCTTGGCCCCAATTAAAATTGCACTCACCAAAAAATGACCCCCTTTAAGAAAATAAATACCATCCCGGGAAATAAAAACTAAGGGATAAAAATGTGGGGCAAAAAATAAATTAAAAAAAACTAAATTTTCCTGTAATGTTCCCCCCCCCCCCCGCCCCCAACAAAAACAAAAAAAAGAAAAATCACTGCTAATTTTTCCGAAACAAAAAACCAAAAAATTCCTAAAAAAAAAAAAAATCCCCATTATTACAACAACAATAGTAGGTTATTTAGGAATTTTAATTAATATCATTTATTTATTTATTGTTCCCTTAAAAATTTGAACAAGGATTTTTTTTTGGTTATTAACCATTAATATTCCTCTCCCCCCCCCCCCACTTCCAAATACACCACCAAACAAACCCGGTAAAAAGGGGAAAGGAAAACAAGGGGGGGAAAAAAAAGGAAAAAGGATAAGAAAAAAAACAAAAATTGAAAAATGACAAAAACAAAACCCAAGTCCCCCCCCACACCCCCCCCCCCCCCCCCCCCCCCCCCCCCCCACCCCCCCCCCCCCCCCCCCCCCCCCTCCAATAGGTAAAACCAAAAACAACCTAAAAATTTTTTAAAAAGGTAAAATTTTTTTTAAAATTATTTTTAAAAAAAAGAAAATTTTTGGTTTGATTTCGAATTGCCCAAAATTAATAAAGGTTTGAATAATTACTATTTTATTATTTTGGACCCATAGGACAACGTTTTTAAAAATGCCACAAAAACCCCCTTTCCTCACCCCCAGCCAAAAAAAATGTCCCCTACTCCACCCCCCCCGAGATCTTCAAAGGGGTCCCCCCAAATCTGGGTTTGAAACAAAAAGGCCCTAAAATTTTATTTTTAAAATGGCCAGGGCCCCTCCAAGGGCCCACAGTTTTGAGGACTTGTACCCCCCCCCCCACCCCCCCCCCCCCAGGGGATACCCCCCCCCACCTTTTTCCCAGTTTCACGGTAAAATGAAGGGTGTGGGGTCCCCCCACCCCCCCCCCACCCCACCCAGGTACCCCCCCCCACCCCCTTTTTTTTCCCTCCACCAGAAAAAAGCCCTCCCCCACCCCCCTTACACCCACTTCAAAAAATAAACATTAGCACAAGACACAATGGCCCCTTTTTTTTTGTTCCCCTTTACCCACGTTTACTTTTTCTAGGGTAGTAAAAGAAAAACAAAAAAACACATTAACAAGAAAAAATAATCTACAATTTAAAGCAAATAAAATAACAACAACCTCCCCCCCAGGGGTGAGGAACCCTAAACGCAGCCTGGGGCTCCTTTTGGTCAAAATTCCCCCCCCCCTGACCTGGTTATTTAAAAAAAACAAAAAAAAACACTTACACCCAGATGGGGGCCTAAAAACTGCCCAACTAAACTACCAAGGGTGGGGGTTTTTGCCTCCCTCGCCGCTTAGAAAAAAAAAGGTATTTTCCCTTTAGCCCCCCGTCCGTTTGTTTTTTTGTTTATTGTGAAAAAGAAGGGACAAAAAAACAAAAAAATTCGCCCTCTTACATTTTGCAGTGTTACGCACGCCCCCCCTGACCTTTTTTTTTACCGCAGAGGAAAAAAAAAAGAAAAAATTTAAAAAATTAAACCCCCAGTTGGGCACCCCCCCCCCCCCCCCCCTTTTTTTAGGGAAAAAAAAAAAAAAAATCAATAAAAAAAACAATTTAATTTATTGTTTAAATAAAAATACACCCCCCAAAAAAAAAAAAAAAAATTTTAACCTTTTTTTTCCCCCCCCAAAAGGCCTACCCAATATTTTTGGTTTAATCCCCTTGGGGGTTTTCCCCGAAGGCCCCCCCCCCCACTTTCCCCCCCCCCTTTTTTCTCCCCCCCTTTTTCGAAAATCCCCGTCCCCAACCCTCCTTTTTGCCCTGGCTCACATGCCCCCCCCCCCCATCCCAACACACAATTGGGTCCTATGGAAAAATTTTTTTTATTTGGGCCAGCTCCCAGTGGGTTGTCCACACCCCCCCCCCCCCCCCCCTTCCTTTTGGTGGGTAGTTTTTCCCACCCCCACCCCCTTTCACCCCCCCCAACCCCCGTTCACAAAAGATTTGGCCCCCCCTGGTATTGGTTAAAAAAAAATGGCCCCGAAACATGTTTTTTCAAAAAATAAAAAAAGGGGGCACCCTCCGAAGGGAAGTTTTTGGCCAAAGTGATGATCCACCCCCCCCCATCACCCCCACATCAATTCCCCCCCCCCCCCCTCCTTTCCCAAAATAATAAATTTTGGAAGGAAAAAAAAAAACCCTGGTTTCAAGGAAAACCCCCCAATAAGGTTTTAATAAAATGCGTATTGTTGCACTTTTTTAATTCCCTAAAGTTTTAGGGGGGTGTTTTTTTTTTATTTGAGGGGAATAGCAAAAAAATCCCCCCTCTGGAAAATTTGGCAAAACCCGCACCCCCCCCCCACAATTTCCCCCTTTTTTTGGGTTTTTTTGGGCTTTTTTAACCTTGGCCCCCGTAAAAGGGGGAAAAAAAGTCCACCATGGGAAAATCCCCCCCCCCTGAAAAAAATGTGGTTTTTGTTGGGGGTTCACCTTGGCCGCCACCCCGGGGCCCGGGGAAAAAAAAAAAAAAAAAAACAAAAGGTTATGGGGGGTGTTTGTTAGATTATTAATGGTCACCCCCCGGAGAAGAAATGGAAAAAAACAAAAGGCCCCCCCCCTTATTTTTCCCCTTGTTTTACTCCCAAACACCCCAAAATCCAAAAAAACACCTTTCCCCCCATCGAAAAAAATGGGCCCTAAAAAATCCCAATTTTTCAGGAAAAGGTCCCTCCCCCCACCCGCCCCAAAAAAAATAAGTAAACGCCAAAAAAAAAAATAAAAAACTTTTCCCCTCGACAACCTTCCCCCCCCCTTTTTTTTCACCCCTTTTAACTTTTCCCCAAATTGCCCGTTATGATATGAAAAAAAATAATGCCCTGACCACCGCATTAATTATTTTATCCCCCCCTCACCAAAAAGTTTTGGGGAAACAGTTACCCCCCCCCCCCCCACCCCCCAAAAGAAAAGCAAAAAAATTGGGTTCCAAGAAAAAACAAAAAAAGGGGCAGTCCCCCCAAGGGTTCCCCCCCCTATTGCTTTATCTTAAAGGTCAAAAAAACACAAGGCCCCCCCCCCCTTGGTTTCCCCCAGGTGGCGAAGCTTTTTTTATTGACAAAAAACCCCCCTCAACCTTCCCCCCCTTTTTATCCCTTTTTTCCGATTTTGAAAAAAATTTGAAAGATAAAAAAAAAAAATCCCCTCACATAAACAAAGAAAAGAGTTATCCCCCCCCTCAAAAAAACCTGCCCCCCCAGTATTTCTAAAGAAAACCAATTGCCTTAGAAAAAAAACCGGTTTTTTTGGACTCAAAACTTTTAAATTTAAGGGTTTTTTTTTTTGTTTTGGCCCCCCAAAAGACCATTTATTTTTTTTTCCCAAAAGGGTTCCCCCCGAAAAACCCCCCCCCCCCCATAAACCCCCCCCCTCAAATATGGTGGGGGTGGGCCCCCCCCCCTTTCAATAAAGTTTTTCCCCCCCCCCACAGAGGGACAGCCAGGGGTTTCCCCCCCCCCCGGGAAGGTTTTGTTTAGAGATTTTTTTAATTTCCCCACCCCCCCAACCCTTTTGGCATTTTTGGCCCGGGAGGGGTCCGTTAAGGGCCCCCCCCCAAAAGCCAAGAAAAAAAAGGAAAAAAAAAAAGGAAACAAAAAACCCAAAAGAAAAATCAAACCCGTTCCCCCCCCCCCCCCCCCCCCAACACCCCTTCACTTTTCCCCTACAAAATTAAAAAAGCCCCCAGCCCCCCGGCACCCCCCTATTTTAGTCGTGTTTGGGGAGGGGGTATTTTTGAAAATAACTAGGTAGATTATATTTATTTTATTTATGTATCATTTCAACACAAATGCCCCCTTGTTTTCCCCCCTCCCCCCCCCAAATATTTATTGAAGGTTTTCCCCCCCCCACAACAATTTCCAAAGTGAAAAAAATAAAATCTGGGCGTAAGGCTTGTTTTCCCTGGAAAAAGGCTTTAATTGGGGCCCGAAGTTTTTTATTTTTTTGAGGGGGGCCCCCCCAAGGAAAATAAACAAAGGAGTCCCCCCCCCCCCTTTTTTGGGTTAATTTGGGGGGGAATTTTTTTTTGGTTTTTTGTTTACCTCCAATTCCAAGAGTCCCAAAGCCCCACCCCTCAAGATAAATAACCCTGGAAATAAACCACCACCCCTGCAACTCATAAATCCCAAACCCATGGGGGATTTAAAAATAGGTATATAAAAATTTTTATTGTTTGAAAACAAAAAAAAAACGGGAAAAAATACAAAAGAAAAATTCCTTTAATTTGGTTGGGTTGTATTTCAAGTGTTTTTTTCCCCCCCCCCCCCCCCCCCATGAGTTTTTTTGTTAGTATATTTTTGTTTTTTTTCCCCCTTGGCGTTGTGTTATTTATTTATTTTATGGCCATTTCCGAAGTTATGAATTTTTAACCGTAACACCCCGCCTTTTTCCCCCCCCTTCCCCTCCTTTTTTTTTTCCTGCCCCCTACCTTTAACTCCAAATGCCCCGTAGGTTATTTATTTTTTTTTTTTTTTTTATTAAAAGTTATTAACAGGGTATTGCTTTTCCCTACCCCCCCCCGCCCCCTTATTTTTCCACCCCCCCCCGAAAAGTACCACCCCCCCCCCCTCAGTCAAAAAAATCCCCCCCCCCCTTTTTTATTTATTTCCTGCCCTGTTTTTGCACAAAACAAGAAAAACAACCCCACCGCTGGGAAAAACCCCCCCCCCCCCCTCCCTTAAATAAAAACCCACTGAAAAAAAAAAAAAAATATGCCAAAAAATATTTGCCCCGAAAAATTAAAGAAAAAAAAAACCCCCCCTAAAACAGCTTTTTTTTTTTTTTTTTGGCATTGAAACGATTTGGCCCCCCAAACCCCCCCGGTTTTTACAGGCCCCCTTTATGGGGGGCCCAGCGGGGAAGCAAAAAAAAAAAAGAATAAAAAAAGGGGGGAAAAAAGGAACCCTGGAACCCCCCCCCCCCTAAAAAACCTTCCCATACCTGGTTTTTTTTTTAAGCCTGGGCAAGGATTCTTTTTTTTTTTCCCCTGGTGAAAATAGCCCCCGTCAACAAAAAAAAAACAAAAAAAGAAAAAAAACCCCTTGGGCACCACCCCAAACGAACAATGCCCCCCCCCCACATCCCCCCAAACAAAGCCCGAAAACTTTTTATTTTCGCCTTAAAGCAATGCTCCCCCAACCCCCCAAAGTCCCTAAAATACCAGAAAAAAAAGATGGGGCCCCAAAAAAAAACATGACCCTTCCCCCCTACTGGACATTTTTTAAACCCCTATGGGGAACAAAAAAAAAAAATATTTTTGGCCCCCCCTTGGTTTTAAAGCCACGGGGAAAACCTAAAAAGGTGTTCCCCAAATGGCCCCGCCCTTTTTTTTAAAAAAAAAACCCCTCCAAAAAAACATGGTTGCCCCCCCCCCTCCAAATCAGTATAATTTTTGTTTTTGATCCCCCCCACCTATTTTCCCCCCCCTGAAATCCAAAAAAAATCCCAAATAACGACAAAGTTTGTAAAACCGTTGCTTTTCGGATTTGTTTCACCAGAAGGGTAGAAGCCCCCCAAAATTTGCCCCCCCCCTTTTCCCCCCCTGGCCCCCTCAGAAAAGATACCGTTCCCCCAAACTTTTTGTTTCCAATTCCAAAATGTTTATTTTTTTTTTTATTTGATTTTTTTTCCTAGTCTAATGAACTCTGGGAAAAAAACCAATTTTTATTAGTGGGGGGCCAGGACCCCAATTGGAAAAACATAAAAAAAAAAAAGAAAACAAAAAAGAGGGCCAAGAAAACAACAAAGTGGTTTCCCCACCCCTTCCTTTTTGCTTTGTAATACTTCCCCCGCCCCCCCCCCCCACCCATTTATTATTTTAATTGTTTTATGTTTCCCCCTCATTCCTTTTGCAAGACTTTTGGCAAAAAATTAATAGAACAATACTTTATCTATTATTGTTGCCCCCCTTTATTTTGTTTTCGTTCCCATAACCCTTTACCGAGGGTTTTTATCCTACTTATTTTTGAGAAAAAAAAAAGTGGTTTTTGTTTTATGTTTTTTATTTGGGAAAAAATTTTTTTTTTCTTTTTTTCCATACTTATTTTTTTTCATTTTACAGGTTGTATTTTACAATTCCCCTTGACAAGTTTGTTATAATCCCCCCCCCCCACCCCCCCCCGTCCAAGAAAAAAAAAAACAAATCCTGAGTCCCCCACCCCCCCCCCCCCCCCACCCCGAAAACCTTCAACTTCCCCCCCCAATCAATTTAGGAAAAAAAACTCTTTTTGGGAAACAAAAAAAAACCCCCCCTAAAAGACCCCTTGCCCTACAACCAAAAACCCCAAAAACCAAAAAAATAAAATGTTTATTTTTTGTAATTTCATTGTTTTTTCTATATAAACAATTTTTTTTTGAAAAAATGTCCAGGCCCCCACTTTGGTAAGTCCCCCCCCCAGGCCACCTTTAACCCAAGTTGGGTTTTTTTGTTGGTGAAAAGCCCACGTGGGGACCCCCCCCCCCCGGCCCATTCCAGTGGGGGTGGCCCCCCCCCCCCCCCCCCTCCAGTTGGTGTAAAAAAATTTAATTACCCTTTTTGCAAAAGCCCCCACCCTAAAAAAAAATTGAAACCACAGCAACCACTAAAACCCATATGCAAAAACCTTATTTTTTTCCCTGTAAAGCCCACCCCTGAAACACCTCCTGTGGGAAAAAATTTTTTCCTCCCCCCTGTTTTTTTGTGGGCCTGGCTTCCCCATGAATTTTTTGGCCACCACCTCCCCCCCCCAGCCCCCCCCCCCCCCTTGGCCCCCAGGACAAAACATCCATGGAAAAAATAAATTTTTTGCCCCCAATAAGTGGTTTTGGGGGGGCCCCCCCCTCCCCCCCCTTTTTTGAAATAATCCCCCCCGCCCAAAAAAACTAACCCCCACCCCCCCCCCTCCCAAAGGTGGGTTTTCCCCCCCCGAAACAACATAACCCAACCCCAATAAACCCTTTTTTTTTCAATGAAAAAGAGGTATAAAAAAAAAAAAAAACCCTTCCAGGTTCCCCCCCCCCCCCCCTTTTCCCCCCCCCAAAATAAAATTTTTTTTATATTACAGCAGAAAACTGCCCAAACAAAAATAAGGGGAACCGTTAAAAAAAAAAGGCAATTATAAATACACCCCCCCAATTAGAAAAAAAAAAATATTTAAAAGCCTCCTTTTTGGGACCCCCCCAAGGTGGGGGTTTCCCCCCACACCCGTCGGTTTTTTTTTTGTATGTTCCGGAGGCCTCCCCCCCCCCCCCCCCCCCCCCCTCCCCCCCCCCAAAAATTGGGAACGATTGGGAAGGGGGGGGTGGGGGGGGGATAAAAAACTCCAAGGGTTAGTAAAAACATTGGTCCAAAACCCACCCCCCAGGGGAAATTAGAAAAAACAAGGGGCACAAAAAAAACTCACAACAAAACCAGATAAAAACCTCGTTCCCCCCCCTCCCCAACCAAACACACACACCAAACCAAATACAATAAAGAACCCCCCCAAACTAAAACAAAATACATGCAACAGAACACCGCCCCCCCCCTACTATCCACACAAACCCAAAAACCAACCCACACAAAACCCAACACAGAAAATAAAAGAACGCCCCTCCCCCCCTCACACCCCAAAAAAACCAAACAACACAACGACAACACACCCGCCTTCCCCCCCCCTTCCCCCAAACCCCCATCCAAACCCTAATAAAAATAAAAGAACAAAAACCCGGCCCCCCCAGCAATTAAAACCATGGCAAACCTTCCCCCCCCCCCCCCTCACCCAGCCCCCCCCAAAAAAAAAAAACCCCAATTCATACCCCATTCCCCCCAAACACAGACAGTGGGGCCCCAAACCGTGGGCTCCCCCCCCCCCCCCCCCCTCCCCCACCTTGAAGAAAAAAAAAAAAAAAAAAACAGGGGGGGGGGAAATTGAAAACCCCCCCCCAAAACCAACATGTTTTTTGTTTTTTGATATTAATTTTTTTTTTTTTCCCAAATTTTTTTTTTTATTGTTAATTTTATTTCAAAAAAAAAGCCAACTTTTCCCAAAAATAAAACAGTATTTTGAAACACAAAAATTTTCGCAATGACCATTCAAATTTTGTTGTAAATGACCCTATTTTATAATAAGGGATTTTATTTATTCCCCCATATAATATTATTTTTTGGGGTGGTTGGGTGTCCCCCGTAAAAAAAACCCGAATTGTTATTTTTATTTGTAGTTGGGTTGGCCCGTAAAAACAACCCCGCCAAAAGCATTTTTTGGGGTGTGTGGGGCCGGAAAAACCCCCAAGAATTTTGATGTTTGGTTGGGCGGTGGGGTGCGTAAAAAAAAAAAAACAGAAAAAAAAATTTTTTGTGGGGTGTGGGTTGGGTAAAAATTTTTATGGGGGGACAGAAAAAACAAACATTTTTGTTATATTAACCTGTAAAACAAGACAAACACAACAACATCTGTGTGGGGTTCAAAAAAAACGAAAACTCAACCCCCACACAACGTTTTGGGTTATCACCGAAGGGAAAATAAAAAAAAAACTGAAAAAACGGACAAAAAAAAAAAAAAATCCCACCTAACAACAGTGGCTTAAGCAAACACCAGGGCTACCCTGGGTTTTTTTTATTTTTTTTTTTTTAAACAAACTAAAAAACCGAAATCCCCCCCCCTCCTTTATTTTTTTATTTTTTTGAAAAAACCCAAAAACGAACCCTCCCCCCTGCCCCCGCAAAAAGCGGAGGGGGGTTTGGGGGGGTCCCAAAAAAAAAAAAGCAATTCCGTAAGTGGGGGAAAAAATGGTGGGTTTAGGTATATACTATATTTTCCCAGCCACTACCAAATATAAAACCAAAAAAAAAGCCAGAAAAAATTGGTGGGCTTGTTTTTTGTGTGGTTGAAAGCTTGGTTATTTTTATTTTATTTTTTTTAACACTCCACCCGCCAAAAGGCCAACAAAACCCAGGCCCCCAAGAAAATATTTTTTATTTGGTTTAAAGCACCCTAAAAAAAAAAGTTGTAGAATCCCCAATGTTAGTGGGGACCCCCAAAACCCAAATCCAAAGGTGCAAAAAAAAGAAAAACTAAAGAAAAAAAAAAAAAGCCCCCAAATTTATTTTTTTTTATTTTTACCGTGGGGGGGGGGGGATTTTTTTACAGCCAAAAGAGGGAAGGGCTCCACCAAATTCCATAAAAAAACCAAAAAAATTTTTGCCAAAAAACATAAAACATAAAAAAAAACCCATCCCCCCCCCCAAAAAACCACCCCCAAAAAAAACAACAAACCCCCCCCAAATTTTTTTTTTTTTTACCACAACGCACGCACCAGTTAGAACCGACCCCCCAAAAAAAACAAAAAAACGAGCAAATACCACCGAAAACCCCCCCTTTATCATTCCCCAACAACCACCAAAACAATACCACCACACACCCAAACCAACAACAAAAAAAAATTATTTAATGCCGTAAAAAAATCCCCCCCCCCGCCTGTGGTCCCTGGAGGCCCCCAAAAAGAAAGAAAAAGGAAGGTGGGTGGGGGGGCCACCCCGTTCCCCCCCCCACCTATTGTTTGTCCCATAAAAACACCCCAATGAATTTATTATTTATTTATTGTAAAAAAACATAAAAATATGGGGTTCCCCCAAAAATCAAAATCATGGGCGGCCAATCCTAACCAAAGGAAAAAATGAAATACAGGAAAATTTGGGGAACTTATTCCCCCGGTCAAAAAACTAGTTTTAAAAAAAAATAAAACCCTTAAAAAAAAAAAGGGCTTTGGGGTACCCCCTCCCCCCCGAAAACCCCCTCCCTCCACCCCCCCGGGGTTTTTTGCCCCGGGGACCCCGCTTTTTTCCCCTAACCCCACCCCTTACATTCCGCTTTTTTTCAAAAAAAAACCCGATTCACCCCCCCCCCACCCCCCCCGGTTACTTTTTTTTTGTTAAATTCCAAAATGGTATTGATAAAGGTATTGTGGGGGGCCCCCCAACCCCCCCCCCCTGGATATTTTTATTTTCTAACCCCGGGCAAGGGTCCCCCCACCCCCCCCTCGACTAAATAAAAACCTAAAGATAATAAAACCATTCCCCCCTCCCTCCCAAAACCAAAAAAGAGAAAAACCCTCCCCCCCCCACAACAAGCCGAACCATCCCAAAATTTTTAAAAGAAAAATAAAAATTTTCCCCGAAAAAAAGTTGGACAAAAAAGCCTATTTTTCAATTCCCTTCCTAAACCCTAAAAACCCAAGAAGAAAAACGAAAAAAATCCAAGTGAAATTGTTTTTGAGATATAATATTTTCAAAAACCCAGTTGGTTATTTTTTTTTTCAGCCAAAAGAAAAACCATACCCCTTGTCCCACTTATTTTTTTTTTAACGAAAAAAAACCAAATTGGAATTTTCCCCAACTATCCCATCCCCTTGAAAAAACCTGCCGTTTTATTGTTGACAAGTTAAAAAAAAAAAAGAAAAAAATAATAAGAATTTTTTTTTGGAACCAACCAATAAAAAAACAACCTACAACCCAAACCCTTAGGCTGAATTTTAAGAAAAAAAACCCCCACAAAGAAAAAACCCCAACCAATTGTTTTGCCAGTTAAAAAAGAAAGGAAAAAAATACCCTAAAGAAAAAAAATACACTTTTTTTTTTTTTTGCAATTTTTTGAATTGGAAGAACCAGATAAACCAAACCACCCCCCAAATATTAAAAACCCAGGCCAAGAAGGTTTGGGCTCTTGAAGTTTTTTTTAATAACCTCCTGTGGGGGTGGGTAAAAACGCAAAGCTGGTGGGGTAAGAAAGGCCCGTTTGGTTGATATTTATTATTTTAGCCCCCCCCCCCCTATGTTTTAGTAGCCCCCCCGTGTGGTTTAAAGCCGTTATGGGGGGGGTTCCCCCCCCCCACCCCGTTAAAAAAAAATTCAAGTCCCCTATTTATTTGGGGTCCCCTAAACAACCCCCAACCCTCCTCCCCAGAAAAGGGAACCCCCACTCCCATCCCCAGTTTTTTACGGGACCCCCCACCCCCTGGCCCCCCTCTAAACCATTGTAATCCCATGGCTGCCTGGCAAATTTCTTCCCCCATTTCCCCTATACCGGTGTTTATAGGTTTGGTTCCCCCACTACTTTTTTTATTAAAGCTTTTTAGTTTTAACCTTTTTTCCTTCCCCCCCCCCTGCCCCAATATTGTACCCCCCCCCCCCCCCCCAATGGGTTTTGTGTTTTTGTTTTGTGGGGAATTCAATTTTTCCCCTGCCTATTTGCCCCCCCGTCCCCCCCCACCCAAGCGCTTTAAGCCCTTTATTTTTATCCCCAAACAAAAAAAAACACCCCTATTTCCTGGGTTTTTTTATTTTTTTTTTTCTTTGTTTTTTTTTTTTTTACCTGGTGTGAAAATACCTCCATTCCCCGAGGCCCGTGTCAAACCCGCTGCATTGTGGTTTGGGTCCCCCCCCTCCCGCCCCCTCCCCCCCCTCCCAATAAAAACCCTTTGAAGGGGGAAAGGGTGGTTTAATTTTATAAATTTTAATAATTTTAATTTTTGTTTTATTGAAGGGGCCCCCCCTCCCCATTCCCCCCCCTCCCCTGCCACCCGGGAACCAAAGGACAACCCCTGATTTTTTTTATTTTTTTTTTAATTTTTTTTTTTTTTTCCTTTCCCCCCCCGTACGGACAAGGAAACCCCCCGATCCCCCCCCCCCCAATGGATCCGAAGGGGCCCCCCAAACGTGGTGTTTTTTTTTTTTATTTTGTTTTTGTTATATGAAAAAAAACTTTTAGGGCAAAATACCAAGCTGGAAAAGCCCCAAAAGAAAAATGCATAAAATGATAAGTATTTGCCAAATAAAGAAAAAGGGTTTTTTGGGGGTAACTTTTTATAGACCCACCAAGGCCCGGCAAAAACTCTGAAAAAAAACCAATTCAAAAATTTGACCCCCGTTTTTCCGCCCGAAAATAAAAACACCCAAGAAAAAAAAAAAATTTATATGTTTTATTTTGGTGGGGGCCCCCTGGCCCCGATAGTTGGGGGGCAACAAAATGTTGGGAAAACCAACAAGATTTTTTGGCCCCTTTTATGTTTTGTAAAAAAACCCTAAAATGGTGGGTATTATCCCCCCACCCCACCCATGAACTAACCAATTAGAAGAATGAAATGCCCAAAGCGCAAACCCCCCCCCCAAGGTGGGGGGACAGGCCCCCCCCCCGGTATTTTTTTTTGAAAAAAAAGACCGCAAATTGGTTCCCAACCCCCGCCCCCACCCCCCCCCCCCCGTTGGGGGTGTGGGAAAAAACAAATGCACCCCCCCCCCCGAAAAAAAGTAACAAGCCAAGGCCCCCCGCCCCCCCCCCACGCCTCAATAAAACGGGGAACCCACAAGCCCCCCCCCCCAAAAAAAGAGTGCCCGCCTAGCCAGGCCCTCCACCGAAGGCCCCCCCCCCCCCGCGGGATTTGTTTTGTTTTTTTATTGGCCCTTACACCCCCCCCCCCCGCCCCCCCTGTGGGATTTTTTTTTGTAACAAAGAAAAAACATACAACGAAGGGCAAAAAAAACCGAAGGAAATTTTTTTAAACGAAAAAAAATAAGAAAGAAAAAAAATGTGTTTAATTCTCATTAAAAAAAAACACAAACAAAAAAATATTCCCCCCCCCACCAAAAAAAAACCGACCTTTTTTAATTGAAAAAGTGGGCTATTTGTAAATAAAAAAAGGTTTTCCCCCTTACCTGTTTCCAAGACCACCCTTGTTATATATTTTTTTATAAAGTTATATTTTTACTTTTTATGAAAAAGGGTTTTGTTCCTAAATGAAAAAAAAGGAAATAAAAAAAAAAAATGTTTCCCCCCCCACCACCCCCCCCTTGTTTTTGGGTAAGCCCACCCCCCCCACCCCCAACACGTGGATAAAAGTAAATCGGTTATTTCCCCCCCCCCCCCCCCCACCCCTCCCCCCCCCCACCCTGGGGGGGCCCAAAAAGAAGAAAAAAACCAAAAACATCAAAAAAAAAACGGGCCGAAGGAAAAAAACCCCTTCAAGCGTCCCAAAGGCCTCAAAGTTTTAAATAATAACACAAATAACAAAAATACAAAAAACAAAAAAACCCCCCCACCCCCAAACCCCCAGTTTTTTTTTTTTGAATGGTTTTTTTTATCTATTATAATAAAAAGAAAATTCCCTTTGGGGTATCAAAGTAACAGTGGGGGGATTAGGTTAGGGACATGACCCCAAAGGAAAATATTTAAATTTTTTATTTTAAAAAAAAATAGGAAAAAAAAAAAATAAATCAACATTAAAACAGCCTGATAAGTGGGACCCCCGTTAAAAATATAATAAAATAAAAAAGTTTTTTTGGGAGTTGGGGGTTGGGGGGGGGTCCCCTTTTTGGGTCCCCCCCCAATGGGGCCCCCCAACCCCCCCCCCCCCCAGTTAAACAAAACAAAAAAAAAAGGTTTTGGTTATTTTTGGACCCTTCTGTGCCCCTTGTAGGTCATAAAAACCAAAAAAACTAAAAACCAACAAGCTAGAAAGAATAAACCCCCATTCCCCTGCCAACATGGATTGTCAAGAAAAAACAAAACTAAACTTGGGTGCACATGGACAACCAAAAAACCTCCCAATTATATTAAAACAACCCTTTAAAATTGAAAAATCCCCTATTTTTTGAACACACACAGCACTCCCCCCCCCCCCCCCCTTTTTGGCTAACCCCCAAAGAAAAAGGTGTTTAATTGTTGGTATTGGTCCCCCCCCCCACCGCCCCCACCCCCCCCCCCCCAAAAAAAAAAAGAAGGGAATTTTTTTTGGTGGGGGGGTTGATAAAAAACCAAGAGCCCCCCCCCCTGTATATTATTGGGGGCCCGTAAAAAGCCCAAAACCTTTTTATTAAAGCCATCTTAGTACGCTGATCCCCGTTTTTATTTTCCCTTTCCCCCTCTTCCCCGTCAAACAAACGTTTGGGGTTTTTTAAATTGTTTTACACGACAGAAACAAAAATTGTTTTTTCCCGCCCTTTTTACAAGCAATACCCAAAATAAAAAAAAATGGTCCCCCCCCCCCCCCCCCCCCCCCCCCCCCCCCCAAAACAATTAAAAAAAACCCACACACCTAACCACAAAACAAAAACCCCTTTTTTTTTTACAACCGTACCACAACCACGAAAAGTTCCCAATTTTAAAACCCCAACCTTTGCCCGAAAAAAAAATCACCCCCTGTTGCGAAAGGGCCCAACAACAAGGCAACTTGGGGGCCCCCGTCAAAAAAGATATTTCCCCCGGGGTGTGGGGTGGGGGTAAAAAAAAAAAAAAAAAACCCCCGGTGGGGGGGGGTGGTTTTTATTGGGGGTGGGGGTTAAAAAACTACCCCCCCCCCCCAATTAACTTTTTTTTATTATTTTTTTCATTTTTTTAACCACAAAAAGGGCCCAACATACCAAAAATAAAAAATCCCTATTTATATTCAGTACCCAAAAACAACCAACCACAACAAATTCCCTTTTTTTTTTTTTATTTATTAAACGCCAAAACTACAAACCCAAAAAAAAAATCCTATATAAAACGTTTAAACAAAAAAAAATAGAAACATAAAAAAATCCCTATTTTTTTACACCAACAACGCCAAAACCAAAAAATTACTTTTTTTTTCCCCCCCGTCTTAAACAACAAACAACAAACGCAAACCCCAAACAAATTTCTTGTTTTTTTTTATGTAACGCCTAAAAAAAAAAAAAAAAACAAAAAAAACAACGGCATTAAACAAAAAATCGTTTTTATTTTTAAAAAACCCGCCAAAACCAAACCAACAAAAAAATCCCTGTATTTTTTAACCGCCCAACAAACCAAAGAACGACCCCAAACCCCAAAAATCAATTAAATGATAAACAAAAAATAAGCCCCCCCACCCCCCAATGTAATCAAAAGCACCAAAAAGACAATTGTGGGGTAGTGGTCCCCCTTTGTTTATCCCGTTTTTAAAAATCATTAAAAAGGACACTGGGGGGCAAAATATTAATACCTAAAAAAAAAAAAAACCCAAAAAAAGTAAACAAAAAAAAACAAAAATTTTTAGGGGGTTTGGGCAAAAAACAACTGAAAAAAAGCAAAGGCCTTTGGCCCCCAAAAACTACAAAAAAAACACCTTGGATTTAAAAAAAAATTTTGTTTTTTTTTTACACAAAAAAATAAAAAAGTCCCAATATTTCCCCGAAACCCAAGGATTATTTTTGTTTAACAAAAAAAAACCAAAAAAAATAATCCCCGAAAAAACCCCCCCTTTATTGGAACCCCGAAACCATGTTTGTTTATTTATAAAAAATAAAAAATATTGCACTAGAAGTTGTTTATTTGGATCACTCCCCCTCCCAATGAAATTTTATGGGCTCATACACACCCAAACCCTATTTTTTTTAATTTTTCCCCATGGAAAAAATTGGTAAAAAAAAAAAGTCTGGTTTTTATTTTGCAACTAATATATGGAATCCCCCAGTCCCCCCCCCCCCCCCCCCCCCCACCCCCCCCCCCCCCCCCCCCTCGGTTTTTGGTTTGGGGCCACCCCTCAGTTGTTTGAAAATAAACCACAAATATATTATGGTTATGGGGCCCCCATTATTTTTATTTTGCCGGCAAAGCCCCCAAAAAAAAAAGGAAAATATTAAAGAAAGCCAAAAAAAATTTTATCCAAGTTTTGGGTCCCCCCCACTAAATGCCCGCCCCCCAAATTTTTTGGCCCCCCCCAGAAAAAGTTAAAATAAACCCAAGTGTTTCCCAATATTGAACAAGGGGTAAACCCCCAAATCCCCCGTCCCCAGGAAAGAAAGAAAAACTAATTTTTTTGGGGGTTTAGAATATGTTAAAGAATATTTGAACCCCTTTTCCCGAAACCAGGTTAAAAACTTTACAGGGAAAAATATAAAACCCCCCCTATACCAAATTTTATCACCCCCCGCCCAAAAAAAAAGATGCATCCCGTGGGGGGGCAACAAACCCCATTTTGCAGTATTTCCCGGATATAAATATTTTAATATTTTATGGGGGGTAGGGCCCCCCCCCCAACAGAATCCCCTCCCCCCCACCAAGCCCCCCACGAACCCCCCCCACAAAAACCCCCCACAACCGCCCCCCTGAAAAAAAAAACCTTTATTTATTCCCCCCCTAAGATATTGGGTTGTTTGATAAAAAAAAAAAAATCCCTCATATTAAGTTAATTTCTTCCAAACACCCAAACAAAAAAAACACTCCCCAAAACGCAACCAAAAAATATAAAAACCCCGTTTTTTTTTATTGTTTGGGAATAAACCCCCGGCAAAGAAAAAAAAATTTCCATGAAAAAAATTTATTTGGGGCATAAGGTATTTTTTATTGTTATTTGTTTTTCCCCCAAAAAGTAGAAAAATCCCCCCCTCCCTGTTTGTTCCCCCCACCTCCCCCCCCCCCCACTCCACCCCCCCACTGGGAAACCCCCTTTGGTTTAGGTTATGTTAAAAAATAAATCCCCCCCTTTCAAAAAAAAAGAAAACAATCCCTGTCTTATTTAGGCCCCACCCCCCCCCACCCCCCCCCCCCCCCCCCCCCCCCAGCCCCCACCCCCCAAAATATGTATGTTTAGCCGTTTTAATGGTTTTATTTCCAAAAAACAATGTTGGTATGAAAACCACCCCCCCCCCCCCCCCCCCTTTTTTATTTTGATTTTATTTGGGTTGGAAACAAAAAAGACGTTTTAATTTTTAAATTAAAGCCCTTTTCCCCCAAGAAACCCCCTTTTGTTTGGAAAAATCCAAAAAACCTTTGTTAAATCAACTGGGGGGGAGGGGTTTCCCACCCCCCCCCTAAATATTTGATTTTTTTGGCCAAATACCAACAAGAAGTTTTCCCCCCCCCCCCCCCCCACCCCCCCACAATAAAGGCCGATAAAGCAAATAAAACCCCCTAAATTTGTTATCCCCCAAGATAGGGGGCCCGAGGGAAAAGACCCCCCCTTTTTTTATTTTGTTACCCCCCCCCCCCCCCCAGTGAAAAACCCCCATAACTTTTATTAATTTAAAACCCAAAAATAACAAGCCCCCATTCCCCCATGCCCAACAACGAATCCCAAAAATCCCAAACAAAAAAAACCAATTTGGCAAAGATCCCCATCAACCTCTTTGCAAATATTTTTTTGCCCCTTCCCTTTTCCATCCCCTGTAATTTTTTATGTTTTTTTATTTTTGTCACCCCCCCCCCCCCCCCCTTTTAGCCCCAACAATCCCCAAAAAAAAGCGTCCTTTTGTTTTATTAAAAAGGTATTTTAAAAATCCCGATTTAAAATTAAATTTGTTTGGTTTTTTTTTTCCACTTTTTCCCCCCCCCAAAAAATCCCCTTTCCCAATCATGGCCCCCCTTTTTTGTATAAAACGAATATAAGGGGGGGATAGCAATAAAAATGCTAAACCAAACCCAAAGGGGAGGTTCCCCCCCCACTCCAACCTGGTGCCCAAAGCCAAAAAAAAAAAAATATACAATTAAAACATACAAAAAAAAAATGCCCTTTTTTTAAAAAAAAAATAACAGGGGGGGAAAGGTTTTTGTTTTATTTTTTTATCCCCCCCCCCCCTACCCCGCCCCACTTTTTTTTTCCCTTTATTCATTTTTAATGTTTTTTTACCCTTTCTATAACTATTGGTTAGTGGGGGGGGGGGTTTCCTTTTGTTAAAAAAAAAAAACATTATTTTTAAATATTTCCCCCCCCCCTAAGGGCTTTTCTTTTATTCTACCCCCCATATTCCCATTAATGTTTAAAAAAACCCCAGTGAAAAAAAATAAATAAAATTTTCAAGTACCCACCTTCCCTGCCCAAAATAAACCCCACGCCCTTGGCTGAAATAATCCCCCCCTGGGGGAAAATAAAAGGACATTTTTGGTTTTTGAAAAGGACAAAAATTTTTTTAGGGAAAAAACTTAAAAATAAAGCCCCCAAAAAAATCCCGGAATGTGGGAAATAGGGGGCGAATTTTTCAAAATAAAAACTAAATGGAGAATATAAACCCCACCCCCCCCAAAATGACAAAGTGGGGGAAAAGTTTCCCCACTAAATAATTTTTGGTTAAACATAGTAAAAAAACAAAACAATTTCCCATTCTTATTTGGGAAAAAATCAATTTTTTCCCAAACATTTTTTATAAATTTTAGAAGGGCCCCCCCCCGTGTATTTTTTTATTACAATCAAAAATAAATTGCCCCTTGGTTAAAATGCTTAGAAAAACCCCCTAAAAAAATTTCCCCCAAGTAAAAAAAACCGTGGAGGGGGGGGAAAAAAGAAGTTCGCCCGTTTCCATTTTTTACCCATTTGTAAAAAAAAGCCCCCCAAACCAATTCCCCTATTTTAAAAAAAAAAATCTATTTATTTGAAGGGGGGGGGGTCCCCCCCCCCCCCCCCCCCAATTAATTTGGAAATTGATGCTTGGACAAAAAACCCCCTTTACCCGCCAGTCCCCCCCCCACCATAAAAACCCATATTTTTTTGGTTAGATTTTGTTTAATATTTCATTTTATTATTCCCACCCCCGAACCCCCCCCCCAATTTTTTTTTATTTGCACCCACCCGTTTGTTTTTTATTTTTCCAACAGCCCCCTTATTATTTTTTTCCCCCCCCAACCATTTATCAAAACCCCAAATGTTCCCCACAAGTTTTATACCATCTCAACAAAAATATAACCACGTTTCCCACATTGATTTGTTATTTATTTTTGGGACAGATTATTAATTTGCAAAAATTTTTAACTTATTTTTTTATGTTATTTTGGGTACAACTATTCCCCAAAGCGAAATAATTTTATTCCGGTATATTTTTTTTTTTTTTTTTTATTTTTCCGCCCCAAACGTAACCAAAAAAAATATTCCTGCCCCAAATTTGAGACAAAGCAAAATTCCCCCCCTGCCCACTAAAAATGCCACAAATTTTTTAAAAATAAGGCACCCCCCCCCCCATTGGCCAAAAAAGTTTATATTTTAAAATTAGGGGAAAAAAATAAAAAAAAACCTAAAATCTATTTTCCCCCCCCCCCCCCCCTCCCCCCCCCTCCCAAACCCCCCCATAACAAAACAAACCCTGAAGGAGTGGAGGAAAAAAAAAAAGCAAAAAGGAGAGATTAGTACCCACCACCCCCCAAAATAAAATTATTTTTTAAAAAAAATTGCAAGAAAAGGGGGGCCCCCCCCCCCCCCCCCCCCCTAAAAAAATTAAAATGGCAAACATTTGCAACAAAAAGCAAAGGAATTTCCCCCCCCCTCAAAATGCCACACACAGTAATTTTTTTTGTCCCCCCGAAAGACAAATTATGCCCCGGAAAACAAAAAACCTGAAACAAAAAAAATCGCTTTGTAACAAAGTTCCCAAAAAAGTAATAAAATTTTAGCCCATAAAAAATAAATACCCCTTTCCCCCAAAAAAACATTGATTTATTTGGGAAAAAAAACGTTTTGATTAATTATATTTTTTTGAAAAAAGTTCAAAAAAAACACAAATAAAACCTTTATTTTTTTTTTTTTTATTTTTGGGAGGGCAAAAAAAAAATATTGTTTGTTTTATTTGGCAAAAATGTTGGAAAAAAAAGCTGTTTGGAAAAAAAAAACACCCCCGTGGGTTTCCCCCCCCCAAAAAACAAAAAAAAATGGAAAAAAACCGAAAAATTTAAAAAACAGGAAAAAACTTTAAAACAAAACAAAAAAAAAAAAACCCAAAAATTTGGGTATTTTTAATATAATTTTTTTCTTTGGACAAAAACTGCCGGAAAAAAACGGGTAAGTTTCCAACCGTCCCACAATCCCCCCCCCAAAACAATTTATTTAAAAGACCCCCCCCCCCTCCCAAAAGGGAATTTTTTAAAGAATTGCTACACATAATTAAAGTGGGAAACGTTTTGGTAAATAACTAACAAACAAACGCTAAACCCCCCTCCCCCCCCTCCGTTATTAAAAAACCTACTTTGGGGAAAATATTGTTTTCCATTTTTTGGGCCAAAAAAAAAACAAAAGAAGTTTTTTGATGTGAAACACCCCCTTAAAATCGCCCCCCCCCCCACTAACAAAATAATTAAATTGTTGCAAAAAAAAATCCCCCCCTGAAAAAAAATAATTTACAAAAGAAGGGAACAAAAAACTAAACATACCATTTTGATGTTTAAAACTTAACAACCTCTCTAATTACAGTGCCCCCCCCCCCACCCCCCCCCCCCCCCCCCCCCCACTTTTTTAGTTAACCAAAAAATGTAAAAAACCCCGCCCCCCCCCCTCCCCCCCCTCGGATTAGCCCTTTAAAATTTTTAAAATCCAAAAATGGCCCCTTAGGACCAAAATTTCCCCTAAAAAATTTTTTACTCCCACCAAGAACCCAAAAGCAGATGTTTTTGGCAAATAGAAGTGTGGGGGTCAACAGATAATTTAAAAATTAAATCCACACTGGGGGGGTTTAAACAACAGAAAGAAGGTAAAAAAAAATGGAAAGGAAAAGCCCTAGTAAAAATAAATTAAAAAAATTTATAAACAAAGTACCCCCACAACCTAAAAAAGGACCAGTTAAAGAAAGAAAAAAAACGGCCCCGGAAGAAAAGAAAACCACCCCCCCTCCCCCCTGGGATTTTTTTTAAAAGGCATAAAAACATTTTTTTATGGCCCCCCTTGCCCCCCCCCAGTTTGATTTATTTTTGATAGGACCCCCCCCTTTTGTGGTGCCCAAACAAACTTTTTATGCCCCCCCTACACCCCCTTAATCTAAAAAAAACACGGGGCCCAGTGAATATGGGGAAAAAAAATTTTATTTTGGAAAAGTTTGAAAAAAACAATTTTTTAAAAACCGGAAAAAAAGTAACCCCTTTTTTAGAAGCCCCCTTGTTTTGGGGAAATATTTGCCCCCCCCCCACGAAAAAACCCAACCAAAAATTACAGAAAAAAAAAGAAAAAACAATAAGAGCAAAAAATTAAAATTTTCCCCCCAAAAGAACAAGTTTTTTTATTTGTCCCCAAATATTGAAAAAAATTTGAAATATTTGTTTGTGGGGGGCCTTGGAAAAATAAAAAATGCTGGGGGTAAAAAATTAAACAATTTTAATGGGTCAAACTAATTTGGAAAAAACACCCCCCAAAAGAATAACCCCTCGGCCTTTTATACCGTTTTTTAGAAAATTGGTTTGCTGCCCTAATGGAAAACAAATTCACCCCTGGGTTATTTGTTTTTTTTTGCCCCCCCAAAAACATTCAAACAAAAATGGGACCCCCCCCCCCCCAAGTAAAAAGAAATAATTAAAAGTATTTATTTTGGAAATTTTCAAAAAAAAGGTTTCTGAACCCCCAGGGCCCCACCCCCCCCCCGAAAAATAACTTCCTTTGGGTTTCCCCCCCCCCCCACAAAGGGGGTGGTATAGGGGGTTTTGAATTAATGTTATTTTTACCAACCCACTTAGTATTGGACAAACCATTTAAAAAAGCCCAAAAAAAAAAACCCCCCTGGGGCTGGGAAAACCCCCGTAAAAGAAAAAAAAGAATTCCCCCTCCCTTTTTTATAGAAAATTTACCCCGAAACCCCCAGGACCCCTAGAAAAATTGCAAACAAACAAAATTCATCAAAAAAAATGGGATTTCCCCCTGGGGTTCCCCCCCCCCCAAAAAACACGTATATGGCCCCCCCGTGATTGTTTTTGTTTTTTTAATTTAGGAAAGAAAGATAAAAATGTGTTATTTTTTTATTTTATTTATATATTAATTTAAATCACAAACCCCCCAAAATTCCTTCCAGAAAAAAAAAAAGTTTAAAATCAGTGGGGTTTGGTTGGACGCCTTGGTTTTGGGGGAAAAGAAACAATATGTTGGGCCCCCCCCCCCCCCCAAAAAAACCGGGAAAAGGGCCAAGTTCCCCCCCCCCACACGAAAATCAAAAAAAATATTTTTTTTGGGGGACAAACAAACACCAATGGTTAAAACAAGGTATTTATATTATATTAAATTTTTTCAGGAAAAAAAACAATAACATGGTACCCCCCGGAACAAAAACAAAAATGTTAATATTCCCATCCAACACCCTACAAAAATTGGTTCCCCCCCCCCCCCCTTATTTCACCCTAAATAAATTGTTTTTTTTTCCCCCCCCCTGCAAGTTTATGAAAAAAATTGGTATATGAATATTCCCCTGGCCCAATAGGGGCCCCCAAAAAAATAATTTAGAAACCCAAAAATTTGGGAAAATTGGCCCTTTCTATAAAATACCCCTTTTTTTTATTTTTTAACAGCCTGGCGAAGCAAAAAAAAAGCCCCCCATCAACCCAAAACAAAAAAAATAATATATTTTACCACCCCTCCAACAAACTCAAAAACCCACCCACCCCCCTGAAAAGGAAACATAGGGCCCCAAAACCAACCTGGATAGGGGGAAACCCTATGGGGAATCCCCAAAAGTAATTTTATTTTGGGGTTTGGCAAACCAGAAAAAAAATTTTTATTATACCCATCGCATTGGAAAAAAAAAGGGGTGGGTCCCCCCCCCCCCCCCATAATTTCCCAAATTGAAGGAAAAAAAAGTAAATACAACACAAGTTTCCCAATGTAATTTTAAAAAAAATAAACATGTGGGGGGGATACCCACACCCCCCCCCCCCCCCCCCCCCCCCTAAGGGTGGGGGACGGATTTTTTTTCATGGTATTTGTTTAAACACCAGTTTCGATCCTAGTATAAACACTTTTTTTATGGTTTGGTGTAAAAAAAAAAAAAAAAAACCCATCTTTGAACAATGTTTTTATATGATCAAATGGCAAAGGCCACCCCCCTCACCCCTTACTTGCCCACCCCCCCTTATTTTAGATTCCCCCCCTTTTTGTTGTTTTTTATTTTTTTTGTTTTTAATCAAGTATTTCCTATTTAATGTAAAAATAAAAAGGGCAAAAAGGCCCACAAACACAATAGTTTAGGGTAAAATGTGAAAAAAGCTTATAATATGGGGTTAATTCCCAATTTAAAAATATTTTTTGTTTGTGTTTGGGGGTGTGGGCGGGTTAAAAACAAACCCCCACCAGAAAAAAAAAATTTTTTGTGGTGTGGCCCGTTAACCAAAAGGAAAAATATAGTTAAAATGCCCCGTTGGGGGGGGGGACCGGTAAAAACCATAAAATAAAAAATTTATTTGTGGGGTTGGTGGGGGGTGTTTGGGGGGTAAAAAAGGTAAAACAAAAAAAATTATATTATGTGGCGTGGTGGGTAAAACTTAAGTATGTATTATTGGGGTAAAAAATATGTTAAAAAAACTAAAACGAAAAAAAAAAAAGAACAAAAAGGAAAAAATTTTTAATGTGGGGGTGGGGGGGGGATTGGCGTAAAACAGGATTTGGGGTGTTGGGTTGTGCGTAAGAAAAAGAAAAATTGGGGTGGGGGTTGGTGGGTGGGGGGGTTTTAAAAAAAAAACAGAAAAAAAAAAAAAAAAAGGTAAAAGTGATTAAATGTTTACAACCACAACGTTTTTTTTTTTTTTTGACACCCCCCCAACGAAATCCCTTTTTTTGAAACGCAAGTTCCCCCCCCCCCCCCCATGGCCCCCCCCCCCCTTCGAAAAAAATTTCCGCAAAAAGAGAACAAAAAAAAATAACCCTTGGGGACACCTGGTTGGGGTGGTGGGGGGTGCGTAAAACCAGTAAAATTTATGTGGGGGTGGGGGTTGTTGTACAAAAAAAAAAATAAAAAAAAAAGAAAAAAAAATTTATATGACCCCCAATTTTGGTAAATCCCTGTTGAATACCATGAACGAATCCTTTTGTTTGGGTAAATATCCCAAAAAACCGGTTTATTATTGGTTTAAAACGAAGAAAAAGAACAAAAGAAACTGGATCAAAAGATAACAAAAAAAAAAGAACGCCCCTAACAGGTGCTTACGCTCCACAAGGCCCCCCTCTTTCTGGTTTTGTACAACACACCCAAAAAAATTCTTCTTCCCTATATGTTTTTTTGACCACACCCAACCCCCTAGGGACCCCCCCCCCCCCCCCCCCCCCCCCCCCACCCCCCGCAAAAGGCCGATGTTGGGGTGTGGTCCCCAAAAAAAAAAGGCAAGAAATTCCAATTAATGTTAAAAAAAATGTTTTTTGGGGGGGGGGGTTTTTGGTTACCAGCAGTACACCCAACTCAAAAAAGTATTGGGTGGGTGGGCCTGTTGTAAAGCCATGGATTTTATTTTAACACCTAACCCAAAGGCCCACCCCCCATAAAGGGCCCACCCAAACCCCCCCAAAAACCTACCTGCCCACACCCCCCCCCCCTTGAAACCAAAGTAACGCCCCCCCACCACATTACCCCCGCCAAGCCATTTTGTTAGTTTTTATATTGAATTTAATTTATATTTTAATTGAAAATGGAATATTAAATTTGATTCTTCATATTAAAAATTTTTATTTAAAAAAAATTCCCCTTATTGGTCCCCCCCCAATTTCAACCACCAAAAACTCCCCCCACTGGTGGTTAAAAAAATATGAAAATACCTGGGAACATTATCCTAATTATAAAAAAAAACCAGGGTTTATGATTTTTGGGGGGTTTGTATACCCTATAAAAGACCCGTATTTTGAATGCCTTGGAAAGGGGAAATAAAACATTTTTTGTACTTCGGCCGGTAAACTTGCCAAAAGAACAAAACAATTTTTTTCCCCAAACCGATGGGGCCCCCCATTAAAACACCAGAAAAAAAACCCCCCCATTTATTTTCCCTCCATAGAAAATATAAACACCCTTCAACAAAAGTTAAGACCTAAAAATCAAACAAAAAACCCGCTGGGGAACAGAAGAAAAAACCCCCTAAACAAAGCCAGTTCCACCATAAAAAAAGTCTTCCCCCCCCGGAATTATTGTTTGGGATAAAAATTTTTGATTTTTAGGGGTATTGTTTATTTTAAAGAAAAAAAAAAACTTTTTCATTCCCCTTCCCTTTAAAAATTCCCCTTTCCCCCCCCCCCCCCCGTTTCTTTTTTTACCCCCCTCAATTAAATCCCAACCCCTAGTGGTGGTGTGGGCCCCAACCTCCCCGCGGGGCCATTTTCGGAGAGCCACCAAAAAAAAACAATATCTAGACTAAAAAACAAAAAATGCGGACCCCCTCCCCGTTTATTGATTGGGCTGGTAAATCCCCGATTTTTATGGCGGCCCCTTCCCCTGCGGGCCCTATTCTTTTTTTTTCACACGACCCTAAAAAGCGTCCAACATAAAAACCCGACCCATTTTAGGTGGGGGTTGGGCGACGGGCCCAATTTTTCCATTTCCCCTATCTTGGAAAACCACACCCCCATAATTTAAAAGGCCCCCCAACTTTCACCTCCCACTAGCCCCAGCCTCCCCCCACCCCCCACAAAACCCCCCACCCACAAAAAAATCCTTAAAACGTCCCCCGGCGAACTACCCCCAATTATATTCACCCCCCCCCCCTGGAATTTTGGTTCCCCCCCCCCCCCCCCCCCCACCCCCCCCCCCCAGAAAATGTTGGTCCCCCGCCTGGTTCCCCCCCTCCCCACCAATCCATAAAAACACCATGCCCCAAAAAAAGCCGCTGCCCCCCCTCCCCCCCAGCCCTGTTTTTCAAAACAAATTTGTATTCCCCCCCAACAATAAAACGCAAAATAAACCCCCCAAACAACCCCGTTTTTGCCCCCCCCTCCCCGCACTCCCACCCCCCAATGACGAACCCGTAAAAAACGGAAAATAAAAAAAACAAACAGTATATTCACACCCCCCCCCCTTGGGGGGTTTTTCCGCCCCCCCCCCTGGGGCCAAAATGAAAAGGGGGGGCCAAAAACCACCCCCCCTTTTTTTATCCCCTCCCCCCCATTTTTTAGAAGGGAGAGGGGGGAATCCCCCCCCAAACCAAGCCAGTTGGAGCCCCCCCCCCCTCGATTTGTGATTTATTTCCCCCCCCCCACCCCCACCCATATGTAAAAAAAAAAAAAACCAGAAGGTTGGGATTTTGTTGGGAAAGGGCTTAGCCGGCCCAGGAAAAAGGAAAAAAAGAAAAAACGGAGCCCAGACAACAAAATCAAATTCCCCCCACAAAAATAACCATGAAACAAAATTTTTTGCAGAAAAAAAAAGAAAAAAAGGGGTTAAAAAAAGGACTTTTAAAAAAAAAGTGGGGGACCAACCCCCCCGTGGACAAATAAAAATTTATGGAAAAAGGATCGCCAAGCCCCAATTGCCCAGAAAGTTAAACACAAAAAAAAAAAAAGGGCACAAAGACCACCCCCAAAAAAAAAAAAAGTTTTCTTGGGAGGTAGTTTTTTTTATTTGAAACCCCAACAAGTGGGGATTACATATTTTATTTTAACGAAAAACCCAAACTCGGGCCCCTAAAACCCAAAACCGCCTATTAAACAAAAAAAGTGGCCCCATTATAAAACCCACCCCACTTTTAAACACCCATCGTATAAAGACCCGTTATTTTTACCTCCTACGCAGGAAACAATTAATTCAAAATAGCCCCCCCTACCCTCATGGGCCCCCCTGGTGAAGGTTTTGTCCCCCCCCCCCCCTGGGGGTCATCAAAGAAATCCCAAAAAAAGCCAAAAAGTTATTCCCTGGGGGTTTCACCCCCCATTTAATAACCCTGAAACAAAATTGTGGGGGGGTCCCCCCACCCCCCCCCTTGGGGGTTGGTATTTCTTAAAAATCAAAAGCTAAAAAACAGTTTGGGAATTTTGTATGAAGGGTGTTTTTAAATGGTTGGTATCAAAATCCCCTAAAATATCTTTTTTTTTTTACAAACCCGCAGTCCCAAGAAGAAAAGTGGGGAAAAAATAAATCACAAAAAGGGTATTTAAATTATTTCCCCCCCGCATAACAAATGAACCATTATAGTTTTGATTTGGGTGGGGGGGGGGGGGGTTTCTGCTGAAAACAACCCTATGGGGGATTGTTTTTTTATTTTGAAACCTTTTGGATGTTTTTTGTATTTTTTTTTTTTTCCTTTGGGGTTTAGAAAAGGAATTTGGACAGCAAAAAAAAATTCCCCCCCATTTTATCCGGAAAAACTATAATCCCAAAATCAAGATTTTGAAATATTGATTTTTTTTTCCGCTGACAGATGGGGTGGGAGAAAAAAAAATATTATGGTATCTGGGGTTGATAATCGACCCCCTTTTGCACCCGGGTTTTGTTTTTATTAGAAAACCCCAGGGGCCCCACCCCAAAAATTAAACCCCCCAATTTTTTGAAATTAAAAAAGTAATACCGGGACAAGCCCCCGGTTTAATGGAAATGCGGAAGGGAAGTTTAAAGAGAACGAAAAACAACCCGCTCCCCGCCAAAAACACCGGGGGGGAAGAAAAAAAGTTCCCCGAGTCCCCCCCATGCCCTTTTTTTTTTTTTTGTAAACCCTGTAAAAACGGAAGGACCAAAAATATTTTTGTCTGTACCACCCCCCCCAATTTTTAAAACCCCAAAAAAATGATTTAATGGAGTGGAACCAAAAATTTTTTTTTTTTATAACAACAAAAAATTAAAAAACTCCCCTTGTTCGGAGCAAGTAAAACAGGCCCTACAAAAAAAAACAACCCTTATTCCCCCCCCCTTTCTCTTGCCCCTCAAAGACAGGTAATTTATTGACCCCATGGGGGTTTGGTTTGGGGGGGTGGGGTTGTGGGGGGTGGGGGGTGGTAAATGGGGTTGGAGGGGGGGGGAGCCGGTGGTCCCCCCCCCCTGCCTCCCCCTGTGGGGGGCCGTAACCCCCCGTGCCCCCCCCCCCCCCCCGGGCGGTTTGGTGTAAGGGATGGGGGGTTGAAAAAATAGATATAAATTTTTATTGTAAATGGTGCCCAGAACAACAAATTTTTGTATGCAACAATATGTTGATTTTTTGGCCACCCCCCCCCCCCCTCACCCCCCATTTGCCCCCCTGGTAAAAAAACCACGGGTTAAAAAAAAAAAATGGTCCACTTTTTCCCCCATATGTCCCCCCCCCTTGGGGACAACCTGGTTATTTGGACCCCCCAACCCTCCTTTTAATCCAGTAACCAAAACCCTATAGGTGGCCCACAAAAAACCCACCACTGCAGGGATTATTGCATTGACCGTTGTGGTAAATAACCCCCCCATGCCCCCCCTCCACAAAAAAACCAGCTACCAATCCTTTGCCACCCCCTGGGAATGGTACTGCCCTGGGAAAAACAACCCTCAAACCGCCATTACAACCCTTTATACTTAAAAATTAAATCTTATTTGTTTTTTTGACCAACAACGCCCCCCCTTTTTTTTTTTTTTGGGGCGGGGCCAAGAAGGTGTGGGGGGGGGGTGGGGGGGGGTGGGGTCCAAAGAAAAGAATTTTTTTTCTGGATTTTTGGGTTAAAAAAAAAAAACCAAAGGACCCCCCCTGTTTCACCCCCCTTTTTAGCCCCAAACTTTAAAGGCCCTTTTTTTTTTTATTTTGTTCCCCCGTTTTGTCCCTTTATCCTCTTCCGTAAAAACAAACGTTGGTTATTTTATTTTTAAATATACCACACCCCAAAAGAAAAATATTGTTCCCCTGGGTTATTTTTTTAAAACCAAAGAAAATACAAAAAAAAAATTGTCCCCCCCCCCCAAAAATATAACCAAACAAAAAAGAAAAAACCAACCAAAACCCCCAAAATAAAAAATTCCCCATGTTATAACGCCCCAACCCCGCCACAAAACAAACAAGTCCCCTGGGGTTAACGCAACCCAAAAATAAACCACCCACCAAAATTTAGGTAAGTTTACGCCCCCCCCAAACACAATCAACAATATAAAGTTTATCCCCTTATTTTTTAGTGTTAAAACGCCCCCAGAAAAACATTAATTTTTGAAAAAAAAACCCAAAAAAAAAAAAAAAAAAGCCTCCAAACAATGAAAAACCATGTTCCCCCCATGATGGGTTTTCCCCCCCCCCCAAAACGATGAAAAAATCAGTGGCATTTATTATATTTGTGAAAAAAAAACAAAAATTGTTTGGAAAAACAAATAACAACAAATAAAAAACCATGGGTTTTGTGGGATTTCCCCCCCCCCCCCCCCCAACTTTACCCCCCCTTGGGGTGGTTTTCTCAGAGGGGAGCCCCCCCCCCCCGTGTATTTTTGTATTTTTTTTTTTTCCCCCTTGGTATAAAAGGAATAAGACCCACCGTTTTTATTTTTGGGGGGCCCCCCCCCAAACATGTGTGGAACCAAATTGAAATGGAAAATGGTAGAGTATATTTTGCCCTAGGTGGGGGGGAGGGGAATAAGGTTTTCCCCCCATGTTTAATTTGAGGAATACCCGTGTTTTAAAAAAAATAGTGGTAGGGGTGGGGAGGAAGAGCAGTTCCCCTGTTATGGTGGGTGGGGGGTTGTTGCTTGGTGTATGGGTTAGTTGGATGGGGTTGGGGTGGGGAGGGGGAAAAGTTCCGGACTTTTTGTTTGGGGTGGTGGGGGGTGTTGGGGTTTTGTTTTTGGTGTTGAAGAGACCCCCCCCACCCGTTTCCCTTTTGGGTGGTTTTGGTGGGGGGAGGGGTTTGTGTGTTAGGGTTGGTGGTGTGGGGGGGGGAAAGGAGCGTCCCCCCCCCCCTTTTGGTGGGTTGAGGGGTTATTGGTGTGGTTGGGGGGGGGTGGGGTTGGTGGTGGGGGGGAGAAGGGGCGGATTTCCCCCCCCCCCCCTTGGGGTTTTGGGGTTTGTGGGGGGGGGGTGGGGGTTGGGGTTTTTGGGTGGGTGGGTTTTTTGTGGGGTTTGGGGGGTTGGGTGTGGGGGGGTGTTGGGGTGGGTTTGGGGGGGGGTTGGGGGGTGGGGTTGTTGTTGGGTGGGTGGGGGGGTGGGGGGGGGTTTGGGGTTTGTTGTATTTTGTTGTGTTGGGGGTGGGTGGGGGTGTTTTGGGGTTATGGTGTGGGGGGGGGGGTGCAAAACCCCCTTTGATTATTTGAATTATTATATAGGATTTTTTAATTTTCCAACCCCCCCCCCCCCCCCCCCTGGATTGGGGGTTTATCCAATAACCCCCCCCCTGGAAAAAGTGAAAAAAATTCCCCCAAAACTACCCCACCCGTTCCCATGGGGGAATAACTTGGGGTGAGTTTTGTTTTTTTTAAAAAAGACGTTGGGGGGGGTGGGGGGCCCCCCCCCCCCCGAAACCAACACCCGGAAAAAACCCCCCCACCCCCCACTGGTTCCAAGGCCCCTTTTAAAAATAACCAATTGGGGGTAAAAATGGCCCCCTTTATTTTTTTTCCTAAACGTCCCCTTAAGCAGGGTCAACCCCCCCCCCCACCCCCCCCCCCCACCCCCCTCCCCCCCCCGGTAAAAAAAAAAAAATAAGGGAAAGAAAAACCCCCCCTTTTGGTAAGGGGTTTTATTTTAAACGTTTCCCCCCCCCTGACAAAAAAAAGTTGTTGGGGGGGTGTTTTTAATGTGGGTTTCCCCCCCCCCACCCGGAACCCCGGGGATGGGTGGGGTTATTGCGGGGAAGAATTTATCAAAAAGGAGGTGCCCACATACTGGGGGGGCCCCCCCAAAAGTTTTTTCAAAGTTTCCCCCCCCGCCCCCCCCAGGCCCAGAACAGGGCCCCCCCTCCTGGGAAAAAAGCCCCCCCTAAATTTCACCCATTGGGGAAAAGCAAATCCCCCCCCACAGACCCCAGAGGAAAAAAAAATCAGGTTGTTCCAAGGCTTCCCCTTTAATAGAAAAAAGTTAAAAAAAGGTGCCAAAGTGGTTGGGGGGGGGTTGGGGTTATTTTGTTTCCCAAGTATTTATGCTAGTGCAAAGAAAAAACAATTCAAATAATGGAAAGAAGGGGTAGCCCCAAAAAAACAACTGAAAGCGCAAACCGCCCTTTTTTAAACAAAAAACCCCACTTGGTAAAGTTGGCCTGTGAACCCAACCAAAATTTCCCCCCCCCCCCCACAATTGGCAGCCCTTTACCAAAAATTTGTTATTAATAAAAGACAAAAAAAAACAAGGATTAAAACAAAATTATTTTTAATGATTTTTTTTGTTTTTTTTTGTGTTTTTGTGTTGGCAAAAGCCCCCCCCCCCTTTTTTAAGTCCCCAAGGACAGTCCCCCCCTACAAATTGGGAATTGAATAGGGGTCGAAAAACCATCACCAAGAGTGACTGGACGATTATGTTTCAAAAAACTGTTCCTCCCCCCCCAATGAAGAACTACAATACCCTGGTAAAAAACAATAAAAAAAAGTAATGGGAAAAAAAGGAAAAAAAAAATCCCAACAAAACAACATTTTTTTTTTCCCCCCTTTTCAAGAACTCCCCCCCCCGGAAAGTTGGGGGGGAACCCACGAAACCCTGAAAAAACAAAGGCAAAAAACAATAACGACTTTGAGTGTTTTAGTATGTTTATTTTATTATAATCCAAAGGCAGAGCCCTATATGCAAAAACAAAAAGAAAAGGAAAAAAAAAAAAATGTGGGGGGGACCCGAAAGGTTATAAATTAAGCAGCAAAAAAAAGGGAAATAAAAAGCAAGCACCCCCCACTTTCTGGCCCCCTCCCCCTACTTTTGGGGTTTCAAAATTTTGGTCCCCCCCCCCCCCTTTGCCCCCCCCACAACAAAACATACCAATGATTGCACTCCCCCCCGGTACCCCCCATTATGACCCTTTAAGAAAAAAAAAAAAACAATGGGAAAAAAAAAAATAGATTGAAAACATAAGGTGACCCCACCCCCCCCCGTTAAGCCCCCCCCAAGAAAGCCCAAATTTGGCATTATCCATTAAACCTGTTGGGGGGAAAGTCCCCCCCTAAAGCACGGGTAAAAACCCTTTTCCCAAGTTTGAAATTTTGGAAAAAAAACCAAGGAAAAAAAATAGAAGTGGAAAAAAAGAAAAACCCCCCCGTGGAAAAAAAAAAATCTCAACAACTTTTTGTTTGTTTTTGGAGGATTTTAAAAAAAGGCCCCCGGGCCACCTCCCAAAATTGGAATACCCCCATTTTTTTAGCCCCACCAGCCCCTTAAAAAAAAAAAAACCAAGCCCCACACAATTTTCCCCCCCCCCAGTTTTTGTAAAATTCCAGGTGGGGGTGAGGGTTTTTAATATTTTTTGTGCCCCCCCCAACCTGGTTAACAAATTAGCAAAACCCCCCGGTTGGGGTGGTGGGGGGGGGCCCATTTGGTGCCCCCCTTAAGCGAAAATAAGTCCCCCCCCCCCCCCTCCCCCTTGTATTGGAGGCACAAAAAAAAGTTGCCCAGTTTGGGGCCCGGCCCCATTCCCCCCCAAACAGAAAAATAAAGGATTGGACCCCCAGGCCCCGTAAAACAAACCCCCCAAGGAATAAAAAAAAAGAAGGGTACAGGGGGGGGGTCCCAAGGTCCCCCCCCCCCCCCCCCCCCCCCCCCCCCCCCCCTCCCCCCTAATCCCTTGCCTCTTCCCCCCCTAAGGCCCCCAGGCCCCCCCCCTGTTAACATAGCCAAACATAAAAAACAAAACCCGGGGGCAAAAAAGTGGCCCAAACAATCAGCCAAAAAAAAACAGCTATGTTGGGGGTCCCCCCCCCCCACTTGTAATTATTCCCGGCCCCCCAAAAAATGCCAACATCAGGAAAAGTTGTAAAGTGTTTTTATATCCCCCCCCAACCGGGTTTTGTGGGTTTTTTTTAATATTGGTGTCCAAAGGCAAAGAAAAAAAAGGGAAAAATACCTGAAGAACCATCGGAAAGAAAAAGCCCAACCCAAAAATCACCTGGGTAGAATTTTTGTAAAAAAAATAAATCCTTAAAAAACCCCCACCGGGGGGCCCCACAAAAACACAAATGAGACAAATAAAAAAACCCCCCCAAATAGCCATTGGAATTACATTAAAGCCCCCCCCCAGAAAAAATAGAGAGGAAAAAATAAAAAACAATCGGGTTAGAGGTATTTTAATTAACGCAAAATAGGCCCCCAAAAAACCCCCGAAGGGAAAAAAAAAACAAGAAACAAAACCATTATTTTAAGTGGATTTTTTCCCTTTTTAATTCCCACCACCCATTGATTCCAAACCCTTTTATAAACCAAGTGGATTTGGAACAATTATTTAGGGATAGTCAGGTCTGTTGGCTGGATATGAATGAGGAAAAACAAATCATAACAAGACACCATCCTTGGCCCCCATAACTCTGGGCCATAAGCCCACAGAAAGCTAAGCAGATAAATCTAATGAAATGTGACTCAAATAAATGGGGGCAGGCAACCCAATAAATATGGGAATTGGTATTTTTTTGTAGTGAAAAAAGTGGGTAAACTAATAATAAAAAAATTAAAAAAAAAAAAACCCGTTTTCCCAAACCCGAAAAAAAAGCCCACCGGCCTTTTGCCCCCCCCCCATTATTTTTTTTTTTTGTGGGGAAGACAAGAAAGGGATGGGGGACCCGTTCCTTTTGTGGGGGGGGTGGGGTTTTTCCCCCATCCCGGATGCCCCCCCGAATTGCCCCTTTACAAAACAAGAGAACCCCACCTCCCGGCCCTAATAAAGGCCCCTCAAGGGTTGGGGGAACCCACCTCCCCCCCCCCCCCCCCCCCCGACACCACCTGACTTTTTTAACCCCCCTCCCCCCTGAAACCCCACTTGGAGGACCGTTTTAAAGAATCCCCCCAAGATGGGCCCCGGTAAGAGCAGAACTTTGCCACAAATATATTATATTAGGGAAAAAAAAAAAACAAATCAAATGGTCCCCCCCACGAAACCCCCCTGGAATATAATGTTTTGCCCCAAACCCCCCCTGAAAAATAAAGGTGAAGGCCCCAAACACGTCCCTAAAAAAAGCAAAAAAAATGTGGGGGCCCCCCCCCCCCCCCACCCCCCCCCCCCCCCCCCCCCCCCCCCCCCCCCCCCCTAAAACCCTTGGCAAATGTTTTTGTTATTTTTATTTTTTATTATGTGATTTTTATTTTTTATTTTTTGAACCCTTATATGGGTTGGAGGGTTCATTCCCCATTTTTTTTTTTTCCCCCCCCAAATAATCCGAAGAAAGGGGAAGGTTGGGGGAGGGTTATTTACAAAATAATGCCCCACTTTGAACAAGCCCTTTTTACCCTTTAAAAGAAAAAAATAAAATAAAAAAAAAAAAGAAAAACCGGGGAAGCCCCAAAATGATTCTTGACAAACAACATTTGCCCCCCCCCCCTTACCCCACCTTGGGGAACCCTGGGTTTCCCCAAATACCTTGAAGAAAAAAAAAAGGCAGGTGGGGGGGTCCCACATCCCCCCCACCCCCCCCCCCCCCCAGCCATTAATATTTTTTTATTCACGCTAATTTTGAAAAACATTATTAGGGAAAAAAAAGAATAGTCCCCCCCCCCCCGGAAACGGTGCCCCGGGGGTATTTCTTTTTTTGGGGGAACGTCACTGAAAACAAAATGGGGAAACATATTGGCCTTCCCGGATGGGGAGGTGGGCTATGGTTGAATAGAAAAAACAGAAAAAAGGGCCCCCTGTTTTTTCCCCCCCCCAATTCTCACTGAAAAACCCCCCCCAAAAAAAATTGAACACCCCCCATCTACTAGATTGTTTTCCTATTTCCCCCGCCCCCCCGGGGAGGCGCCGAAAACACCCCCCCCAACCACTAACATCAAGGGGATCAAGGAACTTCCCCCCCCCCTTCAACGCCCCCAGGGGTACCCAAGCCCAAGAAAAGGAAAAAAGAAAAAGGGGTTGGGTGCTGTTTTGGGGGCAAAACATCCCCCAGAAAAAAGGCATTGGCTATATATCCTGTCAACCCAACACCCCCATTAGAAAACAAAAAAAGCCCACAAAGCCTGTACCCTAACAATTTCCCCCCCCCCCACCCCCCCTGAATAAAACCAGTCTGTTATGTTGTCCCCCTTTTCCAATTTAATGGTAAAAAAAAAGGAGAAATTGAAAGACAAAAAACATTTGGGGGGAACACATACTAACTTGCCCCCCAAACCCCTTTCCCCCCCCCTCGGCCCCCCCAATTGACCCCCCACCCATAAAAAATATCCCCCCCCCCGCCAAAAACCACAAAGGGGGCCCACAAAATTACATAAAAAAAAAAAAAACCCAAGACCCCCCTTTACAAAACCCCCCAAAATAAAAAGGGGAAAAAACACCCTGGGAGCCCGGCCCCCCCCCCCAAAACATCCAGCCCCCAAAAAAAAAGGGTGGTTTTGTGAGGCCCAATGGGGAGCAGGAAAATAGAAAGTTGGGGGAACGGAAATTCCCCCGAAAGGGAAAGAAGGGGGCCCCCCCCTCGTCACCCCCAGGAAATTTTATTACAAAAAATTTGGGGGTAGCCCCCCCCCCTTTGAAATAAAGGGGTAAAAAAGTCTTGATAAATTTAATTAAAAATA
This sequence comes from Knipowitschia caucasica, assembly GCA_964034765.1. Lineage (NCBI taxonomy): Eukaryota > Metazoa > Chordata > Actinopteri > Gobiiformes > Gobiidae > Knipowitschia > Knipowitschia caucasica. The sequence continues at coordinate 7,006,882 of OZ035842.1, read as the reverse complement.
TTGGTTTTATTATAAAAATGGTGGAATTATTTATATTTTTTTTTTCCCCCCCCTAAAGAAGGCCACACCCCTTTTTAAAAAAAATTTTTTTTTTTTTGATTTTTTTCAGTTGGGCGACCAAAACGGGGAAGTAAAAGCCAAAGTTAAAAAAAGAAAAGGATTTTCCCTTCCCCCCCCCTCAAACAAACCCGAAAAAAAACCCCGGGGCTAAATAAAAAAAAAAAAACAACATTTTTCAAAAAAGCGGAAGAAAAAAAACCCTTCCCCAAACCCCGAGTATTCATCCTCCAGAATATAAAAGTTGCAACACACAAAAACCCATTTGGGGGGGGAGTTTGTGGGCCATTGGGCCCCCCCCCCGCCCCTTTCCTATGTTAAAAATTTTGGGACCAGGTTTTTATGGGGGATTAACAAGCCCCAAGGGACCCAATTGCTTGTTTTTTGGTTCCACCACCCCCCCCCGCCCCCCCCCGCCCCCCCCCCCCCCCCCCTCACCCTGGGGAAAGTTGTTAAAATTGCCTAAAAAAATATATTTTATTATTTTTTATTTTAATAAAATTTTTCCCTCCCCCCCTCCCTAAGAACCCGTTTTAAGACTAAAGCCCCAATGGGGTTCCCCCCCCCCCCCGTCCCCCCCCCTTGGCCAAAAAAATCCCTGAGTTTGAAAATGCCCCCCCCCCTAGGTTGGGAGACAGACCCCAAAAATGAAAAACCCCCACCCCCTATCCAATACAGAAACCCCCTGTGACAAAAAAGGTTTCCCCCCTGGGACAACAAGGTTCCCTTCCCACTTATGCCCCTGTCACCCACCCCCCCCCCTGGCTATTTTATACTGCCCCACCCCCCACCAAGAAATGGGGAATCAACCCCTTAAGCACCCCCCCCCCCCCCACCCCTAACCGGATACATGGGAACATAGTTTTGGCAATAAAAAAAATTAAAAATGTATACTATAGTCCCCCCCAAAAAAAACAAAAAAATTAGAAAAAATCACTTGCAAAATTATTCGAAAAAACCAAAAAAATCCTCAAAAATAAAAATTCCCCCACCTCTTTTTTTTAAAAAAATTGTGGGATTTTTCCCCCCCCCTATTTTAGGGGCAAAACTTGTTGTTTATTCTTGTTTTAAATAAAATTAAAACACAAAATACTCCCCCCCTCCCCCCGTTCTCCTAAAACAACACCCCAAACATCAACAGGAAGGGAAGGGGGAAGGGTGATAAAAGAAAGGAGGGAAAAAATTTTGTAATAAAAAAAACAAAAAAACAAACCCATGTCCCACCCACCCCAACAATAAGAAAAAAACCAAAAAAAACCAAAAAAACTAGAAAAAATTTAAAAGGAATTTTAAAAATTTTTAGAAAAATATTGTTTTTGTTTTTTCCGGAAATTGGGGCCAGGTGGGGGAAACAGTTCCTAAATTTATTTTTTTTTTGAAACCAAATAGAAACATTTAAATTATGCAAATTGGGGGCCCACTTTCCCAAAAAAAAAAATGTCCCCCCCACCCCCCCCCCCCCCCGGTTAATGTCCCCCCCTTTAAAGGATCCCCAAAAAAAATCCTTTGGTGGGTAGGGGCCCCCCAAAAAAATAACTTTAAAATTGCAGGGACCCCCAGCCAAACTAAGTTTGGAAAGAACCTTTTCCCCCCCCCCCAAAGGGAAAAAAAATAACCCTTTTTCCCCCCCCCCCAAGTTCTGTTGGTTTTAAAAAAAAATTGAAAAAAGGGTTATGTTTTTCCCCACACCCACACCCACCCCCCCCCCCCCCCCCCCCCCCCCACCCCCCCAACCTCCCCCCCCCCCCCCCCCATTTGGCCCCCCCCCCCCCCCCCCCCCCCCCCACCACCCCCACCCACCCCCCCTGTGAGCCTATCACAAAACAAGGCCGCACCCCCTTTTTCCCCCACCTCAGAATATTGTTGGCCCCAAAAGAAAACAAAAACCCAAATGGCCCCCTAATTTTTTTGTTAGTTCCCCCCCCCCCCCCCCTTTTACAACTTTTTACTTTTTAAGGGAAAAAAAAGGGCAAAAAAAATAAAAAAAAAAAAATAATAAATTTTAAGCCAAAAATATAACCCAACCCTCCCCCCCAGGGGTGTTGATGGAAAATAAACACCACCCCATAAAAGGGACACAAGCCCCCCCTGGGGCCCCCCATTAGTAAAACCCCCCCCCCACCCCCTGGGGATTTAAAAAAACACAATCATCTTATTTAAAACCCAAGAATATGGGGCCCTCCCCAAACTGCCCCTGACCCCTAAAGACCCCAAAGGGGGTGGGCCCCCACATTGGGAAAAGTTTGGGGAAAGGTTTTTTGTTTTTTGAAAAAAACAAAGGTTTCCCCTTTCCCCCATCCCCGCATTTTGACAGTTTTTTTAGTTCCTTTTTTTTTAAAAAAGCCCGTTCCCCCCCGTTTAGTAGAAAAGAGTAATATAAAAAATAATCCTCTTATCCCCTTGCTCCCCTCGCCCTGGGTTCCCCCCCAACCCCCACCACCCCCCCCCCCCCCCCCCCCCGCTAAAAACAGAAAAAAAACTAAAATAAAAAAAAAAAAAAAAAATTACAAAAGTTTGGGCCCCCCCCCCCCCCCCTTTTTTTTTAGGGGGAACAAAAAAAAAAAACATCAACACATAAATTTTAAATTAATATTCAAGGAAAAAAATTACAAAAAAACCCCTTTTTACAAAGGGAACCCCTTTTCAAAATTTTTATTTTTGTTAAACATCGCTGGTCCCGAGGGGCCCCCCTTTCCCCCCCCCCCCCCCCCCCCTTTTTTTCCCTTTACCGACAAAAATATCCCCCCCCCCCACCCCCCCCCCCCCGTCCCCCCACCTCCCCCCCCCCCCTTCCCCCCCTTTGCCCCCCCTGCCGTCCCTGGGGCCCCCATCCACAAACCAACCCCCCTTGGCCTGCGTGAAAAAATGTATATTTTTTGGCCCACGCCTCCCCCCAAAGTTGTTTCCCCCCTCTGGGTAGTCCCTGGTTAATATTTGCCCCCCCCCTGGTGGGACAAAAATGCCCCGAACAAAAAAAAAAGTTCCCCCCCCCCCCCCCCCCCCCCTCCCCCTCCCCCCCCCATGGCGCCCCCCGAAGGGAATAGTATGGCCCCCAAGTATACAAATTGTCCCCCCCCCAACCACTCCCCCACCACCCCCCCCCATTTCATCCCAAAATATTCCCCCCTCTATATTGCATAAACATATTTTGAGAACTAAAAAAACTTGTTTAATAGCAAACCAAATAAAAGTTAGCCCTGAATTTTGTGGTTTTGGGTGCCTTTATTTCCTAATAGTTTATTTTTTTTTGTTTTGGTTTGTTTTGAGGAAAAAATTAGCCCCCAAAAATACCTCCTTTTTGGAATGCCCCCACCCCCCCGCAAAAAAAAAACCCTAAAAAACCAAATCCCACCCTTTTGGGACCTAACCATATCCCTACACGTGCCGCGTGTTGTGCGCGCGAGAGGAGTACCAGGTCCACCCCCCCACCTTGGGAAAAATCGCCGCCCCCGCTGATGATGGGGGGTAAGTGGGGATTCCCCCACCCCCCACCCCACATGGCCCACCGGACGTTCCCCCGCGGGGCAGCGCGGGGTGGCCCCCCCCCGGGGGTAAAGAAAAAAAGATGTAGATTTTTAAAAACAAAGGGTTTTTTAAGGGTCCCCGCCAAGGAAAAAGAAATGGTGGGAAAAACAGGCCCCCCCCCCCGCCGCACCCCCTTCCCCTGGTTATGGGTTGTTTCCCCCTCCGGCCAAACCACCCCCTGAGTAACTCCCCTTTGGGGGTGCCGTCCCCCCTGAAATCCCCGAAACCTAATCCCCCCCCAAAATGGTTTACCCCCAGGATAGTACCGAAAAAAAGAAAAAAACCGCCAACTTTTAGTCCTGAATCAGGGAGTATGGTCGTATTTTACCCCCCTTTAAAAATTTGTGTCAAATATGGCCACACGTTTTTTTTAGAAATGGGCCCCCCCCCGCCCTGTGGCAGGGGCAGCGGCCTCGTCAAGCACCAGTCTTTTTTGTTTCCCCTTCCAAGTTTTTTTTTGGGAAAAAAAAACAATGCACCCACCCCCCCCACCCCCCCCCCACCCCCCCCCCCTCCCCCCCCCCCCCCCCCCCACCCCCCCCCCCCACCCCCCCAAAAGCCCAAAAAAATTTGATCCCCCCCCCCCCCCCACCCCCCCCCCCCCCCCCTCCAAAGAAAAAATTGGGGAAAGTCCCCCCCCCAGGTCCCCCCCCCACCCCCCCCCCACCCTTTTTTACTTCCACTTAAAAAAGGGGATTTTAAAAAAAAGGCTGTCCCCCCCCCCCCCCCCCCCCCCACCAGTTTTGGACCCAAATTTCCCCCGTTTTTTGAAAAAATAAAACCCCCTTCAAAAAAAATACTTACCCCCCTAACCCCTTCCCCGTTTTTGAAAAAAAAAAAATGAATAAAACCCGCAACAAAAACAGAATCCCCATACTGGCCCAAGTATAATTTTTTAAAGAAACCAATTTTGCTGTTAGTAAAACCCCCGTTTTTGGGCCCTCCACAACTGTTTTAATTAGGGTTTTTTTTGTTTTTTTTTTATTTATTTTATGCCCGTATACATTTAAAAAAATTTGCCCCTGTTTTACCGAACCAAAAAATAACCCCCCCCCCCCCTCCACCAAATTAATGGTAGGGCCCCCCCAATCCAAGGGCTTCTCCTTAGACGTCACACCCACCCCCCCCCTCAAAAAGTACCCCCCAAAAGAAAAAGGGGGATGGCCAAGGGTTATACCCCGGAGTATGGGGGTGTTATTTCCCAACTTGGGCCCTTGGTTTTGTTGCTGGCCCCCCGGAAAGGGTTTCCCACCCCCCCTGAAAGGGGGCGCAAAGAAAAAAAAAGAAATAAACAAACCCCCAAAAGCGAAAAAACGACCCCCCCCCCCCCACAACCCCGGCCCCCCCCATATTCGTCCCATTACAAAAAAACAAACGCCCAAAAGCCCCGGCCCCCATCTTATTAGTTCCCCGTTTATGTTGGGAGGGTTTTTTTTTTTTAATAAAAAAGTTTATTTTTTTTTTTTTTTATTAATTATCTCATCAATAAAACTTATCCAAATATGGCTCCGCCATCCCCCGGCACCCCCCCCCCCATTTTTTTTTAGAAAAGTTCCCCCCCCCCAACATTACCCCCAAGGAAAAAACTAGTTCCAGCCCTATCTATTTTTTTCCCCCTGAGGGCCCACCCGTTTAAAAGGCACCCCCCGAAGTTTGTTTTTTTATTTTTTTGAGGGCCCAAGGAATTGGGAAGTTTTTTCCCCTTGTTTATATAAAAAAATGTGAATTTATTGGTTTTTTCCTTCCCCACAAAAAAAAAAACACAAAGAAAAAAAAAAAAAAAAAAAAAAAAAAAAAAAAACAAAATAAAAAAAAAAAAAAAAAAAAAACAAAAAACCCCAAAATTAAAAAAAATTCCCCCCAGCCCCCCAAAAAAGAACCCCTGAAAAAAAAAAAATAACCCGGCATATATATCCCCCCCAATCCCCAACTGAAGGGTTTATTTTTTTAAAAAAAGTTTGTGGGAAAAAGGAAAAAAAAATAAAGGGGAAAAAAAAATCCTTAAATTGTTAAATTGTTTTTCCACCAAAAAAGTTTTTTATTATTTCCCCCCTGCGTTTTATTTTTTTTGCTATTTTCCCCCGTTTGCAATTAAAACCTACTACCGACCCCCCATTACCCCCTCCCCCGAACAAAATTTTTATTTTTTTATCCCCTATTGGCCCCCTAAATGTATACAAAAAATCCCCCCCAAGCCTTTTTAAATTGTCCCCCCTCCACCACCCCCCCCCCACTATCCCAAAAAGCCCCGGGTTTTGGTTTTTGTTTAAAGTTTTCAACAGGGGTGCCCCCCCCTCCGGGTTATTTTTCCCCCCCCCCCACACCCCCCCCCCCCCCCCCCCCCCCCCGCCCCCCCTCCATGAAAATTCCCCTTTTTTTTTCCACCTGCCCCGTTTTTTTTGACAAAACCCCCCCCCACCCCCCCGTTGGGGACCCTCCCCCCCCATTCCCCCCCAGCAAAATGCATTTTGATTGCCCACCCCCCCCACCCCCAAAATTAAAGACCAAAACACTGCTTTTTTTTTGCTTGGAAAAAGCCCAATTTATTGTCCCCCCCCCCCCCCGGTACAACAAAAGGCCCCACCCCCACACTGGGGGGCCCCTTTAAAGGGAACAAGAAAGCAGGAGGGGGGGTAAAAAAACCCCTTGGAAAAAAAACACCCCCTTATCAACTAACATCTTAAAACCTGTTGGATTTTTATTTTTTTTTTTAGCCCCACTGGGGGCCCCCCCCCCCCCCCCCCCCACAAATCTTATTTCCCTGTGGAAAGGCCCCGTGCCCACAAAACCGGCCTCTAACCAAAAAAATGGAAAGCCACCCCACCCCCAAACAAGACCCCCGTGCGCGCGCCGAGGGGAGAGAGTCCCCCCCCGCGCTGCGAGAGTAGAGGGATGTCGATTGCGCGCGCGCGAGAGCGCGTGAGAGAGCGCCGCGCGCGCGCACGAGTTTGTCCCACCGCCCTTAAATTCAAAGTGGGGGGGGGTGGGGGGGGGGGGGCCCACAAAAAAAAACCTTTCAAACTGGAAATTTTTTTTTTTTTTAACTGGGGGAATTATTTTTTTCTTTGGCCTGTTAATTTAATTTTAAAAAGCCCACCTTGGGATAAACAACAACTAAAAAGTTTATATCCCCCCAATGGCCGGCCTTATATAAAAAAAAAACACCACTCCCCCAAAAAAAATTTTTTGTTGGCCCTCAAAAAAACGGTTAGTGTCCCCCCACCGTAAATTTTCCTGAATCCAAATCCCAAAACTGAAGAAAAAAAGTTTTTACCCGTGCCCCCATAATATTTTTTAATAGAATTTTTTTCCCAACCAGGATTAAATAAAAACAGAAGCCCCCACCCCCAATGCTTTCCCCCCCCCCTGGTAGACCGCCACCTTTATTTATCTTTCATATTTTTCCCCCCCCTAAATTGTATTTTTTCCCCTCGGGTCCAAACAAATTTTGTAACAAAAACTAAAAAATACAAACAACCGGGGAACCATTTTATTTTTTGTTTTTGGGGTTGGGCCGAAGGACAAAAAAATGTGAAAAAAAAAAAAAACCCAGTGAAAAAAAGAGCCAAAAGAAAAAAGTGGGGACCCCCCCCACACCCCCCCCCCCACACCCCCCCTCAACCCTCCCCCCCCCCCCCGTCCCCTTGCCGTGTAAAAAAAACCCCTTTCCCCCCACTTCAACACACCCTTCCCCTCCCCCCCGCCCCCCCCAAACAAATTAGATTATTCCACACCATCCTTTTTTTTTTTTTTGCCCACAACCCCCTAATTGCCAATGAAATAAAAACATCCCCCCTAAAAAATTTTTGGGCCCCTTTTGGGGGTATTATTAATTTCGTTCCCCCCCCTTTTCCGAGGGGTCTTTGGAAGGAAAAAGGGTTTGGGGGGGGGGTTTTTTTTTTTGAAAATTTTTTTATTTCCCCTTTTTTTTTTCCAAACATATAAACACCCTTTTTTTTTTTTTTTACAAGGTTTTTTTTCTTTTCCCCCCTTGAAAAAAAAAAACAAGTTGTTTTAAAAAAATCGTACCAAAATGAAAAATCCCTTTGAAGTTCCCGAAAAACCCCCCTTTTTTTCAAAAAAAAAAAATCCCCCAAATTTAAAAGGGACCCCCTCTTTTTTTTGGAAAAAAAAAACTCCTTAAAGCCTGGGGCAACAAAACAAAAAAAAACCCAAAAAATAAAAATTTTTATTTTGGGTTAAAAAATCCAAATTTCCCCCCCCTATATAGAAACCCCAAATTTTTGGGGGGAAGTTCTTTGAATAACTATTATTTTAATGGGGGTTTCGTTTCACCCAGCAAACCCTAGTTTTTTTAACCCAAAACGTGTGGGGGGTTTTTATTTGTTATTAAGCGGGGGGGGGGGCCCCGCGTTTCCCAAAAGTTGGTGGTGGCCCCCATTTCCCCGCTTCGCCATATGGGGATATAATTCTTTTTTGCCCCAAAGCCCCCCACCCCCCTTAAAAATAGAACCAACCCAAAACCACAACACTTATATGCCAAAAACCTTTTTTTTTTTTTATTTCAAGCCAAGGTAACACCCCTTGAAAAAGTTTCCCCCTTCCTTGTTTTTTTATTTATATTTTGGTTGGGGCCCCAATGCCTCCCCCCCCCCCCCAACATGGGATAATATGGCCGTTTCCCATGGCCTGGCCCTGGGTGGGACCGGGGACAAAAAAAATTTAGCCCCCCCAAGTGGGGGGGTAGGGGGTGGGGCCGCCACCCCCCCCCGATTTTGCTGAATTAAAAAAAATTTCCCCCCCGCCCCAAAACCCCTGAAACACCCAAACCAAAGGTTTTTTTTATTTTTTTGCCCCGAACCAAACATAACCACCCCAAATCTGATTTTTTTTTTTTTCAGGAAAAGGTAAACCTCCCCCGGGGGTATTCCACCACCACCCCTTTTTTTATAACCATTAAATTTTATTTTTTTATTTACAGAGAAAACTGCCCAAAAATAAATAGTAAAAACCCCACCCCCCGTATTTAAAAAAGAAAAACAAAAGCCCCCAAATTTTTAAAAAATAACCCCCCCCATTTGAAATTTTATTAAAGCCCCCCTTTTTTGGGAAACCCCTCAGTGGGGGTTTTTCCCCCCCCCGGGAGGTTTATTTGTTGTTTTTTTTTATCCGGGCCCCCCCCCCCTAACTCCCCAACGTAAACAAAAACCCCCTAATATTCCCCACCCCCATTGAAACACGTTTTTTGAGTGAAATTTTTCCCCTCCCAGGTTTTGTTTTTATGGAAAACCCAAAAAACAATCAAGAACCTCACCCCCCAAAGGATAAAGTTTTAGCAAAATAACAATGTGCACCAACAAAAAACGTCCTAAACACAGCCCCCAGCGCCCACTCAACTAAACACAACAACACCCCCCACCAAAAAACCCTACCACACCCACCCACAAAAAAGAAAAAAAGAAACGCGATTACTTCCCACCGCCTTCCCACCCCCCACCCTCCCACCCACACAGAAAAACAAAACAAAACCAACCACCAAACCACCCCCACACAAAGAAAAAAAACAAAAACCACAAAACCACCAACGACCCCCCTCCCACTCCCCCCCACCCCCCCACGCACAATAACCCACACAAACACCCGTCCCCCCCCACCCGAAATAAACAATGGCAACCCACCTTTCCTCCCCAACCCAGCCAAAAAAAAACCAAATTTCATCCCCTTCCACCCCAAACAACCAGTTGCCCCCAAACGGGGGGGTTGTGGGGGTTTTTCCCCCCACCCCCCACCTACTCCCCCCCCGCCCCTACCCCCCCCCCCCCCCACCCCCCTACCCAAAGAACGCCCTTTTCCCCCCCTCCACCCATGGAAAGCACCATGGGGGGGGGTAAAGTGGGAAAAAAAAAACAACCCAAAAACCCCCATTGGTTTATATTGATTTTATTTGTTTTGTGTTGTTTTTTTTTTTTTTTTTTTATTCCTCCATAGTTGTTTTTTTTTTTAAGTTGGTTTTTTATTCAAAAAAGCCAACACCCCCCCCATTACAGAAAAAAACATGGAAAAAAACACATCAAAAATAAAGACCCCACAATTTTTTAAATATCCCCCCCCCCCAAAAATATGTAAAAAAAACAACAAAACAAAATAATAAACATATAGGAGGGGGGGCCCTTACTTAAAAATATAGGTGTTGTGGTGTTGGTTGGTGGCCGTAACAACACCAGAACAAAATTATTTTAATGGTTTTGGGGGGGTGGGTTTGGGTAAAACCAGAATTTGTTTTTAGTGGTTTTTGTGGCCGTACAACCCAAGAAAAATTTTGTTATTGGGCGTGCCCCGTATTTCAAAAACAGATTGGTGGTTGGGGTGTTTGGGAGTTTTTATTAAAAACAATTTGATACATTTTTGGGGAAAATCGGTAGACACAAAAAACAGAAAAAGACAAATCCTTTTTAGTGTGTTGAAAAACAAAGAAAACCAACGTTTTGGTAAAACAAACGAAGAGACAAAAGGGAAAAAAAACGGAAAGAAAAAAAAACATGCCCAAAAAAGGGTGAAAAAGCCCCCACAAGGGCCCATTACCTGGTGGTTTGGTTGTTATTTTACTAAAAACAACAATAACGAACCCCCCTCTCTTTTTATTGAACCCCCACCTTGCCACCCCCCCCCTTGCCCCCCGCAAAAAAAAAGAAGCCCCCCGGGTGGGGGGTGGGGTTCCACCCCCCAAAAACAAAAACAGAACAAATTTTTTCCCCCCCCCCCCCCCCCCCCCCGAAAGTGTAATAAAAAAAAAAAAAACAAAAACAAAAATAAAAACAACAATTTTAGTTATGTTTGTTTTGACCACCAGCCCTTACACAAACCAAAAACCCCAAGCATAGAAGGTAAGGCCCCCCTGTTTTGTTAAAAAAAAAGCCCTTTGGTTAATTTTTTATTTTTTAATAACACACCCTGCCAAAAAATAAAAAAGGCCAAAAAAACCAAGCCCAAAGAAGGTTTTTTATTTTTGTGTTTGTTTTTTTTTTTGTTTAGCCCCAAACTACAAAAAAATATAAGTGTGGTTTAGACTGCCCCCCCAAGGAAAAAAAAAGGAGGGGGCCCCCCCCCCCCCCCCCCCCAACCCCTATATATTTTTCCAACAGCACCGAAAAAAAATAGGTACAAAAAAAAAATCCCCCCCCCCCCCAAATTTTTATTTTTTTTTTTTTTTTACCGGAGGTTGGTAGTTTTAGAAACAGCCCAAAAAAGAGCCCCACCCGCCCGTCCCCCATCAAAAAACCAACAATATGTTGTGGGGTGGGCCCCTACCAATACCAAATTAACCATCCCCAAAACCCCCCACAAAAACACCCCTGTTTCCACACCGGCCGCAAGAAAAAAAAAAAAAAATCGTTACGACAACCCACCCCCCGAGCAAAAAACTCCCCACCCGCCCCTCACCCCACTGGCTAAATTCCCCGGTTTCCCCCACCCCCCCCCCCCCCCCCCCCTGGGAAAAAACAATCAAAGAAGGAGTTGGTTATATATAAGGGGTGGGCCTCCCCCATCCTTTCAGACCAGCAATATAGTTTTATTTTGTAAAATGTTTCCACCCCCCCCCCCCCAAATCAAACAATTTTTTGAAAATAACAAAAGGAACAAAGAAAAAAAAAAATTGGACCTCCTCCGATAAAAAAACAGTTCAAGACAAAAAAAAAGGGCACACCCACTGGACACTTCCATCGACTCTACCCCCCCCGGGTTTTTTGGCCCCCCCTGGGCGCATTTTTTCCGGTTTTTCCCTACCCCTTCCTTTTCGCTATATGTTCCATACCCCGCATTCCCCCCGGTTAAATAAAACCTTTGATTTTTTTTTTTTTTTAATCCCCCAAAGTTGGGGGGTATTTTTTATTTTTGGACCCTGGTTTTTTTTCCCCCCTAAAAAAAAACCCGGGCCCCAAAAAGTCCCCCCCCCCCCCCCCCCCCGAAACTAACACCAGAAAAAAAAACCCCAAACCTCCAAAACGTGTTTCCCCCCAAGGCGAACCCCCCATCGCAAAAATTAAAAAAGAAAAAATAAAAAAAGTTCCCTCCCCACCCCCCCCCGAATAAAAAATAATGAAATTGCCATTTTTTTCCCCAAAAATCCCCCTCCCCTTAAACCCAGAAAATAACAAGAAACTAAATCAAAGTTTTATTTAACCTAACCCCCCCCCAAGTTGGTATCCAAAACCCCCCTTTTTGTTAATCCGAAACCCCCCCCTAATGAACATTCCAAACACTTCCCCCTTCCTTGGGGAAACCCATAGACCCCCCCGTTTATTTATAAAAAAGGTAAAACAGATAAAGACAATTTTTTTTTTTTTTGTCGGGACACATAAACACCCCCCCACAAAAACACCCCCCCTACTTATTTTTAAAACAGCTGGGATTTTTAAAGAAACCCAACCCAGAAACCCCCCCCCAACAATGGTTTTTCCCAGTAAAACAAAAATAAAAGAACCCCCCAAGAATTGAACTTTTTTTTTTTTTTGCCCCCACAATATTGGGGGAAAATATTTGAAAGAAACAGAAACCAAAAAACCCCACAACTCAATCCAGCCCCCCATAAGGTAGATGAGCTTTTTATTACCCCCCCTGGGTTGTTCAACGCCTAAAAAAAAAGGCCCCCCCTGGATGGTTAAAAAAAAAAATCCTTTTTAGGTTATTATTATTTTTTTTTTTAAAGCCAAAATGTAAGCACGTGGGGTTAAGCCCCCTAAGACCCCCCGTAAAAAAATGTATATAAAAACCCCCCCCCCCCCCATTTATGGTTTGCACCCCCAAAAACCACAAACCCCCCTTCCCCCCCCCCAAGACCCTTTTTTATTTTTATGTCGGGTCCCCATCCCCCCCCCCCCCCTGGGGCCCCCCCACCCCCCCCCCCCTCCCTTCAACGTTTACCCTTGGCCTGCCCCTGCCCCGCATCCTATATCCCCCCCCCCCACTTTCCCCAACCGTTTAAATTTGGATTTTCCACCCCCAATCCCTTGATTAAAGCTTTTTTTTTATATTAACCTTTTTTTTTTTTCCCTCTTTGTTTTGTGGGAACTAAACCATTTTTGTTCTGCCATTCCCGTTATCACACCCCCACCCTCCCAACAAGAGCCCGGCCCTTAACAGGCCTCCCACCAAAAACCACCTTTAGATTTATAAATTTTATCTTGTTTATTTTTTCTGGTGGGGGGTAAAAACCTATATTCCCGGAGCTCCCAAAACCGCCTAGTGTTGGTCCCCCCCTCTATCCCCTCACAACCCCTGGAAGAAAGGGTTTTTTTATATATTTAGTTATTTATGTTATTTTTTTTAGAATGCCCCCCCCCCTCCCCCATCCCCGCCGGAACACTCCACGTAAAAAAACCTTGTTTTTTTTTTAATTTCCCCCCGTATAACGGGGAACCCGTCCCCCCACCCCCCCACCCACAAAGGGATACGGAAGACCCCCAAACGTGGTTTTTTTTTTTATATTTTTGGTTATTGATGGGGTTATTATAAGAAAAACAAAAAAATATATAATTTTGGGCCAACCAAGCACCGCTGAAAGGCGGGGCCACCTACAAAAGTAGAAAAGGCCGCACCCCCCCCAATGGGCCCCCATAGAAAAAGGGGATTTTTGAAACAAGCCCGCACCGAAAATAAGAAATCTTAAACCACCAATTCCCCCCAAGAAATAATAATTTGTACCCCCGTTATTAATCCCGCCCGGACGTTTCCCAAAGATAAAAAAAAAAACGTATGTTTTATTTTTGTTTTTAGGGGTGGGCCCCCTGGCCCCTTTATATTAAAAAAGTGGGGAAAAGTTTGAAAGTTTGGCCCCTTTATAAACCTTAAAATGGGGGTGTCCCCCCCGAATAACGAAACCCCAAATAGAGAAAACAAAATAAAAAAGTGGAAACTTGGGGCCAAAAAAACAATAAAAGCCCCGCCAAAAAAAGCCGATAAGCACCCAAGGGCAAACCCGTTATTATTTTTGTGAAAAACAGCGAGGTCCCCCGGATTTAATTTGGGTTTTGGAAAAGCACCCCCCCCCGAATAAAGCCCCCCCCGCAACGGAAAACTAAAATAAAACCCCAGCCCCCCCCCCCCCCAACAAAGAAACAAAGCCCCCCCCCACCCCCCCCGCTATCATAAGCCCCGGCATATTAATCCCTAAAAACCCGGCTAAGGCCCCACGTCCTTTTAATTTTTGGGGCCCCCAAACCCCCTGGGTGGGTGTAAAAAGAATACGAAGAAAAAAAAGCAAAAACCCGAAGGAAATTTATATAAAAAGGAAAAGTGAACAAAAAACGTTTCTTTTTATTATTTTCAAAAAAAAAAAACCCAAAACAAAAAAAAAAAATTTCCCCCAACACAAAAAAAATCCCGAAAACCTTTTTTTTGTAATGAATAAAGCTATGTAGAAAGGGATTATTGTTATAGTTTATTTTTTTTATCCCTACCCCCCCTTTCCCCCCCCACCCCACCCCCCCCCCCCCCCCCCCCCAAGGCGTGTGTTTATTCTTTTAAATTTTTTTTAAAGATTTTTGAAAACCCCTTTTTTTATTGAGTATCTACAGAAAAGAAAAAAAAAAAAAAGGTTCCCCCCCCCCCCCCCCTGGGGGGTTTACCCCCACGGGGGGGGGGGGGCAAATGTAGTCCACCACCCCCCCCCCCCCCCCTGGGGCAAGGTTTACGGCCGAAAAGATTCCCCCCCCACCCCCCTCCCCCAGCCCCCAAGCTCCAACTATAAAGGTTTACAAACCCACCCCGAAACCCCAGTTTTTTTTATATAAAAAAAAGAAAAATCCCCCAAATTAAAATTCTTTTAAACAAGTGGTTTTGGGGGGTGTGAATTTGAAAAAAACCAAAGAACTTTAGCAAATAATAAGGAAAAAAAATTTTATACCCCCCCATAAAAAACCACCATGGCCCGGTAAAATACAAAAAAGTGGTTTTTTTTTGGGGTTTTTCCCCCCCCCCCCCCCCCCACCCACCCGTTATATTTTGTTATTCCCCCACCCCCCCCCCCCCCCCAAAAGAGGCAAGTAAAAAAAAAAAGGTATTTTTATAATTTTGTGTAAGTTATTTTTTAGGACCATGCACCCTGGGATTTGAAGGTTTGGTTTTACAAACATAAACACCCAAAGGCTTTTGGACATAACAAACAGCCCAATAAAAAAAATAAAACCCCAACAATCCACCCCCTGCCCTGGTTGTAAAAAAAAAAAACAAAAAACAAAAAAAACAATTGGGGCCTATTTTATAGAGTGGGAAAAAAAAATAACTAAACCCACCAATTTTTTTTTAACCAACTTATATGGAAAAAAAAAAAGATTCTTATTTTTTTTTGACGCCCAACCGAAGAAACGCACGCCCATTTATTTGGGCCCCCCGAACAAAAGAATGGTGGTGTGGTTTCCCCCCCCCCAAAAAAAAGAGAATTATTTTTTTTTTGGGTGGTTGGGTTTGGGTAAAACCCTAGGGCCACCCCCCCTGGTTTTGGGTCGGTTAAGCAACAAAACCATAAGGCCCCCCACCCCTATTTCTTTTTTTCCCGTTTTTTTTAACACCATCCCCCCTTCCCATTTACCGTAACACAAAACCGTGTGTTTTTATTTATTATATTTTAAAAAACAAACCCAAGTAAAAAAATTGTTTAATTCTGTTATAACAGATAACCCCAAAAACAATTCCAAAAATAACACCCACCACAACAAAAATTTCCCATAGGTTTATTTGATTTAAAAACCGCGACCCACAAAACACACATCCAAGTTCTCCCCCCCGCCACCGCCCCCCCCCCCCACCCCCCACACTCCAATGTTTAGTTTAACCATCCCTGGGGCGAAAAAAAAAAATCCCTGGCGAAAAAGGCAAAAGGAAAACCCCTAGGCCCTTCCAAAAAAAGGAACCATTTCGTGGGGGTGTTATAAAAAAAAAAAAAAAAAAAAAAAAAAAAAAGAACGTTTTGTGGGGGGGGGGGGGGTTGGGGGGTTAAAAAACCCTTACCATTTTTTTTTTTTTTTTTTTTTTCCTTTTACAAACCAAAACACCACACAACCAAAAAAAAATTATCCCCTTTTTCCCCTACGCAACAACCCCAACCAGCCCAAAATTCGATTTTTTATTATACGCAAAAAGAACGCTAGGGCCAACCAACAAAAAATCCTTTTATTACGATACAAAAAACCAAAAAAATTCCTTTATTTTATACCAACCACACACGCAAATAAGTACAACACAAAAAAATATTTTTTTTCCTTTTTTAAAAACCAAACCCAACAAAACACACCAAAAACATTCTGGGTATTTTTTACCGCCCATACCGTGCACCATAACAACTTTGTTTTATATTTTTATTACGCCACCAACATAACATAAACAAAATGTTTTTTTTCCAGTTTAGTTTTTTTATCCGCCACTACAAACCAACAAACTATGTAATTGAAAACTAAAAAAAAATAAATAAAGCCCCCCTCCCCAATTACGAAAAAATTTTGGTTGTGGCCTTTTTTTATTCCCCCCCTTTATTTTTTTATTACAAATAAAAAAATCAGGGAAAACACCCCAGAAAAAAAGAAAACAAAGAAAAAAGAAAACAATAATAGAATCAAAAAAAAAATAAGGGGGTTGGCCAAAAGAGGAGCCCCCCTCCCCCCCCCAGTTTTATTGACCCAAGCCAAAAATTACCCAAAAAAAAAACAATTGGGTAAAAATTATGGGATTTTTTATAATAATTTGATAATTATGTTTGTTTTTTATTACAACACAAAAAGTAACAGTCCCCCCCCCAGAAAAAAATCGAACCACCAGGGGGTTTTTTTTTTTTTTTGTTAACAATATAAAACCCCGGAAAAACCACCTTTTGTTTGGGAACCAACGATTTGTTTTTTATTTTATTAAAAAAATTGAAAAATACAAACTTGTGAAAAAAAGTTTAATAGTTTTTGTTTAAGATTTTGTATAGTTTTAAACTTACCCCCCTCAAAAAAAATGGAAAATAGAAAATTTAATGAAAAAAACCAACAACCTTTTTTTTTCTCCCCACCCTCCCAATGAAAAACAACAAAAATTTAAAAAAAATCTGGGTTTTGCAACCCAATATAAAATTTATTAGGGGGAAAAACCGAGGTACCCCCAACCCCCACCCCACCCCTCAAATTGATTTTATTTGGGGCCCCCCCCTTCCATCAATTCCCCCCAGGGATATATTTTTTGAGAAAACCCCCCCACATTTTTAATGGTGTTAATTTTTTTTATTTGGCCCCTTTTTAAATTTGCCCTCTGCCCCCCCCCCCGCCCCCTCCCAGCCCCCCCCCTTTTTCAAAAGGGCCAAAATTTATAGAGGCCAACAATTTTTCCCCCTTTTACCCCCCCCCCCCCCCCCACCATTATTTGGACCCCCACCCCCCCTAATTTGCCCCCCAAGTTTTTGCCCCCAGGAAATTGTTTACAAATTAAAACCCAATTTTTGTTTTCAAAATGTTGACAAGGGGGGAAACAATCCCTTATCAAAGAAAAAATGGGAAACAAAACTAATATGTAAGAATGGTTAAAAAGAAAATTTGGAATCAAAAACCTTTCCGACCCAAAAATAAACAAAAATCCCTGAATAAAAAACCCGTATTAAAAAACAAATTTTTTCCCCCCCACCCCAAAAAAAAATTAAAATGGAAAAAAATTTTTACCGTGAACCTTTTGGCCACTCCGTTATTTATTTGGCCCCCCCCCCCCCCCCCACAATTCCTCCCCCCCCCAACCTAAGCACCCCCCCCCGTCCCCACCCCCCCCTAACCCATCCCCCCCCAGTAAAAAAAAAATAAACTGTTTGTTTTTGATTTTTTTTTTTTTTTTACTGAGGAATAGGTGGGGGGGGGGGGGGGGGGGGTTATGGGGAAAAAATAAAAAAAAAAAACCCACCCGCATTTATATAACAATTTTCCCCCTTCCATACCCCCCCCCATAAAAAAAAAAAAAACAAACTCCCAAACCGCCCCCCCATAAAAAAAAATAAAATACCGCGTTATTGAAAAAAAAGAACCCCCCCAGATTTCCCCATGGGGTTAAAATTTTTTTTTTATTGGGCCCCCCATAATGTTTAATAAATTTTTCCCAAGGTCAAAAATCCCCCATCCGGTTGGGGGGGGTCCCCCCTTCCCCCCCCCTCCCCCTTGGAAAACCTGGGGTAAAAGGGATTATAAAAATAAAAAATTCCCTAAAACAGAAAAAATTCTTTCCCACCCAACCCGCTTAGTTTCCCCCCCCCACACCCCCCAGCCCCCCCCTCCACATGTTTTTATTTTTGCCCTTTAATGTTAATCAAAAAAAATGGGTTTAATTTTGAAAAAACCCTCCCCCCACCTTTTTGGTGAGGAAAAAAACACCCCCCAAAAAAATGGAGATGATATATTCAAAAAAATAGCCCCCACCCTGTTTCCCCCCCAGAACCCTATTTGAAAAAAATCCAAAAAACCCCCCCTTATTTTTTAAAAATTCTACTTGTGGTCCCCCAATACTTGGATATTTTGGGCCAAAAAAAAACCCCCAGTAAAAAAAAAACAGGGTTCCATATACAACCCCCCCCAACCATAAACCCACCATATTATTTTCACAAGGAGCACCCCCGAGGAAAAAAAATCTTTTGTTATCACCCCCCACCCCCCCCCCCCCCAAAAAGTTTTTGAAAAACCATTAATTTTATCTCTCTCTCTCTAATATGTTACAAAAGCAAAAATTTTCCCCAGGGCCCCCCCCCCCAAAACAATTTCCCAAAACAATATATATGGTACCCTATAAAAATAAACCTCCCCCTTTGAATTAATATTGCCCCCTATTTCCCCCCCTTTCCCTATTCCTGTAAAAATTTTTTTTTGGTTTTTTATTTTTTTTTTGGTTCCCCTGGCCCTAACATCAAAAAGCCACCCCCTCCTTTTTAAAAAAGTTAATAAAAGATTTCCCCCGTTTAACATGGTTTGTTTTAATTTTGTATATCCCCCCCTCAACTGTTATTCCCCCCCAAATTCTTTTCCCCATTCCCACCTGGCCTTTTTGGTTAGAAAAATTTTTAAGGGAAGCAAAAAAAAAAAATGCCCCCAAAACCACCAACCAAGGGGGGGGGGATTTCCCCCCACCCCCCCCCCCCCCCCCCCCTTCCCCCCCCCCCAAAAAAAACTGGGGCCAGCCCCTATAAAAAAAAAAGGTATATTAAATGCCCCCCCATGTTGTATTTTTTAAAAACAGGGAAAAGGTGTTGTGTCCCCCCTACTTTTTTTTTTCCCCCCTAGACCCGCCCCCCCCTTTTTTTTTTTTCCTTGTCTTTTTAAAACAAAACTGAAACGTTTGTCCCCCTATATTTGGTATGTAATTACCCCTAAAGGCCCACCCATTTACTTTTTCCCAATTTCCCCATAATTTTAAATGTATCAAAGAAAATAAAAAAGAAACATGACCCAAAATGGAAAAAAAAAAAGAACAATCTGTCCCCACCCCACACCCCCCCCCCCACACCTTTGCCAAAAAACTTGCCCTTTTTTTGATTTTGGATCCCCGTTGGGAAATAGGATTTTTTTTGTAAAAGGCCGAAAAAAAAATTTGGGGACATTATTAAAATTTTTTTAAATTTTATATACCCAATCCCACGAAGGGGAAACAAAAAAGGGGGGGGGACCCGGAATTTTTTCCCAATAAAAAAAACCCTAAAATAAAAATATTGGAAAACCCCTAAACATAAAGAAGTTGTGTTAAGTTCCCGCCCTCCTAAAATAAATTGTTTAAAAAAAAACAAAAAAAAAAAACAGTTTACGAAAAAAGAATTTCCCCCCGATTCCTCCCACTTTTTTGTTAAAAAAAAAAAAATCAGAAATATCCATCTGTTTTTAATATTTTTATATTAGTGGGGCCCCCCGTAAAGTAGGTATTTTTAAGAGCAAGACCAAACTTCCAAAACATCCCCTTTTAATGCAACAAGAAAAACAAAAATCACACCAAAGAAGCAGATTTCCCCCCCCAAGTATAAATAACGGCAAGGGATTTATACAGCGGTTTTTATCCCCCCCAGTTATGACCCCAAAATTTTTTAAAAATTTCACAAATTGAGCATTTATTTCTTAAAATCGCTTTTGGGGATTGGGTGGGGTACCCCCCCCCCATAATTGAAATATGACCCTTGAGCGAGGGAAAAAAACACCCCCATTTTTTTCCCCCCGCCAAAAGGTTCAAAAAAAAAAAACCCCATTTGGGGGTTATTTGTTATTATTTCTTTTTTGTGCAAAAAAAACAATTTACCCCCTTTTTTTATCCGTCCCCCCCAATTTATTTTTTTTTTTTGACAAACCGTTTTTGGTTTTTATATTTATTATTTCAAACACCAGCCTTTCCCCAAACATTTTATTCAAAACCCAATTTAATTTTTCCAACCAAAATTATAAGACATAAACCAAAATAAAAAAACAAAAAACACCGTTTATATACCCCCCCTCATGATTTTTTTTATTTTTTGGGAAAGAAAAAAAAATTTTTATTTTTGGGGCTTTTTTTAAAAAAAATTTCAACCTACCTATTAGGGGAACCTCTTTATGTACCCCGAAAGCGATAATTCCCACCCCCCCGGAATATTTTTTAATTTTGGATATTTTTTGTTTAAGTTTTTTTTATTTTATATCTTTTCTTTTTTTATTTCTTTTTTTCCTTTTTACCCCTTTCCCATTTTTTTTTTTTTTCCCCCGCAAAAAAAAATCGCACCCACAAAAAAAAATCCAACTTGCCCCAAAATTTAGAAGTAGAATTTCTGCAAATGCCCCTAAAAATTTTTTAATTTAATAAAGGGCCCCCACCCAATTGGCAAAAATAATTTTTTTTTTTTAAAAAAATAGGAACTAATATCACCGCCCATCCCTCCAACAAACTAAACAAAAAAAAAAAACCCGGAGGGTAGGGGAAAGATAAAAAAAAAAAAGAAGAGGGCAATTTTTAATTCCCCCCCCATTTAAAAATGCAACTGGTGGGCCCCCCCTATTTTAAAAACACAACAGGCCCCCCCCACTTTGCAAAAAAGAAAAAATTCCCCCCCCCCCCCCAACCCCCCCCCAATGCACAAGATTAATTATTTTTTTTATGGGTCCCCCCCCCACCCCCGATAGATGCCGGAAAAAAAAAAACCGGAAAAAAAAAAAAATCGCCCCTGAAAAAAGTCCCCCCAAAAACAAAGTGTAATAGCAAATAAAACCTTCCCCAAATAAAACCCCAATAAAAGGGTTGGGGGAAAAAACGTTGTTTTTTTTTTTTGGAATGTATTAAACCTTTTGTTGGGAAAAAAACATTTTGGTTGAAAAAGTGGGGGGAACAATAAAAACAAGCAAGTTGGGGGGGAAAACCCTCGTGTGGGGGGACCCCCCCCCCCCCAAAAAGAAAAAATGAAAAACCGGGGGAAAATAAACAAGAAAAATTAATACAAAACCAAAAATTGGTTTTTTTTTTTGCACATTGAAGCGGAAACAAAGGGTAAGTTTTTTTATATCCCCTGCCAAAGTCCCCCCTCCCCGCCCCCCACCCCCCCCCCAAATCCCCCATATTTTATCTGACCCCCCCCCCCACAAGGCACTTAAAATTGAAAAAAAGCTAAAAAAAAAATTGGAACTGGGAAAACGCCTTTTAAAAACTCCCCCCTCCCGGTACTTGGGGATTTTGTCCCTTGCCAAAATAAAAAAGAAAAATTGATTGGGTTTTAAAAAAAACCCTATTACGGCCCCCTCTAATTAAAAATAAACAAACAAATATTTTGAAAAAAAACAAAAAAATCCCCCTGAATTTTTTATTTTGAAACCAAAAGATGGACATAATTTAAAAAAACCAATATTTTGAAAGACCCCCCTTTCGTTTTAAACCATACACTGATAAAAGTACCCCAAAATTTAAGTATGAAACGCCCCCCCCCCCTCCCCCCCCTTTTCGGAAAATTTTGGCTTTAACAGTAAATTTTTTTTATTTCCCCCAATGCCCCCCGCCCCTTACAAAACAAAAATCCCCCCCTAATTTTCCAAAGAAAATTCCTAAGCAAAAAAAAAAATAGTTTTGCCCCAAGAGAGTGGGGGGCACCAAGAAAAAATTTTTAATACAAATCCCATGGGGGGTAAAATAAACAACCCATAATTGGAAAAAAAAACAATGGGAAAAAAAAAAAAAAAAAGAAGCCCCCTTTAAGACAACAACAAATTTCAAATTAACAAAAGGACCACTACAGTATATTTTTTGTAAAAATGAAAAACAAATAAACCAAAAAAGTGGCCCACCCGGTAATAGAAAATCAAAACAACACCTCCCCCCCCCCAATGTTTATTACAAAAGCCCATACCCTTTTTTTATTTTTAATTTTTTATTCTATTGCCCCCCAGTTTTTGAGGAACCACCCCCCTTGTGTTGCAACAAATATTTTTGGGCTTTTCCCCCCCCTAAAAAAATCCCCATAAACCCCAACGGGCAAAGGATAGAGATTGAAAAGAAAATTTGTATTTGGAAACAAATGATAATAAAAAACAATTTTTTAATATAAACCGGAAAATAACCCCCTTTAAAGAGCCCTTTTATTTGAAATTTGCCAAGAAAAAACCCCAACAACCAAAAAAACTAACCAGGAAAGAAAGAAGCAAAATTAATCCAAAGAGTTTTTTTTTTTTTTTTTTTGTTCCAATTTAAAAATGGGATAAAAAACAAATTGAAAAATATTGTGGGGGGCCCCCCCCCTTTGGGAAAAAAATGCGTAAAATTCAATTTTAAAATGTTTCCCCCCCCCCACCCACTTTTTGGGGAACAAAAAAAGGAAAAATTTCCCCCTCGGCCCACTGTATGTTTTTTTCCCTGAATCTGGTGGGCCCCCCCCCCGCTTTTTATTGAAAAAACCCATCTTGGGGGGGTTATGTTTTTTTTTGCCCCCCCCCCAAAATCCCAACAAAAAATTAGACAAGTTTCAGATTTTTATAATAGATTTTTTTGGGATTTTCCCCCAAAAAAGGTTTTCCCCCCCACCCCCCCCCCCCCCCCCCCACCCCCCCCCCCCACCCCCTGGGCAAAACAAGGCCAAGATAAACCCTTATCTTTTTTTTTTTGTTACCCCCCACCCCAACAAGGGGGGCAGTGGTCCCCCCAACCATTTTTTATTATTATTTTATTGAAAACAACATGTTTTTTTAAAAAAAGCCAAATAAAACCCCAATGGGCCCCTTTTTTGGACCTAAAGAAAAACAAAAGAAAAAATTTTTTTTCATATTAGAATCCACCCCCTTAACCAGGTCCCCCCCCCAAAGAAAAACCACCAAATGAAGGGAAATTAACCACCTTTTGGGGGAAAAGAAAAAACCAAAAAAAAATATGCCCAAACAAATTAATCCCCCCCAAATTGGGACATCCCCAGGGGGTTCCAAACTAATGGGCCCCGTAGAAGATTTATTTTTTTTAGTTTTTATTTGCTTATGTTTTTTGGCAAGAATAAAAATAATAAAAAAGCCCCCCCCCGTTTTTTTTATTTATATTATTTTTTTTAATCCCTCCCACCACACCCCCCCCAAACGAAACACCTCTCCAAAAAATAAAAAAGATATACCAGGGGGTGGTAGGGTGGAAAGAAAAACCCCCCGGCCCCAATATTTTGTTGGAGATTTGGTTGCCCACAAATAAATAACCCCCGAGAAAAAAAGCAAATGGGTCCACCACCCCCCCACAAACGATCAAAAAATTATTGGGAAAAGTAAAAGGATTAAATTCCAGTGCAAAATAACCTGGGGTTCCCCCCCGGAAAAAGATTTCCCATCTAGCATCTCCAAAAAATATTCCCCCCCCACTTAATTTCCCCCCGCTGAGGAGGTAAAAATATGGTTTTATTCCCCCCCCCTTGTTCCCCCCAATTATTATATTGAAAAAACAAAACAAAAAAATTTGTATAACAATTCTGGCCAAACAAAAAAAATGGGGCAAAAACTTTAGAACCCCCCCCACAAAATTGGGGAAAAAAAAATTGCCAATTCCCCTTACTTCACTATTTTAAAAGCCTTTGGGCGAAGCAAAAAAAAAAAAAAGCCCCCCCTCCAAACCCTTGGCTCAGGAAGGCCCCCCCCCCCAAAACACAAACCCCCTGAAGGGTGGAACCCAGGCCAAAATTTCCCAAATATATTTGGGGGGGGGGGGGTTTTGTGGCCAAAAAACAAAGAAATATTTTCTAACATCATGGGAAAATAAAAAAGTGGGTGTCTCCCCAATATTTTCCAAAATTTTTGGGAAGAATAAGGTTAAAAAACAACAACTAACCCTACAAAAAGCTCTATTTATTAAATTAAAAAAAAATAAAGGTTGGATATTTTATTCCCAAGTTGGGGTTTCCCGTATTTGATTTTATATATTTTTTCAAAACCCTGGGTGTTTTTTCGATTTCTGAACCCCTTTTTATGAGAAAAAAAAAAAAAACCCATAAAATTTTTACACCAATAAAGTTAATATGTTATGCCAAAAGGGCCCCCCACCCCCCCCCCTTTTATTACTCTGCCCATAACCCCTAAAAATTATATTTTTTCCCCCTTTTTTTTTTTTTGTTTTTTTGTTTTTTCCCCAGTTTGGTCCCGCCTTTTCAAATGTAAAAAAAAAACAGGAAAAAAAGGGCAAACTAATTTGGAGGAGCCCTTTTTCATAATTTTGGGGTTTCAATACATAAATATTTTAGATGGGGGGGGTGGGGGTGCCCCCGTAAAAAAACCCAGATTTTGGGTTTGATGGGGCCGTTAAAAAAAGAGTGTTTTAAAAATTGCCCGTTTGCGGTAACCCCCAAGATTGGGTAGGAGGGTGGAGGGGGGGTGTAAAAAAAGAAAATTACAAATATGTTGGCGTGGGTGGTAAAAAATAGAAAAAAATTAGTTATGTATTAAACGTTACAAACATCAAGCTTTTTTTTGTGTGTAGGGGGCCCCCCGGTAAAAAAAGGGATGTGGGTAAGGTTATGGGATGGCGTTTAAACAAAAAAAAATAAACAAAGGGAATTTTTTTGGTTGGGATAGTGGGGTGGGGGGGGTTAAAAAAAAAGAAAAAAAAAAAAAAAAGTAACGTTTTTTTTTTTTACTTATTTTATTATAAAAACAACACCTCGATTATTTAATTTTTTTTTATTTATTTATTATTTTAACACAACGAAAAAAATTCCCCTTATTTGACCCCGCCAGTCCCTTGGCCATCCCGCAGTAATTATCCCCGACAAGGTGGGGTAAAAAAAACCCTTTTGGTAACCTGGGTGTTATGGTGGGTGCCGTAAAAACCAAAGAAAAAATATTTTTGGGTGGAGGGGGGTAGTTTGGGGTCAAAGAAAAAAAAAAATTTTTTTTGAAAACCCCATTTGATAAAAATCTGGTTTAAAAATAACTAAAACAAAGAAAAATAAAATCCACAAAAAAAAACACAAAATTCCCCCTTGTGTGTAAAATCCATACCCACCTTTTTGTATTAGTTGTTTGTAAACGAAAAAAAGAAGAAAATAAAATAAACGGACAAAAGAAAAAAAACCCCCTAAGAGGGTTGGGGGGCCCCCCCCCCTGTACGCCCCCCAGGGCCCCTCCCCAGGTTTAATAATCAAAAAAACCAACAAACAAAAATTACCCCCCCTCCCCCCCCCCCCTTTTATTTTTTTTGGGATCCCCAAACAACCCCCCTCCTTTGGGACCCCCCCCCACCCCCCCCCCGCCAACAAAAAAGGGGCCCGTGGTGTAGTTTCAAAAAAAAAAAAAGGGGAAAACCTTTCCATCAAGGTTTTGGTACAAATGTGGGTTTTATGTTGTTCCCCCAGGCAGTACAACCCAGCCCCCAAAAGATTTGTTTGGGCCTTGGTTTGGTGTAAAAAAAAGCCCCCCTGGGTTGATAGTATTTAAACCCTAAAACAGCCCAAGGCCACCAAAACCCCCAACAACACCCCCCCCCCCCCCAACAGCTCCTATTTGACAAACCCCCCCACGACCCCCCCACCAACAACCCCAACATTTTAACCCCGCGAGCCAGGGTTTTATTATATTTTAAATGTGAAAAATACATTGTTTATTATTTTTCCCCCCAATAAAAATTATTTTTAAAAAAAAATCCCCCCCCTTTGGTCCCCCCCCCGCCCCCCCCCCCCCCCACCCCTAATTTTCACAAACCCACAAAACTTGGGTATGGGATAACCTAAAAGGAAAAATTATCCAAAATTATATAACCTGTGGGGTTATGTGGGTGGGGGGGGGGGTTTAAAATCCCTTAAAGCTTTTGGGAAGTCCTGGGGATTCCCCCTCCGCGTAACTGGGCAAAAAAGAAAACGTAAATAAAACAATTCCAAAAACGTTGGGGGGGCACGCCTTAAACCAACAGAAAACCATTTTTTTTTTTCCCCTTTCCCAAAAAGAAAACAAAAACTCCCCAAAAAAAGGGTAACAAAAAAAAACCCCCCAAATAATAAAAAAACAGCTTATTGAAACACTCCCAAAGAGTGAAAACCCCTTAAAAAAAACAGGCCTTTTTTCCAATAAAAAAAAAACAACGTGTATAGGGGAAAAAAAAAAAAATAAATATTTTTTTTTGGGGTTGGGACAAAAATTTATTTTATATTGGGTGAATTTTTTTTAAAGCAAAATAAAAAGAACCTTTATTTTTTCCTTTTCTGTCTTCCCCCCGTTAAAAATTCCCCCCTTAATTTTCCCCCCCCCCCCCCGCTATTTTTTAATTATTTTCTCTTAAAAAAATCACTTCCAAAAACCCAGGGGGGGGGGGTTTTGGGGCCCCCCCAACCCCCCAGCCGGCCTTCGTTGGTAGGGCCCCGCCGCAAAAAAATAAAAAAGGCCCGGCCCCCCTTCCCCCCGTTTTTGGGCCCCTAGGTTTTATTTTTCCCGTGGGCGGCCCCCATTTTTCCCCTTTCGGGTCCCCCCATATTTTCCCCCCCCCCCCCCCCTAACAACCGAAACCCAAGGGCGTCCCCCCCCCCCCAAAAAAAAACCGCCAATGGAGTTGGGTGGGGGGCGCTGGCCCCCATTTTACCAAAAATCTCCCTAACAGTTTAAATCAGGTTTTTACTGGTACCCCCCCCTACTTCCCCCCCACTCCCCCCCACACTATGCCCCCCAGGCCCCCCCCTAGAACCCAAAAAAAAAAACCCCAAAAAATCGTGAACAAAAAACCCGTCGGCGGAAAAAACCCGTCCCCCCACCCCCAAAATACCCTGGATTAGGTCCCCCCCCCCCCCCCCCCACCCAGATATAAGCCCCCCGCTTTGTTCACCACCCCCCCCCCCCCAAAAATTCTAACCCTCATTTTGGCCCCGAAAAGCTTTCTCCCCCCCCTTTCCGTTGCCCCCCAAATTCGAAACAAAATCCCATGTGACGTCCGGTCTAATATCTGAAAAAAACAAAAAAAAAAAAACAACCCCAGTTATTTTTATTTATTTATCCCCTTGGTTCCCCCCCGCTGGGATAAAAAAACAAGACACAATGAAGGGACCAATCCCAAAACCTTTTTCCCCCCCCCCCCCCCCCCACCCCCCCCCCCTCAAAAGAAGTTTGAAGGCATAAAAAAAGGAAAAAAAACACCAAAGCCGTGGGGGACCTCCGGGGGGGGAATGGTTTTTTTTTTTTTTATATGTTTTAATCCCCCCACCCAAGAAAAAAATAACCCCAGAAAACAAAGGTTGGGTGTTTATGTTGGGGGGTGGAAGCCCAAGCCCGCCTGAAAAAAGGAAAAAAAACAACCGTAAAAGCATAGAAAAATTTAAATTTGTCCCAACCCAAAAAACGATTAATCAAAACAATTTGCAAAAAGAGGAAAAAAAAAAAAGGGTTTTAAAAAAAAAGCTTTAAAATTGGGACAAAAAAAACCCGTGGGGAAAATTGAAGTGGGATCGCAAAGCAAGCCCAACAAAGCAAGTTTAATAAAAAAATAGCAAAAAAAAATTTTAAACGTCCACCCCACCGTAAAAAAAAGTCCCCCCACCCACCCCTTGGAAAGGTTAGGGGTTTTTTTTAGGAACCAAGATTTGGGACTTAATTACATTTAAAAACACGGGAACTATCGGCCCCATTTTTTTATTACACCGCACCCCGGGCCCCTATTTAAACCATAAGCCTTTGAAAAAAAAACCAAGCCATTTTACCAAAAAACCAGCCTTAAGCCCGGTTAACCAACCAACAGGTAATAAGTACTTCAAAGGCCCCACCCCTCTTATGGCCCCCCCTGGGTTTAGGGTGGTGGTGGGGTGGTGGGTTCCCGGTTTCCCCCCACTTTCCCCCTAATATCAAAAAAAAATTGCCAAAATAAAAATAAGTTTAAAAAAAAACAAAAAAAAATCCCATGGTACCCCCCCCCCCCTTTTTAAAACTGGGGAAAAACCATGGGAGGGGGGTTTCGGGGGGTGGGGGTTTTTAGTATTTTTTCCTAAAAAATCACCCCCGCATAAAAAAGTGGGTTGGGGGTTTGTTTATTTATTATATAGGGGCATTGGGGGGTTGTTATGATTTGGTTCCCCCCCCAAGAAAAGAACATTCAAACATTAAAATCCATTTTTTGCAAACTAAAAAACCGCCAAGTTCCCCCCCCTCCCCCCCAACAGAAGATGAAAATCCCCCATTGGGGGGTTTTTCCGAATAAAAAAAAAAGGGGTGCAAAACACCCCCAGTGTGTGTGTGGTTTTTCCCCCCCCTGCCTGCAAAAAAAAAAAACATCTGGGGGTATGAAAAAAATAACTACCTTTTGAAAAAAAACTTTTTTTTTTTCCTGGGTTTTTTTTTTAATTTTTTTTTTTTAGAGAATAGTACAAAAGGCCAAATATTTTCCCCCCAAATAAATATTCGAATAAAGAATTCAAATAATTATTGGAAATTTGAGTTAGTCCCTCCGCCTATTTTTTATTGGGAAGTGGGAAACAGGAATTTGTGTTTTCTGGTATCGACCCCTTTTTGGCCCCGGGGGTTATTTAAAGAAAAAAGAAAACCCCCATGGGGGGGCCCAAAACCAATTGATTAAAAAAAAGTTCAAAAAACAACCGTGGGAGCGGGGGTGTTGAAAAAAAGCGAGAAGAAGAAAAAAAGCGCCCACCCCCCCGCAAAAAACAACTAAAAAAACCGGGGAGAGTACCCCCCCCCCCCCCCCCCGCCCCCCGAGGTTTTCCCCCAGCCCCCCCTCCCTATATTTTAGTAAAACTTGGGTACGAAGTCACCCCCCTAAATATTTCCCCCTAGTCCAATTTAAACATGGTTTTTTTTTTGGGGGAATGAAAAAAATTTTTTTTTTTACAACATTAAAAAACAATTCCCCTGTTTTCCCCCCCCTGGAAAGGCCAAAACAGAGCCCTACACAAAACCCACTCCTCCATCCCTGCTCAAGATAAACCCCAAAGATAGCCCCCCCCAAAATGTGGTTGTTGTTTGAGGTTGGTTTTGGGGTATTGTTGAGGTTGGTAAAAAGCCCGTGGGGTTCCCCTGGCACCCCCCCCCCCCCATCGTGGTTTTTGGGCCTCGTAAAAAACGAGGGCCGCGGTAGTGGGTAAGGGGGTTGGGGGGGAGGAAAATGTATTTAAAATGTAAACCAGAATGTGCCACAAATATTTATTTGGTAAAAAAAAAAAAAATGGAAGGTTGGGGGGGCCCCCCCCCCCCCCCTTCCTCCCCCCCCTTTTAGCTGGTAAAACCACCCCGGGGTTAAATAAAATAAAAAAAAATAAAAAAAAAAAAAAAAAAATTTGGGCCCTTTGTTCCTATTCCCCCCCCCCCCCCCTTCTGAAAAAAATGGGGGTGGGCCCCACTCCCCCCCAGAAATCCCTTACAAACTTAAAGTGGGGGGGGGCTACAAACTCCCCCGCCCCACATTTGGGCCCGTGGTTTTTTAATTATTTGCTTTGCCCCGGTGGGTAAAAAAAAAAAAAAAACCCAGCCCCCCCTTAAAAACAAAACCCAAGAAGCCCCCCAAAAAAAACCCCAGTTACCTTCCCCTTGGTGTATGTCGGGGTACTGCCTTTGTGGGGGGGGAAACCAACACACCCCACTTAGCAAATACCAAACCTTTTTTGCAAAAAACAAAAAAATTCTTTTTTTTTAGAATAAACACCAACCAAACGCCCTTTTATTTAGGGCGGACAAAAATAGAGGGATGTTTTTGTCCCCCCAAAAAATAAAAAGAAGAAAATTATTTCCCGTATGCTGGGTGAAAAAAACATAAAGGGGCCCTTTGTATATTCCCCCCCCCCTAGCACCTTAAGGGCCCCCCCCCTTTTTTGTTTTTTTTTTTTTTTTCCCCCGTTTTTTATTCCTTTTTTATTTCCCCCCCCCTCCCCCCTTTTTTCCCCCGAAAACAAAAAAAGTTAAAAAAAACAAAACGGGTTTTATTGAATTTTTTTTTTAACAAAAACACACAGAAAAAAATTAGTTTTTTTCTGTAAAAACAGAAAAATAACAAAACATTTTCCCAAAATTTAATAACCTCACCCCAACCAACCCAAATACCCTTTTTTTTTTTTAACCGCCACGCAAAATAAAACCAATAAAAACCCCCTTGGAGGTTTTGTTTATTTGTTTTACGCCCACACACCAAAAAAAACACTGGGTTATACGCCAGAAGAAACAACACAAAAAAAAAAAATTACCCTGGGGTTTTATTTTTTTTTTTAACGCCCCACAACCAAAACAACCAAAAATAAAATTTAAATATTTTTGAAACAAAATTAAAATAATTTTAAGCCCCCTATCCCCAAATTAAAAAACATACATAAAAATTGAAAAATGGGTTCCCCCCCCCCCCATGGATTGTCCCTCCCCCCCCCCCCCCCATCCCCCTGGTACAACACAAAAAAATGGAGTGCCCCTTATGAAATTAAAAAAAAACCCCCCCCCAAAACAAATAAAAAAATTGGGAAATCAAAAAACAAAACAAACAAAAAAACCCCCCCCAATTGGGTTATTGTTTTTTGGGGGTTACCCCCCCCTCACTTTTTATTATATTTTTTACCCCCCCCCCATGGGTTTTTTTGAATTTTTTGTTTACCCCCTTCAGGAAGGATAAAAAGGCCCCCGGTTTATCCCTATTGGGTTAAAAAAAAGGCGCAAACCCCCCCAGGACGATATTTGGGGCTAAACTTGTTGGTGGTGGGGGGGGGGGGAGGAAATAAAAATGAAACCTTGTAAAATTGTATTTGTGGCTGTTGGGACAATAGGAAGGTCCCCCCCCCCCCCCCCCCCCCACACACCCCCACCAATGGTAAAATGGGGACCGTGTGGGTTTTACATGTGTTTTGGGGGGGAAGGAGCCCCCGTTCCCCCTGGGGGGTTGGTGGTGTGTTAGGTGGGGGGATTGTGGGGGGGGATGTTTTGGTGGGGATGGTTGGTGAAGGAAGCGTCCCCCGTGGGTTGTAGGTTGATGGGGGGTTGGGGTGGGGGGGTGGGGGGGGTGTGGAAGAAGCAGTTCCCCCCCCCTGTGTGTGTGGGGTGTGGGTTTGGTGGGATTTGGGGATAAGGAGCGTTTTTCCTTGTTGTTTTGTGGGGTAGTGGTGTGGGTGGGGTGGGTGGGGGTGTGGTGGAAGAAAAAAAAAGCGTCCCCCCCCCCCCCACCCCCCTCCCCTTGTGGAGGTTGGTTGGGGGGGTGGGGGGTTGGGTGTTGGGGGGAGGGGGGAGTGGGGGGGGGGTGGGGGTGGGATTGGTGTTGGGGTGGGGTTTTTGGTGTGGGTGTGGTGGGGATGGGGTGGGGTGTTGGGGTTGTGTGGGGGGGGGTGGGTGGTGGGGGTTTTTGGTGTATTTGGGTGGGGGTGGGGGGTGGCCCTTTTTGTCCAAACCGCCTGGGTGGGTTAATTTCCCCAATACACCCACTGAGAAAAATTCCCCCCCTCCAAATAAAAACCCATCCCACTGTCATAAAAAAATGTGGGGGGACCTTGGGGGTTTTTTTGTTAAAAAACACGTTGGGTTGGGGCCCCCGAACCCCCCAAACCCGGGAAACAAAAAACACCAAACCCACCCCCCTGGGTGGTTTTCCCCCAAGCCCCCCCTTAAATAAAAATCCAAAATAAATGGGGGTAAAAAAAAATTCCCCCCACCCCCCCCCCTATGTTTCCCCCCCCCCCCCATAAAACCCGGGTCACCCCTCCACCCCCCCCCCCCATAATGCACAATTCCCCACCCCCCCCCCCCCACCCCCCCCTTCTGTAAAAGAAACAAAACAATTGCAAAAAGGACCCCCCTTTTGGGAGGGGGATTTTTTAACTGATCCTGAAAAAAAAAATTGTGGGGGGGGTTTTTTAGTTTTTTTTATATGTAAGGTCCCCCGAAAAAAACCCAGGGGTGGGGGGTGGGGGGGAGGGTTATTTTTTTTTTTTTTGCGGGGGGGGAAAAAAAATTTATTACAAAAGGGAGGGGGTGGGGCCCCCCTCAACAAAACCAACCTGGGCCAAATATTTTATCCCCCAGTGCTCTCCAGCTAAGGGCCCCTTGGAAAGCCCAAAAATCACCAATAATGGGGACCAAGCAAAAAACAACAGAAAAAAAGGAAAGAAAAAAAAAAAAATCAAGGGGTTTGTCCCCCAAAGGCCCCCTAGAGAAAAAAAAAGGGCCAAAAAAGAGGGTGGTGGTATGTCCCCCCCCCCAATAAAAGGCCCCCCCTGGGGCCCAAAAAACAAAATCCCCATGGAGGGAGCCCCCCAACCGGAAAAATAACAAGGCCTTAACGGCATTTTTACCAAAACCGCCTACTTGGGGTTGAAGGTGGCGTGGACCTAAAACAAGTTTACAAAATGGTCCCTTTCAAAATTGGGGGTATATTATTTTATTATAAGAAAATATGGAAAAAAAAAAATTTGTTTTTTTTTACAAACCCAGTAGTATATTTTGGATTTTTGGTTTATAGGTTGGGGCCAAAAGCTTAAAATAGTCCAAAAGGAAAAAAAAACAAAAAAAAAAAAAGTCCCCCCCCCCCCCCCCCTAAATTTTGGATTATTTAAACAGGTCCCCCGAACCTTCCCCCAGACAAAATCAGGCTACGAAAAATAATAAATTTTTTTAATTTAAAATATGGACAAGAAAAAAGAAAAGAAGAAAACCCTTGTTAAAAAAACAAGTAAAAAAAAATAACAGAAAATGGAACAAAAACAAAAGAAAAAAAAAAAATCCAAAAAAAAACCAACCTTTTTTTTTTTTTTTTCCCCCTTCAAGAAAACACACCTCCCCGTGAAAAAAACAAGTGAACCGAAAAAAAAACCAAAAGGGGGCCCCCCCCCAAATTTAAAAGAAAAAATTATGGTTTTTTATATCCCATGCAGGAGCCCAAAAACAAAAAAAAAAGAAAGAAAAAAATATGGGGGGGAGGGCCGATAGTTAAAACAACCCAAGGCCCCCAAAGAGAAAACCAACCTTTCCTTGCCCTCTACTGTTTTTTTTTTCAATTGTCCCCCCCCCTGCCCCCACCATAAAAACAAAAAAAAATTGGGTCCCCCGTACATTTTGTATTTGAGGACCCTAGAAAAACACCATTGGAAAATAAAATTTTTTTTGAATAAAAAAAAAAAAAAAGTTGGCACCCGTTTACAAAAAAAAGGCCCCCAAGAAGCAAATAAAAAAAATGTGGGGGCCCCTTTTTTTTTTTTCCTAACCCCCCTGGGGGTGGGGGGAAAATCCCCCTTTTTAAAAAAAATAAAGGCCCAACCCGGTAAAAACCCATTCCAGATGTGGCATTTTGGGATCAGGGAAAAAATAAAGTGGGGGGGGAACAAAACCCCCGTGGAGCCAAAACTAAAAAAATTTTATTGGAAAGTTTTATTTTTATTATTTTTTTTTAAAAAGCCCTCCCCGGCGTAAACACAAAATTGGGGACACCTTTTTTTTAAAAGTATTTCCCCAAAAGCCTTAAAACACAGCCCAAAAACATAAACAAATAATTTTTCCCCCCAGTATGTTTTAAAAAAAAATCCCCCAAAGGGTGGGGGGGGGAAAGTATTTTATTTTTTTTGCCCAAAAGTAATGGTAATAGAACTGGATTGGGGGGGGCCCCCCCCCCCAGACAATTGGGCATTAAGCGAAAAAGGTCCCGCACCTGTTTGGGGGCAGGGCCCCCCAATTGTTTGGGCCCCCCCCCCCCCCCCAAAGGGTGGGGGTGGCCCACCGGCCTAATTTGTTTTATTACCACAAAGAAAAAAAGAAGCCCCCCCCCCAGGGCCACCTACAAAACCAAAGGGGTAAAAAGAAAAATGGATTTTACGGGTGTTTTTCCCAGTTATCCCCCCCCCTCCCCCCCTGCACCCCCCTCATCCCCCCCCCTTTAATGCCCCCCCGACAAGCCCCCCCTGGAAATCCCGGAAAAAAATTGGGCAAATAAAATACAAAAAAAAGTCCCTCCAGCCCCAAAAACAAAGGCCCTGTGGTTCCCCCCCCCCCCCCCCCCCCCCATTTAATTTTAATCCGGCCAATTTTGCCCCCATCCCAAAAGGGGAAAAAACAAAAAAAAAGAAAAAAAAATTTGGAGGACCCCCCCCCCCCCCCCCCCCCCCCATATGTACACATACATAAACACACACACACATATGTACACACACACACACACACACACACACACACACACACACACACACACACACACACACACACACACACACACACACACACACACACACACACACACACACACACCGCTCTCTCTGCGCCACTTGGACCACACTCCACCACAGTTTTTAGCGGGTTCTCTTCGAAAACAACATGACGCGCCTCGAAGTCTGCGCCAATCGGCATCAGAGGGGGGCGGCTCCCGACTGTTCTGTTACAAACACGGATCCGGAGTAAGGAGTCCTTTTCCTGGGTATGTGACAGCTGTTTAAACTCAATAATCTCCTTTTCTTTGTCCCACTTTGTGAAACGATGCACATTGTGTGTCCGCGTCACCTCCGTCTGCGTCCTGCGTGAACCCGCGGGAGCTTTGATCGCGCGTAAACAAGACACATAATTGTTGAAAATCTCAAAGTGTGTGCTTGTTGTTTGGGGATTTACGTCTGTCAATGGTTTAAACTCTTCCATGCCGTGTGATTACAAGTCTGCAGTGCTATGTGTTTGGATCGCCGCTTGGCCAATGGATCGTGAAGGGGGAGGGATAGTGTTGGCAGGATCGACATGGGCTCTACTCACATTGTTTTTAACGATAAACAAAGCATACCTTGTTGAAAAGGTGTGCATTTATATGATCGCTGATATCGTGGTGTGGGCGGCTGTTTTGTGTTGCGTTGCGTTTTGTATGCGTAAGCTGCTGGCGTGGTTTGGTTTCGCTTATTGGTCTTGTACTACAACAACAACAGTTATCTCAGTGTGTAGCACAGGCTGTGTGACTTTGTGGCATTGTTTGGAAAGGGCAGTCGGATCGGAGTGAGATTGGAAGTGCTTTTGTGAATCTGCTGCGTTGTTCCACACGGAAAGGCAACGCGAGATGGGTTCGGACAGTTTTCACCGCGCGTTCGCCTGCGTGGAGCTTCCATGGAGCCTCTGGAGCGGGCGCAGCTGTGTGCGTGATCTCTCCTGGTTGTGGTGAGTGGGTTTTCCTGCCTGCACTGCGGTTCTGGCGTTATTTCTGGCCAGATTATGGTGTGTGCCAAGACGAACGCGATGCCTGTGCGTGTGCTTGGAGCGCGGACAAAGGGGGGGCTCGACGCGGTGCCTCCCTCGCCCGGGATCCGAGCGGTGGAGGAGGAGGATTCCCCGCTCGGTCTGCCTCTGCTCAGCTCCGCCTGTCGTGGGCGATGCTTAAGTCCTGGAGTCCCACCTTCTTCTGGGTTTGTGATCAGATCCGTGCGTAAGGATTGGTCAATGCGTGTTCTGGAAGGCATGGGGCTGGGTGAGGGCGGGGTCACGTTTCGCCCCCACCTCCAGGAAGCGGGCGAGTCATGGATGGAGCAGTGATGGGAATGTGATGGTTTAGGAGCCATTGAGGCTTGTGCAGAAACATGTGTGGAGGCCTCAGGGACTGTGGCTTTTGTCTCCATCTTCAATTCTATGTATTTGTGTGTTGCACTAAATCACAAGAGCAGTCATCTCCAAGTTGTCGATGCATCAATCAGCAGATCAGAGAATCAAACACATCAAACTCAAGAAACGCAATGATCACAAACACATAGGAGCCGTTGGTCCATAGGGAGCAGGAAGACCACTGTCCAGATGTTTAAAAATGTCCCGGATGACAGCCCTACACTCACACTGGGCCAACTCCGAGTGAGACGAGAGCCCATAACAAAGCGTGCATAGCATGAACGTTCTCTTTATTAAAACTTCTATGGCTGGAGTGCACCTCTGTGACCGCGATCTTCCAGTTTCCTCCGGTCCCTCAGTGTTTGACCTGCACCGTTCTGACAGTGCCTTCTACGTTCAGACTCAGAGCCTACGACCCACGGGAAATATCAAACATGTTGGAGTCAAACGCATGGAGGACACAGCATTACAGACTCTAACACTGATCTTTTCCAGCTGTCAAGTTCCAACTCTGACTTACAAACATAAACGGATGGGGCTGGTAAAGCTAGATGAATGAATGAGGTTTTATTTAAATGATACGTGTGTGTGTGTGTTAGTTTGTGCATGTACGTGTGCATGTTTGGACTGAGAGCTGATTGGTTGGTGGTCCCCTCTTTTTCCACTTTTCTGTCTGAAAAAAATCTGACAGGCTAAACATGCGTGCATGTGAAAACTAGTGATATAATCCACTTTGAGCGCGTGGACCTAGCTAGATTTTTCGCATCGTTACATGTTTGTGTGTTGAAAGTTAAGTTCCCCAGCTTTAAACGCTGTATTGTGATCATGAAAGCTCTTGGAAGTAGCAGCAACAATCGCGCTACAACTCAAAATGGGTGTGCGGGACCTCTGTGACATTAGGGCATGACAGGCAGCTCCAACAACCAATCCACGTCCATGGCCCCGCCCCCCCGCTCAAAACGTCCAATAGACTCGTAGCATGGGCGGGACCTGAGCCGCGCGAACACGCCCCCCACAGCGAACCGAACGGAGACTGTTTTCCTCTGTCGAAGGAGAGCGCTTCACTTCATTCTCATGTTTTCGCACAAAATATCATCCATACTTTGCAAACTGACGCCGCTGTTTTCTGTTTGGGGGAATCCGACCGCAGAAAATATTGTGATCATCGCGTAATCTACAAAACTTCAGGCTTTTACGAAGAGAGGGTGAGTTCGCAGGGATCCATTCTGCAATCAAACTCCTCCGATGACACACACGGCTCTGTTCTCTCACTAAGTTTACCGTTTAAGCCCTAAAATCTGCAATAGTTTGATCAGAATCTGCACTGTTAGCTTTTAGCTGCATGTGCTTCTATGCTAGTCGTGGCGCAAGGCTGTTTGGTAAATGCTAGAGGAGACTGGATGGTGTTGTATTTGCGGCGGCCATCTTGTGACTGAAAACATGTATTCTTAGGGCTGGAATCAACCATCGTTTTTATAATCGATTACCAGGGTGATTATTCTTTTGAGCAAGCATTTTTTTATGTATGCAAAGGTTGATATTGAAGCATTTACAGCTAGCTAGGAAACATAGCAGCTACTTATTTTGTGTGCCCTGACTACTGTCCTGTATGTGTGCTGCAACATTGAAAATTCCCCACTGTGGGACGAATAAAGGATTTTTTCTTATTATATGGGATTATTGAACATACTATTTGATATAAATAATATGTTGCAACTTTTTTCCCCATTCTATTCTGCAGTATCTGTGCTGTGTTTTGAGTCACACATGCTCAAATATGTTTGGGTCAATATCTGATTAATTGCTTATTGAATTTGTTGATTATTACTTAAAAGATCAATTCATTTTTGCAGCCCAAAATAATCATGATGCAGATTTATTAAGTAAGTAATGGACGCAACAATACATTTGGGCTTGTCTAGCTTTATATGGAACCAATCATCAATACGACTGAACATAATCTTTCTGATACCATTAGATTTACTTTAATTGAATTAAATCCCAATGATCAAATGAAAGTATATATTTTTAACACTAGAACTCCCAAAGTGTAGTTCCTCAGCTCATGTAAATATTTGCTCTTCCTAACTTTGACTTCAGTAGTTTGTCTGGCATTGTTTTAACGACATGCTTTTAATTTTGTAGAGAAGCCTAGTAACCATAGCAACATAGCGTTAACCTGCTACCAGTTAGCATTAGCCTTCCAACAAAGTGATTTTTCAATATTTTTCGTTATATTCACTAGTTGTACCACTGATAAATGTGACTAATGGTACATTTTAATAAAACTAACGATACACTTTTCAGACTTTCATTGACTTTGAGTGGGATTCCTGGCGTTGACTGTGGCGTCTCTAGTTTTCTTTAGCCCGCATTGCTCGAGGGTAGTGCTGTTGTTTACATTAGCTAGCACTTAGCACTCAACCGACCGACTAAACTAATAGCTGTAAAAAACATGTAAACAGCTTTTGTGTGCGCATGCGTCACTCCCTAGACTCTCCACCTGCACAGAGCCCCATTCTTTTAAACGTGTTGCACAAATGTGACGTCTGTCCGTGCTCGACATGTTCGCTCTCTGTAAATGGCGGCGGGCGAGGAATGTCTACTCTACGGCGTGGTCTCAGCTTGTGCTAGGCCTCGGACACGATTTAGCGAGAAATGCATGCTGTAAAATGAGTTGCATGGACTGTATTCTGTTGCTATACCGTAGAAACTGCTTAAAAGAATCGTAGGTGCACGTTTTAAAAGCATTCGCGTTGGAGAAATGTCTAGTTTTGAGCATTTCGCAGCGAGCGGTTTGCTGCACTCGTCTCTGTCGGAGGCTAGAGCCGCTGTCATTGCTTCTCATTCACATTGTCGGATTGATCCTGATCTGAAATCGACTTTATGCGCTTCTGCACCAGCCTCTCGCAGCTGTTATTGTGCAGGTTTGGCGGCTGTGGAGCGGTGTGTGTCGTGGGGAAGTTGTGAATGGCAGAACACCTGTTTGGATGGTGACGTAGTGTTGCTGCACATTTCATTGGCTGTGAATGGTACGTTCAGCCCTCAGTCAGCTGAGAGTCCTCTGCAAATACATATTTATGAGCTGCACGTTCTGTGTCCTGAGTGTGTTTGTTTTTACTGTGATGTGAAATATAATCCATTGAAATAAACAAGTTATCTTTTTATATCAGTGGTTTTGTCTCTGTGCACAGCCGCATTAAGCTCAAAGACAGTTTACAGCTGCACGACTTGTTTCTTTCTGCTTTTATATCAATTATAACATTGTAAAGCAGGACAATCCCAGTGAAGATTTTTTTATTTATTCATCAATTTCATTAAAGCTGGGGTACCTAACTTTCACATCACAAGACATGGAACTGTGCAACATTTTAATAATAATAATGCATTGGTTTTAAATAGTGCTGTTTTGGACTCACAGCATTATTCTTTTTCCCCAAACACGGTGGTGATAAACTACTACTGTAGCCACAGCTGCCCTGGGGCACACCGTCAGAGGACCCTCCCACCACCACCAACCATTCACACACACACCAGACTCATTCTAATGTGGGGGACGAAGTGTCTTGCCCAAGGACACAACCACAGTTTACAGCCGCAGCCGCCCCACTGTGGCACCTGCTGTTCCCAGAGGTCTCCCATCACAGGCTTAGTATTCATTTGAAGTGTGAAAACAATTTCATCTGTTCACTTTCATTTGACTAAACACAATGCAAAACTTTTGGATTTTTATTTTAAATGATTTTGCAGCTGCTGGACCTGTGTTTGGGAAGTGCTACATTAAACAACAACAACATATTAGGGGTGTGACAATACTTTCTCCCGCGATTCGATTATCGATATGCATTTGCCAAGTATCTATCAATTTTGATTTTTTTTGTTTTGTATCAATACATAATATATGGCTACATTACGCATCTCCATTCCATTTATCATGAAATAAAGTGTATTTTTTCACTGAACATTTTTCTTTTATTTATGCCATAAATTGGCATATTGTATATTTCTGACCAATATATCGATAATCGTCATATCGTGATAAAATTGTTATCGTGATATTATAGTTATTGTGAGCTTTGTATTGTGTATAGTGTATCGTATTGTACCCTTAGGTTCCCACCCCTACAACATATACAGTATATAGTATATACACAGGTTATATAGTGGATGATCTGTGAAAAAATAATATATATCTTTAAATTAGTATAGAGGTCTTGTTTCCTTATCTTGTGCTGTGTGCTCCTCTGTACCTTGCGATACAACACTGACATTTCCCCGCTGTGGGACAAACAAAGGATCTCTTCATCTTCATATAAATATTTGGTTCCTCTTTCTCAGTTGTGACAGTTCTTGAGCATGAGTTCATAATGAAGAGGCGGTTGGAGGATCAGGACACGGTTTTTGCGCCGCAGCAGAGGCGTCTGGCTGGTACCGCGGAGGCCTTCCAGCACCGGCCCCTCGCCCCGGCCCCGCCCACTGCCCCGACCGGCCCCGTGTATGAGGCCGAAAACATGCAGCCCACAGGAGTGCAGTACTCCGTCCCACAAGGATACCAGGTACGAGGCTACTATGTGAAGAAAAGCATTCAGGTTTATCCTAAAATAAATATACTTTGGCCTTCTGTATAATCCATGACAACATGTAATCATTATTATTATTATTATTATTATTATTATGTATTTGGAACATGTGAAATGTCAATATTAATTTGGCTTCTTAAAAAAACTAATCTGAATATTTATTATACTGTTTTTCAGTTGTTTTAGAGCGATTGATACACGCATGGGTCTTGTTTATTTACATCTTCTTAGCTGTAATATTCTATTTTTACTGACTGGCAGTTTCTAACCTGATTAAGGGAGGGTTTAGCTGGAATGAAAGGTTTTTGCATCCACTCACAGATCTGATGGATACAGTGAAGGAATCCTCTGGTCCATGTTCTCCGGCCGACAGTGAGACATAGATACACGTGTAGTTCTGTAGTTCTGAGTTAATGCGCAGTAACAGGTCCTAACGGTAGCAGACACACTTTTAACTGAAGAGGTCCCAGGACTGGCCCTTGTGGCTCTCCGCATCATACACTTCACCAGTACATCAGTCATTTCAGACCTGAGAATAAACTTTTTCCAACACTGGCAATCTGTCGCAGAGAGGCCGATGTCCTCGATCCAGAATCAGACCCTCATTATTGTATTTACAATGGTATATGGCGAGTTAGTTGCATTGTTCTTAAAGATTTTGGCTCCTAGTTTGCTTCTTTTATTGTGGGAATAAAACCAGGTTTCTAGATCAGCTTTTGAGAAAGTCCAGTTTCATGGTAACTGTAGTTCTGGAACAGTCTTTGGTGAAGTGTCACAGAAAAAGGATTTCAGAGGCAGATCTCAGTGAACAAAAAGTCCAGCCACATTCGCCTCATTCTTTGTCTTCGGACCTAATAGTGTCATCCCATATTACTCCCAAAAACACATTTTCTCCAAGTTGACGTAATGCTAACACAAAACGGACACTCCATGGGGGGTAGACACGGCGGTGGGACCAAACTGATATTTACAGTCTCTGGACCATACACTGGACTCGGGACAGAGGCTGCACGCGCTGCTCTCCCCCTGTCAATCACCTCATGTGAATGAAAGCAAAAGTCCTCTAACTAAAGCTGGAGGGAATCAACAAAGAACTGCTCTGGGCGTGTTTACGAGGCCAAATATCACAGTAATGATGTTTAAAGCAGAGAACACGTGATCTTTAAGCTACTGTTTTGTTGCAGGTGCCCACAGTGGCTCAGAACAGCGGAGGACATGGACACGCCCCCAGCCCTGCGGTGCACGGTGTGTCCCACCACCAGTCCCACGCTCCAGCTCTCATCGCCGCGCACAGTCCCGCCGTGCAGTCCCACGCCCCCGCCCT
The DNA here is from genome assembly GCA_964034765.1 of Knipowitschia caucasica. Classification (NCBI taxonomy): domain Eukaryota; kingdom Metazoa; phylum Chordata; class Actinopteri; order Gobiiformes; family Gobiidae; genus Knipowitschia; species Knipowitschia caucasica. Next base: position 6,965,471 of record OZ035842.1, on the reverse strand, counting down.
CATCCCCGCCCACAGCCAGTCCACTGCCCCAGCCCTCATCGCGGCTCACAGTCCGGCGGTCCAGGCCCACGCCCCGGCCCTCATCCCCACCCACAGCCAGACCCACGCCCAAGCTCTCATCGCGGCCCACGGCCAGTCCAGCGCCCCGGCTCTCATCAGCGCTCACAGCCCCGCGGTGCAGGCCCACGCCCCGGCCCTCATCTCCGCCCACAGCCATCCCGCTCCCCCCCTGCCCTCTGTGCAGGGGCCACAGTTTCAGCGGCTCAAGGTGAGGAGTGATATATGGCTTCCTCCTTCACAGCTGTCGTTTACAACACCAATATTTGTCAGTATTAGTTTTAGCAGATTTTTTTGTTTCTTTTCAATCCTACAACGCCGTACAGGCCTAATACAGACTAGTGGGTATTTGATCGCCTGCATCTGTTCAACTCAGTGGAAAAGCTATTGCTACAGCCTGAGGAGCTAAGAGGCTCTTGAGGCTTTCAGATTGTAAAATATAATTAAGACTTAACATAAAACCTCATATTTACATAATAAACGTGGTTGAATCATAATGAAGACATATTCCACGCCTTTTGGAAAACACAGTGTCATATTTAATATTTTTAAATGTGTTTGTCCATTGTTTGTGCCAAAGGTGGAAGATGCTCTGTCGTATTTGGACCAAGTCAAGCTGCAGTTTGGAAACCATCCTCAGGTCTACAACGACTTTCTGGACATAATGAAAGAGTTCAAGTCTCAAAGGTACAAAACAGGATTTTTTTGACTGTAAACGTGTAAATCTGATCACACCAATATTTTATAAACTGGAAAATGCGTCCAAGATGGTGGCCCAATGTTTTGGAAAGTTCTCAGTGGTGTTTACTGGTTACAGCGAGAAGAGACCGAACCCGCCGGATTTCACTCAAGAAACTGGAAACTCGTTTATCAGTTTATTGTGTGATAAAATCCATGTGACTAGTTCCTCGCTCTCAAAACAGTTTGGTTCCATCATTAGTTTCACATGCAACAGATGCCAACAATTCATGACGGCATCTGTCACTTTGTAAATTCATCAGACAGAAATAAGAAAGAGTGGACCTCTCTCAGTCTCTCGGCCAATCAGCTCTCAGCCCAAAAATCATCAAATATTGACTCACTGGGCTCTTTATTACAAGTGTGCAAAAAACCATGTTTAATAGTCTGATGAAGACGGAGTGTTGTGGTCTGGTCACAACATCGTATTCTTGTCTGACTCTTTCTGTTGGGACTAAATGTTTTATTCATGAAACAAAAAAGTTGGATACCCAAGTTTTAGTCATTATTAAAGGTTTTTTAAAAAATTCAGATTAAGTTTAAATACCATTTGCAGAAAAACCACATTGGAATACATGTGTAAAAGTCCCCAGTGCGACAGTACATCAATAAAACAAGGTTAAAGTACAGGATAAAAAGCCAGCGTGAAACCAATCCACAAAAACCGTTTCAAAGCAAGATAATGAAAGTGCGTTGTGTGCGTTTGCAGTATTGACACTCCGGGGGTCATCAGCCGCGTGTCGCAGCTCTTCAAGGGCCACCCCGACCTCATCATGGGCTTCAACACCTTCCTGCCGCCCGGATACAAGATCGAAGTCCAGACCAACGACCTGGTTAACGTGACCACGCCGGGGCAGATCCACCACATCACGCCCCACGGCATCTCCGTGTCCAACATCCCCATGACTGGAGCCCCCAGCCTGCCCCCGGTCCCTCACCCCCCCACCTCGACCGCCGCGGCTGCAGCCATCCTGTGCCAGACCACTCCTGCCAAGATCAGCAAGGTGACCCATGTGGTGCGTCTGTGCAAAAAGTTTTAACTGATGTCAGGATTTGTCAACGGCCACTTAGTCCCAGAGCCTCGTGCTGCTGACACACAGATGTAAACACACTACTATATATTTAATACTAATAATAATAATAGCTTTATTTGAACTGCATTTGTGTCTGAAAGGTGCGATGCAAAGTGATTCACAGCAGCAAAATACAAACAACACAATAGCTGACATCTCATACAAGTCATTAATAGTCGCACAACAATAAGTTCATTAAAAGTTAAAGTATATAGAAATGTTTTTAGATTGGTTTTAAACATGTTAAGGGAGCTGCTTCTAATGTCGAAAAGGAGAAAGTTCCTAAGTTTTGGGACATAATTTGCAAAAGCTCCAATTTGATTCCCTGTGTTTCTGCGAACCTCCAGTAGGGGGAGCTGAGGAGCACCGCAGCGTTCTGATTGGATTATAAGGTGGCAGTGAGTTGGCGATGAAGGCCGAGCTTTGACCATTCAATGCTTTCAAAGTTATAAAACTAAATATTTATTGCTCTAGAATTTACAGAATGTTATACTTGCCACTTTATTATTTCAGTAAAGAGTTATTGTTCATAATCTTGTGCGGTGTGCTCCTCTTTCCTGCTGGTCTGTGACTGGCAACACAGACATTTCCTCGCTGTGGGACCGATAAAGCATCTCTTCATCTTAACCTCGGGCAAACGTTCCACTCTTGGGTTCTCTAAGGAGATATTATACAAAATCAATGTCTTTTTTACGCTTTTAACCGTTACATTCCATTGTTCTTCATCTGTCACAGACCTGCTGTTGATTTTAGATCCATCCACGCTAATTACAGAAACTTCCTGCACAAACATTTAACTCTGCCTCTTCCAAATACACAAAGGAATCACACTGGTTCCAGAAAGGTCCAGGTGTGGTTCAGGTTCTGCTTCATCCTGAGACGGAGCACCTCAGACTCCACCCATTTCCTCAAATCTTCAGGTTCAAACTGGACTCACCTGAGGAAGTGGGTGGAGTCTGCTGTTCTCCTGCATGTGCTAAGTGCTAACTCTGCATTAGCGTTATTTATGTGCGCCTTCAAAACAAAATAAATGCTCCAGTCAAACCCAACCACAGAAACCCCATGTGTGCATCTGTAACATCTGCATGGTTGTCCTCTTCAGCCGCAGGCGCTGACCCCCAGCAGTCAGAGTACTCCGTCCATCCCCACCTACACCTCTCCACGCTCTCCCCCCATCCAGCTGCACCCTCCTGGGAGCGGGACCCCCAGCGGAGCCCCCCTCCAGAACAACCAGCCGGTGGAGTTCAACCACGCCATCAACTACGTCAACAAGATCAAGAACCGCTTCCAGGGACAGCCCGACATCTACAAGGCCTTCCTGGAGATCCTGCACACGTACCAGGTCAGGCCTCGGCTACATGCTACACGCTACATGCTACATGCTACACGCTAACCACACTGATAAACCATGTTACTGTTGTTTTCATCTCTTCACAAACTCAAAGAGAATCACTAAATTCTCTACTCTACTCTACCTGCTTTAGTATGTGGTACTGTATCCTAGCAACCTACCAACTGCAAACCAATATCTGGGGAAATTCCTTGGTAACCGTGGCTTCCAGCAGCAGTCTGGCCAATCACTGTCAGTTAGAATACTCTAGAACCAGCTCAGTCTGGATAGAGCCAGGACCAAGCAGGTATTAAAAACTTCCCTGGTACTGGTTAAATAGGGCTGTGAAAAGACCAAGACCAAGACCAAGACCAAGACCAAGACCAAGACCAAGACCAAGACCAAGACCCATTTATAGAACATCACTCTTGAACAGACAGAAGAAAAACAACTTTTTGTGTACTGAGATCGGGACCCAGTTTAGGTCTCAACCAACAGGACTTCACATACATGTGCGAACAGACAATCGGACACTTCCAGACGGGAGGTCACACCTACTCAGCTCAGTATTGATATTGACTGTTGTAATAATAACTTAATAACTTGTGTTGTGGTGTTTGCAGAAGGAGCAGCGAAACGCCAAAGAGGCCGGAGGGAACTACACTCCAGCGCTGACGGAGCAGGAGGTCTACGCTCAGGTGGCCAGACTCTTCAAGAACCAGGAAGACCTGCTGTCGGAGTTCGGGCAGTTCCTCCCAGACGCCAACAGCTCCGTGGTGAGAGAACCTTCACCAGGCCCTGCTTTTAAAACGGAAACGTGGTCTGTTCAAGTTAGGCCTGGGGCGAGAACAGCACAAAATGTATTAATTATCATGGATAAAAAGTTTGATACCCCAGCTTTACTATTCTTGTCGTGTACTAATTCAGACATGAGTCTAATATTGAAGCCAACCCAGCAGCACTCTGCCTAATCACCGTCAGTTAGACACTTTAGCACCAGCTCGGCCTGGATAGAACCAGGACCAAGAGGGACTAAAGAAGGACCTGGTGCTGGTTACACAGGACCAGTAGAAACGCTCTCAATCTGGGTAGGGATATGTTTCTTTGTTGATGTCCGTCCTCTTCACAGCTGCTGTGTAAGACGACGGCTGAAAAGGCGGATTCGGTTCGTAACGACCACGGCGGCACGGCCAGGAAGCTGCAGCTCAACAACAAGAGACTCAGTCAAAATGGCTGCCAGATCCGCCGCCACCCGTCCGCGGGCGCCACTCCACCGATCAAGGTTCGGTTACTCTATCTGAGCTGAGAGTCTATGGACCGCGACATGGAGATTGTTGTTATATTTGCTCATATTATTCAGAGATAGATCAGGGTTATGTCCAACGTAAAGGTTTGTGTTTGTGTGGTTATCTTTGTTTAGTCAATTTAAATATCCGCTAATGTCTATGTGACTATATTGTGTATCTATTGTGTGTCTATTGTGTATCTATTGTGTGTCGTACCATATGTAGATCAATGGTCTAATCATTGTACCTTTTGCATCCTTTTGTTTTGTTGGTGATTCTACAGAAGAAGCCGAAGTTACTGTCTTTAAAAGAAACGTCAGCGGGAGACGTGGGAAAACATGGGGTTGGCACCGAGTCGCTGTTTTTTGACAAGGTGAGACCTGGATTATAATCAGAATATTCGGATTATTTTAATTATCTTTGTTTTTTAATTTAAACATGACCCCAGGAATATTCACAGTTCATGTTTAAGAATGTGGAAATGTTTGGATAAACATGTATAATGGTCTATGGAGATATAAAATGTCTCCCTCTGGTGGTAGACGTGGGGAATTACTCTCTGGAAACAATAAAATAAACATCACACGGATGTCGTTTGAATCTAGAAGCTGCAAGGACTCATTTTGGGGCAAAACTTTTGTTTTCAAAGGCAGAAACGACCGACGTATCTATCCATGTGTGAAGGAGAGATTCTGCAGGTCCTTCTTTCCTGCTGCTGTCAGACTGTACAATGAGAACTGCTGAGCCTGTTCTGATAATCCACTAGTCACTTATTACCACATTATTACATTAATCTGTTGTTAAAGTACATTATAAACATCTGTAAATACCTCCGGCTGACTCCAGTGTAGACTCCAAGTGACATTACAGCTCCAGAGTTTATATTATTATCTTATTATTCTATTATCATAAAAAATAGATCCTGTTTGATGTGTGCATAACGTGGGTGCTCTTATTGTCTCTTTTTATTCTTCTGAAATGTGCACAAGGATGACAGTGACGTTTCCACTGAGAGACGTACAAAGGTTAATCTTATCTTAAATTGCCCGTATTCATTATAGTGCACCACATTTGAAACGGGAGCATTTGGACAGAAGGGTCGGGGGGAGGGGCTGTTTGTGTAGGGGATACAACTATGGTAGGTTTTGAGAGAACACTGTTTTTTCGTGGTTGAGAGTAGTTCCCAGTCCGTGTTGGAACTCCCCAGGGCTGTGTTTTGTCGCCGGCTCTCTTCTATGTTTTTGCTGAACAGAAAATGACTTTATTTCGGACAAAATCATAATAATTTCCTGCTTTCTCATTGATTTCCATGTTTTCTGTTTTTGCCTCAGGTGCGGAAAGCCTTGCGGAGCGCCGAGGCCTACGACAATTTCCTGCGCTGTTTGGTCATTTTTAATCAGGAGGTGATTTCCAGAGCGGAACTGGTGCAGCTGGTGCTACCGTTTCTAGGGTGAGCTCTTTGATTGAATCCGGGAAATGATTTTAAGTTCACAATAATGATAGGTTTTAAGGATCAGAAAACCAAAACGATATGTTGTTAAAGAGGCAAGGCAAGTTTATTTGTATAGCACAGTTCATTCAGAAAGACTAGAGTAGATTAGAGTCAACTTCATCGTCGTTACAAAGTCAGATAGGATAATATTTACAACACAGATAAATGTGTCGTAATGATCATTTAAGAAATATAAATCATTGGATAATTCTTTACTTTGAGCCGGTTTGGGTTCAGTCCAAACACGGTGACGGAACTAGTTTACTTCAGAAAAATGTATCAGAGAATAATCTCCTAACTCAGGTTAAGTGAAAGTAATCCTTATATCACGATATCCATAGATGCAAAGATGAGCTTCAAACACTTTCATACATTTTCCACCAAAGAAAATAAAAAAATATAGATATATTTAAACATCAAACATGGGCTATTGAATCCAGGACACTTTCTATACACAAACAGACATATTTTTCCGTATTTATTTCTGTTATTGCTAATTTCCTTCACGTCTCAGTCTCAAATGGTTACATAATTGTTCATAAATCCTTTGCCGTTTGGCTCTTTCTCCGCACATTCTGACTTCTCTTCACATTGAACTTGTTCCCAGTAAATTCCCGGAGCTGTTTAACTGGTTCAAGAACTTCCTGGGCTACCGCGAGATGTCCCACATGGAGACGTACCCCAAAGAGCGCGCCACGGAGGGCATCGCCATGGAGATCGACTACGCTTCCTGCAAACGGCTCGGCTCCAGCTACAGAGCGCTGCCCAAGAGCTACCAGCAGCCCAAGTGCACGGGCCGCACGCCGCTGTGCCGAGAGGTGAGCGCCAACGGTGTCGAGTACGGCCCTTTAGCTGTCCCACGGTGGGGAAATGTCAGTGGTGCAGGAGGAATGAGAGAAATGGATAATAACTCTATACTAAAATATGATAAAATCTCTAACTCTAGCATATCTCTCCATCTTGAGCATAAGACTTAAAGGTACACTGTGTAGATTTACTCCCATCCAGCATCGAGATCATATATTGTAATCTCCGGTGCTACGTTAGCTTCGCAGGACAATATGTGGTCTTTGAAAGTGGTCCCCAACTCCCGCTCAAACTCCTTTTGTCCCTTCTCACCCTCTGTATTCCAAGATGGCGCTTTGACATTAAGAGTCTTCAGCCTCATGGACATTTATAAGTCAAATTCTAAGCCTATGACAACAAATCAAAAACATGGTGGAGGTAAATAATCTTATAAAGGTCACATTTGTTGATTTTTGTTTTCATTTGGAGCAAGTGTAAAAATGCGGTATATTCTAAGGCAAGTAATATATAGTAGTGTGTTTACATCTGTACGTTAGAGGCTCTGCTACAGTGACTCAGTAAAGAGACAGTTACACTTGTTGTAGGTTTCACACTGAAGCTTTTAGTTGATGCTTGCGGTAAAAATAAATCCATGAGAAGAAAGTGAAATGAAACTTTTTACTGAGCAAAGATGCAAAAATAAAACGCTAAGCAGGAATAAGGCAAGAAAACAAGAATCAGGGAGTAAGGTCAAAACACTATCTGGCTCCACTCCACACTGTCCCATGATGCACCTGGGCCTTAAGTGCCTGGCGCCAGAATCCTCGGAAATTTACCAAAAAATAATGCATTCTAGTTTTTTGGAAATAATAATACAAAACAAAATATAAATATTCTAGATAAAAACAAAAAAGAAGAAACTGTTTTAGGCTCCTGTACATGTGGTTCTATAGGCTCCTACACATGTGGTTCTATAGGCTCCTACACATGTGGTTCTATAGGCTCCTACACATGTGGTTCTAGCTCCTACACATGTGGTTCTATAGGCTCCTACACATGTGGTTCTATAGGCTCCTGCACATGTAGGCTCCTACACATGTGGTTCTATAGGCTCCTATAGGCTCCTGCACATGTGGTTCTATAGGCTCCTACACATGTGGTTCTATAGGCTCCTATAGGCTCCCACACATGTAGGCTCCTACACATGTGGTTCTATAGGCTCCTGCACATGTGGTTCTATAGGCTCCTGCACATGTGGTTCTATAGGCTCCTGCACATGTGGTTCTATAGGCTCCTGCACATGTGGTTCTATAGGCTCCTGCACATGTGGTTCTATAGGCTCCTGCACATGTGGTTCTATAGGCTCCTGCACATGTGGTTCTATAGGCTCCTACACATGTGGTTGTTTTAATATGGATTAGAATATGGTTTGTTTTGTCTCCAGGTCCTGAACGACACATGGGTTTCTTTCCCGTCTTGGTCCGAAGACTCGACTTTTGTCACGTCCAAGAAAACCCAGTACGAGGAGCACATTTACAGATGTGAAGACGAGCGCTTTGAGGTCAGTCCTGTCTCAGTATGATCACCTCCTGTCTGTCTCCTTTTCTATCGCTGGGTTTGAGCCAAAAGTGCATCTGTTCAAAGTCTATTCTATCTCCCAGTTCTTAGGATTTAAGCCTCTGTTGTGGGATTTCTGCACAGGCCGAGACATTAAAGACAGCAATATGTAAGATTTTTATGTCATTAAATGGCCCTAATCTGTAAAAAAGCATTATTAAACTGCTCTTTTCCAATACTTTTTTAACTAATAACAGTAGTTCAGAGATATTTGAATTTCTAAATTAGTTTTACAGCCTTTTTGTTTTCATTTTGATGTCCCGCCCTCCACTGTTTTACCAATCAGAAAGTCAGTGGATTCTTCTGCATATCTGGCAACTTGAGTCAGGGAGAGTGGGAGAGGCTGCAGTACCACTTTGGGACACATTTTTACAAACTTCTCCTTTAAATAGACCAGAGTAAACACACAAATGAAGTCAGTATTTATATGTCTGACTCAAGGCTTCTCTTTACACTTCCTTACTCTGATACAGCTCTGATATATGTAATAATCTGCTTTGACCTGGACACATTGGGCCTCATTCACGAACGGTTCTTAGGAACAGATTTGTACGTAAATCCTACTTACGCGGTTTTTACGAAGAAAGTGGCATTCACGAATATTTCTCGTAACCAGAATTTCTCTTGGGCAAGTACAAATCCTACGAGTCCTCAGGAGCACTCGTACGCATTCAGTGCCGACATGTTCACACGCCGGGGTTGTCCTCTTTGGTGAAGTTGAATAAAAATACAACATTCCAGTGATATGTCCGTCATATCGATGTATGTATTTATTTATTTGTAGTAATCTTTATTAGTAATCTTTATTTATATACCGCCTTTTTCACTGCAGATCTGGCCTACTTTTTAATTCATTTTGAAATGAAATGTGCCAACGCTTTATCAAATACATTGGAAATCTTGCCGTGTATTAGTGACCCCTTCCTATTTATAGGGGGCATTTCTTTATCCACGGACCACAGAACAACGGCATATATACTGCTGCTGCAGGAGGTTACTGGGTCCGCGCTGAGTCTCTGCACTGGTCTCTCCCATGGATCTATACGGGTCTGCGCTCGTCTCTCAAGTCTGGTCTATGCGGTCTCTCTTCGGTCCGCGCTGGTCTCTGCGCACCGGTCTCTCCAGTCAGGTCACGCCAGTCTATGCGGTCTCTCCTATAGGTCCGCGCTGGTTTCTGTGTGCTGGTCACTCCAGTCTCTCCTCGGGTCTGCATTGGTCTCAGCGCTGGTCCGCGCTGGATCTCCTCCCAGGGTCCAAAATATTTTGAGATTAATCTCAAAACATTTTGAGATTCATCTTTAAAATAATACATAATATATTTTTAAATTAAGCTCATAACATTTTGAGATTAATCTCATCATATTCTTAGATTAATCTCATAATTTTGCTAGTTCGACTTTATTATCATAATATTTCGACTTTTAAGTCAACATTTTATAACTTTATTCTCAGTCTGGGTGACTCTTTTGCTCCGTGTAAAGGCCTGTTGCTGTTTCCTCTGCCGTCTGCACACGGCCCTGCAGTCCCTTATATGGGCATTAGTGGGCGGTTACTTATGCTAAGTACCTATGCTAATGAAGCACCTGGCACGCGCGCTGTACTTACGAGGAAATGGGATTCATCAATCTGAGAGAACAGCTGCGAACAATTCAGCGGCTTACGAGTGCGTTGATGAATCCCACGTGGGGACTTCTTAGAAATCTACTTAAGGACAACTTGAGAAGAAAGTTGAGTAGTTTCTTACGAAGTTATTCGTGAATGAGGCCCATTGTTCTTAGACACAGATATGGCCGAAGACATGAGACATAAGATTTCTATAACACCTCCTTAGCTTCTCTCAATCTCTACTCCTGCAGTGAGCTCCGTGTTACTGCGACAGATACGTCTCGTGTCTGTCTTTCTTTGATCAAATATTTTATTTTGAGCCATACAAAATTATAACATTCTGCAGCATGCTAATGAAGAACAAAACAGAAAATGTACAGGGAGGATCTGTACAACATATATATATATATATATATATATATATATATATAAATATGTGTGGGGGGAAAAAAGAGTTTGGAAGAAGAAGACTTATGTGATACACACACACACACACACACACACACACACACACACACACACACACACACACACACACACACACACACACACACACACACACACACACACACACACACATCATTCTAATAATGCAAAATCTAAGACATACTGTCTTCTGACCTGATCGCCGACAGAAATAGCCTTTTATGAGTATCCGAGTACAAAACCCTCCGCTGTGTCCTTGCTTTCAGCTGGACGTGGTTCTGGAGACAAACCTGGCCACGATCCGCGTGTTGGAGACGGTGCAGAGGAAGCTGTCGCGGATGTCTGCGGAGGACCAGGCCAAGTTCAGGCTGGACAACAGTCTGGGCGGGTCCTCAGAGGTGGTCCACAGGAAGGCCATCCAGAGGATATACGGAGACAAGGCCCCGGACATCATCGACGGACTGAAGAAGAGCCCAGCGGCCTCTGTGCCCATCGTGTTGAAGAGGTCGGTGTGAGATTAGCAGTAAAACCCCATTGGAATACACGTGCAAGGGGTGACCCAGACAAATACATAAGTAAAACAGCTAAGCTAAAAGGTACAAGGAGCTATTGTCACTGTGAAGTTAATCCATCTCTGGTCTCTCTCTAGTCTCTCTCTCCGGTCTCGCTCTGGTCTCTCTCTCTGGTCCTTCCCTCTCTGATCTCTGTCTCTCCCTCTGCTCTCTCTCCCTCTCTGGTCTTTCCCTCTCTGGTCTCTCCCTCTCTGGTCTCTCTCTCTCAGGGTCTCTCTCTCTCTCTCTGCTCTCCCTCCCTCTGCTCTCTCTCTCTCTGGTCTCTCTCTCAGGGTCTCTCTCTCTCTCTCTGCTCTCCCTCCCTCTGCTCTCTCTCTCTCTGGTCTCTCTCTCTCTGGTCTCTCTCTCTGCTCTCTCTCTCTCTCTGCTCTCCCTCTCTCTGCTCTCTCTCTGGTCTCTTTCTCTCTGGTCTCTCTCTCTGGTCTCTCTCTGGTCTCTCTCTCTCTCAGGGTCTCTCTCTCTCAGAGTCTCTCTCTCTCTCTCTCTCTCTCTCTCAGAGTCTCTCTCTCTCAGAGTCTCTCTCTCTCCCTCCCTCTGCTCTCTCTCTCTCTGGTCTCTCTCTCTGCTCTCTCTCTCTCTGCTCTCCCTCTCTCTGCTCTCTCTCTGGTCTCTTTCTCTCTGGTCTCTCTCTCTCTCTGGTCTCTCTCTGGTCTCTCTCTCTCTCTGGTCTCTCTCTCTCTCTCTGGTCTCTCTCTCTCCCTCTGGTCTCTCTCTCTCTCTCTCTCTGGTCTCTCTCTCTCTCTCTCTGGTCTCTCTCTCTCTCTCTCTGGTCTCTCTCTGCCTCTGGTCTCTCTCTCTCCCTCTGGTCTCTCTCTCTGGTCTCTCTCTGGTCTCTCTCTCTGGTCTCTCTCTCTCTGGTCTCTCTCTCACTGCTCTCTAAACTCTAAACCTCTGTCATATCAGTGTGGAACTTTGATGTAAACATATTCAAACTTCACATATCACCAAGTCTCGTGTGTGAGGGACATTTATCGATAATATCTAAAACGGTGGTGACTTTTCCTCAGGTTGAAAACGAAAGAGGACGAGTGGCGAGAGGCGCAGAGAGGATTCAATAAGATCTGGAGGGACCAGAACGAGAAGTATTACCTCAAGTCTCTGGATCATCAAGGAATCAACTTCAAACAGAACGACACCAAAGTGCTGCGCTCCAAGTCTCTGCTCAATGAGATCGAGAGCATCTACGACGAGGTGAGGCGCCCCCTGCTGGACAAACCTGGAATCTTTAAAACCCACACGTTTGTACTGTTTCTGGCTGAACTCCAGCAGGTGGATCGCATCAGTAATCAAGAGTTTACTTAGGCGCTGCATGTGTCAGAGGTAGATCCTGGAAACTAAAGTGGGATTGTAATTGTTATGACTTTATTAAAACACTAAGAGCGTATAGACTCTTCACATCATTAATCATTCTCTCCAAACACGGTGGTGATAAACTACTGTAGCCACAGCTGCCTTGAGGCACACTGACAGAAGCGAGGCAACCAGTCTGTGCCATCGGCCCCTCCCACCACCACCAACCATTCACACACACACCAGACTCATTCTAGGTAATGGAGGTTAAGTGTCTTGCCTAAGGACACAACAGCAGCAGGCATCAGTGGGAGTCGGTGGAGAAAGTCTTGTGGTGGGCTTGAACCCACGACCTTCAGGCTCAAAGGCCTCTACGGCCTCTCCCAACTGAGCTACTGCCGCCCCAAACCCTTTAATGGTCAGTCTTTGAAAAATGCGATGTAAAAATAAAGTTGTTGTCGGAGAACAACAAAAATCTTAACAGTTCTTTTTTGTTGCTTCAAGTTAAATATTATTGTTTAGTAAAACTAAAAATACCAATAAACAACATTTATGATTGTGGTGAAATATGGAACATAACTTGATAACTAACAAGATAAATGATGATGCTTTGGTGGAGGTGGTAAAAATCAGGAGTAAAGTGTGTGTGGGTTTTACAGCTTTAAAACACACAGCTGTTACTTTAAGGATTTCACTTTTTGGGGGTTATTTTAGAACGTATTGTGTTAAAACAGAATCCTGGCCCTAAATATAATCTGAGGCCTTATTCCGTGCTGTCAGACTGGTCTGAGTCTCTTCTCTCTCTCCTCCTCGCAGCGACAGGAGCAGGCCTCTGAGGAGAACTCGTCTCCGCCCTCGGGACCCCACATGACCCTCTCCTACGAAGACCCGCAGATCCTGGAGGACGCAGCCTCTCTGATCCTGCACCACGTCCGGCGGCAGACCAGCATCAACAAAGAGGACAAGTACAAGATCAAACAGGTCATCTACCACTTCATCCCCGACCTGCTGTTTGCGCAGCGGGGGGAGCTGTCCGACGCCGAAGAGGAGGAAGAGGAGGAGGACATCGAGCTGGAAGAGGGTGCCAAAAAGCACAACGGCGTCGCGGGAAGTCCGTCCAAGTCCAAGCTGCTCTTCCACAACACGGCGGCGCAGAAGCTGAAGACCTGCGAGGACGGCTACAACCTCTTCTACGTCAACAACAACTGGTACATCTTCCTGCGGCTGCACCAGACGCTGTGCTCGCGGCTGCTGAAGCTGTACGCCCAGGCCGAGCGCCAGATCGAGGCCGAGCTGCGGGAGCGCGACTGGGAACGCGACATGCTCGGCCTGAAGAGGGAGAAGAGCGACAACCCGGCGGTCCAGCTGCGACTCAAGGAACCCAGTGAGTCGACGTGTGCGGCTGGGCAAAAAATGAGAATATTAGCTTTATTTTTTTCCATTAAAATAACAATTAAAGCGGTATTAACACAGGATTAGTACGACCTGTGGACCTCTGGGGATATGTGATAATGGTGGAGGACGTCTGAGATCTAAAAGCGCATTCACACCGGAGTAATGTCTGTGAATGACTATTTTCACTGACATATAGTAATAACAGACACATAACGGCTGCACGTGCACAAGTGTCCGCTTCACGCCCATCGGATCCTTGCAGTGGCGCGGCTCCGGTCAAAACACGCTCTAACTCAGCTCCACACACACCTCACTTGTATTTAGAGGCGTTTGTCACTCGTACTATAGTTTGCTTTTTTATAGTTTCAAAAATGCTAATCAACATTTCCAACCAAACATAAAGTAGAGAAGGCGGCATTAGCATCGCAATCACTGACATGGATTAGTTTTATCACAGTCTGTGTTTTCGGACAAATACAGGAAGTCATTTGTGGCAGAATTATTACCCTACAGATTACAGACATGATGGGGTCCACAGGTCAGACTGATCCTGTGAGAGAGACCAGAGAGAGCGAGAGACCAGAGGGAGCGAGAGACCAGAGGGAGCGAGAGATCAGAGAGAGCAGAGGGAGCGAGAGACCAGAGAGAGCGAGAGACCAGCGAGAGATCAGAGAGAGAGAGAGAGAGAGCGAGAGAGAGCAAGAGAGACCGAGAGAGAGCGAGAGAGACCGAGAGAGAGCGAGAGACCAGAGAGTGAGCGAGAGACCAGAGAGACCAGTTTGGTTTTGTTCTGAATCACAACAGAGGACTTTACAAAACTGTTGAATTTGCCAACACACATCAGAGAATCAAACCGTTCCAACACAGGAGCAGAGACCAAAGTCCATAAATGTGGTGAATGTGGAGCGTCCTGAGACTTTCCTGCTTCGGCAAACGCTAAATCACTATTATCGGCCTGCCCTATCCCTATGACGCCACTAGAGGGAGGTGTAGCATTTTTGTTTTGTTTTTCAAAAATCTAAATATTCCTTGATTTACAAAGAATGTAGTTAGAGCAATTGAAAAAACAAATCTAATCTAACTCAGGGCAAAGCTGTGATGTCATCGTGGAGCAATGACGTCACACTCAGATCAGGTCTGGGACTGAGCACGACATCATTATTTTGTAAACGTAAGAAAGGACTTATTGGAACATTGAAACACTGTAGATGATGCCTCACTCATTAACAATAACAGATAATTATTGTCCTCTGGCCCTAACCACACGGGAAAGAGTCAGTTAGCAGTTAGAGGACTAATAAATGAATCATAAATAATCCTCCTCCTCCTCTTCCTCCTCTTCCACTTCCTCCTCATCCCTCTTCCTCCTCTTCCACTTCCTCCTCATCCCTCTTCCTCCTCTTCCGCTTCCTCCTCATCCCTCTTCCTCCTCTTCCACTTCCTCCTCATCCCTCTTCCTCCTCTTCCACTTCCTCCTCATCCCTCTTCCTCCTCCTCACCCCCCTCTTCCTACTCATCTCTCCTCCTTCTCTTCCTCCCCCTCGTCCCCCCTCTCCTTCTCCTCCTCTTCCCCCTCCTCTTCCTCCTCCTCCTCCTCCCCCTCTTCTTCCTCTTCTTCCTCCTCCTCCTCTCCTGTAGTGGACATTGAAGTGGAGGATTATTACTCTGCTTTCCTGGAGATGGTGCGGAACCTTCTGGATGGAAACATGGACGCGTCTCAATATGAGGACAACCTCCGGGAGATGTTCACCATCCACGCCTTCACAGCCTTCACCATGGACAAGCTCATCCAGAGCCTGGTCCGGCAGGTGAGGAGAGAGACCAGAGAGAGACACCAGAGAGAGACACCAGAGAGAGACACCAGAGAGAGACACCAGAGAGAGAGACCAGAGAGAGACACCAGAGAGAGACACCAGAGAGAGAGACCAGAGAGAGAGACCAGAGAGAGACACCAGAGAGAGACACCAGAGAGAGACACCAGAGAGAGAGACCAGAGAGAGAGACCAGAGAGAGAGACCAGAGAGAGACCAGAGAGAGACCAGAGAGAGACCAGAGAGAGACCAGAGAGAGACCAGAGAGAGACCAGAGAGAGACCAGAGAGAGACCAGAGAGAGACCAGAGAGAGACCAGAGAGAGACCAGAGAGAGACCAGAGAGAGACCAGAGAGAGAGACCAGAGAGAGACCAGAGAGAGACCAGAGAGAGACCAGAGAGAGAGACCAGAGAGAGAGACCAGAGAGAGAGACCAGAGAGAGAGACCAGAGAGAGAGACCAGAGAGAGAGACCAGAGAGAGAGACCAGAGAGAGACCAGAGAGAGAGACCAGAGAGAGAGACCAGAGAGACCAGAGAGGGAGAGAGACAAAAGAAATCAGATTCTAGCCTGTTGCCATAGTTACCAGATACAATCTCCATAACCTCCTTCTCTTCGTTGCAGCTGCAGCACATCGTGAGCGACGAGATCTGCGTCCAGGTCACAGACTTGTATCTGTCAGAGAGTCTGAACACCGCCACCGGGGGCGCCATATCCACGCAAGCGTCACGCGGCGCCGCAGAGTCCCTGTACCAGCGCAGAGCCGAGCAGATCATGTCCGACGAGAACTGCTTCAAGGTGAGTCAAAGAACCAGCTAGCATGCTAAAAAACAACTAACAGCATCAGCGTCTGAACGCGCCATGAGAGACCAGAGAGACATGGACTGAAGATGAAACTAGGATTGGAGAAAGCTTTTTAGTTCTAACAATCTGTAAAAATGTCTTATTGTCTTATTGAGTTATTGTTGAGGCGTAAATGTAGTTTTGTCGATAAAATCCACTGATCCTCTTTTCCTTCAGGTGATGTTCTTGAGGAATCGAGGCCAAGTGCAGCTGACGGTGGAGCTCCTGGACACTGAGGAGGAGACGTCAGACGAACCCATGGAGGCCGAGGTGAGCTGACTGCGTTTGTAGACACTCCTTTCTTTTCTTTTTGGAGCTCCATCCATCAATAGAGACTGTTGTTTCAGGACAAGACTTGAAAAAGAGGTTCTCAATCTCAATGGGACTTTCCTTGTTAAAAAAAGGTTAAATGAACAACAAAAAATTTACGGACACTGCTCAGAGGAGTAACCGTTGCAACAGGCTTATATCACTGCCCTGCCTTTGTTCCTTCAGCTGTCAGACTGTACAACGACCTGGATGAGTTAAAAACATGCATTTATTATTTAGAAATGTTTATAACTGAGGTACAAAGGGATATTATATGGATATGTTTCTGCGGCTGGACCCGAGTTTCTCCGACAGGGATCAATAAAGTCTCTATGTAACACAACTCTAACACAATAGCTCCTCTGGTGGTGGTTATGAGGAATTACATTAAATCTCTATGAAGCCCAGTGTTATTTTGACAAAGAAAGATGTGTTGTTTTCCGTCTGGTTTCTTTCACTGATCATTTCTTCTGTGAATCAAAACCTGGCTTTGCTTTTTTTCTCCAAATGAATTGAAGCTTTATGTAACACACTGTTTTCTGCAGCGTTGGTCTGATTACGTGGGTCGGTATCTGAACCCGGACTCCACGACTCCGGAGCTGAGGGAGCACCTCGCACAGAAGCCAGTGTTCTTGCCCAGGTCAGTCCTGCCTAAAACACAAGGCCCGTGGGCCCAACGCGGCCGGACAGACCATGTTTAGTTGCCCCTGAAAGGATTTTTTATCATTACTATTAACTACTGTTAATGGACGGGCTTTAGATCCAGGGCTTTAGATCCAGGGCTTTAGATCCAGGGCTTTAGATCCAGGGCTTTAGATCCAGGGCTTTAGATCCAGGACTTTAGATCCCAGGTCCCGGTGGAGGAGGGGGACATGGAGTCCGAGTGGACCATGTTCTCTGCCTCAATCGCCGATGCGGCGGCTCGTAGCTGTGGTCGCAAGGTCTCTGGTGCTGGTCCCGGCGGCAACCCCCGAACCCGGTGGTGGACACCGGCAGTAAGGGATGCTGTCAGGCTGAAGAAGGAGTCCTATCGAGCCATGATGGTTCGGGGGACTCCTGAGGCAGCTGTCCAGTACCGGCAGGCCAAGCGTGCCGCGGCCCGGGCTGTTGCAGAGGCAAAAACCCGGGACTGGGAGGAGTTCGGAGAGTCCATGGAGCATGACTATCGGTCGGCCTCAAAGAAATTCTGGCAAACCGTCCGGCGCCTCAGGAGGGGGAAGCAGTTCTTTGCCAACACCATGTACGGTGCGGGTGGAGAGCTGCTGACCTCGACGGGGGATATTGTCGGACGGTGGAAGGAATACTTTGAGGTTCTCCTCAATCCCCCCGTCACGTCCTCCGTTACAGAGGCAGAGGCTGAGGATGTTGGGGCGGATACATCCATCTCCCTGGCTGAGGTCACCAAGGTGGTTGGTAGCCTCCATGGTGGCAAGGCTCCGGGTGTGGATGAGATCCGCCCTGATTATCTAAAGTCTCTGGATGTTGTAGGACTGTCTTGGCTGACACGTCTCTGCAACATCGCGTGGCGATCGGGGGCGGTGCCAATGGAGTGGCAGACCGGGGTGGTGGTCCCTCTCTACAAGAAGGGGGACCGGAGGGTGTGTTCCAATTATCGTGGGATCACACTCCTCAGCCTCCCCGGTAAGGTCTACTCCAAGGTACTGGAGAGGAGGCTACGGCCGATGGTCGAATCTCGGATTCAGGAGGAGCAGTGTGGTTTTCGTCCCGGTCGCGGAACACTGGACCAGCTCTATACTCTCCATCGGATACTCGAGGGTTCATGGGAGTTCGCCCAACCTGTCCACATGTGCTTTGTGGATTTGGAGAAGGCGTTCGACTGTGTTCCCCGGGGTGTCCTTTCGGGGGTCCTCCGGGAGTACGGGGTCCGGGGTCCTCTGCTGAGGGCCATCCGATCCCTGTATGACCGGAGCCAGAGCTGTGTTCGCATTGCCGGCAGTAAGTCAGACCTGTTCCCGGTGAATGTTGGCCTCCGACAGGGCTGCCCTTTGTCACCGGTTCTGTTCACTGTATTTATGGACAGAATATCTAGGCGCAGCCAGGGGTCGGAGGGGGTCCGGTTCGGGGACCACAGGATTTCATCTCTGCTGTTTGCGGACGATGTTGTCCTGTTGGCTCCAACGAACCAGGACCTGCAGCATGCACTGGGACGGTTTGCAGCCGAGTGTGAAGCGGCTGGGATGAGAATCAGCACCTCCAAATCTGAGGCCATGGTGCTCGACCGGAAAAAGGTGCCCTGCCCTCTTCAGGTGGGTGGAGAGGTCCTTCCTCAAGTGGAGGAGTTCAAGTATCTCGGGGTCTTGTTCACGAGTGAGGGAAGGATGGAGCGTGAGATTGACAGGCGGATCGGTGCAGCGTGCGCAGTGATGCGGTCGCTGTATCGGACCGTTGTGGTAAAGAGGGAGCTGAGCCGAAAGGCAAAGCTCTCGATTTACCGGTCAATCTTCGTTCCCTCCCTCACCTATGGTCATGAGCTTTGGGTAATGACCGAAAGAACGAGATCGCGGATACAAGCGGTCGAAATGAGCTTCCTCCGCAGAGTGGCTGGGCGCTCCCTTAGAGATAGGGTGAGGAGCTCAGTCACACGGGAGGAGCTCGGAGTAGAGCCGCTGCTTCTCCACGTCGAGAGGAACCAGTTGAGGTGGCTCGGGCATCTGTTCCGGATGCCTCCTGGACGCCTCCCTGGGGAGGTGTTCCGGGCATGTCCCACCGGGAGGAGGCCCCGCGGAAGACCTAGGACACGCTGGAGGGACTATGTCTCTCAGCTGGCCTGGGAACGCCTTGGGGTCCCCCCGGACGAGCTGGAGGAAGTGTGTGTGGATAGGGAAGTCTGGGCGTCTCTGCTTAGACTGCTGCCCCCGCGACCCGGCAACGGATAAAGCGGAAGAAAATGGATGGATGGATGGACTTTAGATCCAGGGCTTTAGATCCAGGACTCTGCTACAGAAGGAGGACCAAGGCCATGTGGTGCAGGACTCAGGTTGTACAACGAGGACAGACGTGGAACAGGACTAAAGCAGCTCCAGGCGGGGAGGGGGTGCAGCCCACGGGTCGGGCCGGACAGGGCAGTCCGCAGGTGCAGATGGAGGAGGCCGGGTTCAGGGACAGTGGGTGAATAGCAATGAACAGACTACAGTCGAAGTCATAATGCAGACAGATAGAGTAGGAAGGAGGAGAGGATAGTGCTCAAGTTAAGTCTTCTTTACCATATGTATTTAAGTCTTCTTTACCATATGTATTTTCTGGTGTAACTCCTGGTGCTCTCACAGAAACCTGCGGCGGATCAGGAAGTACCAGAAAGGGCGGGAGCAGCTGGACCAGGAGGCGTCTGAAGGAGGGAAGAAGGACAAGGAGAAGATGGAGTGCATGTTCAAACTCAACTCCTACAAAATGGTTTACGTCTTCAAGTCCGAGGACTACATGTACCCGCCGCACCGCACTGCTGCGGGCGCACCAGGTACACACACGCGCACGCACACGCACACACACACACCATGTACCGCCACACCGCACTGCTGCGGGCGCGCACCAGACACACACACACACACACACACATGTACCGCCGCACCGCACTGCTGCGGGCGCACCAGGTACACACACCGCGCACACACACGCACACACATGTACCGCCGCACCGCACTGCTGCGGGCGCACCAGGTACACACACGCGCACGCACACGCACACACATGTACCGCCACACCGCACTGCTGCGGGCGCACCAGACACACACACACACACACACATGTACCGCCGCACCGCACTGCTGCGGGCGCACCAGGTACACACACGCGCACACACACGCACGCACACACATGTACCGCCACACCGCACTGCTGCGGGCGCACCAGACACACACACACACACACACATGTACCGCCGCACCGCACTGCTGCGGGCGCACCAGGTACACACACGCGCACGCACACGCACACACACATGTACCGCCACACCGCACTGCTGCGGGCGCACCAGACACACACACACACACACACATGTACCGCCGCACCGCACTGCTGCGGGCGCACCAGGTACACACACGCGCACGCACACGCACACACATGTACCGCCACACCGCACTGCTGCGGGCGCACCAGGTACACACACGCGCACGCACACGCACGCACACGCACACACATGTACCGCCGCACCGCACTGCTGCGGGCGCACCAGGTACGCACACGCGCACGCACACACACACACACACGCACACACATGTACCGCCGCACCGCACTGCTGCGGGCGCACCAGGTACGCACACGCGCACACACACACACACACATGAACACACAGACGCACACATGAACACACAGACACACACGCACACATGCACACACACACATAGGCAAGGCAAGTTTATTTATATAGCACAATTCATACTCAAGGCAATTCAAAGTACTGAACAAAATAAGAAAGCATTAAAATCATAAATAATCACAGAACATTAAAAAGAAAGATAAAAATATAAAATCCTTCAGTTGTAGCACAGTTAAACAGAACTGTCTTTAACCTGGTTTTAAACATTGTCAGAGAGGAGGCCTGTCTCACATCTTCAGGAAGACTGTTCCAGATTTTAGCAGCATTAATCTGAAAAGCAGCCTCCCCATGTTTAGTTCTGACTCTGGGCACTAACAGGAGACCAGTCCCTGTGCTCCTCAGAGTCCCAGCAGGAGTCCAGTCCCTGTGCTCCTCAGAGTCCCAGCAGGAGTCCAGTCCCTGTGCTCCTCAGAGTCCTAGCAGGAGACCAGTCCCTGTGCTCCTCAGAGTCCCAGCAGGAGTCCAGTCCCTGTGTTCCTCAGAGTCCCAGCAGGAGTCCAGTCCCTGTGCTCCTCAGAGTCCCAGCAGGAGTCCAGTCCCTGTGCTCCTCAGAGTCCCAGCAGGAGTCCAGTCCCTGTGCTCCTCAGAGTCCCAGCAGGAGTCCAGTCCCTGTCCCAGAGTCCCAGCAGGAGTCCAGTCCTCAGAGTCCGGGCTGGTTCATATGGGACTAACATGTCACTAATATATTTTGGTGCGAGGCCATGGAGAGACTTGTAACAAGCAGAGCTGTTTTAAAGTCTATTCGCTGAGCCACAGGAAGCCAGTGCAGAGACCTGAGGACTGGACTAATGTGGTCGTACTTCCTGGTTCTAGTCAGGACTAATGTGGTCGTACTTCCTGGTTCTAGTCAGGACTAATGTGGTCGTACTTCCTGGTTCTAGTCAGGACTAATGTGGTCGTACTTCCTGGTTCTAGTCAGGACTAATGTGGTCGTACTTCCTGGTTCTAGTCAGGACTAATGTGGTCGTACTTCCTGGTTCTAGTCAGGACTAATGTAGTCGTACTTCCTGGTTCTAGTCAGGACTAATGTGGTCGTACTTCCTGGTTCTAGTCAGGACTAATGTGGTCGTACTTCCTGGTTCTAGTCAGGACTAATGTGGTCGTACTTCCTGGTTCTAGTCAGGACTAATGTGGTCGTACTTCCTGGTTCTAGTCAGGACTAATGTAGTCGTACTTCCTGGTTCTAGTCAGGACTAATGTAGTCGTACTTCCTGGTTCTAGTCAGGACTAATATGGTCGTACTTCCTGGTTCTAGTCAGGACTCGAGCTGCTGCATTTTGAATGTACTGCAGCTGTTTTACAGCCTGTTTGGACAGACCTGTGAGCAGGCCATTGCAGTAGTCTAACCTACTGGAGACAAATGCATGGATAAGAATCTCCAAGTCTGCTTTAGACACTATGTTTTTGATCCTGGCAATGTTTTTTAGATGGTAAAAAGCTGCTGATGTTACTGATTTGATGTGGCTATGCACATGCACGCACACACATACTAATACTTACACACTTCCCTCCTCACCTTCTAACTCCTCCCTCCTCACCCTCTAACTCCTCCCTCCTCACCCTCTAACTCCTCCCTCCTCACCCTCTAACTCCTCCCTCCTCACCCTCTAACTCCTCCCTCCTCACCCTCTAACTCCTCCCTCCTCACCCTCTAACTCCTCCCCTCACCCTCTAACTCCTCCCTCCTCACCTTCTAACTCCTCCCTCCTCACCCTCTAACTCCTCCCTCCTCACCCTCTAACTCCTCCCTCCTCACCCTCTAACTCCTCCCTCCTCACCCTCTAACCCCTCCCTCCTCACCCTCTAACTCCTCCCTCCTCACCCTCTAACTCCTCCCTCCTCACCCTCTAACTCCTCCCTCCTCACCCTCTAACTCCTCCCTCCTCACCCTCTAACTCCTCCCTCCTCACCCTCTAACTCCTCCCTCCTCTACCTCCTCCTCCCTCCTCACCCTCTAACTCCTCCCTCCTCACCCTCTAACTCCTCCCTCCTCACCCTCTAACTCCTCCCTCCTCACCCTCTAACTCCTCCCTCCTCTAACTCCTCCCTCCTCTAACTCCTCCCTCCTCACCCTCTAACTCCTCCCTCCTCACCCTCTAACTCCTCCCTCCTCACCCTCTAACTCCTCCCTCCTCACCCTCTAACTCCTCCCTCCTCTAACTCCTCCCTCCTCACCCTCTAACTCCTCCCTCCTCATCCTCTAACTCCTCCCTCCTCACCCTCTAACCCCTCCCTCCTCACCCTCTAACTCCTCCCTCCTCACCCGCTAACTCCTCCCTCCTCACCCTCTAACTCCTCCCTCCTCACCCTCTAACTCCTCCCTCCTCACCCTCTAACTCCTCCCTCCTCACCCTCTAACTCCTCCCTCCTCACCCTCTAACTCCTCCCTCCTCACCCTCTAACTCCTCCCTCCTCACCCTCTAACTCCTCCCTCCTCACCCTCTAACTCCTCCCTCCTCACCCTCTAACTCCTCCCTCCTCACCCTCTAACTCCTCCCTCCTCACCCTCTAACTCCTCCCTCCTCACCCTCTAACTCCTCCCTCCTCACCCTCTAACTCCTCCCTCCTCACCCTCTAACTCCTCCTCCTCACCCTCTAACTCCTCCCTCCTCACCTCTAACTCCTCCCTCCTCACCCTCTAACTCCTCCCTCCTCACCCTCTAACTCCTCCCTCCTCACCCTCTAACTCCTCCCTCCTCACCCTCTAACTCCTCCCTCCTCACCCTCTAACTCCTCCCTCCTCACCCTCTAACTCCTCCCTCCTCACCCTCTAACTCCTCCCTCCTCACCCTCTAACTCCTCCCCCCTAACTCCTCCCTCCTCACCCTCTAACTCCTCACCCTCTAACTCCTCCCTCCTCACCCTCTAACTCCTCACCCTCTAACTCCTCCCTCCTCACCCTCTAACTCCTCCCTCCTCACCCTCTAACTCCTCCCTCCTCACCCTCTAACTCCTCCCTCCTCATCCTCTAACTCCTCCCTCCTCACCCTCTAACTCCTCCCTCCTCACCCGCTAACTCCTCCCTCCTCACCCTCTAACTCCTCACCCTCTAACTCCTCCCTCCTCACCCTCTAACTCCTCCCTCCTCACCCATCTAACCCCTCCCCTCTCCTCCGCAGTCCCACGAGCGGGTGAGCACGCGGCTGCACAACCGTTTCCAGGCGCGGGTGGACGCGTGGGCGAAGGATCACGTGACCCGCGACATGAGCTCCGACACCAACAAGTGGCTGATGGGAGAACGGCGAGAGGGCCTCCTGCCGTGCTCCACCAGCCGCCACCCCGAGGTCCTCCACCACCGCCACATCCACCGGTACCGGGTCAGCTACCCTCACTCGCCCGCCAAGACCTCCTCCTGAACCGGACTGTTGGACAAAGGTCCGTGTTTTTAAAGGCGCGGTAAGCGACGGCGTGTTGCACTTCGGGGCGGCAGGATCAGGTTTTTACCAGCGTTTTTAGCTGGGACCCGCCGCGTTCCCAGGGGCCGCCACGGTGCCAAAACACACAGGGACGGTCCAAGATGGCAGCTCAAAGATGTATCAGTCGAAATAGTCCTTTTCTGTCGCTTCCACCTTCACCGTTTTAGGACCAGGTCTGACTTTTTCACAAAATCTCAAAATCAAACCGGTTTGGGAAGTTTATCTGTATCAGTCCATCCACACAACAAAAGCAAACAAGAACATTACAATTACTCACATTTTAGCTGTATTTCTATGTCTAGTCCTGACTCTGGGACCAGCAGGAGGCCAGTCCCTGTGCTCCTCCGAGTCCCAGCAGGAGACCAGTCCCTGTGCTCCTCCGAGTCCCAGCAGGAGACCAGTCCCTGTGCTCCTCAGAGTCCCAGCAGGAGGCCAGTCCCTGTGCTCCTCAGAGTCCCAGCAGGAGGCCAGTCCCTGTGCTCCTCAGAGTCCCAGCAGGAGGCCAGTCCCTGTGCTCCTCAGAGTCCCAGCAGGAGGCCAGTCCCTGTGCTCCTCAGAGTCCCAGCAGGAGGCCAGTCCCTGTGCTCCTCAGAGTCCCAGCAGGAGGCCAGTCCCTGTGCTCCTCAGAGTCCCAGCAGGAGGCACAGCTGCTTTAAAGTCTACTCGGAGCCACAGGAAGCAGAGACCTGAGACCAGGACTAATGAGATCATACTTCCTGGTTCTAGTCAGGACTCTTAGTTTGGGAAAACCGTTAGTATTGGTACAAACACATATGACCCATGATTTTGAGCCTTCTGTGAAAGTCGGGCCAGGGTCAGAGGGGGTGTGGCTTAGCGTGAAAAGAACTATAAAGGGTTTAGGGCAGTTCAAAGCCCATGGTCCGACACTTCCTGTAGCTGT
This sequence comes from Knipowitschia caucasica, assembly GCA_964034765.1. Classification (NCBI taxonomy): domain Eukaryota; kingdom Metazoa; phylum Chordata; class Actinopteri; order Gobiiformes; family Gobiidae; genus Knipowitschia; species Knipowitschia caucasica. The sequence goes on along the minus strand of OZ035842.1, from coordinate 6,940,192 downwards.
GATGTCGCATGTTTGAGCCATGTTTTCTGTCATGTGACCCCAATATCTCCTCAGAAATGGTGCTTATTAACCGGACAAACGGCTAATTTGGATTTTATGATCTAAACATTGCTTTGAAAACTCTCCCTACCCCCAGTTTTACGTCCTGCGCTCGAATCTAATCTTAAATCAAACTAATGCGAACAAAAGAAAGCGGTTTTAAGGAGGTAAAGGCTAAAACAAGTGCACTTAAATAGACAGAGGTTTTATTATAGAGTAAAGGCTGGGACCCCATTGGTTTTAACAGAGGCATTCCCACCTTAAGGCAAAAAACAATGAACTTGGATTTTATATATTTAAAAAAAAATCTAAAAATCCTATTAAAAACTTGCAGCCACGTGTTTTCACTGCCTCCGCTGCCGGACAGTATTGAAATGTTAAAGGGCACGTATTATGCAAAATCGTCTTCTTTTTTGAGCTTTTGGCCATGTTTCAACACAATCAAAAACACACACACACACACACACACACACACACACACTCAAACACACACACACAGAGTAGAGTAGAGTAGAGTAGAGTAGAGTAGAGTAGAGTAGAGTAGAGTAGAGTAGAGACTAACCCAAGCATAAATTTAAAAGCTTTTTCAGGTGATTTAGTTTAGTTTATTCTTGGTCGTTTGAAGCCATTTATCGTTAAATAAACGGTTTTCTATTTTCAAACATAATAAAAACATAAACTCCTCTGACCCTGATCAGAAATCTCCATCCCCCAGTTCTCAAAAGCACTTTATGTATCCTCTCTGATGGGAAAGCTGCACATTCTTCTCTGCACAAATACTCCAGTTCCTGTAAACTCCTCGGCCACCTCGCATTAGCTGTGTCTTTGATTATGGCCCCAGAGAAGTCTCAATGCTGTCCTTTGAAAACATAAACTTAAAACTTCATCTCATCTTTCAAACTGTTGAATTATGTCAAAAGCAAATGGATAAGATACAAGAATTTATTTGCCATTTGCAGTAAAACCCCATTGGAGAAACTGTGCAAGACTTGCCCCAGTGTTTAAATTAGACCGCACCATGTTGGACTCGCATCACAGTCATCTCACCCCAAAATGGACGTGTCAAGAGCCAAAATGGACGTGTCAAGAGCCAAAATGGAGGCCGATGACGCTTAATATCTGCTCTTTAAAAACAGATCAAAATGTGTGAAATTGTACAATGAATGTCTAGTGTTGTGTACATAAAAATATCTACGGAACAGATTATTGTTCGATCCTGGCCGCCCTTCAGCGCAACTTTTAGCTCCGGATCGACCGCAGAGACCGCGCACCAGCTTTTACAGTTTTCTCTCTGTGTTTTTTTGTAAATACTGTGTAAATATGGACTTTTTAATGACGTGTATCCAAGTAAAACTCTCCAAGCTCAACTGTGGACTCACGGACTTGGTTTGTATATTTAAGAATTTGTTTATGAAGCTGTTTTTACCAAAGGGAGGTTCGAAAATGGCCGTCTCACCCTTTGTCGTCTTCTTTTTTAATTTGTGTAGTAGAACGTGTGGTCGGCGGGAGAAATGCATCCAGGGTTTTTACTTTTGTTTGTGAAATATTTACGCGTTTATCGTCGGGACGTGGAAAAACGGAAAAATTGCACTGAAATTGAATTTTTTTTGTTTTGTTTTGTTGGATTGAGTTGTGAACATTTCCCAAAGATAAACATATATGAATTTATATTTTTTCCTGAGTCAGTTAAAAATAAAAATAAAAAACACTAAACTTGTACTGAAAAGATAAGACTCAAACCGACAAAACTAATAAATGATAATTGACTTTATACATTGGAAAAATTGGTAAAAATGTTTAAAAAATATCTGGAATATTTACTATTAAATTTGCGTGGATTCATGGCTTTGTTCATGGAGATTTTTTACCAATTTGTCAATTTTTTGACCGTTAAAATTTAGCAAAACTTTAAAACAAAGTCATTTTTTCAAAAGTAAAAACTCGATATTCAATGGAACACGATTTTCCAGAGACTAAATATTCTACTTTTCGCAGTGAGCCGAGCGAATGCACTGCCTGCGTTTTGACTCTGCACACTGTGCGGCCAAACATCTTTTCAGAATAAAAGTCTGGACGGTTTCAAAGTAAAAGCCTGGATGTTTTTCTACCTCCGACGCCATATTTTTGATAACGGACACATGAGCATGTCTTTAGTCCCTTTATTTAGACGTTATTTAAAGTAATAATAAAAATGACATTTGTAGCTTATTTATCCCTGTGTCTCTTGTGTTTTATTCTGAAAACTGATGATGTCACACTGGGAGCATGTCACACTGGTTACACGTCATACACAGACCTGGGGTGGTTTTTAGCTCCATCCACGCTAGTATCGGGAACTTCTGGTACAAATGCTCAGTTCATTTCATTTTTTATAAAGTCCTAAAAGACAACAGCAGTTTTTTGGGGAGGACTTTATTAAATTGTTGATTCACGAACACAGATCAGAGAATCAAGCAGTTATAATACAGGAAGAGACAGAGACAAATGTCCATAAAAGTCGATCAGTTTGGAGCCTCCTGCATCTGGAAGAAAAAAACTCAAAACCCAGTGGGAGAAAATGAAAATCTGCTGCAGATTTCTCGGGTCCCAGCATCACGCCATGAAGCAGACTCTGTAGACTCTGTAGACTGTTGTGGTGAAGAGCGGAGTCAGGAGCTGGGGACGCCTCATTCAGCTGCAGCAGGATAAAGTGGAAGAATGAGTCCAGACCCAGGACAAGTGACGGAGGGACGGATAAATATCAACAGAAGATTACACTGAAGAATTTAATCCCATTAAAAAACAAGTAAGTCTTTGATTTGTTGTTGGCTTTTATTTCTTATTCGAATGTTTGTGTTGAAGTGCAGTGTTACATGTCCCCAGCAGGGGGCAGTCAAACCAGACGTTTACATACACCAGGGAAAAATAGTTTTCACCCACATTAGTTTATACCACAGACAGAGGTTCTGGCCCCAGGAGCCATTAATAAAAAGCACTTGGACCATACAGGAATTGTATTTGTGTTTCTCACTGAAATCTCTTCTTTGTGACAGTTTAAAGCAGAGCGATCGCGGACGTCAGGTTTCTTCAGTGAGCATTTCAAGAATAAAGAACATGTGCAAACCCTGAGTATTTGTTATTCATGCTATCTGTGTTTTAGTTGAAGAACTGAGTCGGACATTCCGGTAAAACTACATAAATATAAACTTAAATTGGAGAAGTGTCACTCGGCTTCCTCTCCGCCAGGGGCAGCAGTGAGCGCGGACAGAGCTACCCGGAAGTCTGTTTCAATTACATCAAAGTTTTGGAGAAAGTGGCAGCGACAGAAGCAGCAGCTGGACCCCGGAGGACCCAGTAGGACCGAGGAGGACCCCGGAGGACCCCTGACGAACCCTGACACCGCAGACAGAGCCCTGCCCTGTGCCCAGCGCTGCTCTCTGTGCCCGGGGAGCAGGGACCATGTGAGGGCTCCACACTGCGCTGCTCTGGCCCAAACCCGGGTCTGAAGAGACAGGTCCAGGATTCTACCAAATGTAACTAAACATTTACAGTCTGTGGATTAAACACTAAACTCTGGAGCGAATAATGTGATGTTTGTGTCGTATCTGCTCAAGTTTATGATTAAACCAAAGTGACAAATCTATGCACCGAACTTTTATAATTATAAATATTCACTTGGTATTTGTGGTTCCATTAAAACAAGTCTCGTAAAAGTTAAATGTTGTGAACATCAGAACATGCTGTATTAAAAAAAACGTGATTAATGCAAACATGTCACATCCTGCACCCATGTAAAAGAATAAAAGGACAGATTCACAGATGGAGCACTTTTGTGTCTTATTTTCAGTTAGATATATTGAACATTGAAAGCTTTAATAACTTTCTAACAGTGACTCTGATGTTACAGTGAGTCTCTGAGCGATGGCCCAGAGTGGCCCCATGCAGAGCGGCCCCATACAGCCTGTCCCGAAGGCCCCTGTGGAGCCGAAGCAAAGGCCTGTGCTGTTCGAGGTGTTTGGGGAGATCTGGAGCGTGCAGGCGCGGCTGGGCCAGGGAGGTTCTGCGTCTGTGTTCCAGGTCAGCTCTGGCAGAGGCAGCAGCACCGCGGCCGTCAAAGAGTTCCAGGCCCAGCCCCGCGGAGGAGACTACGCCTTCCACAAGGAGAGGCGTGTGCTGGAGGACATCCAGGGGCACAAGAACATAGGTACCTCCCACTCTCCACCCTCACCTGCAGCGGCTACTGTCTCATTCCACTCGGGTCCAGGTGGAATGAATGTTTACTATCATAACTAAAACTCTCTCTAATGTTGCACTTAAAAATCTTCAGTTTTATTTCGGTATTTTAATAATTTTCCTATTTATCATACTGTGTTCTGGCGGTGATGGATGTGTTTGAATGTGATGCACAATTGAGGGAATCTGCCTCTGCCTCTGTCTCTGCCTCTGCCTCTGTCTCTGTCTCTGCCTCTGCCTCTGTCTCTGTCTCTGCCTCTGTCTCTGTCTCTGCCTCTGTCTCTGTCTCTGCCTCTGTCTCTGCCTCTGCCTCTGCCTCTGCCTCTGCCTCTGCCTCTGTCTCTGCCTCTGCGCCTCTGCCTCTGTCTCTGCCTCTGTCTCTGCCTCTGCCTCTGCCTCTGCCTCTGTCTCTGCCTCTGCCTCTGCCTCTGCCTCTGCCTCTGTCTCTGCCTCTGCCTCTGCCTCTGCCTCTGCCTCTGTCTCTGCCTCTGCCTCTGCCTCTGCCTCTGCCTCTGCCTCTGTCTCTGTCTCTGCCTCTGCCTCTGTCTCTGCCTCTGCGCCTCTGCCTCTGCCTCTGTCTCTGCCTCTGTCTCTGCCTCTGTCTCTGCCTCTGCCTCTGCCTCTGTCTCTGCCTCTGCCTCTGTCTCTGCCTCTGCCTCTGCCTCTGCCTCTGTCTCTGCCTCTGTCTCTGTCTCTGCCTCTGTCTCTGCCTCTGCCTCTGTCTCTGCCTCTGTCTCTGCCTCTGCCTCTGCCTCTGCCTCTGCCTCTGTCTCTGCCTCTGTCTCTGCCTCTGCGCCTCTGCCTCTGCCTCTGCCTCTGTCTCTGCCTCTGCCTCTGTCTCTGTCTCTGCCTCTGCCTCTGTCTCTGTCTCTGCCTCTGCCTCTGTCTCTGCCTCTCTCTGCCTCTGTCTCTGCCTCTGTCTCTGCCTCTGCCTCTGCGCCTCTGCCTGTCTCTGCCTCTGCGCCTCTGCCTCTGCCTCTGTCTCTGTCTCTGCCTCTGTCTCTGCCTCTGTCTCTGCCTCTGCCTCTGTCTCTGTCTCTGCCTCTGCCTCTGCCTCTGCCTCTGCCTCTGTCTCTGCCTCTGCCTCTGCCTCTGCCTCTGTCTCTGCCTCTGCCTCTGCCTCTGCCTCTGTCTCTGCCTCTGCCTCTGCCTCTGCCTCTGTCTCTGCCTCTGTCTCTGTCTCTGCCTCTGTCTCTGTCTCTGCCTCTGCCTCTGCCTCTGCGCCTCTGCCTCTGTCTCTGTCTCTGCCTCTGTCTCTGCCTCTGTCTCTGCCTCTGCCTCTGCCTCTGCCTCTGCCTCTGTCTCTGCCTCTGTCTCTGCCTCTGCCTCTGCCTCTGTCTCTGTCTCTGCCTCTGTCTCTGTCTCTGCCTCTGTCTCTGTCTCTGCCTCTGTCTCTGTCTCTGCCTCTGTCTCTGTCTCTGCCTCTGTCTCTGTCTCTGCCTCTGTCTCTGCCTCTGTCTCTGCCTCTGCCTCTGTCTCTGCCTCTGTCTCTGTCTCTGTCTCTGCCTCTGTCTCTGTCTCTGTCTCTGCCTCTGTCTCTGCCTCTGCCTCTGCCTCTGTCTCTGTCTCTGTCTCTGTCTCTGCCTCTGTCTCTGCCTCTGTCTCTGTCTCTGCCTCTGCCTCTGTCTCTGTCTCTGTCTCTGCCTCTGTCTCTGTCTCTGCCTCTGTCTCTGCCTCTGTCTCTGTCTCTGTCTCTGTCTCTGCCTCTGTCTCTGCCTCTGTCTCTGTCTCTGTCTCTGTCTCTGTCTCTGCCTCTGCCTCTGCGCCTCTGCCTCTGTCTCTGTCTCTGTCTCTGTCTCTGCCTCTGCCTCTGCGCCTCTGCCTCTGTCTCTGTCTCTGTCTCTGTCTCTGCCTCTGTCTCTGTCTCTGCCTCTGTCTCTGTCTCTGCCTCTGTCTCTGTCTCTGTCTCTGTCTCTGCCTCTGTCTCTGTCTCTGCCTCTGTCTCTGTCTCTGTCTCTGTCTCTGTCTCTGTCTCTGCCTCTGCCTCTGTCTCTGCCTCTGTCTCTGTCTCTGTCTCTGCCTCTGTCTCAGACTTACTGTACAGTCTGACAGCGATGGGGATACAAGGGTACATACACATGCACAGAGCAGAAAAATGTGAAAACACACATTTGCGAATGTGTTAGCTGCACTAGCTCCATTCATTTACCGAGGTCTACAGAGACTAAACTAGACCGGTCCAAAAAAATACTCCCCATAGAATCTGGAACCGAGACCCGACTTTAGACCGTCCTCTAAAGACATTTTCCAGAGGTAAGAACGTAGCATACAAAAGCATTGGGTAGTTCTCATTCCGGGTACACCCCCACCAACCCAGAGGGAGATTGTAGCTTCTGAGTCGGGGGCTTCTGACTCCGACTCAGAAGCCCCCCGACTCAGCCCCCGGCTTCTGAGTCGGGGGGGCTTCCCAGTGCGGTGACATGCTGTTGTTGCAGTGACGCTGTACGGAGTGTTCACGCAGCACAGCGCTCTGGGACCTGCCACTCGCTGTTTGCTGCTGGAGCTGCTGGACGTCAGTGTGTCCTCTCTGCTGCTGCGGACCACGGCCACAAACAGCCTCAGGTCAGAACCAAACACACTCAGGATTCTATTCTATTCAAACATGTGCAAGGAGACGCTCAAAGACAGACCTGTGAACTCTAGAACTCTGAGGAAGAGGAGAAACGATGCAGAGCTCTGGATCAGAGAGCACAGGGCTTTATCCGCACAGTCTGCTGTGACGCCAGGAGTCGACCTTCAGACCCAAACAGGAAGTGGAAAATCCTTGTGTCTCTGGTCTAATGACGAGTTCAGCTTTACCCTCAGGTCGTGTGGGGGGGGGGAGTCTGAGGTCGTGGGGGAGGTTGAGAGCTGCCAACAAGACGAGAAGACGTCGCCCTCACCTCCACAGCTTGAGAAACCTCTCATGACCCAAACAAACCAGATTGATAATGGTGCTTCTTTCCACTGGTCCGTCATCATCAGTTTTGGGGTGTGTTGACTGAGCTGCTGTGTGGGTGCAGGCTGCAGCAGGGCCACTCCCTGTGGCTGGTGCAGCACTGCGCTCGGGACGTGCTGGAGGCGCTGTCGTCTCTGCACAGAGAGGGTTACGTCCACGCTGACCTCAAACCACGAAACGTCCTGTGGAGCGCGGACGACCAGTGCTTCAAACTCATAGACTTTGGCTTGAGCTTCAAGGAGGGAAACCAGGTGAGGTCACTGCTGGTCCTGACACCAGGAGGGCACCAGGAGGTCACTGTGATCTGAGGACATTGTACTTTAACAGTTTTTAAATCATGATTATATGTGTTCCTGTTGCAGGATGTGAAGTACATCCAGACGGACGGGTACCGTGCCCCGGAGGCCGAGCTGCAGAACAGCCTGGCTCTGGCTGGAGTGGAGCTGGACAGTCACTGCACGGCGGCGGTGGATCTGTGGAGCCTCGCCATCATCCTGCTGGAGCTCTACTCTGGGAACAGACTCAAGGACACTGTGCACTCTCCGCAGTGGCAGGTACTCGCTAGAGACCAAACAGACCAAACAGACCAAACAGACCAAACAGACACAATCATACTAAATATGTGATGTGAAAACCCCTCCCATGGTGACATTTGACCAACTTAAGATTCTGAAACCATCTTAAAGCTGCTTTCAATCTCTTTTCAAATCTGTTTTCCTTTTTTCATAGCAGGTCTGTAACAAAAGTTATTATTATCTGAAGTCAGCGAATTCACATGGTTTGATGAAACAGAATTCTGAAAAAAACAGGTTTAAAGTTAGACCAGGGATTAAAGAGTTCCGTCTAGGTGACGGATTTCCGTCAAATGAAATTGGTCTGGAAAAAAAAAAAAATATATATAATGATAATACACACAATGAAATGATTGATTATAAAAATAATATATAGTAATACATATACGTGTGAATCTGTTATATATATATATATATATATATATATCGATTTATAATAATAATTTGAATATAATTGTATTTATATGTATATAGAAATAATAAGTAATATAATCACGAGTGGGCCTTGAACGTGCCGTGGCCACATGAGCGCTCCGCAAATGAATCAAGGCAGTGGGACGTAGCTGAGCTCACGCGCAAATGGAGACGCGATGAAGTTAGCATTGGTAACACGGAGGTGAAAGTTTCTGGAAACTGCACGGAGCTTTTGAAAAGGAGAAGAGGAGGAAAATTGAATCTCGAACGGAGCAATAACAGCAGCAGATCCACGGACCGGTAAGCTGGGCGCGTAATAGACTAAAGGTAATTAACGTTTACCAAACGCAATACTATTTTACTTAACGGAATGTACAAAACGGACTTTGCTGCAACTGGGAATGGGGACAAACATGTCTTGGTGAGCTTTTGATATTGTCTTGTTTGCGATCTTCTTGTAAAACTCAGCGTGATGTAAAAGAGCCAATCAACGAGTCATGGTGCGAAAAGATGAAAGTGGCCGGTGCTTGTGCGTACTTTGCCATAAAAAATTGCATATATGGAAGTAATGAGAAAAAAGTTTTGATTCGCCACCAGCTCAAAACTGCGCACAAGGCAGCTGTTTGTGCACTTTCCCACACTTCATCTTTACCTGGTGCATCAGCAACAACTGACACTAGGCTTGCTATGGCAGACCGTGTCTGTGGCTTTATCGCAGAAAATAACGTTCAGAATATCACTACCGCTGGTAGATTTATTTAAATCATTTGCAGTTGATCGAAGTGCACTGTGCACTCAAACTTGATAGGGAAACCTTTTTCTTAAATATTGACGTGTCCACAAACAAATGTGGACAGAATTGTATCGTCCTTTTGCGATATTTTGACGAGGACAGAGCCAAAGTGTTGACGCTCCATATCGCCTCAAGTAAAGCTACTCTCACTAATATTCTGTCAAAAAGTTTACTCGTTGCTTGATCCACTTATATTTCATATCAAAATACACTGTATATCTTTGAAGCATTCATTTGAGCTGTATTCAATATACAATCTATTATACAATAATATATTGTAATTACAAATATAACTTGGTCCTGCATATTACTGTGATTTACATGTGATAAATTTCCATGCAAAAATTTTCAGTCAAATCTTTTTTTTTTGCTTTAACCCCTGAGTTAGACATTCTAAATAGAATCACCACAATCAAATATAACATGTTAACTTTGAATTACTCTGTTATGTCACATATTTTAGTCACTATGTAAAAGATAATTTTTTTTTACTTTGGCACCAATTAAACACACAACACTCATGAATTAGATGAAAATCAAGAATGATTTCAAAATTCAATGAATTGAATTTGTTTTACAAAACTTTTCTAACTCTTCTTTTTTAGTTTCTTTCTCTTCATAAGTTACTGAACATTATATATGTATTAGACAATGCCAGTATTATTCTATCCAATCATGCAGTATAAATATATACAACCACCAAGCATTTTTAATGCAAGAAGAAAATTAGGTACCCGAGCTTTAATTTCGTGAGCGCATAGGAGACACGGGGGAGACCTGCACTTGCAACAAGCTGGGGATTGTCTGAACGCGTGTCAATGGTTCTGTCCGCGTATGGTTCTGTCTATGGTCCTGTCCAACTGTCTATGGTCCGAGTGTCTCGCGTGTCTATGATCCGCGTATGGTCCTGTTCGCATGTCTATGGTCCTGTTCACGTGCTTATGGTCCTGTCTATGGTCCTGTCTATGGTCCTGTCTATGGTCCTGTCTATGGTCCTGTCCACCTGTTTATGGTCCGCACTCGGAGCCCCGTTACAGCAGTGCTCTCAATGAGCTGTCTCAAAGCAGCTGTTTCCGGGGTCAGAGCGGAGGATGTAACGTAACGTTCGGTTTATCAACACGTATCACAATTTTTTATTTATAAAACTAGTAAATTTCACCTAGATATTTTCAGAAATTAAAGACAAGACGTTATATAATAATTATTTAATGAAAACACAATTTAGCCAAAAAAATGACACTCGACCTATTTTCACTGTTTACTCGGAACGTGCCAGAGCGACATCCGACAGGTTTTCCCAGATCGCATCACATATGTGCAAACATTACACTAACCACTGGGGGCATCGGTCCTGCTCTTCCTCTGAGTGGGATAGAGCTGTTCAGACTCTGTTTGGACTCTGTTCGGACTCGGTTCGGCTCAGACTCGACTCGGCTCAGACTCGGTTCTTGGCTGTAGCGGCTGCTGTCTGTAAAGATTGTCTCAGGCCTGATCCTGGAGTGATAATAAGTTATGTTGTGTAACGTTTGTGTAACGTTTGTGTAACGTTTGTGTAACGTTTGTGTAACGTTTGTGTAACGTTTGTGTAACGTTTGTGTAACGTTTGTGTAACGTTTGTGTAACGTTTGTGTAACTTAAGTGTTCAGAGATGTTCCTTCCTCAGGAGGACAGTGGAGCAGTGATCGACCAAATGTTCAGCAGTAAAACTGAGACTCACACCGCGATCCCAGTGTCGCACCTGAGAGACCTCATCAAGAGGTGAGTCCAACAGCATGTTGCTTCATTTCTCTGTGTCTGTCTTTGGGGCGACAATAGTTCAGTTGGTAGAGCATTGGCCTTTGAGCCTGAAGGTTGTGGGTTTATGCTCAGGATGTAAATCGGTGACCGTTTAACCCAGGTAAAGACAAGATACCTGAGTGCTAAAAACATAGCATTAGCATCGCAGCCGCACGGTGAGAGAGTTTGTTAAAACTCTCATACACTTGGACACTTTACAAAGATGGCGCCTCGTACGGTCGACATGGCTCTTTGCTGCTCTCTTTTTCTTTTGTTTTTACTTTTTAACTGTGCATCTGGCTGTTCCTACACCCGTGAGGAACTTATGAACATCCGACCCACCGTCCCCATGGACCTATTGCCTGTTTTCTTGGCATCTGCGGCTGATTTAGTCCATGTTCTAGCCAAAAAAGTGTGGGCCCGTAAAAGGGGAAAGCGCGGAGGCTGCTCGTGCGTCTGAGGAGGAGAGGAGCCTCTCCCCGGCATTTTTCTCTCCAACGTACGCTCACTGGGCAATAAGACGAACTCAGCCTGCTCATGAGAAGAAACAAGGACTTCGTCCTGTGTCCTCTGCTTCACTGAGACCTGGTGTCTTCTGTGTCCTCTGCTTCACTGAGACCTGGCTAAATGAGCGGATCCCGGACTGCGCTCTGGAGCTGCAGGGCTTTGGGCCGTTCCACACGGATCGCCATTGTGCGCTCTCAGGGAAGAGCAGAGGCGGAGGGCTGTGTTTCTACGTCAATACAAACTGGTGTAACGATGTGACAGTGATCTCCAAGCACTGCTCTCCTGCTCTGGAATATCTTTTCATTCATTGTAGACCATTTTACTCCCCTCGCGAAATAGTTTCATTCATTCTTGCCTCTGTTTACATACCGCCATGCGCGGACGCAGAGCAAGTACTGTGTATGGAACGTTTATACCCGGACTCTCTGATTATTATCCTGGGGGATTTTAATAAGGGAAACTTGAGCCAGGAATTACCCAAATACAGACAGTTTATCAAATGCCCGACCAGAGAGGAGAACACTCTGGATCACTGTTACACCACCGTGCGCGGAGCTTTTCGCGCTGTTCCCAAGCCAGCCCTCGGCTTCTTACATCACTCCATGATACATCTGGTTCCTGCTTACAGACAGGGACTAAAGCTCTCGAAACCTGCAGTGAGGAGCTCCAAAGTGTGGTCTGATGAAGCTGTGGAAGAGCTGCGCGCATGCATGGAATCTACAGACTGGGACCTTTTCAGAGCTGCCACAGATAGTTTGGATGAATACACGGACACTGTGACGTCATACATTCACTTCTGCGAGGATAGCATCATTCCAACAAGGACCAGGGTCATCTATAACAACGACAAACCCTGGTTCACTGCTAAACTCCGGCAGCTCAGGAAAGCAAAGGAGTCTGCTTTCAGGGAGGGGGACCGCAGCGGCTACAAAGCAGCTAAATATCAGTTCAGGAAAGAACTGAAAGCAGCCAAGTCCCGGCACAGAGAACGACTACAGGAGCAGTTTGGTAACAACGATACTGCTTCTGTCTGGAGGGGCCTACGGGAGATCACCAACTACAAACCCAAAGCCCCCCCCTGTGCTGACGACCACAAGCTAGCTGACGAACTGAACTTATTTTTCAGTCGCTTTGATGCTGCCCCTGACACCTCTCCCTCCCCCACCCCCCACTACTCTAACGACCCACCCATCAGCCCTAGCCCCAGCCTAACAATAGCCGCTAAAGAGATTAAACAACTCTTCCTGAGGCTGCACCCCCGCAAAGCTCCTGGCCCGGACCACGTGTCTCCGGCCACTCTGAGACACTGCGCCAGTGAGCTTACTCCTGTGTTCACTGACATTTTCAACTCCTCTCTGCAGTCCTGCCATGTCCCGGCCTGCTTCAAATCCTCCATCATTGTCCCCGTCCTGAAGAAGCCCAGGATCACAGGACTCAATGACTACAGACCTGTAGCACTTACGTCTGTCGTCATGAAGTCATTTGAACGCCTGGTCCTCTCCCATCTCAAGTCCTTCACCTCCCCCCTCCTGGACCCCCTGCAGTTCGCCTACAGAGCCAACAGATCTGTAGACGACGCCATTAAGCTGGCCCTCCACCACATCCTACAGCACCTGGACTCCCCGGGGACCTACGCCAGGGTCCTGTTCGTGGACTTCAGCTCTGCCTTCAACACAATCCTGCCATCCCTGCTCCAGGACAAGCTCTCCCAGCTCAACGTGCCCGATTCCACCTGCAGGTGGATCACTGACTTCCTGACGGACAGGAAGCAGCGAGTGCGTCTGGGGAAGAATGTCTCGGACTCTCGGATTATAAATACAGGAGCCCCACAGGGCTGTGTTCTTTCTCCCCTGCTCTTCTCCCTGTACACCAACCACTGCACCTCCAGCCACGACTCCGTGAAGCTGATCAAGTTCGCGGACGACACCACCCTCATTGGACTCATCTCCAACAACGATGAGTCCGCCTACAGGAGGGAGGTGGACCGGCTGGTGTCCTGGTGCAGTGGTAACAACCTGGAGCTGAACGCCCAGAAGACAGTGGAGATGATTGTGGACTTCAGGAAGAGCACTGTCCCCCCACCCCCACCCTCCGTGATGGACTCCCCCATCACCTCTGTGGAGTCCTTCCGTTTCCTGGGCACCACCATCACCCAGGACCTCAAGTGGGAGCCGACCATCAGCTCCCTCATCAAGAAGGCCCAGCAGAGGATGTACTTCCTGCGGCAGCTCAGGAAAGCCAAGCTGCCTGCACAGATGTTGGTGCAGTTCTACACGGCCATCATCGAGTCCATCCTCACCTCCTCCGTCACCTCCTCCATCACCTCCTCCATCACCGTGTGGTTCGCTGGAGCCACAGTCAGGGACAAACAGAGACTACAGCGCATTGTGCGCTCTGCAGAGGAAGTGATCGGCCGCAGCCTTCCATCGCTGCAGGACCTGTACGTCGCCCGAGCTCGAGGCCGGGCTGGTCGTATCACAGCCGACCCCTCTCACCCTGCACATGGACTATTCCAACCACTCCCCTCTCACCTGCACATGGACTATTCCAACCACTCCCCTCAGGCAGGAGACTGCGGTCCATCAGGACAAGAACCTCCCGCCACAAGAACAGTTTCTTCCCCTCTGCTGTTGGACTCTTGAACACTTCTTAACCTGTCCCCCCGCCCTTTATAAAGTCACACAGCGTTCACCGGTCAAAGGGAGGGTCTCTTAATAACGCTGATATAAGCCCCATTCACACAGTGTGACGGAGCGGCTCTGTCTCTAGCTGCGTGCGCCACGGTCTTAGTGAACTCCAGGCCAACTCTAATGTCACCACACACACACACGCACGCAAACACACACGCACCACACACACACGCACCACACACACACGCACCACACACACACGCACCACACACACACGCACCACACACACACGCACGCAAACACACACGCACACACACACGCACCACACACACACGCACGCAAACACACGCGCACCACACATGCGTGTGTGTGTGTCTACAGCTGATGTATGTATGTGTGTGTCTACAGCTAACGTGTTTGTGTGTGTGTCTACAGCTGATGTGTGTGTGTTTCTACAGCTGATGTGTGTGTGTGTCTACAGCTATTGTGTGTGTGTGTCTACAGCTGATGTGTGTGTGTGTCTACAGCTGATGTGTGTGTGTGTCTACAGCTATTGTGTGTGTGTGTCTACAGCTGATGTGTGTGTGTGTGTGTGCAGCATGTTGGTGAAGAGTCCTCAGCAGAGATGCAGCGCAGACAAAGCTCTGCTCAGCCCCTTCTTCAGTGTCCCCTTTGGTGAGTGCAGCTTTTTATATACTTTTATTTATTCATTCATTTACACGACTAAACAAATACACTTAAAAAAAAAAAAGGAGACATATAGCCTTGCCCTTAACAGGTTTTTTTGCATGTCTCTGTGTGTGTGTGTCTGTGTGTGTCTGTGTGTGTGTCTGTGTGTCCAGCCCCACACATAGAGGAGCTGATGTTGCTGCCGTCTCCCGTCCTGCGGCTCCTGAATCTGATCGAGGACAAACACCTGCACAACGAGGAGGAGTACGAAGGTATTTTACACCAACGCTATGGTCCAAAAGTGGGTCTCGGTCCAAAAGTGGCTCTTGGTCTCAAAGTGATTCTTGGTCCAAAAGTGATTCTTGGTCCAAAAGTGATTCTTGGTCCAAAAGTGGTTCTCGGTCCAAAAGTGATTCTCGGTCCAAAAGTGGTTCTCGGTCCAAAAGTGGTTCTCGGCCCTAAAGTGGTTCTCGGTCCTAAAGTGGTTCTCGGTCCTAAAGTGGTTCTCGGTCCTAAAGTGGTTCTCGGTCCTGGTTCTCGGTCCTAAAGTGGTTCTTGGTCCTCTTGGTTCCAGATGCTGTATATGTTTTTGGATCAGTCTAGTTTAGTCGTTGTGGACTTCTGAATGCGTTTGTTAAAAGATTGTCACATTTTCCAGCCCCCGCGGCCATTTTTAAAAGCCACAGAAGGCAAAAGTGATGTCACATTAATTTAAACGGTGGAGACGTTACTACATCTGTTGATATTTACAGTCTATGACACATGCACGCACGCACGCGCACACACGCACACACACACACACACACGCTTGTAGTAGGAGACAAATTCCCACAATGGTAAAGCGCTTTGTGACTCTGGTCTGTGAAAGGTGCTATATAGATAAATATGACTTTATGTGTATGTGTGTGCGTGTGTGTGCGTGTGTGCGTGTGTGTGTGTGTGTTGTAGACATCCTGGAGGACATGAAGGAGGAGTGTCAGAAGTACGGCTCTGTGGTGTCACTGCTCATCCCCAAAGAGAACCCAGGAAAAGGACAGGTCAGCCCCCTCTGCAGGCTCAGGCTGGAACTGCAGCCTGTGTCAGACCCTACAGAACCTCTGCTGTAAAGGGGCGTTCACACCGGACTTAACTTCGGCGTCAAAAGCGTCAGGTTTGCATTGAAAGTGAATGGTGAAGCGCGTCAGGTGAAGCCGAGAGCCCCGGCGTCACTTGACGCGCGTCAAAAGCTTCAAGAGTCGCGCGTACTACGCGCTCACTTGAAGCTTTTGACGCGCGAAACGCTCGCGTATCACAACAATCCCTTTGACGCCGAAGCTGAGCAAAGCTGAGCTTTTGAAGCTTTGACGCGGGCTTCAACCAATCAGGAGACGAGGAGCAGCAGCAGCAGCAGCAGAGGGTTTGTCTCTGTCATGAAGAGAAGTCATGTAGCTGCTGGTGTTTTATTGTTATTAGTAATATTATTTGTATGAGTAGTAACATTCTGAGTAACAAAATCATTGTACACATGCTGTGTAGTAAACGTAGTTTATTTAAAATAAGAACATGCTGACGATGAGTCTGGCTCAGAACAAGGCAGCTCCGGGCGGGCGAGAGGCAGGGAGAGGCAGGGAGAGGCAGGGAGAGGCGAGAGCGAGGCGGGGAGAGGCTAGCTCCGGGGTTTGAGAACTCAAACCGGGCGAGTGACATGCGGAAGTACCGCTGAAAGCGAGACTCCTCCGTACGCAGCTCCTGGAGTAAATGACGGAACTCTGCAAACACTGCAGCCTCTCAAGTCTGTGGTGAACCCAGAACATGTTTTGTTGAAGCCCTACAACAACGTTATTTTGCTTTATATAACAAATAAAGGCTCGCTGCTCATTGAAAAATCCACCGCTGTCCTGACTACAGACAACAGAGAAGCTCCTCCCACCGGCGTCAGGCGCGTCACTCGCGTCAAAAGCTTCAAGCACCAAAATGACAAAACTATCCCGGCGTCAGTTGAAGCGCGTCAAAAGCTTTTTGAAGCTTTTGGTCTGAACGCGCCTTAACGGTTCCAACGTAGTCTTCAATTTATTCTTGTATCGTCCTAGATTACAACAGTAGTTATCTCGGAGGACTTTACAAAACCGTTGATTCGCCGACAACAGATCAGAGAATCAAACACATGCAATGATAAAAGCACTTGGAGCCGTTCTGTGACTCTGTGTCTGTGACTCTGTGTCTGTGACTCTGTGTCTGTGACTCTGTGTCTGTGACTCTGTGTCTGTGACTCTGTGTCTGTGACTCTGTGTCTGTGACTCTGTGTCTGTGACTCTGTGTCTGTGACTCTGTGTCTGTGTCTGTGACTCTGTGTCTGTGACTCTGTGTCTGTGACTCTGTGTCTGTGACTCTGTGTCTGTGTCTGTGACTCTGTGTCTGTGATTCTGTGTCTCTGACTCTGTGTCTGTGATTCTGTGTCTCTGACTCTGTGTCTGTGACTCTGTGTCTGTGGCAGGTGTTTGTGGAGTACTCCAGCTCCAGCGACGCCAAAGAAGCCCAGAAACTGCTGACGGGACGTACCTTCGACGGGAGGTTTGTGGTGGCCACGTTCTACCCCCTGAGGGCCTATCGCAGAGGGTACCTCTACCAGACCCTGCAGTGAGGCCCCCGGGCCCCAGACCCCACAAGCACAAATGAGGCCCTCAGGCTCTCCCCGCACATCCTTCAGTCAGACTGCCCCCGTGGCAGCCATCCTTCAGTCAGACTGCCCCCGTGGCAGCCATCCTTCAGTCAGACTGCCCCCGTGGCAGTCATCCTTCAGTCAGACTGAAGTTAAATGTGATTCTTGTTTGTCCAAATAACCCAGTCCAGTTTGGTCCAGACTCACTGTTGTTGCCTTTGACTGTGAGTTGAAAGTTGTATTTATCAGTTTTATGAACGTTCAATTGAATCTTTCATTGATAAAATGTTATTGATGAAAAATGAAGCCAAGCATCAAATAATTTTTTTTTGTTATAAAAGCAGTTCGTTTAGTTTGGTTCAAAGTGTGACACGACTGTTTCTTCAACATTATTTCATGTTTTTGTGAATGTGATCCTGGTGTTTAACTCTGCACAGTGGTTTGTGAGAATGCACACAGACACACGCACACAGACACACGCACACAGACACACGCACACAGACACATGCACACAGACACACGCACACAGACACACGCACACAGACACACGCACACAGACACACGCACACAGACACACACGCACACACACACGCGCACAGACACACGCACACAGACACACGCACACAGACACACACGCACACAGACACACGCAGACAGACACACGCACACAGACACACACGCACACACACACGCGCACAGACACACGCGCACAGACACACGCGCACAGACACACGCGCACAGACACACGCAGACAGACACACGCGCACAGACACACGCGCACAGACACGCGCAGACAGACACACACGCGCACAGACACACGCGCACAGACACGCGCACAGACACACGCAGACAGACAACGCAGACAGACACACGCAGACAGACACACGCAGACAGACACACGCAGACAGACACACGCAAGACACACGCGCACAGACACACGCAGCACAGACACACGCAGACAGACACACGCGCACAGACACAACGCGCACAGACACCGCACAGACACGCAGACAGACACACGCAGACAGACACACCGCACAGACACACGCGCACAGACACACGCGCACAGACACACGCAGACAGACACACGCAGACAGACACACGCAGACAGACACACGCACACAGACACACGCGCACAGACACACGCAGACAGACACACGCAGACAGACACACGCAGACAGACACACGCAGACAGACACACGCAGACAGACACACGCAGACAGACACACGCAGACAGACACACGCAGACAGACACACGCACACAGACATGCGGATCTCATGGAGCAGAGGACGGCTGCCGCCTTAGGTCTGACTGAATCGGTCATATGGTGACGTTACAATCAAATACGATTGTGGAGAAGCTTCCAAACAAAACAGACACTGGCCTCACCGTGTCTCGGACCGTGTCCCGGACCGTGTGTCCCGGACCGTATGTCCCGGACCGTATGTCTCGGACCGTATGTCTCGGACCGTATGTCTCGGACCGTATGTCTCGGACCGTATGTCTCGGACCGTATGTGACGGAGACAGATCTGATCTATATTTGATACATGACGCTGGTCCCACTTTCTTCTGTCAAATGTAATAAAGTGCACTTCTGCTTCCAGCTGTGGTTCAGACTCTTTCATTTCAGATTCTCTTGGTCACCTTTAGAAAAGCGTATGTGTGATGAGACTGGGAAACATTTGGGGGACATCATTTAAAAATGGAACTCATAAAATTAATGTCTGGAGTTCCCGGTCCCAGAACCACAGTTTAACCACTGGTTCTCATGGTTTGGTCTTTGGTTGGTGTCTTACTGATGCGCAGCTGTAGTATTTATAAAGCTTCAGTCATGGCTGGAGCTGCAGTGGTTGGTTTTACAGATATTATTTTAACTTATTATAGTCCTCTTTAACAGTGTAGTTTTACACTGTAATTTTCATTGCTTTGATTTTTGTTTTTTTCACAGTTTACATATCCATTCATGAAAAAGAGAACATGAAAAAACATCAATAATAACCACACATTTGATAAAAAATAATAAAGAAAGTAAACGATGCGCGCTGATCACGTGACATCGGCGGAACCCGGAAGTGAGCGCACAGTTGCAGATGAGGCGTCGGTCACGGTCTTAATATTTACAGTCTGACCAGAACCAGACTTTAGACCAGACCAGAGAGGCCAGCACCATGCCCGCTGCTCCGCACAGGTGAGCTCCGGGGGACGGGGCTCCGGGGGACGGGGGTCCAGGGGACGGGGGTCCAGGGGACAGACTGCGGTCTGCAGCGGTTCCAAAGTTCACCTTCAGGATTTTGTAACTCAGTACAAACTAGTTTATCTGACACATAACCGCTTTACTCCCACGTGACTCTGCAGCTGAAGTAACAAATATGTCTCTGGAAAAAGAAGAAAGCTGCCTTTGCCCTGAGCAATTATTCTGTTAAAGCTGAGGTACCTAACTTCTATTTTGTTTCATAAATATGTGACCATAGCTGCAGGTGAAAACCAGATACTGTCAGACCTCTGAAGCTAAGTAGTGCAGGGCCTGGTTAATTCTGTGATGGGGACCTCTGGGAACACCAGGTGCCAAAGTGGGGCGGCTGCAAAGTGCCAAACTGTGGTTGTGTCCTTAGGCAAGACACTTCCCCCACATTAGAAGGAGTCTGGTGTGTGTGTGAATGGTTCGTGGTGGTGGGAGGGGCCGATGGCACAGACTGGTTGCCTCTCTTCAGTGTGCCCCAGGGCAGCTGTGGCTATAGTAGTAGTTTATCACCACCGTGTTTGGAGAGAAAGAATAATGATGTGAAGACCCTTTGAGTTCTAAAAAGTGCTGTAGACTGTTGCATTATTAAATAAAACGTGTAGTTTATAACAGGGTGAGTCTTGTAAAAGTGTGTGTGTGTGTCCGTGTGTGTGTCTTTGTGTGTCCGTGTGTGTGTGTGTGTGTACACAGGATTGCTGCGGCCCCCGTCAGTGCCAGCTCAGACCTGGAGGGGTTCAAAGCTTACGCAGTTTTCCAGGAGATCCAGAAGAAACTGGAGGAGGTCAGTCTGAGTCCAGGACCAGGACCAGGACCAGGACCAGGACCAGAACCAGGTTCACAGGAGGCAGTAGCTTCTTGGTCTTAAGTCGAATAATTACTGTTAGATAAAAGTATTTTTACTGGAAAAACGAACATTTATTTTCAAAGTTTGTTGTTGTATTTATATCTGCTTAGATGTTATTTTTTTTATACAATGGTAGTTGGATCATTTTGAGTCCAGTACAGTTACTCCTAAAAGTACATTTACTCTGACTGCACATGAGGAGGCTCACCCTTCTCTCTCTCTCTCTCTCTCTCTCTCTGCCTGCTTCTCTCTTTGATCTCTCTCTCTCTCTGATCTCTCTCTCTCTCTGCCTGCTTCTCTCTTTGATCTCTCTCTCTCTCTGATCTCTCTCTCTCTCTGATCTCTCTCTCTCTCTGCCTGCTTCTCTCTTTGATCTCTCTCTCTCTCTCTCTGCCTGCTTCTCTCTCTCTGATCTCTCTCTCTCTGATCTCTCTCTCTCTGCCTGCTTCTCTCTCTCTCTCTGATCTCTCTCTCTCTCTGCCTGCTTCTCTCTCTCTCTCTGATCTCTCTCTCTCTCTGCCTGCTTCTCTCTTTGATCTCTCTCTCTCTCTGATCTCTCTCTCTCTCTGCCTGCTTCTCTCTCTCTGATCTCTCTCTCTCTGCCTGCTTCTCTCTCTCTCTCTGATCTCTCTCTCTCTCTGCCTGCTTCTCTCTCTCTCTGCCTGCTTCTCTCTCTCTGATCTCTCTCTATCTCTGCCTGCTTCTCTCTCTCTCTCTCTGATCTCTCTCTCTCTCTCTCTGCCTGCTTCTCTCTCTCTCTCTCTCTCTGCCTGCTTCTCTCTCTCTGATCTCTCTCTATCTCTGCCTGCTTCTCTCTCTCTCTCTGATCTCTCTCTCTCTCTCTGCCTGCTTCTCTCTCTGATCTCTCTCTATCTCTGCCTGCTTCTCTCTCTCTCTCTCTGATCTCTCTCTCTCTCTCTCTCTGCCTGCTTCTCTCTCTCTGATCTCTCTCTCTCTCTGCCTGCTTCTCTCTCTCTGATCTCTCTCTCTCTCTCTCTGCCTGCTTCTCTCTGCCTGCTTCTCTCTCTCTGATCTCTCTCTCTCTCTGCCTGCTTCTCTCTCTCTGCCTGCTTCTCTCTCTCTCTCTCTGCCTGCTTCTCTCTCTCTGCCTGCTTCTCTCTCTCTGATCTCTCTCTCTCTCTCTGCCTGCTTCTCTCTCTCTCTGCCTGCTTCTCTCTCTCTGATCTCTCTCTCTCTCTGCCTGCTTCTCTCTCTCTGATCTCTCTCTCTCTCTGCCTGCTTCTCTCTCTCTGATCTCTCTCTCTCTCTCTGCCTGCTTCTCTCTCTCTGCCTGCTTCTCTCTCTCTGATCTCTCTCTCTCTCTGCCTGCTTCTCTCTCTCTGATCTCTCTCTATCTCTGCCTGCTTCTCTCTCTCTCTCTGATCTCTATCTCGCTCCCTCCCTCTGCTGTTCTGCATGTGTCCAGGAGGGGGAGCAGTTTGTGAAGAAGATCGGAGGAGTGTTTGCCTTCAGAGTGCGGGACGGTCCAGAGGCACGAGAGGCGACGTGGTACGTGGACGTGAAGAACGGCAAAGGCAAAGTACACAACAACACGGGTCAGAAACACACACACACACATGTTACAGAACACTCACATGTTACAGAACACTCACATGTTACAGAACACTCACATGTTACAGGACACACACATGGATCAGAAACACACACAAACGTTACAGGACACACACACACACGTTACAGGACACACACATGGATCAGAAACACACACAAACGTTACAGGACACACACATACGTTACAGGACACACACACGGATCAGAAACACACAAACGTTACAGGACACACACACACGGATCAGAAACACACACAAACGTTACAGGACACACACACACGTTACAGGACACACACACGGATCAGAAACACACACAAACGTTACAGGACACACACAAACGTTACCGGACACACACACAGATCAGAAACACACACAAACGTTACAGGACACACACACGGATCAGAAACACACACAAACGTTACAGGACACACACACACGTAAATATTTTTGGTCCATATTTAGTAAAGAAACGTTATATTTGTTGCATTTGGAGATCAGCTCAGTCCTCTCTCGGTCCTCTCTCGGTCCTCTCTCGGTCCTCTCGGTCCTCTCGGTCCTCTCTCGGTCCTCTCTCGGTCCTCTCTCGGTCCTCTCTCGGTCCTCTCTCGGTCCTCTCTCGGTCCTCTCTCGGTCCTCTCAGTCCTCTCTCGGTCCTCTCTCGGTCCTCTCTCGGTCCTCTCGGTCCTCTCGGACCTCTCTCGGTCCTCTCGGACCTCTCTCGGTCCTCTCTCGGTCCTCTCTCTGTCCTCTCTGTCCTCTCTCGGTCCTCTCTCGGTCCTCTCTCGGTCCTCTCTCGGTCCTCTCTCGGTCCTCTCTCGGTCCTCTCGGTCCTCTCTCGGACCTCTCTCGGTCCTCTCTCGGTCCTGTCTCGGTCCTCTCGGTCCTCTCTCGGTCCTCTCTCGGTCCTCTCTCGGTCCTCTCTCGGTCCTCTCTCGGTCCTGTCTCGGTCCTCTCTCGGTCCTGTCTCGGTCCTGTCTCGGTCCTCTCTCGGTCCTCTCTCGGTCCTCTCGGTCCTCTCTCGGTCCTCTCGGTCCTCTCGGTCCTCTCTCGGTCCTCTCGGTCCTCTCTCGGTCCTCTCTCGGACCTCTCTCGGTCCTCTCTCGGTCCTCTCTCGGACCTCTCTCGGTCCTCTCTCGGTCCTGTCTCGGTCCTCTCTCGGTCCTCTCTCGGTCCTCTCTCGGTCCTCTCGGTCCTCTCTCGGTCCTCTCTCGGTTCTCTCTCGGTCCTCTCAGCCAACTCTTGAGGCTGATTTTATTAACGTTACATTTTTATATTTATCTTTCTATAAAAATGGCTTTTCCTTTTGGCCGTGTAAATAAAACCAGGTTTGATTCCAGTTTCCTCTTGTCTCCAGCGGAGAAAGCCGACTGCACCATCACCATGTCTGACTCCGACCTGCTGAGTCTGCTCACGGGGAAGATGAACCCACAGACGGTCAGTCACCCACCCTGGACTGACCCTGGACTGGACCCTGGACTGGACCCTGGACTGACCCTGGACTGACCCTGGACTGGACCCTGGACTGGACCCTGGACTGGACCCTGGACTGGACCCTGGACTGGACCCTGGACTGGACCCTGGACTGACCCTGGACTGGACCCTGGACTGGACCCTGGACTGACCCTGGACTGGACCCTGGACTGGACCCTGGACTGGACCCTGGACTGACCCTGGACTGGACCCTGGACTGGACCCTGTGCTCCTAAAGCTCAGCACTAGAACACATCTGACCCAAACATCTCAATCAATCAATCAAAGTTTATTTATAAAGCGCTTTTCATACAACAGATGCAACACAAAGTGCTTTACAGTTTGGCTAAAAAACAATCCTGCCCATGCCCTCCCCCCGACCGCCCAACAGAACCATGAACCGTTCACGTTTACAGTTGCATTAATGATATCATATGTTTTATAATATATTATAATAATAGAATAGAATACATCCTGAGGCCTTTTCTCTGCTGGATTTATGCGGCTGCTCGCTTCATTGAGAGACCCTGCTGTATTAGCATGCTAGTGCATTATTCCTCTGGAGTTCTACTGTTTGGGCCTTTCTCTGCATCAGCGTAAAACCCTGAACACTGTTCTGGAGCACACACAAACATACACAAACACACATAAATATCTTCAGTATGAACCAAAATCTGGGATGGAAGTTGATTGGTCATCTAATTTGCATATTACTGTCTAATCTCTGTGAGGAGGTAAAGACAAATGTAAAGTGCTTGTGACTCTGGTCTGTGAAAGGCGCTATATAAATAAACGTTCCAGATTTGTTTGGTGGAACTTGGATTCAACTAAGTGCACGGATGAACATTTTTGAACTTGTTAGCGATAAAAGAATCTCCTGTTTTGATCTGAATGACATCTGTGTAAAATGAGACGATAGAGATCTTTGCGTTCCATTGCTCAAACGTCACAACACGGAGCTGCTTTAACGTCGTTTGTTAAAGAGTTAAAGTTAACTTTAAGCTGGAATCCTGACTCTAAATGAAACGCACTGATTTCTGCAGAACAATATCAAACACGTTTCTGTCACTAAAACATGTTGGTTCTTCGCATCTGTGGGACTCTTGAGGTTTTAGAACTCTCCGTCAGCCTCTTGTAAATACTAGATAATATAGTTAAGTATATGTATCTATTATTATATGACACATTTGATTTTGTGTTGAGGCCAAAGGAGCAAAAGCAAAGAGCCTGGTCTTTAATAAACCTGTGTCCGAATAATGAGAAGAAGCTAAAGTCAATAATGATCAGCTGTCACTCATGCCGTTGTCATGGTTTCAGGCCTTCTTCCAGGGAAAGCTGAAGATCACTGGGAACATGGGGATGGCCATGAAGCTCCAGAGCCTCCAGCTGCAGCCGGGACGTGCCAAGCTGTGAGGGAGGCCTGACTTATTCTAAAATACTACATGATGCGAAGAAGAAGAGTTTCACGCCGTGTTTGATTAAGACTAACGCTGTACAAAAATGTAATGTCGTTTAACAGGATTTTGGCGTCTCTAGTTGCACTTAACTCTCAGTAACTGCCACTTGTCCAGCGCAGTAGTGCTTTTCTTCTTCCAAACATTTAAAACATTCTGTTGAGAGTCAGTACATTATTTTAAAATCGGCTCCAGGAGCACATGACATTAAAGCATCTAACTCTAGATATCTTATATGTTCACAGGACTGTTCCTTTCTCTTCTGCTTTCTGCAAACATGAAGTGTAGTGTTTATGGAGAGAGTTAGGTCCCCCAGCTTTACATCAGCTGTACTTGTATCAGATCACTGTTGGAGTGAGTTAAATACCACTCTTGTACTTTCATGTTGAACCTTTTTAAAGGATCTCACACATTCCAAGGCCTGGTCATGTTGGTTTTCTGTGACAGACTGAAGCTGCTGCGTGTGACGTGAGGCTGCCTTTTAAACAAGTGCCTCTGTTTCTATCAGAAAGGGCCCTGCTGTGGTCTCACTACTGTCTAATCTCATTGATACAAAATAAATGCTTTTGTGATCCTTCTGAAATCGTTTATTTGTACAAGCTTTGAGTTACGAGGAGGGAAAGATGGAGGTGAAGGATTCTGAGGCTGGGACCAGCACTGGACGAGTTACTTTGTACTAAATTAAAGTTGGAACTTATTTCTATTTAAATATTTCAAACTATCAACAATTAGCCTTCCTGGTTGTAGATATTACGATACACTTAGGATGTTATTTAGCAACAATCATGATAGACCCAACACTCTGCTAATGTACACAGAAATGTAAGACACTTACAGTTTCTGAATGAATTTGAATCTGTCAAATCAGTTTCTGGTAAATTGTGCAAAACGTTGATGATTTCAGCATCTTCCTAATGAGGTGTGCAAGTGACTCCTGCTCAGGTTCCAATTTAGTTTTACTGCAAATGGAAAATAAAATGGATCCTGAATCAGTTTTGGAAATTTTAATAAAACAAGAAAAATATAAAGAAATGTACAAACAGCTGCTTTATTGACGTAGAAACTGTTCTATTTTGAAGAGGCCTCAGAAATCATGAGTGAAGATCCAAACTCATCCAAAGAACAATACAAACAGAGTGAAAGCAGAGTGTGACCTCAGTCTGAGTTGAGCAGCAGACAGACTCCAGGCAGAATCCAGAAGGACAAGTGGCTCTTGGTGCTCAGGTCTGCCTCAAACACCAGCCCCACCCCCATGGCGTTCCGGCGCTCCGACGTCGTGTAGACCGGAGTCCGCAGGGTCCCCTGCAGCACGCCATACGGAGAGAGTTACAAACCAGTGCTGTCAAACTAATCACATGTCACCGTTAACTCGCCATTAATCATATTTTTCCCTGTCTAAAGCTTATTTTAATTCAATCCCCACCAACAATATTGGACAATCTTAAGTTGCAACTTAAACCTGTTTGCTTAGGCAGGATTCCTCGCCTCATTGTACATGAGCCTTCATCTGAAGTGTTTATGATTATTCTGTACTTTCAATTTGATGAAACTGACTTTTATGTGTACTATATTTACTGTATGTTATTAATTGTGAAGTGCTCTCACCAGCGGCTCGGTACGCTTTTATGTCCGCCTGATAGTGCGAAAAATACGGTAGTATCACACCAGCACTGAACAAGGTCAAAGTGGGCCGTACCAAGTATGACAGGTCCAGGCTAACCCTAACCCTGACACAACACGTGTCTTTTGAAGCGGAAAGCCTCACGCAGCAAGTAGAGTGTGGGGTGATTTCAGAGACGTGCCCGTGGTAGAAGCCTGGAATTGCATAACGCACGCTCACGCACAGCCAGGCGCTCATCAGCCCAAAATATGATCCATGCGTATCTTTGCTAAACATTGACTCAGCTTTCAGACATAATCCTTTCATAACACATACTTGTTCGTCACAAATCACTTATTGACGCCAAACCTTTGTTTTTAAAAGCCAGAAAAATGATCTGTCAATCATTATTCTGTAAAAATAGTGATTGTCAGAGCATAAAAGTTTGAAATGTGAGTATTTGGAATGAAGGGAGGGGTCTGTTTGTGTCAGAAGGTGCTGACATTATTGGATGGTGTGTTGTGGATGTGATGTCACCTGCAGCCTGAGGCGGTGGGACTCGATGGGGATGATGCGGAGAATGGGCAACTCCGACACCAGGACTTTGGGTCTGCTCCGCACCAGACAGTTCTGCTCCATGTCCCACTCTGCCCCCTCCAAGTACAGGCCACTGACAAAGCAGCCTGAAAAACACACACCCACACACACGCGCACCCACACACACACACGCACACACGTTTGCAAGGTGAAGGTTCCAGACGAATATATAATTAAAGTGGTGGTTGTTCTGTCACAGTTTTACAGTTTTTGACCTGTCTTTAGATCAGCCCTTTCAGACAGAAAAGTGTAAATTTGTGCTAATGTTGCCTTAGAAACCTGTACTGTTTTTGCGGTGAAGAAGCGGTGTTTTGCATTCAGCCTGAGCAGACGGGTTTGGGTGTGTGCTTACCCTGCGTGGGACGGTCCTGCACCTCCTCCTCGCTGCAGTAGGTGGTCACCTGTGTGTACAGAGTGGACTGGTCCAGGGGCCAGCCGTTCTTCCTGCAGGCCGTCTGCACCAGAGCTGTGAGGTACGACTCTGGGATGTGGAGCCCTGAGAGCCACATGACAGCGGGCTCCTGCTGCAACTACAAACACACACACACAGATAATACACTTAATGTTATACACTTGATTTGTTTATTCATCAATAGCAGAAACGATTCGACCCATACATCGGAGTCGGTCTGGCCTTGAGCAGTAGCTTGTACCTCATTCTCTTTCAATTAAATTGAATTTGATTACACGGTTGGTTTTTTCACTTTTGAGTGCGTGACCCAAACCTCCTGAACTAGTCGGCTTCAAAAGCGACATGAATAAAGTCTGGTTCAACATTCTCTGTGTTCCTCTGCTCTGTGATCACATGTGGTTTCGTATCACACATTCTGGAACAATGTGAAAATAAAAACACTGTCCACTGTCACTTTACTTATCTGTGCGATAACAATGTCAGAATGTACAATATAGAACCACATGTGTCCACTGTCTCTTTACTGAGTCACTGTGTCCCAGACCTTAATGCTGCTAACAAGTACAGATGTAAACATACAACTGCTACGACTAACAAGAAGGACTGTGATGATCCAGGACACTCTACATTCTGCAACATGTATGACATTTATCAACATTCATGGACATTGGTCTCTCCCTATGGAACAAAACATGTGTGTTTTTGTGTCTTAACTGTTGATTCTCTGATCTGTGTTGGTGATTTCAACGGTTCTTTTAAGTCCTCTGAGAACTACAGGGAAATACAAGAATAAATTGAATTGAATTGAATACTATATATTTCTTGCACTAGAATATACAATACTTTATACTTGCTTCTTAGCTAAAGTTAGGGACTTTAACTTTAGCATAATAAAGTAAGTATAGAGATTGTATGCTTGCTTCTTTATTTTTCCCAAGAGTGTGTGTAGAGTGTGCCCCTCATTCCTACTGTTCTGTAACTGCTGATGCAACACTGAAATTCCCCTCGACAAGACAAACAAAGGATCTCTTCATTTTAGTCTTCTGTGATGCTCTGACATACAGCGGCTGAATGGTCCTGAGACAGATGTTTGCGTGTGGCTCACCCAGGTGTGATACTGCTCGTGTCTCCTCCTGAAGTGGCTCATCCAGTTTCCCAGTGACATGAGAGTGTCCGGGGCCAGTCTCCTCCAGAGCGCCGGGATGTGGCCGTTGAACAGAGCTCGGGCGATGTTGTCCAGCTCACTGCTCATGCCCACCTCTCCGGCCAGCGCCTGCACACCCGGCCATGTGTGAAAAGACACTGGACACTAACCTGAAGCCTCCGCACCCATGATAACAGCTGTACTAACACATGTATTACTAACAACACATGTATTACTAACACATTTATTTAGTACCTCAAAAGATTAAGACTGGGAACCTAATTTTCAAACCAACGTATTGTAATGTAATGTGTGTGTATCAGTCATAGTGAGTGTGTATCATTGACTGTATACAGATGGATAATGCTAACCCCATAGCTCTTTTAAGTCAACTTTTTTAAGAGTTGTTCCTTGTGGATGCAGGAGGGTCTTGTTGGACAGTTAGTGTCCAACAGAAAGGATTGGTGATGATCAGGACACTTTAGCATTCTACAACATGTATGGATATTTTCTTCTGTGTGTGCTTTATATTCTTCATGTGTTTTAACTGTTGATTCTCTGACCTGTGTTGGTGATTTCAATGGTTTTGTTAAGTCTCTGAGATGACCTCTGTTGTGACCTAGGGCTATACAAGAATACATTATATTGTATTGTATTGTAGCTCAATGAAACACAATGAGGGAAAATGCTCATGGATAAAGTTTAGCTCCAACTCGCACTGGCAGGATATGAGCTGTAACATTAGATGCAGACATTTATCAAAGCCAAATTAAATTTGAACTACACATTGTTATTGTGTGTAGCGTAGTGTAGTGTAGTGTGTGTGTAGTGTAGTGTAGTGTTACTTTTTTCAGTAACAAGTAATCTAACTAATTACTTTGACTGTAACTTTAACGCCGTTATCATTTCCGACATCCCATTACTGCGCGTTACTCAAGTCTCACAATTAACTTTTTTTACTTCATGATAGGATCCTGTTGTCTTGAGAGAAGGGAGGATGAGAAAACCTCTCAGCAATTATTGGCTGATGTAAAACATATTTCCTTTACAATCCACATGTCTACAGTTGAGAGGATGGTCATAAACTGTGTTTTTGAAACAAATATGAGTCTTAATCGCGCTCAACCACGGCTTGTATCACCGTGAGGTCAGCCTCAGAGGAGCTCATGTGAGCGCAGAAGTCGGCTACATACAATTCCATAGAAAAGCTCCTTTCTCTTCCTGGTTTATCTGCTAAGGACAGCAACAGGTTTAGCTAACATACATATAACACATTTTAAGTTCATTTAAAATGCACTTAGGGTAATTTTTCAATGACTATAGGAATGATAAGAAAGAGAGGTGAAATGTAAGACGGTTGATTTTAAAAATTGGATGCACCCGGCTGCAGCAAAACAGAGGAGTTTATGGAGCACACACGCATTTTGTTTTACTTTTTAAAACTCATTGGACTCATTTCCAAATTGAGGATTACATATCTACGCTCAAACTATTATCTGGACTTAAACACGGAACTGGTCTGAACCGAAGTGGGCTGTGCAGGTCATTTATAAGGTAAGACCCATAACTCATAGTTTTGCGTTTTGTATGAACAAACAATGCATGAAACATATTCTGCTGTAGCCAAAAAAACTGAATAAGCCACTCTCTTGGTCCAGTTGATTTATATGCTATACAGTGCCTTGCGAAAGTATTTGGCCCCCTTGAACCTTTCAACATTTTGCCACATTTCAGGCTCAAACATAAAGATATAAAAAAATTATTTTTTGTCATGAATCAACAACAAGTGGGACACAATCGTGAAGTGGAACCAAATTTATTGGATGATTTAAACTTTTTTAACAATTAAAAAACTGAAAAGTGGGGTGTGCAATATTATTGGGCCCCTTTACTTTCAGTGCAGCAAACTCACTCCAGAAGTTCAGTGAGGATCTTTGAATGATCCAATGTTGTCCTAAATGACTGATGATGATAAATAGAATGCACCTGTGTGTAATCAAGTCTCCGTATAAATGCACCTGCTCTTTGATAGTCTCAGGGTTCTGTTTAAAGCACAGAGAGAACCATGAAGACAAAGGAACACACCAGGCAGGTCCGAGATACTGTTGTGGAGAAGTTTAAAGCCGGATTTGGATACAAAAAGATTTCCCAAGCTTTAAACATCTCAAGGAGCACTGTGCAAGCAGTTATATTGAAATGGAAGGAGTATCAGACCCGGCCGTCCCTCCAAACTTTCATCTCAAACAAGGAGAAGACTGATCAGAGATGTAGCCAAGAGGCCCATGATCACTCTGGATGAACTGCAGATAACTACAGCTGAGGTGGGAGAGTCTGTCCATAGGACAACAATCAGTCGTGCACTGCACAAATCTGGCCTTTATGGAAGAGTGGCAAGAAGAAAGCCATTTCTCAAAGATATCCATAAAAAGTCTGGTTTAAAGTTTGCCACAAGCCACCTGGGAGACACACCAAACATGTGGAAGAAGGTGCTCTGGTCAGATGAAACCAAAATCAAACTTTTTGGCCACAATGCAAAACCATATGTTTGGCGTAAAAGCAACACAGCTCATCACCCTGAACACACCATCCCCACTGTCAAACATGGTGGTGGCAGCATCATGCTTTGGGCCTGCTTTTCTTCAGCAGGGACAGGGAAGATGGCTAAAATTGATGGGAAGATGGATGGAGCCAAATACAGGACCATTCTGGAAGAAAACCTGTTGGAGTCTGCAAAAGACCTGAGACTGGGACGGAGATTTATCTTCCAACAGGACAATGATCCAAAACATAAAGCCAAATCTACAATGGAATGGTTCACAAATAGACGTATCCAGGTGTTAGAATGGCAAAGTCAAAGTCCAGACCTGAATCCAATCGAGAATCTGATAGAGACATACCCCAAGCGACTTGCAGCTGTAATTGCAGCAAAAGGTGGCGCTACAAAGTATTAGCGCAAGGGGCCGAATAATATTGCACGCCCCACTTTTCAGTTTTTTATTTATTAAAAAAGTTTAAATAATCCTATAAATTTGGTTCCACTTCACGATTGTGTCCCACTTGTTGTTCATTCTTGACAAAAAAAATAAATTTTTATATCTTTATGTTTGAAGCCTGAAATGTGGCGAAATGTTGAAAGGTTCAAGGGGGCCGAATATAATATCAAGGGGGCACTGTATATGTTCATCTGATTGGGCTGAAGTCAGTGCTTCACCGGTGTTTCCACATTCACAGTGGAGCGTGTTGTGTTTAGTGCTTACAGCACAGAGAGAGATGGAGAGTGAACAGGACTTCAGCAGAAAAACAGACTTTTCTAGATGGAAATATTGGCAATATTTCAGACTCACTGAGGTTAAAGGTCAACATGTGCACCTCGAGTGCACATTATGTTCCAGAAAAAAACAAAAAAGTAACGCAATAGTTACTTTTACTGGTAACTAGTTACTTTTATAGTCGAGTAACTCCGTTAGTAACTCAGTTACTTTTTGGGAGAAGTAACTAGTAACTATAACTAATTACTTTTTCAAAGTAACGTGCCCAACACTGGTGTGGTGTAGGTTAGTGTGTGTGTAGTGAAGTGTAGTGTGTCTGTAGTGTAGTGTGTGTGTGTGTGTGTATGTGTGTAGTGTAGTGTGTGTGTGTGTATGTGTCTAGTGTAGTGTAGTGTAGTGTAGTGTAGTGTGTGTGCGTGTGTGTGTGTAGGTGTATGTGTGTGTGTGTAGTGTAGTGTGTGTGCGTGTGTGTGTGTAGGTGTATGTGTGTGCGTGTAGTGTAGTGTGTGTGCGTGTGTGTGTCTCACCCGGTGCAGTTCCCTCAGAGAGCTGTGCATGCGTCCTATGAGTCGGTTGAATCTCTCCAGCTCCTGCAGCAGCACCACAGAAGTGGGGGACACCTTCTCCCCCATCCTCCTCCGGATCACATCCAGGTCAAAGAGCACTGGGAGTGTCCTCTGGATGTCCTGGGCCACCTGACTGATGTGCTCGTCCATACTGACGCTGCCGCCGGACTGCCCTGCAAAGGGACACAGGGGCTTTAGAGGGGGGGGGAGTCTGCCCTGGGACACAGGGGCTTTGGAGGGAGGGCTGTCCTGGGACACAGGGGCTTCAGAGGGGGTTCTGTCCTGGGACACAGGGGCTTTAGAGGGGGGTCTGTCCTGGGACACAGGGGCTTCAGAGGGGGGGTCTGTCCTGGGACACAGGGGCTTTAGAGGGGGGGGTCTATCCTGGGACACAGGGGCTTTGGAGGGAGGGCTGTCCTGGGA
Organism: Knipowitschia caucasica; assembly: GCA_964034765.1. NCBI lineage: Eukaryota > Metazoa > Chordata > Actinopteri > Gobiiformes > Gobiidae > Knipowitschia > Knipowitschia caucasica. The sequence continues at coordinate 6,907,409 of OZ035842.1, read as the reverse complement.
CACAGGGGCTTCAGAGGGGGGTCTGTCCTGGGACACAGGGGCTTCAGAGGGGGTTCTGTCCTGGGACACAGGGGCTTTAGAGGGGGGTCTGTCCTGGGACACAGGGGCTTCAGAGGGGGGGTCTGTCCTGGGATACAGGGGCTTCAGAGGGGGGTCTGTCCTGGGACACAGGGGCTTCAGAGGAGGGTCTGTCCTGGGACACAGGGGCTTCAGAGGGGGGTCTGTCCTGGGACACAGGGGCTTCAGAGGGGGGGTCTGTCCTGGGACACAGGGGCTTCAGAGGGGGGGGTCTGTCCTGCGACACAGGGGCTTCAGAGGGGGGGTCTGTCCTGGGACACAGGGGCTTCAGAGGGGGGGTCTGTCCTGGGACACAGGGGCTTCAGAGGGGGGGTCTGTCCTGGGACACAGGGGCTTCAGAGGGGGGTCTGTCCTGGGACACAGAGCTTCCATTTTCCTGTAGCTGTGTAGGGGCCGTTCCCAGCACCTTCCCTAAGTTTCCAGTGTAGATTTGTCGTTTCGTAAATGCATCACGTTGCCGGGCCGACCTGTGCCGCTCCAGGTTTATGGCGTTAAAGATAAAGATAATAAAGATGAGGGTCTTTGTGTTACCTGTCTGAGGCTGCAGGTCGATCAGGTTGGCCCACAGGTCCTTGGCCGCCTGGGTGTAGTATCCAATCTCTGCGTTGGGATGCAGCCCGAGCACATCAGGAATGTTGGCTAACGGAAGTGACTCTATCTCATCTGCCATACAAGATGACATACACACACACACACTGGGAATATTATCAGAAGGAAAAATATGTACATGTGCATTTAAATATTTATAAGATGTATTTATAAAAATGCAGATCAAATATTTGTGTTGCAATATTTTCAGACAGATCATTCTAGAAGTTAGTCCAGCGAGGTTTATTTGGTCTTCTAGATTGATCGAAACAAAGAATCAACATAGAATCTGAGTCGTTTTTACATTCTCTTCCTTAGAGTGGTCATGTGTTGTGGAATCAACAAAAGAATCAACTTGTAGTATTTCAGATTGTAATTGCATAAACATAAACAAAGAGCTTAGGGACATGTTTGTGGCGGTTTGTTCCATAAATTCCCAAAATTAGCGTGAATTGAAATAAAAACAACTCCAGGTCTGTTTTCTAAGATAGTTGCCATAATATCCAAGAGAGTCGCACTAACCCTCATAGACACACTTGAGTCCGTCTGGGGGGATCTTGTAGTCCACATCTTTGTTGCGGAAGAAGTGAAAGGAGCGGAAAGAGCTAAAGAGAAAGTCTCCCAGATACTCGTCCAGGTAAATGGTCAGGATTCTGCGGTCAAAGCTGTCTATGGCGCGGCCTCCGTACATCACCTGCTCATCACAAAACACTAGTCACTACCATTCTCTGTCCTCATCTTCACTTCAGGATGTTTAACTAAATACAACAAAACTAAGCACATCCTACTGAAACCAATTGACATATATCCTGTGTAAGGAAAAGGTGGTGAAAGTACTGACCTCCCCGATGAGATACTTGAGGCTTCCCCAGGGAATGCTGCCGTCTCCTTGAGTGTGGGCTTTGGTCAGGTATGTGTTGAGCACCTCCATGCACACCTGACAGAGACAGAGCCAGTTGGACACTCAGAAGAGCTGCAACTAACAGTATATATATATATATATATATATATATATATATATATATATATATATAAACAAGTATTTCACATTATTACAGTGCTTCGTCATATGTTGCACTGTGTCTCCCACAGTGGTGGACCTTCAAGGCCAGCTCGGCCCCTTAACATAATCAGGAGTATAGTTTTGTTCCACAATATGTATTCAATTATTCCCCATAGTCTATACTTATTTCATAGTTTTCCTAAGTGGGTTTTGACGCTTCAGCTACAGATTTGGAGGGTATATTCGAGTTCTTAACATTAATCAGCATAATGTGTTGCCAGCATTAAAAATCTGCCTTAAGGGCTTCAGAGGCAACAGTGCTGCCCCACGGTAGCTTTAAGTGAACGATCACGAATCCTATGACATGAACCAATCAGCATCAAGAAGGCTCCCCTGAGGCGAGCAGGCACACAGCTTCAGAGAATGCATATCTTTTGATTGGATGTGCTGCTATATGTAGCCCGACAAGTTTTTTTTTTTAGTTTTTACAAACCCACAAAGACTAAAGGAGGCAAAGATATTGTTTTGGTAAAAATAGCTACAATGCTATTCTCTCAAGAAAACTTTTCAAGGAAAGCTAGACGCTACCGAGCTCAAGTCAGCAGGAGAAAATATTTATTTGCCCCCCAACGGTCTCCTGGTGCAGGCCCGAGAAGCAGCCAACTATCTCCCAGGGAATTATTTGTCTGTGCTGTCATGATTGCTCTTTATACTCACCTTCAACAAACGTGTAAACGCCTATTCTGTTGTATGAGTGAATGTTGTACTTGACTACATGTTCAAATCAAATAAAGATAGAAATAAAGGTTTTCCATTTTGTTTTACGGTTTCTAGGAGAATCTTTTGGTTCTGGAGACGTGTATATTAAACAGGTTTTACTGCACATTTGTGACAATATGTTTGTTTAGGACGTCACACATTCCACTCTGGACCAGTCCGCCCCACAAGGCTCCAGCGTATCTGTTTGTGAGACCATTCCTACCATAGACTGTAATGTTCCTACAAACATTAGAGTTTAATGACACTCACAAAGAAGTCAGAGTCGTTGAAGTCGTACGGGACGTTCCAGCCGATCTTGCCGTATTTACGTCGCTCCTGGACAACAGCGTGGAAGAAGGCCAGCACGTAGACCAGGCTGCGGAAAGCCGGGTGTGGGCACGCGGCCAGGGAGTTGTTGGAGATCTTGGAGTACGTGGCCCTCATGTTGAGCTTCAGACCATTGGGAGGTTCAGTCACCACCTGAGCAGCAAGACAGGCTCAGACTGTGTTTTCTATTCACAAGGTTCACTGCCACAAAGTACAATTCAAGTGTTTGGTCCATTATTACATTTACATTTAGATGAACTGTAGACCATTTAAGGACATTTATCAACATTTCTTTGATCAATTTTCCTTCTCTGTTGGTGAAGAATCAACAACTTTGTCCAGTCTTCTGCATGCATTTACTTCTATTTTTATAAAAAATTGGCCTTTAAGCCTGAAGGTCGTGGGTTTGTTTCCCACCTCGACACCTTCTCCACCGACTCCCACTGATGACTGCTGTCGTTGTGTCCTTGGGCAAGACACTTAACCCCACTTTGCCCAAAGCCCTGCTGAAAGATCTCAGCTCCTGTGGACTCAGCACCTGCAGGAGGATCAGTGAGGGGCTGGTGCTCTGTGTATTGGGTGCAGCTCTGACTGTTACCCCCCCGACCCAGAAATGGATTAAGGGGAAGAAAATGGATAGATGGATTTTTTCAAATTAGCTTGCAATATATGACATTTACAAATTCCTAGTTTGTGACTTCCTGTCACTCAAAATGAAATGAACGAATGAACGATGAACGAAGGCGCAATAAGGGAAGCTGGAAGTGTTGGATGACAGAGGATTATAGAGCCTCTGTCTTTGTCCCGTAGTCGCAGCTGTGACACATTTGCTATTATTAATCAAACTGGACCGACCTCTGACGTCAGTGATGAAATAGAAGTGATTTACTTTGAGTGACTTCTGCAGGATCCCGATGGGGAAGTCTTGGATGGGGTTGGTGGTAATCCACAAGCGGAAACCAGGGTTAGGATTAGTGATCATCTCCAGGGCCTTCTCCAGATCTTTGAGCCACTTCACCAGGAGGTGACAGTTCTGCAGCATGAGCCACTGGCCACGAGACGCACACTTCTCCAGCAGCTGCAGCGCCACCTGCAGGACACACACAGCACACTCTAACGCGACTAAACTCATCTTTACAGAATAGCTACTATGCTTTACTGGCATTTCAGGAACACCTATGACCCCAGGAAGACTATAAGACTGACAATCTGAATTAAATAGTGTAAGGCAAAAGTTAAAAGCATGGAAAATGTTAGGCCCTCGGCCTTCATTTTGATCCTTTTTTGTATTCAAAGCATTTGGTTTTCACAACTTTATTTTAGTCATTGATTTATTTGATAGATGAAAACAGGATGTACCTTCTCCTGTCCTTGTCCCATGGCCAGGAACTTGAAGTGAAAACCAGAGCGCTCAGCCAGCTTCATGAGGTCAGCAGCGGGGTCTGAGCCCGGGCTCAGGATGAACACGATGGGAGAGAAGGGGGTGCTCTGCTCGTACACGGCATCGAAGTTGATGACCGGGGGCTGCACATATCTGAGGACACAACACTATCTGAGGGCCCTCCACAGAGAGGGTTTGAAGGACTGAGGGACCTCTGTTCCCCTTGTTATACACAGCAGAGCGAGGTGGGGTAACAAGTGTGGACTTTCTGTTGGTGCACAACATTTCCAAATGGACTCTTCACATTTTATTGTTTTTTAGATCCTAAGGGATCTAAAAAACACTGTGCTAGTCTCAGAGTGTATAGTAATTGAAAATTGTTTATTTTCATACAATATATGAGACAGAAAGCTTGAAGAGACTAATTTCTAAGTGTTGTGACTAATATGCTCCAAAGAGGGTGTGTCTGTGTTGGTCTTACGTGTCTCCCATGGTGACAGTCACATAGTTGGTCACCGCTCTGTAGACTCGGTCCACTCTGAAGCAGCGCAGCAGCAGCAGGGTCTGGAACGCGCTCAGGCTGCCTTGGTATCTGCCCGGGAACACGGCTTGTTCTGGAGCGTCCAGATCGTACCACTATAAGACACATACAAATGACAGATAAAACACAGACTAGGTACTGAAGATATTCAAGAAAAATGTCAATTAAACTTGCTAAATGGTGAGAATAATTTACATGCATGACAAGGGCTCTTTGTTTGCTACAGTTACCATGTTTTCTATTTATTTGAAATTGGTATGTAGTGGTCTAAAAGTGTTAAAGGAATAGGCCACCGTTTTTACATACTGACATATGTTCTTACCTTACCTTAGACTAGTTGATATGTACCTGTGTGATCTTTGTGCTCCGTTTGCATGACAGAGCGCACGGACAAACGCAGCCTCTTCCACAGACTTTATAGTACCAAATCAGCTCCCGTTAGAAGCTACCAAGCTCTTCCACGTGTTCCCTATTTAAATACAGTTACGTGACATGTTACACTACAAAGTATAGTAACACAGAAATGTAACATGTCCATTTTCTCAGCGGATAAAAAGGGGAACTATATTGTGAGGCGTAATAATACGAGGAGCGCTACGCCCGCGCACTGATTTGGTACTATACAGTATGTGGAAGAGGCTGCGTTTGTGCTCCGTTTGCAAGACAGAGCGCACGGACAAAGAGCACACAGGTACATATCAACTCGTCTAAGGTAAGGTAAGAACACCCACACACACACACACAGCTCTTACAGTCCTCCAGTCCTCAGAATGCGCTTCCACATCGTCGGGCAAAGACCCGAACAGCTCTGGTAACAGCTCAGACAGTTTGATGACATCCTCCCAGCTCTGCTCCATCAGCCAATCACACGCTTTCTTCCTGCGACTCTTCTCCAGAGACAGGTTTCCTTCAGGAGCAGAACATGAGGCTCACAGACGTTTAAAAACTTATTTGCAGTCTATAATAAACCTCCAGCAGAGAAGGACAAACCTTTGATGAAGAAGTCCAGCTCGTCCTGAGGCACGTGCTCCTCTGCCTGCTCCATCTTTACAGTCATGTTGAAGGAGAACAACAGCTTGTCCCTCTCAAACAGACCTGTACACACATCACACACACAGCGTCACACACACGTCACACATAACGTCACACACACATCACACAAACCATCACACACAGTCACACCCTGTGTCAGCCACACACAGCGTCAGTCACACACAGCGTCAGTCACACACGTCGTCAGTCACACACCGTCACACACAGCGTCAGTCACACACCGTCACACACAGTCACACACAGCGTCAGCCACACACATCGTCAGTCACACACAGCGTCAGTCACACACGTCGTCAGTCACACACCGTCACACACAGCGTCAGTCACACACCGTCACACACAGTCACACACAGTCACACACAGCGTCAGCCACACACAGCGTCAGTCACACACAGCGTCAGTCACACACGTCGTCAGACACACACCGTCACACACAGTCACACACAGTCACACACAGCGTCAGCCACACACATCGTCAGTCACACACCGTCACATACAGTCACACACACCACCAGTCACACACGTTGTCAGACACACACACCACCAGTCACACACTCACTTTGATATCAAGTCATTTTGAACTCGTGTCACGTTGTAAAACCCGCACTTTAGTATCAATCATAGGACGGTAGATGTACACCTTTTTTAGTATCATTATTCACAATGTATTTGCATCAAAAAGCCAAAGAAAATGTTAAATAAAAATCAGATTCTAAATGTTAGGTTGCCAACAGGGGAGAACAGACTAAAAATGCATCTGACGAAGCACCGAACGGCCACAGGCTCTAGCGAACACTGGGCTGACCCCCGTATATTGGATATTAACCCTTAAGAGCCCTGGCCCAAAAGATCAGGGCAGAGTCTTGCTCCACTCTTTGTTCCTCTACTTGCACAGCCACACCTCTTTACACTGAGATGTCATTCAAACATTCCCTAACACAACTTTCCAATCATTCATCAGCTTCAAAATACATTGTTTAAACAATTGTCCTATTGGATGATGTGGAGCCTACCAGTGCAGCCGTAGTTGTAGACATTGTAGGTCAGTGCGTCCATGATATTCTTGAGCCTCTCCTCCAGCACAGAGTCAACCAGAGACTTGCGCAGGGAGAAGTCAAAGATCTCCAGGTACGAGGCCAGAGAGTACTGGTACATGCTGTTGACCAGAGCCATGTCAGTCAGCACAAAGAACAGGATGGCCCCGCGCTTGGCTGCAGGACGATAGCCATCCCTCAGTTTGTCTATGTCCACTGATGTCTTCTGGGCCAGCATCAGTTTCTCAGACACCTGCAACAGCACAGGAGGAAGACCTTCTAAAGCAGCTGTCTCCAACCTTTTTCCCCCAGAGAGCTTCTTTCCCGGAACAATGAAGGCAGAGAGCTACTCCGCTAAGCGGCCCTCGGAAAAATGTGTTGATAAATTGGCGTAAACAAGCCTGATATGGGTACATTCAATATTTCCATCCATTTTTTTTTTTTTTTCTTCCCCTTAATCCATTTCTGGGTCGGGGGGGTGGCAGTCAGAGCTGCACCCAGTACACAGAGCACCAGCCCCTCCCTGATCCTCCTGCAGGTGGTGAGTCCACAGGAGCTGAGAGCTTTCAGTGGGGGCTTCAGGCAAAGTGGGGTTAAGTGTCTTGCCCAAGAACACAACGACAGCAGTCATCAGTGGGAGTCGTGAAGTAGGTCTTATGGTGGGCTCGAACCCACGACCTTCAGGCCCAACGGCCAATGCTCTACCAACTGAGCTACTGTCGCCCCCACATTCAATATTTATCATTGAATATTTGTTAGTGCATTTACAGTAATAAATAATGATAATCAATAATACAATCTAAAATATTAAGTATGCTGTTTGATTTGTTCATTTCTAAATCCTTTGGTGAGCTACCTGGAAGGGGGTGGCAAGCTACTGGTGGCTCCCGAGCTATAGGTTGGAGATCCCTGTCCTAAAGTCACAGCGCAGTGCAGCCAAGGACAACTGTACCAAAGAGTGAGTGTTGGTGTTGTGTGTGTAGGTGTTGTGAGTGTAAGTGTTGTGAGTGTAAGTGTTGTGAGTGTAGGTGTTGTGAGTGTAGGTGTTGTGAGTGTAGGTGTTGTGAGTGTAGGTGTTGTGAGTGTAAGTGTTGTGAGTGTAGGTGTTGTGAGTGTAGGTGTTGTGTGTGTAGGTGATGTGTGTGTAGGTGTTGTGAGTGTAGGTGTTGTGAGTGTACAGTAGGTGTTGTGTGTGTAGGTGTTGTGAGTGTAAGTGTTGTGTGTGTAGGTGTTGTGAGTGTAGGTGTTGTGTGTGTAGGTGTTGTGAGTGTAGGTGTTGTGAGTGTAGGTGTTGTGAGTGTAGGTGTTGTGAGTGTAGGTGTTGTGAGTGTAGGTGTTGTGAGTGTAGGTGTTGTGAGTGTAGGTGTTGTGTGTGTAGGTGTTGTGTGTGTAGGTGTTGTGAGTGTAGGTGTTGTGTGTAGGTGCTGTGTGTGTAGGTGCTGTGTGTAGGTGTTGTGTGTAGGTGCTGTGTGTGTAGATGCTGTGTGTAGGTGTTGTGTGTAGGTGCTGTGTGTGTAGGTGTTGTGTGTAGGTGCTGTGTGTGTAGGTGCTGTGTGTGTAGGTGCTGTGTGTAGGTGCTGTGTGTGTAGGTGCTGTGTGTAGGTGCTGTGTGTGTAGGTGCTGTGTGTAGGTGCTGTGTGTGTAGGTGCTGTGTGTAGGTGCTGTGTGTGTAGGTGCTGTGTGTAGGTGCTGTGTGTGTAGGTGTTGTGTGTAGGTGCTGTGTGTAGGTGCTGTGTGTGCTTGGCTGCAGACCTCATGGGCCTTGGACTTGGTCTCCTCCAGGGTGTGCACCAGCTCAGTGTTGTCCAGCATGTTCCCTGTGGAGGTGGCCAGCTCTCGCAGCAGGGAGTCTCCCAGGTTCTTCAACAGCTTCTTGTTTTCACTGGTTTCTTGGATGAGAAACTCTCTCTGCTCCTCCAGCTCCTTCTTCTCGTAGGCCATGATGACACTGAGGAGCTGGTCTTCCAGGCCTTTCAGGGTCACTGCACACAATGTCAATTCATGTTAGTCATGTCATTAGCAACATTTCTAGACAGCACTCCTCAGTTTCTCAGTATATTGTAGAATATTGCTCATAAAATAGGTCCATATGTGCAGTGCCCAATAAAGTTGGGGCACATCACTTTTATCTGTTAAAAAAACACATGTCATTTGTTCCGCCACATAAAGAGTCTTGTAAAAGTAAAAAGTTGTGGACAAATCACACTACAACGAGAGCCCCGTGAGTCACTGCTTGACTCTTTAGGCACTCCCCAAGTGCAGGCCTATTGTTCATTATTATTGCTGTAATGCAGGGGTGGCCAACCAGTCAGAGACTAAGAGCCATTTTTTTTTACTTTGTTACAGCAAAGAGCCACATCATACAAATGTGCGCTACATAAACATCACCCCAACCCTTACACACGCACACGCACGCGCACGTACGCACACGAGCAGAGACACGCACACACATGCAACCTGTCTGAGCAGAGAGAGGTGTGCTCTGCTCAGATAGATGTAAATGTCATCAACATGATAATGACAGAAATTGACTCGTACAGTACTAAAGGGCTGGACTCGACTCTCCCTGGTTTGCGGGCACTTCTACCGCTCGCTTTAGCCGCTCCCCGGTACTTTTTATTGATGGTTCGGCCCTGGTTCTAACCGGGCGAGTCGATACCAGAACAATTGCACGTCAGCGAACATCAATTATGATTCCGAAATGAATGCTTTCAATCTCTAACCAAGAAAAAAAAATCAAGTTTCAACCCAGTATTCAGCAGAAACACAACTGTCTTTATCGAACCATGATTCACTCTCTGACTGTATTTAGTAAAAGATATAAATTTGACACATAACACCAACACCACTTTAGCTGATTTAGAACCACAGACACATGCTCAGTATAAGACCAGATACTTTTGCATTTGATTGAAGACAGACACTCACCAGGCAGAGTTGGCTTATCTCCTGGTGTAACGCTAGTTGTTGTTAGCTGGTTTTAGCATGTTAGCCGGTGTTAGCCGGTGTTAGCCGGTGTTAGCCGATGTCCGTAAATGTAATCCATTTGGTCAAACCACCTCCAGACTTTTCGGGTCTGCCTCTACTTCTGCTGCTGCGATCTTTCATTTCACGGTTGTCACTTTTAAGCTTTTTAACTTTTCTCTGCATTGTCATGTTCGTGGGAATCGTTCTGCTCCGTCCTTAGCGCTAGCTCCACAAACACCTTTCTGGTTTCTGGTGGAACCATCGAGCTCACGCTGGTGTCCTCTCCTCAAACTGAGGAAGGAGTTGCCCTCATCCAGCGACCAAGGAACTTTTTTCCGTACGGACGCCATGGGTCGAGGCAACGTGTTGTTTGTTATGATATTTAACAGCTGAGGCAGCGGCTGCAGAGTGGTTGACAGCGCATCTGACCAATCAGAATTGACGTTCGCCGACGTCAGATTGTTTTGGTGGCCTGGCTAGTGGAGTGAAGTCTGCCTTTACTATGGGTCAGAACTACATAGAGAATGAATGGCAGCGCCACCACCGAGGCGTTTTTGACGCTTGTCGTGTGAAAGCCCGAGAGCCGCACGGAACCAGCCAAAGAGCCGCATGCGGCTCACGAGCCGCGGGTTGGCCACCCCTGCTGTAATGGGAGACCTCTGGGAACACCAAAGTGGCAAAGCGCCATCTGCTATTGTGTCCTTAGGCAAGACACTTAACCCACATCAGAATGAGTCTGGTGTGCGTGTGAATGGCTGGTGGTGGTGGGAGGGGCCGATGGCACATACTTGTAACCATTGCTTCTGTCAGTGTGCCCCAGGGCAGCTGTGGCTACAGTAGTAGTTATCGCCACTGTGTTTGGAGTGAATGAATAATGACATGTGAAGCGTCATTGAGTGTTAAAAAAGCACTATACAAAACTGATGCATTATTATTATTATTATTATATTATTATTATTTCTATTATTATCAATCTCCAAGTAAACAGAGAAGAAGACAGCTCTGTGACTGGGTCATACCGGTGTAGTTGATGACCATGGCTTTGCCGAACACTGATGGAGAGTACTTGGGGTTGGCCAGCTTGGTGTTGAGGTACAGTCTGAAGTTGGGGTCGTAGTCCACCTCCTTGTCCCCGAGCATGATGACCTGCCGGCCCTCTGCCCCCTTCACATTCTTCTCCAGCACATTGTCGATCACTGGGTCAATGTACTCGTCCACGTCTTGGAAGAGGAACGGGAAGCCAAACTTTATGGCCATCTCCAAGTGCTTCAGGAAGTCAGGGTCATTGAATGAAGAAATCTGAAGAGATATAATGGAATTTTACAAGGTTTACAACTGCTTTTCTGGGGGTTCAATTAAACAGAATGGACAGAAAAACCTCAGTGCCTCCATTCATATGTGAAACTGTGTTATTAAGTTTGCTAAAGGATACTTTTGTGAAATCGCAGAAGCCCAAACAGGACCCTGCACTTGGAACATACGTACAAACAGTGGCTTTGTTAAATATCTGTTGAGTGAAGTCAATAATTCCCTTGACTGACGTGTTCGAGTTGATGCAGAGGCATGACAACAGATCTCCAAGTTTTAACATCTGTATTTAATTATCTTTACAATCAGATACAGAAATTCCAACAAAGAGGGCTCCTAAAACTATGCATGTCCCTGGCTCGCCCTCGGCTCATTCTCCTGTGTCCTCTCAAGCCAGAGCATTATCAGTCCATGTTCAGGAAGCAGGGGGCGTGTCGTATCAGGCAGGACTTGGGTCCGGCCTCTTCCATCATGTCCCCTCTGTCTGCCGTACCTTAAACAGAATCATTCACACACACTACCACTCCCCAAATTTATTACTTCTTTGAGATAAGGCAGAAGGCTCTCTGGGTCCCCCTCCTTCAGGATTAGCAGAATCCCCCCCCAGATTACCTATCATTAACTCACCCATGCACTTTGGACTAACAAAGGAACATGGGGAAACCAGGTCTTTTTGACAGTTCAAATCAGGGTCAGCCAATATTCACATCTGCATAGTTAAAATATACAACAGTTTCCCTCTTTTGACCTGATTAAAAAATTAGGTCACAATCCACATCGTCGTTTATCATCAATACTTGTGCTTAGTTCCGGCTTGATATCTGTGAAGAGTTAATACAGAAAGAATACAACACACAACCACATTCGAAACATTCCTTCACAAAACTCTTTGATGACCACTGCTGTCATTCTGAGTGGCTCTGTGCCATTTTGTGGGGCTTTGCTCATTTTTCCAAACACATTTTGTTGAACCAGGAAGTGCTGTCACTTCCTTCTCTCAGAGCGTTTGGGATAAATGTACATCGTTAATCAAATTGGTATTATCCGTACAGGAGCTAATCTATTTTAGCAGGTTTCTCTGGGGTTAGTCCCTATACAACGGTATTTTGATTCTCTAATCTGTTGCTGACAAATTGACAGCTCTTAAAATTCTCAAAACTACCTAAAGATCTACTTTTGTGCTATACCCAAATTCATTAAAATGCTTTCAAATGTTTTTGAATCTGTGTTGGTTCTAATCGATCTCATTAATCTATCTCATTAGCTTTTTGCATTGTCAACATTCACCTATGTTTGAAACAAGTGAATTTGACAGTATCTAATAAAACTGTGCATAAACTGTAATGAACTTTATCTACCTTTGAAGTAAATACTTTTGGACATAATATGAAGGAAATGGTCCTTTTACCGTTTGATATTAGCCCTGTCTAAAAATAATCTCTATTTTTGAAAGCATCTATCTATTTTACACTCTATTGTGACTCCAAATCTTGGTTGTAGTTTGAGCCAAAGCATATTCCCAATTTTTGAGTTCTGATTGTAACAATTGCATTGGCAATAGACGATTTTTCATTGGCTGGTTCTTGTTCTGCAAATCACTATTCTATGTATTGTATTTCAGACAATTCCAAAAACAACACAGTCGTTCTCCAATATTAAAAACATGAATCTATTCAATTTGCCTGAAAGGGAGCGGGAGGAAGAGAACTATTTTAAAACCGTTCTCTACGATTATATGGCTATGAAATTAATTATTTAATAAACAAAAGCACATTCATGGCTTCTGTCCGCTGCTTATAACTGTTTAAAGAGTTGTCCCAAACTTAATATGTGTAAATACATCAGCTGTTTGTAATAAACAATAACATTTAACCTGTTCTCCAATGGAGCAGCTCAGAGGCTGCATCAAGAGCAATGTTATATTTGAGCTATTTTTAGATTTAAAATTGTGTTAAAGCCTGTCGTTCTATGTCTGCATTTTAATACTACTCTCTATAAACACATCTGCACTAGTTCCTACAGATGTGGAAAACAGAAACATCTAAAATCTGACTCCATTTGATTCCTTTTTACTTTAGTTATTAGAACAATTTGACCTTATTGATACTTATTTTCACAATAGAACTATTTTGATTATTCACTCCTCTAACTATTATTACTATTGTTTATTCTGACACCTCTTCCTAGCGACCTTTCAACCTATAGCTCCTCGAATCCAATGACATTATAGCTCCAGACTATTTCATTCTATTCTATTATTATTATTGTATGATCTATTATCTTAAAGAGTAGATCTGTTTGATGTTATAAGCGCTATTATTTCTCCTTTTTGAATTTGCACAACACTAAATTTAGAATGACCCCCTATGGGACAAATATAGAATTTTATTTCATTTTGGCAACTCTGAAAATTACTTAATAATTTTCCCATTTTGCTTTTTTAGGCTGCCCTTTCTATTATTTATTTGTTCTTGTAAATATATGTTTTACACTTCTTTCTAATGATTTAGAAGGTTAAGGACCATGACCACCTATGACAATAACATTACTATACTCCCTCTGTTGGTCGTGGTCCAAAGTATAAAACATGCATCTGTGTGTGTGTAGATTACTGTTCCAATCATCTTCAGTTGTTCCTCCCGGATCGTCCTCAATTCATATTGTGGGCTTTGGTGCCAAAGTAGAGGCTCATTTTCCTCATGATCCATACTACTGTCATCCCTGAAGCAGGTGCAGTTTATCTTACATCTGAAAAACAAACATTAGAACACCAGAAATGCCCACTTTCCTCTCTTCGCATGGTGCGGCCTGTCAATCAATCCAATTGGGCAAAACATAACTGCATTGACAGACGGTGTGTGACATCAGGGCAGAGGCTGTAGCCAAATACAGACTTAACAATATGTATGTTTCTAATTTTATACTCCCCTAAATGTGAGTTACAAACCAAAGTTGTTCTTCAACCAAGACAGCTCACTGCGGTTGGACCGAATCACTGTCAGGACAAACAGCAGAGGGAGGGACTCCCAGTACCTTCAGCAAGGTATTTCATCTCAGAGTACTTTCTCAGAGTACTTTTCTCAGAGTACTCATCCCAGAGTACTCTCACTTTTACACCTGTTCAATAAAGCTTGTTATCTTTGAATCTCTAGTACTTACACCGTATGCTGTTGACAAAAAATAATTATTCCATGATCACATTAAAACATTACAGAAAACTTTTGTTATTCCATTCTCCGTTCAGCACTCCTCGTTCACTCCACACTCACTCCACACTCGCATCACACTCACACAGGCCGACTCCCCACGTTAGTGTATTGGTCCAGTTTGTTAAGGTCAACGTAGTGTACTTGACATGACGCACAAACATATAACATACACAAACATATAACATACACAAACATATAACACACACAAACATATAGACAACACAGGAGGCCTGTAATTTTAACTTTGTTATATTTTTCCATGTCCAATTACAATTGTCTCATGAGCTATTTCCATTGTTGCAACTTTCAGAGCCTGCAGAACATGCAGAGCTTTAATAGATTTTTCCTACAAGGATCCATTTCAAACTTTAGTGTTTAAACCACGTGGTCTTTACTCGGGCTTCTCACAAATTGTGTCCCCTATATTTTTAATGAGCTCTTGTTACTTAAAAAAAAACTCGTGCACGTGCAATAAATGTTTTTCCCTTTTTTTTTTTAAAAAGCCAGGTCGGATTCATTAAAAATGTAAATTAGTTTCAAACTTTAATACTTCACCTTTGTTTCACGTTCATGTGGAGAAAAGACCATCGTTTTATGTGTGTGTACTTGCACCAATCATGTCTCAGATAAACTGCCAACAGTTATATCAAAGACATAATTGTCCTAATTGTTTCTAATTTAGCTATTTGGAAAAGAAACATGTCATAAAAGATTTCATAAAATGTCCCTACATCCGTGTTTTCAACCAATGAACAGTGTTGCGTCAATGTGTTATCAGAAATGATCCAATATCACCTTTAGCCAAAATTCAGAAATGCTTTAAATCATTTTTCAAACTTTAATTGTCTGAACAAACCATTTTGTACTAAATGCAGCGTCCATTAAAAGCTGCAGTTCTCTTCCTAGCACCAGTTTCAACTGTGCATGTGACTGTTTTTAAATGATTAACGAGCCACGGTTCAAAGGTTGAAAACACTGCTTTAAATATCCGTATTACCAAGATCATGCAGTCAAAATCAATAATTCTAAACTTCTCCGTGTCTATAACTTTAAATATCAATAATAGTTTTAATAATAAAACTCATCTGAATCATGCACAGCTATACTACAATTCTAATCTTCTTGTGTCTCATGCTAAAGCAAGAGTCTAATTAATTTTAACGATTGTCCTGTATTCTTTCATGCAGCTAAATGTGGTGTTATGAACGAATGACCTAGCTAAATGTGTAAATATGACTTAATATGTCTCTGTGCGTTTGTTGCCTGTCTGTATATTTACCTTCTGTGTGTCTCATTTAGGCCAGCCACGTCTCAAATGTCCGTTAATGTCTTTCTTTTACTCATGGCGTCTTTCAATGTCTTTTGTCTCAAAGTGTCCAATGTCTTTGTCTCAATGTCTTTTTCCTTCTTCTTTAAACAATCACTTTCTTTCTTCTTTCAATCACTTTCTCATGTCTTTCTTTGTCTCAGTGTGTGTCCTTCTTCTTCTTGTTAGGTTTACACAACGTTCTTCTCCGTGCACATAACTCCACTCGGTTTGTGCAAAAGTCTGGTTCTTCTCCATGAAATGGAGGCCGGAGAGGTCTTCTTCGAGAGTTCCTGTTAGCTGCTGCAGCCGATGCTGCAGTCTTTGCTGCCCCCTGTGGGTGAAACGGGGGAGACGCAGATGGTCCGTGCTGATGGCGCCCGATTGAGGTCTTGTGGCAGACGATTTTGGCCAAATGAGACAGACAGAAGTTTTTCTCGGAAAAAACAGACAAACAAGAAGCACAAACAAGTGTGTTAATTACCATACGAAACCAATGATTAATTACGAATCTAAGTAAACCTATGAAATAATTACTATTAACATTTTAAACATTAAATTCTGAAACCAAATCTGTATTCAACTGCTATCCTAATCCTAAGTATACTGTTCTTTAAGATCAGTTTAAATCTATATCACCAAAACGTTGGGAAACATGTTTAATAACTTGTCTAGTCGTTTGGAGATGGTCAAAAGAATAAAACAATGCCTCTTTATAATCTAACTCAAAGTTCTGTGATCATATGACTCCATGACAGTAACATTATCGTGTGTATAAATGTAATTCTCTACAAAAAATTTCTTTCTTCACGAGAGAGAGAGAAAGAGAGAGAGAGAGAGAGAGAGAGAGAGCGAGAGAGAGCGAGGAAGGGGAGAGAGAGAGAACAGAACGAGGGAGGGGAGGGGCCTCCCGAACAAAGGAAACATGGAGTCTGAAATACTTTCCTCGTTTTTCTCGTGACAAAGTTTTAATCAGTGGTAAAAGTTTTTCTCACGTCAAACGACACTTTACATTTTATCCTTAAATACGTCTGTAATGGAAAACATTACCATTTGCTACCTGATCAATGTATCGAGGGTTCCAGTAGAATCCTTTTTTTTTTTTTCTGATTCGCTGTAACTATCGAAACATTACATCAGAATACAAGAGAAAAACTCCCAGACTGATCTTTTGTCATTTCTTCACATGAAACTCGTATACTACAGCCAAGTGGCTCCTTCTTTTCTCATTAATCAGATCATTATTATCAGAATCCACATTTTAAATACTTGGCTTTTTTCTGTTTAAATGTACCCTTTTTTTCCCGCCCCCCGGGGGATATGGAGTTTTTATTATCCTATAACTTCTGACCCTAACTGTCCCTATTTTCTAATCCTATTTATCTAAACACTTGTGCCTCTTTTGCACCTTAAAACGGTGTGCCTCTTTCGCACTTATAAATCCTGTGGCTCTTTTCCCGTATATTCTTTTTTAGAGAGAGACCAGCATCCCTCAAGGTTCAAAAACGTCGAAAAACCTGACTATTGTTCTATCGCGTCCGATAGAATCGCCCATCACGGCGGTCTTGTCCACACTGCAATCTGTCGAGCCAAAATCTCTCTCTCTTCTATTTAAAACAATGTGCAGATTTTCAAAACTGTGATCCGCTTACCTTAGAAGCGACCTTTTTGAAGAGCAGAGAGATTTTTCCAAACCCACAAATCCAGTCTCTATAACTGAGCTCATCTCTGTCTTGCCCCTGCACCATCACGTCGGGGGTCTCCAAATGAAGTCAATAATTCCCTTGACTGACGTGTTCGAGTTGATGCAGAGGCATGACAACAGATCTCCAAGTTTTAACATCTGTATTTAATTATCTTTACAATCAGATACAGAAATTCCAACAAAGAGGGCTCCTAAAACTATGCATGTCCCTGGCTCGCCCTCGGCTCATTCTCCTGTGTCCTCTCAAGCCAGAGCATTATCAGTCCATGTTCAGGAAGCAGGGGGCGTGTCGTATCAGGCAGGACTTGGGTCCGGCCTCTTCCATCATGTCCCCTCTGTCTGCCGTACCTTAAACAGAATCATTCACACACACTACCACTCCCCAAATTTATTACTTCTTTGAGATAAGGCAGAAGGCTCTCTGGGTCCCCCTCCTTCAGGATTAGCAGAATCCCCCCCCAGATTACCTATCATTAACTCACCCATGCACTTTGGACTAACAAAGGAACATGGGGAAACCAGGTCTTTTTGCTTTAGGAAAAGACAGTTCAAATCAGGGTCAGCCAATATTCACATCTGCATAGTTAAAATATACAACATGAGCTTATTTTATATTATATTAGACTTTGTTTGTCCTCTGTCATTGGGTACACAAAAAAGTATTGAGACGTGACATGACAATCAGAGAGTTTCTGTGCAGCCCTCTTCACAAATCTGGCATTTATGGATGAGTGGAAGAAGAAAGCCTCACACTGCTTATCACCCTTAGCGCACCATCCCCAGAGTCAAATATGGGGATGGTAGTATCATGTTATGGGCCTGCTTTTCTTCAGCAAGTACAGGAAAGGTATGGAAGCCAAAATACAGTGCAATAATGGAAGAAAACGAGGGTTACGTATGTAACCACGGTTCTATGAATCCCGGATGACCGCCAGAGGGCGGTGCATAGCACTGAATGTTCCCTTCGCGCATGCGCAGTTCGAGTAATAATACCAAATGAGTCACACCTGTGACCCCCTGGGTGACACACCGGAGGTAATAAAGTCCAGCGTCATCCAGCACTCTGTTCCTGCAGAATCTTCTCGCGGATGCAAGGACCCTGAGTGACAGAGCGCCTCTGGCGGTCATCCGGGATTCATAGAACCGTGGTTACATACGTAACCCTCGTTCTATTTCATCCCTTCAGACCGCCAGAGGGCGGTGCATAGCACTGAATGACCTTATACCAGCTATGTCACGAAGGAACTTGACCACACACCTCACGGAGGAGAGCCAGAGGATTCCTGAAGGACCACGCCAAGAGGAGCCGGAGTGGCCACATTGATGTTATAGAATCTGGTGAACGTGCTTGGTGTAGCCCAAGACGCAGCAGCACAAATAGTTCCCAACGGCACCCCGCGCATAGCGGCCCAGGAGGTAGAGACACCCCTGGTAGAATGGGCCCTCACCGTGGCTGGCGGGTCGCGGCCGGCCGAAATATACGCCTGACTGATAACGTCAACCACCCAGTGGGAAAGGCGTTGCTTCGAAAGCGGACTTCCCAGTCTAGCACCACCATAAGCAACAAAGAGCTGGTCTGAGCGCCTCACACCTGCCGTCGCAGCAACGTAGGCCTCCAATGCCCTCACAGGACACAGCAGGTGCAGTCTGTCCTCACCCCCATCCAGGGGGGACACAAACCGCGCCAACCTCAAAGGCCGGTTACAATAGTCACGGGAAAGCACCTTAGGGAGGAAAGTGGGATTAGGCCACAAGACCACGCCAGCCCTCTCAGGATCCCAGTGTAGGCATGAGGGACTGACAGAAAGTGCATGCAACTCACCGACCCTTTTTGCAGAGACCACAGCCAACAGGAAAGCAGTCTTATAGGAGAGCCACTTGAGGTCCGTTCGGGCCAATGGCTCATACAGAGGGCGGCAGAGAGACTCCAACACCAAGGCCAGGTCCCAAACCGGAGACCGCGCGGGCACGCGAGGGTGCAGCCTACGAGCTCCGCGTAAAAAGAGAGACACCAGGTTATGGCCCCCCACAGTACAGTTATCAACCAGGCCATGATAACATGAAATAGCAGCAACATATACCTTCAGAGTAGATGGGGCCCGACCTTCATCCAGGAGAGACTGAAGGAATTCCAGGACAACCGCCACCGGGCACGACACGGGATCCCGACCGCGGGAAGAACACCAGCGGGAGAACAACTTCCACCTGTTCTCATACAGCCGCCGAGTAGAGGCCGCCCTGGCATTCAGGAGTGTACGCCTGACAGGGCCAGTGACATCGAGTGCCCGCAGCTCGGGCCAGCCAACGGCCATACCCACAACTTGAGGCGGTGAGGACAGGGATGCCACACCTGACCGTCCAGCTGTGAGAGCAGATCCCGCCTGGGAGGGAGAGGCCAGGGGGGAGCCCAACAAAGTCTGAGTAGCAGTGGAAACCAGGGCCGTGCAGGCCAAAACGGAGCCACCAGTAATAAACTGTGCCCCGCCCGAAGGACCCTCTGGAGGGTTGGCCAGATCAGAGGAAAAGGGGGGAAGGCGTACAGGAGGGCCTGAGGCCAACTGTGCGCCAGGGCATCCTGGCCGAGAGAGCCCGGAGCCCCGTCCAGGGAAAAAAACTGAGGGCAATGAGTGGAGGCCACCGAAGCGAACAGGTCCACCTGTGCCCGACCAAAGAGGCCCCACACCCTCTGGACCACACCGGGGTGGAGACACCATTCCCCCGGGGCAGGCCTCCCGCGAGACAGGGAGTCCGCCACGCGATTGCAGTCCCCTGGCAGATACGCTGCACGCAGTGTAGCCAGGCGAGGCGCAGCCCAAACCAGCAGAGCCTGAGACACCTCGAGGAGCCGAGCCGATCGGACACCCCCTTGATGGTTGATGTGATACACGACCGAGGTGTTGTCCGAACGAATGAGGACATGTTTCCCCAGCAGGTGAGGCAAAAACTCCTGGAGAGCAAGGTGGACGGCCCGAAGCTCCAGTACATTTATGTGGTCTGAGCGCTCCGCCCGAGACCAAACCCCTCGGGCCAACCTGCGCTGCCACACAGCACCCCATCCCGTACGGCTGGCGTCGGTGGTGACCACTTCCCTGCGGCACACTACCACCCCCAAGGGGACCCCACGTGACAGGAGACCGCGGTCCCTCCATGGAGCCAAAGCACGAAAACATGCCCACGTCACCTGTAACCGTCTGTGGCGGTGACGAACGGCATCCAAACGAAACCCGTTCAGCCACCTCTGCAACGGGCGAAGCGAAAGCAGCCCGAGAGGAACCACACGAGAGATCGAGGCCAGCTTCCCCACCAGCTGTAGAAAGCTGACGTAACTGTGCAGAGTGCCAAGACCGAAACGGGACACCACACCGTGGATGTCGACCAGGCGGCGCCCCGACGGACGCGCCGTCATAGTCACCGTGTTCAGACTCAGGCCAAGAAAAACAGCGGCCTGCGAAGGTACCAGGCTGCTCTTTTCGAAATTGACCCTGAACCCCAAGCGGGCGACATGAGTCAGAAGGCGCTCCGTATCTTCCAAGGACCGTGCCCTGGACGGGGCGCAGATCAACCAATCGTCCAGATAAGGCAACACCTTCATGCCACTGGCCTGTAGCGGAGCAAGAGCCGCCTTCACGCATCGGGTGAAAAATCCTCGGAGAGAGAGAGAGGCCAAAGGGAAGAACCCTGAACTGCCAGTGAACGCCCCGATAGGCGAACCGGAGGAACCGCCGGTGGGGCTGCGCAATGGGCACGTGAAAATACGCGTCCCTCAAATCTACGGACGTGAACCATTCCCCGGCCCCAACAGTCTGAAGGACTTCCGCAGTCGTCAGCATGCGAAATGGAATGACCTTCAGGAAATGATTCAAGCCCCTCAGATCCAGAATTGGTCGAAAACCCCCCGTCTTCTTGGGCACGAGAAAATAACGGGAGTAATAACCCCTGGGTTGCAGCAGCGGATCTACCGCCTCGATGGCACCCTTGGTCAGGAGGGCGGAGAGCTCCTGATCCAAGATAAAGGCTTTTGCCGGGTCCGAGAACAAAGTAACCTTGACCCGGCCCGACAAGTGCGGCCGGCGTCGGAATTGCAGACGGTATCCGTGGGTCAATGTGGCAACCACCCACGGATCCCGAGCTCGAGCAGCCCAACACTCGAGCTGCTGATGGGAAAAATGTCCGACGCTCGGCCCTGAGGCGTCAATTCCGTGCCCCCCGCCCCCTAGGGGCTCTGGGGGGACCCCGCCCAGGACCAGCCGCGGCGCCACTTGGCTGGCGGGTCGGGCGCCTATGTACGGGTGGGGCACGAAAATTCCCGGCAGGCCTGACCTGGGGAAAACGCTGAGCACCAGTCCAATCCCGAGGAGGCTGCCGAACACCGGGGGCCACCATCGGGCGCAAAAACTGCCGGGGAGGGCGCACCACCCTGCTAAGGCTAGAAAGTTGCTGTCTAGTCTGACCAGCATGGACAGTCCGGTCCAATGCTTCCTGGGCCGCCGTCCCAAACATCTGACCCGGCTCGACAGGCACGTCACGGAGGGTCCTACGACAGGCCTCAGTCAGGGGAGACTGAGCCAGCCATACCTGCCGACGAGCCTGTACAAGGACCGACATGACCCGTCCGAGTTCCCTGGTCATCAAGGCAAAAGCGTGCAGAGCTGCGTCGCTAAACGCAGTAACATCAGTGCCCACAGCACTACCCTCTTGGAGGGAGGCAGACAGGGCAAGCAGCAGATGCGCTAAGGAGTTACCAATACGGCCAGCTCGAGCACCAGAATTGTAGGCCTTTGTTAGCAAGTGATCCGTCGCACGACACTGGCTCCGAGGGCACCTCACATTCTCCCGCAAGGACTCCTCCGGGGAAACAATGAGGGAGGCAACCGCCGGCTCAACAGCCGGCATGCAATCCAGGCCAGCCGAAGAGGCATCGTGCATCGCGGCCAAAGCCCGACCCTCAGCCGAAAGCTTAGAGAGACGGCTGGGGTCCCTCCAGCACGCGTGTAGCTCCTTCAGATACTCCGCGGACGGGGGCACAACAAAAGCAGGAGACAAACCACCACGCCTGAAAAAAACACTGCCAGGGTCAGCCTGTCCCGACTGGGGAAGTTCCACCTGCAGACGGGATAAGGCCCTGCGAAGAACCTCCTGCATTGAGCCGTCACCAGACCGGCTGGACACACTATGTGCGGAAGAATAAGCATCGTCCCCCGAAAGGGACCGCGCGTCATCCTCGTCCCGGAAGCACGAAGCAGATGCCGCCAGAGAAAGCACATCCTCCTCCGGATGGAGGGATGGCATGGAGCAAGAACCAGCCCCAGAGACTGCATCAGCAGCACAACGTGCCTGGAATGCAGATTTCATCGCCTCCAACTCTGCAGATAACTGCTCCACCCTCGACACCAGGACAGCATCCGGCTTGGCCTGCTTGGAAGGACCATGGCCATCAGACCGCTCCCCTGAAGCACAGGCCTCAGCACGGCGCTTAGAACGCCGAGGGGGCGGAGCCACAGCAGGTCCCACTGGCAAACTACCACCGTCGCCAGACGAAGGCAGCTGAACCAGCCTCGCCACCCTAACAGCCCAGGGCAAGCAGCTGCAGTTCATGCACGGGTTATCGGACACTGCCTCCCTCAAGTGAGTGGGGCCGAGGCACGCCGGACACAGGTCATGGCCGTCATCAACATCGAGTGCTGACCCGCAGCCCACACACGCATGTGACCCGTCCATAACAACAAGGTTGTATTTCTTTTATTATTATTATTATTTTTTTTATTTTATTTTTTTTATTATTATTATTAAATTATTATTCTTGTTTCGACTGCGTCGTTAATTAAATATGTAATTAATCCCCAACGGTATACAAACTGCAAAACTGAATCAACGTACTGCAGTTTCACAACAGAAAAGCCAAATATAGCACGGTGGAGGAGCGGACGCGCGAACAGCAGCCTTCACACCACACAATGCACCCGCAGCAAAATGCCACTCGAATAAAGTAGTGATGGAGGAGAGGGCGCGCGAACAGCAGCCGTCACACCACACAATACACCGGCAGTAAAACGCCAACTCAAAATAAAGTAGCGATGGAGGAGAGGGCGCGCCAACAGCAGCCTTCACACCACACAATACACCGGCAGTAAAACGCCAACTCAAAATAAAGTAGCGATGGAGGAGAGGGCGCGCCAACAGCAGCCTTCACACCACACAATACACCGGCCACAGAATAAACACAGGCAGCAAATGCTAACCCAAACAAGAACTGATGGAGGAGCGGGACAACAGAACCGCAGCCTTCACACCACAGAGGACACCGGTAATAAAAACTAACCCAAAGAAGAACTGATGGAGGAGCGGGCGCGCGAACAGCAGCCTTCACACCACAGAGGACACCGGTAATAAAAACTAACCCAAAGAAGAACTGATGGAGGAGCGGGCGCGCGAACAGCAGCCTTCACACCACAGAGGACACGGGTAGCAAAAACTAACCCAACTAAGAACGGATGGAGGAGCGGAACCGCAGCCTCACACCACACAGGTAGCAAAAGGCTAACCCAAATAAGAACCGATGGAGGAGCGGGCTAACGAACCGCAGCCTCACACCACTCAATACACAGTTAGCAAAGCTAACTCAAACATGCACAGGCGGAGGAGCAGGCCAACGAACCGCAGCCCTCACACCACGAAATGCACGTACCAAAAGAAAGTACTGACGGAGGAGCGGGCGCCACAGCAGCCTTCACACCAACCAATACACACGCATATAGTACAGAAAACACCGATAAATACCCGAAGGACAACGTCACCGTCGCGCCCCACGGAGGGCGAACCGCAGCTCCGATGAAGAGGGCTCTCAGCGACAGACGTTGACGAGGTTCAAGCAACAACGATTCGAACCGCACGCGAGAAGAAAAAAGGAACAGAGTGCTGGATGACGCTGGACTTTATTACCTCCGGTGTGTCACCCAGGGGGTCACAGGTGTGACTCATTTGGTATTATTACTCGAACTGCGCATGCGCGAAGGGAACATTCAGTGCTATGCACCGCCCTCTGGCGGTCTGAAGGGATGAAATAGAACTTGCAAGAGCCAACACAACAGCTGGAGCCAAAGCTACATTGGGATGGAATGTTCAAATAAGGTCTGTACAAGTTAAAGTTGTATTTGTAGTTTTGCAAGCCACTATGCATATTGTGGCACACTTGTTGGCTTCCCCCCTGCTCAACTTGTGATAATGAATAGAAAATGATCAGACTCTGCAGAGCACCTTCAGGTTGTTGCTCTCCTCTTTCTTCTTGATCCAGTTGAAGGCCTGTTGCTGGGGGTCGATGCACATTGGGAAACGGCTCCCTCGTGTGGTGAGGATGCCATTCTGCACAGACAGCTCGTCTGGCGGGAGGCCTTCAGAGCCCCATCTGTGACAAACACAGCGAAGCTCACATTGAGTTTACTAAACCCAGACCTGCATTTCACCATCCCTTAATCCTGTCAGGAGCAGTGGTCCCACAGCACAGTCACTGGGAACCCATCACTGGGTCTGGTCTAGACCTGGTCCTGACTAGGTCTAGACCAGCCCAGATATCTGAAGCTATTATACCACAACATGTATGATACTTAAGTGGTGACATGGTGTTCATACTGTAAGTTGACAATAATAATGGCAACAATATTTAAAACTGTATCAGCTTCAGTCCCTTACCTGTTGATCTCCACCTCGTCCGTCAGCAGGAGCTCCACTTTGAAAGGCTGGCTCAGAGGAATGCCTCTCTGTTGGATGTCTTCCACCCATCTCTGATAGACCATCTCATCCCTAAAGTCCCAGCTGAAAGCACCTTGGTAGCTGAGGAAGGCAGCTGACAGGAGACAGTCCCCCACGAGATGCACCCGCCTGTGTCGCAGTTGCTCCAAGTCCCTCGTCCACCTGCAGAGAACAGTGGTCTTAAGGCCAAGTCATACTTCACCAGAAGAAAGAACGTTGTCTTTGCACCTTTACACCAAAAGGGAACCAACTAAACTCAAGATACCACTCAGCTTAAGGTGGAGCTACATCCCAAAAATCAGTATCAGACTTTTGTTGCCATTCAGGAAGTCACAAACTAGGCTGCTTTGGAATATGGTATACGTAATAGTCATAAGTAGTTATAAATGCATGCATTGAAAATCTGAATTAAATTCTGATGAGAATTTACTACAGAGGTGGCACGTGCACACTCACTTATGTCAGCAGTGTATCTTTCATTATATAAAGGAAATCTAAAAAAGGATGAACTGGGATTATGCTTCTAAGTATATGGTGATATGTGTTGATGTGGGAGCTCACCTCACGTTCTCTGAGCTGAGTCCAGAGATGAGCTTGTCTGCAGCGATGAGCCGCCTTTCCATCAGTTCAGCCTCCTCCTGCAGCAGCTGATTTTCTTCAATAGCGGCCTGGTACTTGTCCCTGAGGGCCTGGATCTCCTGCTGCAAAACACCTAGCTCCTGCTGGATCTGCTCCAGCTCACGCTTACTCTGAAAGAAGTTTTTCTCCAGACGTGCCACCTGCCAGAACAAAGAGGAGCTGGTGTCACGGTAACAGGCAGAAAAGTGTCATGGTGTGGATTTTATTTTTGTACTTTGGTTTTATTTTGACATAAGTTTGGTTTTGGATGTACATCTTGTCTTGTTCCCCTGTGTTGATTGTCTGCCCCGCCCTGATGTGTTTCACCTGTGTCTGTGTCTATATGTACCCAGTGCTCCTTTCCTCTTGTTGCTGGTTCATTGTATTGTCTACGTCTGTCCTTGTCAGTCTGTGTTCCTGGTTTGGATTTTGTTTTCATCTTGGACTTTTATTT
Organism: Knipowitschia caucasica; assembly: GCA_964034765.1. Taxonomy (NCBI): domain Eukaryota; kingdom Metazoa; phylum Chordata; class Actinopteri; order Gobiiformes; family Gobiidae; genus Knipowitschia; species Knipowitschia caucasica. Next base: position 6,881,332 of record OZ035842.1, on the reverse strand, counting down.
GATTTTTATCATTAAACCATTTTTGTTTTTCGCATTCCTGCATTTTGAGTCCTCCATCACTTCACCCTGTGACAGAAAAGTTTTTTAATACCTATGTTGAAAGGGACGTCATCAATGCACTGTGCGCTTATCCATATAAACCTTACAGTATATATACATGTTCGGATCCTGCATTCAGACAGAGACTGAAGCTCTCTAAACTGTGGTAAGGAACTCAAATTTGAAATTTGGTATTAGGAATTCACTGCCAACTCATTAGTGGAGAAACAAGAAAAGAGGAAATGAACCTAGGTGCTCATAATTCGAAGATGTGAGTGTCAGTGTTTTGGGACTCACACAGAATGGCAGTTTATAATAAATTCCAGACTTTTAAAAAGTTGGGTGAGGCTCAACAGCATTGATCTCAGGTTGGGCTTACTGTAGGTTTGCGAGCCCTTTGAACAGACCTTTTCCCTCTTAGGCTTGATGGATCTGGCCACGTCACAGTATCCGACAATGGCTTCCACAAACTTGAACATCCCAGAGCCAGCCTTACTGATGGCCTGCATCTCTTCAAAGTTGGTTTTGAGGTTCCTCAGAAAACCTGAAAGTAAGCAGAAAACATAAAATAAGCAGTGCACAGGTTGTCATTGTGTAGTGTTTCTCTAATGTAAATTTCACTTATAACTGGTTAGTGCTCAATTTGTTTGTCAGAAACGCTCACTCCTTGTTTACTACTGTCCACTGACCAAGCACCGGTCTTTCTTTCTTTTGAGCATGCGCTGACAAAATGCATTGAACAGCAGTCACATTTGATGCATGTCAACCACAACTTGTTCGGCTTAATGGAGAAGCGCATATGGTGCGCTATAGCCTGTGAGGGTGTAGCGTGCGTGGATCACTGTCTTCTCTTAATGCTGGAGCAATAAAACACTCGTGAACTCTGCCATGTCATGCGAGCAGCCCACCGTGCCTTCGCCATTGACCGGTAGATGGCGCCTTGGATTGAGTTAAGTCCTACCTTTGACTGTGGAGACCTGGCTGTGTCCGATGGCGTCACAGTCCATCTCCATAAGCGAGCGCAGGAAGTTGGCCTCAGACATCATCCCCTTGGCGGCTTGCCAGCTGATCTCCTTGTGGCCGCGCAGAACCAGGATGCACTCACACACCACCTGCACCTGTTTGGGAGGTTTGGCAAAAGACCTGCACAACACACCAGCCTTCATTAGGGGGTTCAAATCAATCAGAAGTATTTCTATTGCACAATTTGTACTCAGGGCAATCCACAGGGCTGGAATAATATAATAAACACACCAAACATTAAAAATACATACAAATAATCACCATAGGTCAAATGGGAGGTTTGGTGCTAACCTGATCTCTGTGACGTCGGACTTTTCCAGGTCCTGCAGAGCGTGGCGAGCAGCCTCCAGGGCAGGCAGGGCTTCAGCCAGAGAACTTTCTGCTTCCTGTTTCTCCACCGCGATCACCTTGTTGTTCTCCACAACCTCACTGGCCTTCTCCTCTGCCAGGTTCTTCTTCTCCTCCGCTGATGGGAGCACAAGGATAAGACTTTCATGGAGGTCTAAACAACTGTTTCATTTTATTTTGGGTTTGTAAAAACTTGTTTTTACGTTGCCATGCATCAATGTAAACACATTTACAGCACACGTTTTTGCACGTTGGTCATGAGGACTCGTATGAAGGCTAAAGATGGAGCTATGTTCACTACTTCTCCAGTCTTCTGTTTAACTAAAGAAAATGTTAAAGCTAAATAAAATGTTAAATTATAAGGTGCTTACTGACCTAGAGAGGTGTTGGTGAGTATTTCATCCAGCATAGCTTCACAGGCAGTGGACTTCTCCTCCAGAACCACCCTCTGCTCGGCCAGTTTGATGTTCAGCTCTCCCAACTGCTCCGTGGCTTCCTTTAGTTTGTCCAAACCTCCCTCGAGACGCGTGCACTGAGCTAAGGCAGAGACAACATGCAGAAGACATCATCCACTCGGCTTCTTCTTCTGCATCCTGGCTTCAGAGACACAATAGTGAGGTAATACCACCTGGTAACCCTGCCACACCAAGTATTCAGGCAAGAGGATAAAAGTTCATACTACTGTGTCATTGTAAGACTAAAAGCAGATCATGCTTTAGTTCTCCTGTTTTAGGTCAGTTTATTTTGTTGACATTATTTTATTCAATTTAATTAAAGTATTTAAATCACTTTCCGCAATGTCTGAAGTTTAGTGTTTTTGCACAATCCAAGTAAAACTGGTAAACATTATGGTTAAAGAACACCAAAGTTAAAGCGCACCTAAGACGGCCTCTGTTATAGTTGCTCTTCAAAGAGCTACAAATTGCTGATACAGTTAAATTTAGGACTGTGTTTGTGAAAATTGTAGATCTTTGTGTGTCTTTAGCTTATGGTGCAAGATCAAGGATTTTGCCGTGTCCTCATCAGTAAAGTCAGTTCCTGATGATGCCCATGGATCATTAAGAAACACCATCACAATTGTCATGCCCGAATGAGTCTTTTATCCAGTTTTGAAGAGAAGTGATTTATGTCTTTAACGCAGGCATTAAGTCTGTCTTTTTGATCAGTGTGATTTGGTCTCAATAATGAACTATGTTCCTGGGTGGTAGGATATAAAGTGTGAACATAATCAGACTAAGTACTGATCCCTGTGGTACACCGAAAGCAAATATAGTGATGCCTTTTGGTTTACGTTAACAAACTGGTATCAAATGAATAGGAGTCAAATATTATTTTTGCTAGTCCTCTGACACATTGTAGCATCTGCATTGATTGATTGAAGATTGAAGAAGTGCCAAAAGGACTGTGACAGCGTCCTACCCAGGATGTCCTTGTCCTTCTCCTCCAGCAGATTGCAGTAGGTGTTGATGAAGTCCAGGTAGTTCTTTGGGGTTACAAAATTGCAACGGCGGAGTTTCTGCAGGAAAAGTATGCTGTAGTGGCGCACGTTGTCGTGAACCATACACACGTGTGAGATCACAGCAGTCGCGTGCTCCTCTGGGATCATACTGTTGTGACCTGCACATTGCCAGTTGGGGACAAGTAAGATAAGAAAACCTTAATTCGTCCCACAGTGGGGAAATTTCTAATAAAGTGGTCATAATCTAAACATGCATGTGTGATTTTGTGTAGTGTACAGGGTACAGACCCAGGAAGGACTGCGCCACAGCCAGCAGAGCCTGCGGAGGCCAGGGCTGAAACCAATCGATGACAGTGTTGTTCATCAGCCCTAAAGAGGGAAAAAGAAAACCACATGTGGTTTACTGGGCTGACTGTAAACCACTGTAAACTGGACTAACTACGCCCTGAAGAAGACTTTAGAGAGGCCTGACCTGGGAAGTTGCGGCAGCGCGTCCGCAGAGTGTCGCCCACAGGGGACATGCCAAGGACCACGTGTAGGTTGTTGGAGCACTTGTTGACAAAGAAGTTCCACAGACTCTCTTTGGTGTGGCCCACTCCACTGCTCTGAGCCTCCTCCCTTACCTGGTTCAGCAGAGACTCCTTCTCATCATCAGGGAACAGAGCAGGAACAATGCCTGGAGGAAGAGACACAGGCACAGGTCAGAGGTCAGGGAGGGAACAGAGGGTAGTTAATCTATGCAAACACAGGGAGAACATGCAAACCCCACACAGAAAGGCCTGGAGGTGGATTCAAACCCAGGACCTTGTTGCTGTGGACCCCATTCTTTTCACTGGGTACTACAGCAGGAATTTCTGGTTGGGAAAACCATAGGTCCTGTTGGGGCTTGGGCCTGATGACCCTGGCCTTACCTGAGGTCAGTATGTTGTTGATGAGCTCCAGAAAGCCCTCTTCAGCTACTTGTGCGTCAGAAAACATAAACACACACTTCTTGTTTTCCACGCCCAGCTTCAGGTAGAGCGTTTTGAGGTCGTCGCGGAGGTTGGACTCGCCGTAGCCTCTGCTCAGGGTGATTTCAAACACCTTCAACAAAAGGACACAGCCAGCAGCGTTCACAAAGCAATTCATGATCCAACAAAAACAAATATAACAATAATAATTATAAAAAACCTCAGCATTGCGAGGGACTGCTTCATTTGACTGTTTAAAAACATGTTCAAATCTGATGGCATTTTATAAAAACTGTAAAAATTAAGCATTGAAGTAATATGTGGAGAAGAGAGTTGTAGCTCGATTGTCAGAAGATAAAGGTCTGAAAGTAATTCAAGGTCATGCTGTTACCTTTGAAAGACTCCAGTTATGAAATAAGGTTATTTCAAAAGTATATATATTCAAAAGGAAAATGAATAAAGCCATAGCCTGTGTGGCCTGCTTCACTTTGTCAATGCAGATGTTGACGTTTTCCCAGATTTATGTCTTCTAAATAGTAAAGAGACTGGATCCACAGTTCAATCATTTGAAACACTGACATGGGTTTTCTGACAACAAGACCAAAGACTGTTTAACTCTGTCACCTCTAGTGTTTTGAAAGTTCTGGACACCGTTGCCCCTGTGAAGGTTAATATAGTGAAAAATAAGCAGAAGGCGCCGTGGGCTAAAGCAGACTCAGTCAGGGCACAAAAGAGAGAGTGCCGGAGGGTCGAGCGGAAGTGGCGCAAGTCCAACCTCCAGGTTGAATATGAGATCTTCAAAGATAAGTTGTGCGATTTTAACCGGGTGCTACGTAGTACGAGAGAAAGGTATTTTTCTGAAATGATTGAAGGCTGCAGTAACAATCTGCGTGTTCTGTTTTCAACAGTTAATAGATTAACGAACCCCCCTGTTCAGATGCCATTAGAGCTTACTTCCAAACGTAAATGCAATGAGTTTGCAAAATTTTTCAATGACAAAGTTCAATGCATCAAAAACGCCATTGTCTCCAATCCACAGATAACAATCCAACAGCCAGAAAGGCTCTCTGAGCTAACTCACTTTGCACCTGTAAATGATCAAACTGTCCATGAGATAATCACAAGTCTGAGCTCCTCCACATGCAGCCTGGATGTACTACCCACTAGATTTCTGAAGTCTGTTCTGAGCAGTCTGTTACCTTCACTCACACAGATAGTAAACATGTCCCTTAATTCTGGAATATTCCCAAAGGCCCTGAAAACTGCAGTCATCAGGCCCCTACTAAAAAAGAGCAGTCTGGATGCCACCGTACTTAACAACTATCGTCCCATCTCAATTCTGCCATTTATGGGGAATGTCCTTGAAAAAGTTGTCTACCTACAGCTTACTAGATTTCTTATAATCAACAACTCATTTGATATGTTTCAGTCCGGCTTTAGACCCCACCACAGCACTGAGACTGCCCTCGTCAAGGTTACAAATGATATCCGGCTGAACACTGACGCAGGCAAAGTCTCAATCTTAATCTTGTTAGATCTAAGTGCAGCTTTTGACACTGTCGACCATGAGATCCTCTTACAGAGACTAGAGGACTGGGTTGGTGTCGCTGGCACCGCCTTAAGTTGGGGTAGGTCTTACCTTGAAGACAGGAAGTACTTTGTGGAGATTGGAAACTGTGTCTCAGATCATATGGCCCTGACCTGTGGAGTACCACAGGGGTCGATCCTGGGACCTCTTCTGTTCAATCTCTACATGCTGCCGTTAGGTCAGTTAATACGCAGAAACAAAGTTTCCTATCATAACTATGCAGACGAAACTCAGATCTATGTCTCACTGACTGCAGGAGAACATGGACCAGTGGACTCACTCCTTCACTGTATCCAACAGATCAGTGAGTGGATGCAAAACAACTTCCTTCAGCTAAACGCAGACAAAACTGAAATGATTGTCTTTGGTCCTCAACGTCATTTGTCACCTCCAGTCTCTCTCTCTAAAACCTTCAAACAAGGTCAGAAATCTAGGGGTAATACTGGACTCAGACTTAAAATTTAACCTCTTAACAACCGCCTCATTTTGACTCGTGCACAATGGTTGGGCATACCCAAATGTCTTTGCTTATTTAAAAACACATCTTACATCTCACATGCTTGTGTGATGCATCATTTTAAAGCTAGAGCCTTCTAGTTTATGTAAAAAAACACTAAAATAATGTTTGTCATTCCTATTTTCCTCTGCATCCTTTGAAGTTAGGGAAAAAACCCCAATTTTTTTAGCCTCGCCTAACATTTTCAATTTCTAAAGGCCCTAAAAAAGGCATACTTCATTGTAAGTTCACAATATTCAAACCCTCTGTTCATTGTGTTGTTAAAAACAACTGTCTAAAGTTTCAGACTTCTAAGTTTTATAGTTTTTATGCAGTTTCTCCTTTTCATCAAGTAGTGCATATCTTTACTTACATTTAATCATCATAAAAACAATATTTTTCATTATTGGTACTTATAAGTTACTAATCTATGTGTGTTTTTCTTTTTTAAATGTCAAAGTTATTTTTTTATGAGTGTAAATTCATTGCAGCTTCGAGAGCGTCTTTTGGCTTCCATCACGCACAATTGTCCAGGCACAACATAAGACAGGACACCATTGTCCCACCCCTTGTTCGAAAGCTTTCCTCATTGGCTACAAGGACATGTCAATCGTAAATCCCGGAAGTAAAAGCAAACAAGTTGGGAGCACAACAAAGATCAGTCCTCCATGCGCAAACAGCAGCACGAGCGGTACTTGCGGGAGCTATTGCAGACCCAAAAATTGGTCTAGCTTTTCGGGAGTAGTCTCATTTGAAAGATAAGGAGCTAAGGAACACGTAGATACCAGATGTTTGGGTGAAAAACAAAGCTAAAAGTCCGTTAAAAGTGAAAGAGTAACATCTGTGCTCTTTTTTTTCGTTTTTTTCGCTAAAGATAAATGCACATTTTTGGATTATTTCTGCAGAATGGATTTTACTTTGGGAAATACAAGTGGATATAATTTTCCTTTGGACTGTTCCAGAGAGAATGATGTATTGCAAGCTGGGAGGAGAGCTGATTTATTTGTACAGCACAAGCCCAAAGGTAAAAAACTATTTCGGAATTGATTTAATTTGTGCCCACATTATGTGTTATATCTTTTGAATGCAAAGTCTGATGTAGTTTACACTTGTATATAAATGTAGATAAGAAAATAAGCTTTAAAATGATATACAGCTTTTGGGGTTTGGTGTTCAAAATACATCTGCTATTGCCAGCAGAACATTTAAAAACATAAAAACGGCCGCCGGCGCGCCGGTTGTTGCAAAGTGGTTATTAATAGCCACATCAAATCAGTAACATCAGCAGCTTTTTACCATCTAAAAAACATTGCCAGGATCAAAAACATAGTGTCTAAAGCAGACTTGGAGATTCTTATCCATGCATTTGTCTCCAGTAGGTTAGACTACTGCAATGGCCTGCTCACAGGTCTGTCCAAACAGGCTGTAAAACAGCTGCAGTACATTCAAAATGCAGCAGCTCGAGTCCTGACTAGAACCAGGAAGTACGACCATATTAGTCCGGACTAGAACCAGGAAGTACGACCACATTAGTCCTGACTAGAACCAGGAAGTACGACCACATTAGTCCTGACTAGAACCAGGAAGTACGACCACATTAGTCCTGACTAGAACCAGGAAGTACGACCACATTAGTCCTGACTAGAACCAGGAAGTACAACCACATTAGTCCAGTCCTCAGGTCTCTGCACTGGCTTCCTGTGGCTCAGAGAATAGACTTTAAAACAGCTCTGCTTGTTACAAGTCTCTCCATGGCCTCGCACCAAAATATATTAGTGACATGTTAGTCCCATATGAACCAGCCCGAATTCTGAGGAGCACAGGGACTGGACTCCTGCTGGGACTCTGAGGAGCACAGGGACTGGACTCCTGCTGGGACTCTGAGGAGCACAGGGACTGGACTCCTGCTGGGACTCTGAGGAGCACAGGGACTGGACTCCTGTTAGTGCCCAGAGTCAGGACTAAACATGGGGAGGCTGCTTTTCAGATTCATGCTGCTAAAATCTGGAACAATCTTCCTGAAGATGTGAGACAGGCCTCCTCTCTGACAATGTTTAAAACCAGGTTAAAAACAGTTCTGTTTAGCTGTGCATACAACTGAGGGATTGTATATTTTATATTTTTATCTTTCTTTTTAATGTACTGTGATTATTTATGATTTTAATGCTTTCTTATTTTTGTTCAGCACTTTGGGTTGCCTTGAGTATGAATTGTACTATACAAATAAACTTTCCTTGCCTTGCCTAAAACCAAGGACTACGAGTGTAAAACAATACATGTATAATAATCTAGTTAATATATATTTTCCTTTGTATTTCCAATGGAAAACAGACCATACGTACGTCGACCTACGTAAAAAATAGGATTGTTTTTATTTCGTCCGTCCGTGTCCGTTGCACCTTACGTGGACACACTGCTCCCTACGTCATACAGACGCATGTTGAGGGCAGTGGAGCCACTTACATTCACCCTCATGGAAAAAACGGAAACAGAGTTGAAACGGACACGTTTGGACGGACACGTTTGGACGGACACGTTTGGACGGATACGTACTACGTTTTATGCAGCCGGTGGAGTCGGGGCCTTAGCCTCACTTATGATTTTACATGTGGTGTGTACCTCGCAGCCTGCAGTGAACGCTGCTAGCTTGGTGAGGGACTGTTTTCCAGAGCCCCCCACTCCCACCAGCAGTGCATGTCCGCGGTCCATGCGGAGGATGCGGTGGATCCGGGTCAAATGCTCCAAGGCCTCGTCAAAAAGAACCAGCTTCATCCTGGACTTCACCTCATTGTACTCCTCCAGGATCTCCTGCAAGGACAACACCGTTATGTAGGCGTCTCCATGGAAACCTATTTCAGCTCCATGTTGGGACGTCAAATTCTCCTGAAGAACTCAAAAACGTATTCAGTTTCAGTATTTCAGCAGGTGCCAGAAGACTAACATTGCCGCAGAGTAAGATGGAGAAGGAAGTCAACTTCTTTATGAAGACAGCACTAAATCCACATTGTGTACAAATGTTGTACTCTTGTGCAAGTACTTTGAATGTGGCTCCTTTAAGTATTTGTAAATTGTTTCCAAGAATGAACCAGACTTGTGGAGATCCATACTCAGAGGAAAGTAGCCTCCGGGTATAATCTGGCATGCTTACGTTCATATTTCTAATATGTCTGTTCATTGACATGCATGGTCCCATACCTATAAATAAATAATTAAATGTTACATAAACGAATTTCTTTAGATTTTTATACATTCAAATAAAACAGTGAGTTTGAACCTCAAAATACATCTATCATTGTGCCTCCAAGAAAAACAAATGTCAGACAACCAATCAGATTCTTCCGAGGCAATTGTGTCATTACTCAGACTTTCCCACGCTGTTTGGGAAAGAAAGACATTGATCCTTGTCTCAACTTGGGACTTTGTATAAAATAAACATTTCATTTTAAAGAATCACTTCTCTCAATATTGGGCAAGTAGACATTGAAGGTAATAACTGTGTCTTTTACAAGCAGTGTGTAAAGAGCTGACCTCAAACAGAGCCTTGGAGGCCTCGTAGTCCTGGATGTCGTCGTAGACCCGGGGCTCGGACTCACTCAGAGCCGTCATGTAGTCCCCGAACAGGGTGGGCTCCTTTAGGACAGACTCCGCCTCTAGGCCAAAGTGCTCCAGCACCAGGCCAGACACATACCCTTGGACCTGGAGGCAAATCCAAACCAGTGATTTTTGTGTCAACCAAAACTACCACAGCAGTCGATCACAAGGGTATCATAGAACTCATCGTTTTCCAACAGAATAGAAAATCCAACACTAAAAGTAATATCCATTGGTCCATGACGACAAACAGATCGACCAGTGACACAGCAGACACTTTCACTCGAGAACTGACGTCTTCCACACGATGAGGTTGTCATGGAGTTCAATTGGTTTAGTTCTGCTTTTTGGACATTTAGAATTACACTAAACTGTAACCGATCATCACTATGCATTGTGGTCACTATGCCAGAATGTTTGTCTAAAACAGATTCAATGACTTCCTCCAGAAAATTTCCAGGTAATGTTTTAAACATAGATAAAATGCTAGAACTGGAGTCAAAAAGTTTGGCATAATAAAAAGTACGGAGAAATAGAAATATGCGGCTATCGGTGAAACAGACATTCAACACTATTATAACAAGACTCCTACATTTGACTCTTCAAAGCCACAGTGCGTTGCATTTCAAACACATTTGTTTGAAAAATAAGGGTTTTGGAAAGACATCTCATCTCATGACTAGAATTGTTTTTGGTCATTTAAAAGAAGATCATCTGTGAAGCTACATGACAAACAGGACCAAAGAACAGTATTTTTACCAGAGTTTTGTCGGCCTCGTCGATGAGTCGGTCGTGGAAAATCCTGAGGCACTCGTTCCTCCAAACACGCACAAACTTAGCCACACTCTCATACCTGAGAGCACAGCCACATGTCACTGACTACACATGACTTACAGGTGTAATCAAAACATATGTTGGATCATCAGACTCGAGAATGTGAAAATAAAATGGGTTTGTTTGAAGCTCATCTTTTGCATATGTGGATAAATATTTATAGTCCTTTTTTAAATGATGAAGGTAACACTTTTATGTTAATAAAAGGGTTACTTTTATTTAACATAGGTTTGTGTACTAATATCTAGTAGATTTTTTTTGAACAAAATGATTTATATTTGTCTGGATTGCCTCGGCCCTAGGCTACCACTAAGTATTTACAATAAATGTGAACAATTGATAATGGAGTATTTGTAGATTTGCTTGAAATCCTAATTGTCAGTGTTGCTTGTACTTCTCTAATGAGTTTCTTATTTACAGAAATATAGCCTTATTTGTCTCTTTTTTCATGTATTTATTTAACTTTTTCTATTTGTTATTTGAGTTCAATGAAAGATGAACAAAGATAAAGGATAAATATTATGGCCTATTTCTTAAAGGCACACCGCGGACTTTGTGACCTAAAGAGTTGACACATATGAGTTATTTTATATGAATACTTGGGCCAATATACAGCGCTTGACACTTGCAATGCTCCGAGCGGGGCTGCCCTCTTGAAATACCGCCCATGTAACTTTAGAGCAGACGGACCGCCTGCCACCAGGTCACGTGACTTGGAAGAAAGATATGCTTTACGGCTACAGGCGCTGATATACTCATGGAGCTAAGGCTTTTGCTACTCATTTTTCACCTGCTCGACTCCTGGTCATGGCTGAGGCAAGGAAAAATTTTAAACCTTCGGAGGAGGCTAAAAAGAGGAAACGCGAAAGGGATCGTGCTGTAAGCTGCATGTCTGTATGAGCGCTGCTCTTCACCTGGTTCCTGGATGTCATCGACTGCAAAGATGTCATTCCACGCAGCACGAGCTAGACGCAGAACTCCCTCATCCAGGATATAGAAGTCCATGTGTGGTAGATTACTAATGCAGCGGTCTGGAGGCTGACCACAGCAGAGTCTCTCAATATCTGTAGGCATGTCTCTACAGTTTGAACACACACACCAGTGCATGCTGTCTGAATACACACTCAAAAGACACCGGCTGACTGTTTGTTGACTTTTGCGACAGTGCTGAGTTGCTTGTGGCCACTAGGGGCGCTAAACGTGAAAGTTGCAGGTCTAGCGCCCCTAGTGGCCAAGAGTTACACGGTGTGCCTTTAAGTTATAATCTTTAACATGATGTATTGCGTGCTATGGTAGTCTCATCATTTCAGGGGACCCTAAAAATGGTCACATTCTTTCCTGACGCAGTTCCACAGGTAAAGGAATAGGAATAGTCAGCCGCACCTGTCGGGGTGGGTCAGGGTCAGCCCGTGGTAGACTCGGGACAGGTCTCGCAGGTTGAAGATGTAGTGGAACTTGGAGGGAGTGGGGGGGAGCTCACGGATGATGTTGTTGTACAGCTCCAGAGTGCACTTGGTCACTGTGCTACAAGCTTTCTGGACCACATCTGCAAATGTCTGCAGGGAAATACAAGATGGGATGTAAACAGGCAAACATGACAGTTCCAGTCTCTCCTGCGCCCAATGTTAGCAATGTTGCGTTCAGCAACCTCTCAGTGCGCCACATAAGTAACCTACTGATGTATAAAAGTGCATTTAACCCTAACTAAAAGAGTGCGTATGGTCGAAACACAAATGAGTGAGTTTCATTATACACGAGGACACATGAGGGCATGGGCCAGGCGTGTGTCTATCCTATTGACCGGATTGGTATAAGTTTGTTAATATGAACTGAAACTCCACACCCTATGTACATTTCTCCTGTGTGAGATCTCTGAAGTCTATCTTAACTTATCTTATTCTAAAGTCAGTTGCCTAAAGCCCAATTCCTGTTGAATCATTTACATATATCTGTGTTTGTTATTTTGTGCAGTTAAATTGTGTTGTATTGGTTTTGAAATAAACATCTTGATGGAGTGATTGTTTCTGGTGTCTCAGTAAATGTGTGAGTGGCTCTGGAGCTGTGCAAAGAGATTTAGTGGAAACCTGAAGTTTACAGACACTGACTTTGTTATAATATTTCAGAAGAATGACCTCTATGCCTTTTTACAAATGTTAACACCTGTTTCCAATGTTAGTTCTTGGGTCATCTGATGTCACAGGTTTATAGTGTGATGTTTGGGGTGAACGAAGGAAAACCAAACAGTGAATACCAGTAGTTTGCACAATGTATTTTCTACATTGTGACTTGTGACAACGTTGGTAACTTGTACTTTTTATCAAAATGTATTTTATTATGTGTATTGTAATTATTGTAATGTCAAGGACTACAAATGGATAGTAGCATGGGGATAAATCTTTTTAATTTAACTGTACATTGTCCTTAATTAATTGAATTTAATTCAAAATATGACTTTTTCTATCCCTTTAGCCACGCGTGTGTGTTACGTTTTCTCTTCTTGCATCAAAGCACTTTTGCACAGCGACTCACTGTGGTGTGTCCCCGCAGGATGGAGTTATAGATGAGGTGCAGAGACTCGGTGGCAGGGAAGGGAATACTGAAGACAGAGAACAGGCTGGTGAAGCGCGGGTCCACCTCGTTACGGCCTCCTCCAGCTCGGCCCATGGCACCGAGGAAGCCCAGGTCCTTCAGCAGTTTGTAGTTGAGCTCTTTGCTGCGGTCGTAGATGCCTCCGCGATCCAGGAGCAGCTTGAGCAGAGCGATGGGCTGCTGCGTGCCGTAGCTGTCAACCTGCTCACACAAAGCACAGGGACAGAGCTCAAACAGGAGCATCACTCTGGACATTTAGTGTTAACTACTGCTACTACTCCCAACAAACTCAGCAGTCATAAGAAAAGAGGGTTTTATTGTGGCAAAATAGGCAGAGAGCACGGGTGTCAAACCCGTAAAATCATAGTATAAAAGTGTTCCAAGTTTGTTTGAAGCTCATCTTTTGTATCTGTGCATATTTATAACATTTATTTCTTAATATTATGAAGGAATTTGGACAAAAAAAACTATTGTTATAAGTTCAGGTATAGTTTTTTGATGGTTCTTATTACGGGTTGGGTTCAGATTTTAGAATCAAATACATGATGTGGTTCTTTTCTTGAGCTTTAAAATGAGGTATAACCTGCCATGACACATCTATGATAATTGAAAATAATTCCAGGCCCCAGGGCCTGTGTTTGACACTAAAGCAGGGGTGCCCAAACTTTATCATTGATATCTACTTATTTACAGCAACCATTGAGCTGTCAAGAGAACAGTGCTATTAGACAGCAGAACAAGTGTGAGAGTGTGAGAGTGTGAGAGAGTGAGAAAGAGGGAGTGAGTGAGTGAGGGAGACACAGGGACCTTGGGCATGTTCATGTCATCCATGAAGATGAGCATTCTCTTGCCCATGGGCGGGCCGTAAGTCTCCTTGGTCCTCTTCTCCACATTGGCCTCCAAGTTCCTCTGGATGTCCATAGAAGTGGTTCTGGATGAGAAGTTGATGGTCATTGTGACCTGTCAATCAGTCATGAGTTACAGGCAGTCCGCTCCCAAACACTTTTTTTCTAATCTAATTTCTAACACGAACATTTCATGCTTCAATGTCATCGGGAACAACACTCCACTTCATGCCCTACATTTAGGCTTTTGTTGCGCCCTCTGCTCCGTGGTTTTGGGAGAGGTACGTGGTTGCTTTGAGAATGAATAAACAGGGGAGAAAAGAGTTGCGTTCTCATTCGGCAGTTTATTTCCAAAAAAGAACCCCAGACCTTGCTGCGCAGGCGCGTTTCACACGTCTCCGCCAACCAATAACAATGAACTTTGTAACAGATTTACTTATACATTTTTTACATATATACTTTTTATCTCTCATTAAATCTGTTTCTAATTGTTATGAAATCATGTAATACATTGCCTTTTACAATTGTTTGAAATGATAATCCTGTATTTCAACCTGTCACATACTCCCCCTCAAAATAGATGTTGTCCCCAACATCAGCATCTGTAGATTACCAAGTAATTACATCCACACAAACAAAAACAAACACTTCCATTTTTTTTCTTTTTACAGACTGGAACTCTTTTCATACATGCTTTGAGTCAAAACTCAACATTGCCAGAAGTGTCCACTTCACTTAAACACGCAACAACAAAAAATACCAACACGATATATTTCCATTTGTTTCAATCTGATGCATGTAAACAACTGAAATCAGTTTCAAAATAAAATGAGAAGTGATCCCAACATCAATAGTTCAGTGTATTTATGCAAATATGCACCCAACTCTTCAAGCAAACAAAAGTATGAACCATGTCTGTAAAACTCTTGAAAATAATAAGGATGTACATCATACAACCATGGCATGTTCTGCTCACCATTATAGGGAAATGTCATAATATTGTGACAAGTCGGTGTACCGAGTCTGTCATAGGTAAATACCCTTGGTTTTCTGTGGTCACGTCTCGGCCGCCGGCCTTCGTCTGGAGAAGGTGGCGGGTCAGGCTCCTCCCCAGGCAACACTTCTTCCTGGCAGACATCATCTGGTGGACGGTCTTCTTCAGGTTCTGTCTCTAGGAGTACACCTGCAGGCTGATCTTCCTCATGAAGTACCGACTCCGCAGTCCCCTCCTGCTGTGGCGGGGAATCAGGGCGAGTGTTACGGTGGCGTGGCACTGGATAATACTCTCCCTCATCGTCATCCTCTTCTGACTCAGTCACCTCTGTTCGAGTCCCTGCTCGTTTTGTTGTCTTTTTCTTTGGCTCCAAAGAAGCCTCTAGAGGCAAGTGGTCACATGGCAGTAGGAGATTCCGATGTAATGTTCTGGGCCTGCCATTGCCTCTCTCAGGTTTCAGTTCATAAACAGGAATATCTTTGCTCACTTGCCGAACCACTGTGTGCACAATGTTCTCCCAGTGGCTTCTGAGTTTGCCTGGACCCCCACGTGGAGTCAAGTTCACGATCACCCGGTAACAAAGCGGAGTACCTCAGTTTACTGTCATATAGTCTCTTACTCCTGGTGGCAGCTTTGTTTGCTTTTTGTCGTGTGACCTCATACGCATCTTTCATACCCTGTCTCCACTTATGCATGTAACTCTGATGGTCACAGTCACTCTTGCCTTGGTTTGAAGTTAAACTAAACAACATGTCCACTGGTAACCGTGGTGAACGCCCATAAAGTAAGTAAAAAGGAGAAAACCCTGTCACCTCACTTCTAGTACAGTTATATGCATACACCATTTTGTTTAGTGAGCCCTTCCAGTCACTCTTTTGTTTCTCAGTCAGTGTTTTTAACATCTGAAGCAAAGTTCGATTGAATCTCTCAACTTGTCCATTCCCTTGGGGGTGGTAGGGAGTTGTCCTCGAACCAGCAACCCCACAATACTCCTTTAGTTGGGCAAAAAGTTGGTTCTCAAATTCACCTCCTTGATCATGGTGAAGTCTCAGCGGGAACCCAAACCTTAAAGCATAATCATTAAATATTTTGTCCGCTGCAGTTTTACCAGACTTGGATGTAGTAGCATACGCCTGGGCAAAACGGGTAAAATGATCAACTATGACAAGAATGTATTCATATCCACCCTTACATTTGTCTAAGTGTAAAAAGTCCACAGACACCAGTTCAAAAGGCTGGGTGGTAACTATATTAGTAAGCGGCGCCCTTGTTTCACGGCTTGGCCGTTTGGTTTTAAGGCAGACACATTTCCTCATCACATAGTCCTCTATTTCTTTCTGCATAAAAGGCCAGTAAAAACGGTCCCGTACCAAAGAAATAGTCCTTTCCACACCATGGTGGCCCATATCATCATGTAGTTCTTTTAACACCACTGACTTGTGTTTTTCAGGGAGCACAAGTTGTGACCTGTTTGTAGTTTTTCTGTACAAAACACCTTTTAACTGCAACTTGTCCCACTCCCTGAGGAGACACACGACTGATGGGCTAAGCTTTTTGAGTTCTGAACCTGAAGGTTTTGCTTCTGCTAGTTTGAACTGAATAATCTGTCCGACGATGGGATCAGTCTGTTGGTCTAGTTTAATCTGTCCAACAGTAAGTGGAGCTATGGGCATGCTGACAGACACAGTGGCACACTTAGACGAAATACCCATCGACCAGGCTGCACTGGACTCACCCTGATAGTCAACGGCCTGTGTTGCTGCACACACAGCATCATATGACAGTTCATTTGAGCATTTTCCCATGTACGTTTCTATGTCTAATGGCATCCTAGATAGGCTGTCTGCATCTATGTTCTCTCTACCTGGACGATATTTAACAATAAAATTAAAATCGGCTAGTTCTGCAACCCATCTGCATCCTGTTGCATTTAACTTGGCAGTAGACAGTATATAAGTGAGCGGATTATTATCGCTGTACACGGTAAAGGATGGGGCGTAGTACAAGTAATCATGGAATTTATCTGTAATCGCCCATTTTAGAGCTAAGAATTCTAGCTTCCCTGAGTGTAAATTATAGTTTTTCTCAGCTGCAGTAAGTGTCCTCGACCCATAAGCTATTACCCGGAGTTTGCCATTTTGTTTTTGGTACAATACAGCGCCCAATCCCTGGTTAGAAGCATCTGTATGTAAAATAAATGGTTGTGTAAAATCAGGAAAACCTAAGACAGGAGGCTGCACCGAACAGTCTATTAACTGCTCTAACACAGACTGGTGCACGTCAGTCCACTGAATAGATGTACTGGATGGGACACTGTTAGTCTTTCTCATTGTCATCTTCTTCCTTATTTTCTGTTCAGTTTCTGTTTTCAAAGGTGCTTTCAGCAGATCATACAAAGGCCCAGCAACGGTAGTTTAGTTCTTTTTGTCTTGTCGCTCCTTTTCATTTGCACATGCTACATTAATTTTTTCCAGTAACACTTCATCAGTTGTGGCTTCTTGGAGAAGGTAAGGTTGCATGTCACTCTTGATATTGTCACTCAGTAACCCGGTCAATATGGTGTGCATGAATAAACTCTGAACCAAGGCAGGGTCATACTTCAGACCAGACTCTGCTTCTTGGGACGCAAAAAGAATCTTCTGCCGAAGGTCCATGGCTCTCAACAAGAAGTTCTGTGGTGTCTCCTTACAGTTCTGAACCTCAGAGGAGAGCTGCTTGTACAGTTCTGTGGCTCCTCTCTCCTGATAATGAGATCTAAGAATCCTGCGCAGGGCTGGAAGTGTGAGGTCACTTTTACCTTCAAGGTAGCTCCTCAACTGTAGCCCTGGAGTGATGGCACGGATCACAGCATCAGTTATCTCATCTTCTCGATAGTCTTTACTGAGCCCACATTCTATCTGTCTGGCCAAACTAGAAAATGTGAGCTTGTCCTTTTGTCCAGGTTCACCAATTAAACCTGCTATTTTAAAGTCTTTACGCCACATGTGGTTGTCTGAGGGCGCGGAGACTCGTTCTTGCATTGGTGGTGATTTTAAGCTCAGTTGTAGTGTTATTTTCTGTAATGCATACTCTTTTTCTTGTATGATAGCACGAAGATCACTTATCTCCTTCTGTAGATCTTCTCCCCCATTATCCCCACATGCATCCAACTCTGGGATTTTTGCATTTTCAATCAAGTCGTTTAATATGAGCAGTTCAGACATTACTTTGTCTTCCAGGTCGGCTAATTGGTCTCTTTCAACATGTCTTGTAATGAAAGTGATTAGCTGCTTTCGACTCTTAGCTAAAATCTGCTCCTTTCCAAGTCCCGATATTTGTAGTGCATTGCATATGTTTACCAGTTGTTCAACATTCAGTCCATATAAAGCGCCATTGATTTCTAATTGTAGTTGCTCTAGCTCCGACTCCATTTTGATCAGGGAAATTAGACAAAACAGTTCAACTTGGGCTTATTAATTCGTGGTCTTGCGGTGCCCTCTTGTGGTGGTTGTGCACACTTGAGATACAACCTGCTGCACGTGCTGATAGAGCCCCACTGCCTCTGCCCGATGCTAGGTGGCGGTGATGCTAGGTTCGGTTAACGGACATTCGGCTGTAGCTTCCACTCATAGCTGGTGGATAAAACTCTGACCAAACATCCCAGCGGTGCCTCCAAAATGTTGCGCCCTCTGCTCCGTGGTTTTGGGAGAGGTACGTGGTTGCTTTGAGAATGAATAAACAGGGGAGAAAAGAGTTGCGTTCTCACTCGGCAGTTTATTTTCCAAAAAAGAACCCCAGACCTTGCTGCGCAGGCGCGTTTCACACGTCTCCGCCAACCAATAACAATGAACTTTGTAACAGATTTACTTATACATTTTTTACATATATACTTTTTATCTCTCATTAAATCTGTTTCTAATTGTTATGAAATCATGTAATACATGTCACACGTTGACAGTAGGACTTTTGAAAATTTCCACTATTAAAGACCTTATGCAGGTTTTTTTTTTTTTTTATTGTGGATATCAAAATTACATGACAGTTAATCAATTAATGTCGATCTGAAATAGATTCCGGCAAAAAAATCCTATATTTTATAAAAATAATGTGTTTTTAATGAATTTAAGTTGTCTATTCCTCTAACCTGTGTGTGACGTCTCAGTGGGTAACGCCCATACATTAAAAGCCATGAATCTATGCCACAGATACTCGCCTGTCCTCTCTTCTCTCCACTGATGTCCGACACAATACTGCACTCTACAGGGGTCAATTGCTCATTGCACATACAGTAAATTATAGTTTTTTTATATCGTCGAGACTTGAACCCCAATAGCTGGTATGCTAGCGCACTGACATGACCACTGGACTATCACAGTGCCAATGAGGATAGATACTTTGGTAGTAGTCTTATATTCGCTGTACAACGCCCTGTCATCTTGAATATCTGCGAAAAAAGACCAAATACCAAATTGTAAACAACTAACAGCCGGTTGAAACGTACCCGCTCTGACGTCACCAAGGGAGAAGAGAATGAATTTTTTTCGTTTCTAAGGTCTTTTCTCGATTTGGGGGGATCAGACAAAAACAAAACAATTGATTTTGAAACCTTTAGTAGTTCTCTTCTAATATAAAATGGTATTAAAACTGTATTTCTAAATCAATCAAACCCTGCATAAGGTCTTTAAGTACTCATTGGACCAAACCACATCAAGCGCACGCACAAGGGCAAAGCTGATGACAGGCCATACCTTGGAGGGATCCAAGTTCTTGAGAAAGTTGTGGATGGTAGCTGTTTTGGAGGTGCCTGACTCTCCCACCAGCAGCACTGGGCACTTGGACTTCACCTGTTGCTCCAGAATCCAGTCAGTGCGGGTTGTGTCTATGGTGGGCACTGGAGGGAGGGACCAAAACATCTTCACAAACTTCTACACCTGGTGGACTCATGCTGGCCAGGATACATTTTAGGTGAATGAGTGACAAAGGGTTTTTGGTCAGTGTGAAAACTCCTATCATGACACTATATTGTGAGGACCATGGGAGTATACACACACTGTCACTGTGAGGACCATGGGAGTATACACACACTGTCACTGTGAGGACCATGGGCGTATACACACACTGTCACTGTGAGGACCATGGGAGTATAAACACACTGTCACTGTGAGGACCATGGGAGTATACACACACTGTCACTGTGAGGACCATGGGAGTATACACACACTGTCACTGTGAGGACCATGGGAATATACAAACACCACAACAAACGGAGCGGTTACGACCATAAACAAATTATTTGATTATAAACAAATGGGTTTTGCGTAATGGGTTTTGCGTAATGAGTTTGGCGTAATGAGTTTGGCGTAATGAGTTCTGCTTATGCGGCAATCAAAACTGATATTGGAATGTAACTTAAGTTATCATTTTGGTAAATCATATGTGGCTATGTGCTGAATGCTCTGTATTGTAATTCACTTTAGCTCCAGGAAGATACCGGGAGGTCTGGGGAGCTCATATGTTAAACACCAGAGGAAGCAGTCTTTGTATACGCTAATTCGGAGTGTCTTTTGTTGTGTTGGTTTCTTCCTTTCCCATCTGCATACGAAGGTGTGTCTTGCTCTACAAAAGGGGCTTGCAGACTGTGAATCTTCAGACTTGTCCTGAGAGAGGCTAGGGTCTGTGCCTTGCCTCTGTCAGGACATTCTCCTTGTGCAATGTAACAAGTAAAAGATTAACTTTGTCTCTTTGTTGTGTGAGATTTCATCAGGTTCAACTGTAGTTGAAACAGCATTATCAAAAATTCATGACGTCGCCGAGTGGTCCTACTCTGCAGTGGAGACACGGCCACTGAGAAGACCACTGAGAGGACCCCAGAGAGGACCCCAGAGAGGACCCCTGAGAGGACCGAGGGAAAGGACGGTTCCACCTCGCTCCTTTTACCAGGAACTCCTGCGGTGGAAACGCGGCTACTGTCATTGTAAGGACCATGGGAGTATGCACACACTGTCACTGTGAGGACTATTGGAGTTATAGACACAATTTCACTGTGAGGACCATGGAAGTATATACACACTGTAATTGTGAGGACCATGGGAGTATACACACACTGTCACTGTGAGGACCATGGGGTTATGCAGGTCAGGACTTGCACTTACCTAAAATGTCTGCAAACTTCATGTCCGGGTTGTGCACGTATTTGGACACCAAAGAGTTCCAAGACACCCACTTCTTCTGCTTCCCGTCAAAATGGAAATCATAAAGAGTGGGCAGGTGTCCTGGAGAGCACACAGTTCTTCTTATAGATAGATTGATTTTTTCGTAGTCTTTTGTGTTTCTGTAATCTAACTTCCCATCCGGACATTACAGGTTAATACATTTGTAGGTCCTCAAAAAAAAAACCTCCTAATCCGTTAAATGCTTGAAAATAAGACTGCTGCTCGCAACTGTGTGGGGAAGCAACTAACAATCACTTAATTTAAAGCAGAAGTGAAGGTTCAAAGAAGACATTTACATTGAATTACTGCTGTTACCTGGGATTTCACCTGGAGTAGCAAAGACCTTCTCTTCCTGAACTAGGGTCAGAAGTGACACCTTCTTAACAAATTCATCGAACGTGACTCTCTCCGTCTCCAGTAACGCAGCCCCTAAGGAGCAATAGAGAGCCTCCAAGAAGAAGGCCTCCACCACGTCGCGCTCCAGGGCCTCCTCCTCCAGAAGACAGTCCAACATAACGCACAGCTGTGTGACCTGCAGATACAAGATGAAACAGAGTCTAATTTGCTACTTTTAGGACATTTTCTCAGTTTATCATTTAGACACACGTGGGTCAATATGTATATTGTCTTAGGCTGTTACAAGGGTTTGGACTATACATACATATTTGCAATTTTTGGGTAAAAAAACTAGACATTTTTATTTCCTTTGTCAAACATGTTACAATTCCTCTTCCTAAGTTCTTGTGTTCTTGTCAAGTTCAAGTGATTGAAGATGGTATGATTGTGGTGATTTTAGCACTAAAAATTCACAAAAAATGTTGGTGCCAAAATACTGCATACCTAAAATAAGTAATAGTAAGACATTTCTACCTTATGATAATTATATGCTACTGCGCTTGAAACAAGACTTAACCAACTGGTTCATTCCGCAATAAAATTGGAGAGGAAAATGTTTTGGTATTTTTTCTTCCAAAATTATCATGATTTAAGTTTGAATCAGAATCAGAATAATTTTTATTGCCATGTAAGTAACAGGAAGTCACAGACTTGGAAATTGCTTTGGCTCAGTGCAACAGTCAGAGAGAGATAATAAAAAATAAAGAATAAAAAACACTTCTAAGGAATACATTTAAATTAAAATAGAGTTACAGTTACTATTTACAATATACATGTAGGGTAAGAAAATTGTACTGTGGAAGAGCCAGTCTCCAGGATAGAGCCTCGCTGTTCCACAGAGGGGATCTGAATTTATTTTAAAAGGGGCACCAGCAGAACAGTGAAAGTCTGCAACAGATCCAAACTAATCTGCCTCGATCAGTCTCACAATCTGATAGGCGTTGAGTACGAAATCGGCCAGGGATATCAAAAGATTGGTAATAAGGACACTTTGACAATCAATCAATCAATCAATCAAATTTTATTTATGAAGCGCTTTTCATACAAAAGATGCAACACAAAGTGCTTTACAGTTTGGTTAAAAACAATCCCGCCGGCCCATGTCCCCTCCGCACACACGCACACGCACACGCACACGCACACGCACACGCACACGCACACGCACACACACACACACACACACACACACACACACACAATGATGAGAGACTTGGCAGGGTTCGGATGCAACCAGTTGAAAAAGCGTCATCCTAGGAGCCGTCTGCACCAGGAGCAGAGAGCCGCCTGTAGCCACAGGGGACGACACAGGATCTAGAGGAGACCCGAAACCGAGGCCCCAGGCCCCCACCAGGTCCAAGAGTCCGACCCCCACAGCCACACCGACCACTGCTCCCCGTGCAGAGGGCTCCTCCAGAGGAAACACCGGGTACACTAAAAACAATACAATAACAATACAATATGTAAAACACAAAAATGTGAAACTAAAATGAAACTAAAATGAACTAACACACAATACATGAATAAAAGCAATAGCAATACAATACATAATAGAGGATAAATAGAATATATAAAATAAAATAGTAAAAACTAATCAAAAGCTAATCTAAAAAGGTGCGTCTTGAGCCTGCTTTTAAAAATATGAACGTTCTCTGCGGCCCTGAGCTCCTCCGGCAGACTGTTCCAGAGACGATGACTTAAGTTTATCGTGGGTTTTTTGACTACATATGAAAATAGAAAAATATCAACGAGGAGGGGTTTGGTCACATTAAACAGAGATGTTAAACATCACATGAGTTACACACTAACGTGGCAATTGGAACAGTCTTACTTTGACGTAGTCCGTATTGAAGAATGGGTGTGAAGAAAAGGAAGGAGATGGGCAGTCCACGTGCTCCTTTGTTCGGGCAGGAGGGAGACACAAAGCCAGCAGGTTCGATCCAAACTTTAAATTCCCACACACACACGCCGTCTAGAATAGCGGTGCGTGAGGAGGCGTCCAGAGCCGGAAAAGTGGCTGGTGGGGATAGTTTGTGGTCTCCGACAGCGGGTGTCGTGAGCTGTCCTCGTGGAGGCAGAGAGGCCTAAGTTGTTGCAGGCCGGGTGGTTGCGTAGGAGACGCGTACCTAAGTTGCTTAAGTTGATTACAAGGGGTACCAAGAGAAAGATTCTCTGTGCGGCTTGTGGTTTTGTTGTATTCCAAAGGAGGCGCGTCTATGACGTCATCTTTGTGCGTCTCCCTGGACATCCTTCACAACAGACATGTTATAATGGCACATGCAGGATTAATACCGACATTTTATAACACATGTACAGACACACAACGCATTTACATTACAGACGATGATACACACGTGTAGGGCACAGTAAAGGTAACAGAATAATGACTCCGCGGAGCGGTGGTTTTGACTGTCCATCTCGGGTATGCTAGCGTCCCGTGCCCACTGGGAGGCGTCAGAACGCCGTTGGTGGATCGCCAGTCTGCCTGGGAGAGGTTAGCCAGGCCCGACGTGACCTCTGATCTCGCCAGAGAGGGAGGCGAGGATGTTTGTTTCCAGTATTAATAATTCGTCCTGGTTTGAAGGTTGGTATCTTTGTGACTGATGATAGTCTTCCATTCGACCTCTTTATGTCTCAGATGTCTGCTCTGGGATGGACATTCCCAAAGTCTTATCTTAAGCTGGTTAGTGTTCTGCCGGGGTCAGTCTCTGTCCATGCTCCATGCCATGCTCTCTTTTGTCACCTTACATACAAGTGCACATGGTGCACACAATGTAAGGTGACAGCAGTACAGTGAAGTAAAGTGACGTATGATGGGCAGTAAAGTGACTTTATAAAGGGCGGGGGGACAGGTTAAGAAGTGTTCAAGAGTCCAACAGCAGAGGGGAAGAAACTGTTCTTGTGGCGGGAGGTTCTTGTCCTGATGGACCGCAGTCTCTTGCCTGAGGGGAGTGGTTGGAATAGTCCATGTGCAGGGTGAGAGGGGTCGGCTGTGATACGACCAGCCCGGCCTCGAGCTCGGGCGCCGTACAGGTCCGGCAGCGATGGAAGGCTGCGGCCGATCACTTCCTCTGCAGAGCGCACAATGCACTGTAGTCTCTGTTTGTCCCTGACTGTGGCTCCAGCGAACCACACGGTGATGGAGGAGGTGATGGAGGAGGTGACGGAGGAGGTGAGGATGGACTCGATGATGGCCGTGTAGAACTGCACCAACATCTGTGCAGGCAGCTTGACTTTCCTGAGCTGCCGCAGGAAGTACATCCTCTGCTGGGCCTTCTTGATGAGGGAGCTGATGGTCGGCTCCCACTTGAGGTCCTGGGTGATGGTGGTGCCCAGGAAACGATAGGACTCCACAGAGGTGATGGGGGAGTCAATCAGGGAGGGTGGGGGCGGGGGGACAGTGCTCTTCCTGAAGTCCACAATCATCTCCACTGTCTTCTGGGCGTTCAGCTCCAGGTTGTTACCACTGCACCAGGACACCAGCCGGTCCACCTCCCTCCTGTAGGCGGACTCATCGTTGTTGGAGATGAGTCCAATGAGGGTGGTGTCGTCCGCGAACTTGATCAGCTTCACGGAGTTGTGGCTGGAGGTGCAGTGGTTGGTGTACAGGGAGAAGAGCAGGGGAGAAAGAACACAGCCCTGTGGGGCTCCTGTATTTATAATCCGAGAGTCCGAGACATTCTTCCCCAGACGCACTCGCTGCTTCCTGTCCGTCAGGAAGTCAGTGATCCACCTGCAGGTGGAATCGGGCACGTTGAGCTGGGAGAGCTTGTCCTGGAGCAGGGATGGCAGGATTGTGTTGAAGGCAGAGCTGAAGTCCACGAACAGGACCCTGGCGTAGGTCCCCGGGGAGTCCAGGTGCTGTAGGATGTGGTGGAGGGCCAGGTTAATGGCGTCGTCTACAGATCTGTTGGCTCTGTAGGCGAACTGCAGGGGGTCCAGGAGGGGGGAGGTGAAGGACTTGAGATGGGAGAGGACCAGGCGTTCAAATGACTTCATGACGACAGACGTAAGTGCTACAGGTCTGTAGTCGTTGAGTCCTGTGATCCTGGGCTTCTTCAGGACGGGGACAATGATGGAGGATTTGAAGCAGGCCGGGACATGGCAGGACTACAGAGAGGAGTTGAAAATGTCAGTGAACACAGGAGTAAGCTCACTGGCGCAGTGTCTCAGAGTGGCCGGAGACACGTGGTCCGGGCCAGGAGCTTTGCGGGGGTGCAGCCTCAAGAAGAGATGTTTAATATCTTTAGAGGCTATTGTTAGGCTGGGGGCAGGGCTGATGGGTGGGTCGTTAGAGTAGTGGGGGCGGGGCAGCATCAAAGCGACTGAAAAAAAAGTTCAGTTCGTCAGCTAGCTTGTGGTCATCAGCACAGGGCGGCACGGTGGCTGAGTGGATAGCACTCTCGCCTCTCAGCAAGAAGGTCCTGGGTTCGAATCCCGGTCGGACCAGGGCCTTTCTGAGTGGAGTTTGCATGTTCTCCCCGTGTCTGCGTAGGTTTCCTCCGGGTACTCCGGTTTCCCCTACCACTAAAAATATGTCCAATAGTTCTGGCATGCGCCTCCTATACTGGCCCCGCTCCCATCTCTGTGTGGAGTGAGAGGACAAGTGCCCCTAACTAACAATTGTAAACCGCTTTGAGACTCAGATCTGCAGTGAAAAGGCGGTATATAAATAAAGATTACTTACTTACTTACTTACAGGGGGGGGCTTTGGGTTTGTAGTTGGTGATCTTCCGTAGGCCCCTCCAGACAGAAGCAGTATCGTTGTTACCAAACTGCTCCTGTAGTCGTTCTCTGTGCCGGGACTCTGCTGCTTTCAGTTCGTCCCTGAACTGATATTTAGCTGCTTTGTAGTCGCTGCGGTCCCCCTCCCTGAAAGCAGACTCCTTTGCTTTCCTGAGCTGCCGGAGTTTAGCAGTGAACCAGGGTTTGTCGTTGTTATAGATGACCCTGGCCCTTGTTGGAATGATGCTATCCTCGCAGAAGTGAATGTATGACGTCACAGTGTCCGTATATTCATCCAAACTATCTGTGGCAGCTCTGAAAAGGTCCCAGTCTGTAGATTCCATGCATGCGCGCAGCTCTTCCACAGCTTCATCAGACCACACTTTGGAGCTCCTCACTGCAGGTTTCGAGAGCTTTAGTCTCTGTCTGTAAGCAGGAAACAGATGTATCATGGAGTGATCTAAGAAGCCGAGGGCTGCTCGCGGAACAGCGCGAAAAGCTCCGCGCACGGTGGTGTAACAGTGATCCAGAGTGTTCTCCTCTCTGGTCGGGCATTTGATAAACTGTCTGTATTTGGGTAATTCCTGGCTCAAGTTTCCCTTATTAAAATCCCCCAGGATAATAATCAGAGAGTCCGGGTATAAACGTTCCATACACAGTACTTGCTCTGCGTCCGCGCATGGCGGTATGTAAACAGAGGCAAGAATGAATGAAACAATTTCACGAGGGGAGTAAAATGGTTTACAATGAATTAAAAGATATTCCAGAGCAGGAGAGCAGTGCTTGGAGATCACTGTCACATCGTTACACCAGTTTGTATTGACGTAGAAACACAGCCCTCCGCCTCTGCTCTTCCCTGAGAGCGCGCAATGGCGATCCGTGTGGAACGGCCCAAAGCCCTGCAGCTCCAGAGTGCAGTCCGGGATCCGCTCATTTAGCCAGGTCTCAGTGAAGCAGAGGACACAGGACGAAGTCCTTGTTTCTTCTCATGAGCAGGCTGAGTTCGTCTTATTGCCCAGTGAGCGTACGTTGGAGAGAAAAATGTCGGGGAGAGCCGTGTTCCTCTCCTCCTCAGACGCTTCCCCCTTTTACGGGCCCACACTTTTTTGGCTAGATCATGAACTAAATCAGCCGCAGATGCCAAGAAAACAGGCAATAGGTCCATGGAAACGGTGGGTGGGATGTTCATAAGTTCCTCACGGGTGTAGGAACAGCCAGATGCACAGTTAAAAAGTAAAAATAAGAAAAGAAAAACTTTTTGTGGGGTGATTACATTTCCATTGGCTCCAACATTGAGGGTCTTTCATTTTGTTCTTTAACCTTGCAGTTACTTTTTCCATATTTAACACATCTTTCATTCTGTCCCACCATTGCTTTGCACGAGGTGGTTGTGGTTCAAGCCAGCAGACTGTAATAATTTTTTTTGCTATTATAATTAACATCCTAATAATCTTCCTTATTTTTATTGGAATATTTTGGGGGATAATACCCAACAAAAACAATTGTACGTCTAAATCAATTTTTACATTAACGATTCTTTCTATCTGTTTTTTTTACATTTTCCCAGTATTCTTTGAGTTTAGGGCAGTCCCAGAATATATGTGTATAGTCTCCTACTTGGCCACAACCCCTCCAGCACTTATCAGACATTTTACTGTATTTTGAAATATGCAATGGTACCAGGAAATATCGCATTTTTACTTTCCATTCAAACTCTTTCCATAGCATACTACTAAACATTTGATGTCCTCCTTTGAATGATTCTTCCCAGTTTTCATTGGAAATTACGATATTTCTTTCAGTTTCCCATCTATACTTGGTGTCCACATTATTGTCTTGTTCAGCCTGCAGGGCTTTATAGAACTTTGAAATTATCTTTTTATTCTCTAACTTAGTCATCAGTAATTTCTCTATTCCATTTTCTTGTTTACATATATACTCCCATTCTTTATGTTTTATAAGGTAGTTTCTTATTTGTAGAAATTTGTAAAATTCATGTGTTGATAGATTAAATTCGTCTTTAAGCTGCTGAAATGATTTCATATTTTCCCCTTCAAACAGCTGCCCAATATGGACAAGTCCCTTGGATTCCCACTTTTGAAATCCCATCTCCATACTTGAGGGTATAAAATCACATTTTTTTCCTAATCTAGTGGCCCTGCAGATTGAACTAGACATTTCCATTTTCTTTTTGATCCCCATCCATATTTCCATTATTCCTTTAACCCATTCATTTTTTATTTTCAACTGTTTTAGATTTTGCTTTCTAATGAAGGGTAGGCTTTGTAATTCTACTTTTGGGCATGAATTTTGTTCCATTTCCCTCCATCCCGTCTCTTCCTCATTATTTATCCAGATATTTATGATTCTTAAATGTGCTGCCCAATAATATCTTTTAATATTAGGCAAATTCAAACCTCCTTTTTCTTTGGAGCATTGTAGTAATGTATATCTTACTCGTGGCTTTTTATTTCCCCAAATAAATTTTGAGATCATATGATCAATTCTTTTAAATATTGTTTTTGGGAGCTGGATGGGTAGGGATTGGAACAAAAACAGCAACCCTGGCAGAACATTCATCTGTATTACTTCTATTCTTCCCATTATTGTCAAGGGCAAAATTTCCCATCTCACTAAATCTTCTTTAATCTCCTTGAATAATTTCTCATAGTTAGCTGTAAATAGATTTGATAACTTTTGTGTAATAGTAATGCCAAGGTATCTAAAGCCCTCATCCGTCCATTTGAATGTAGTCTTTTTTTTTTAGTTCTTCTGGACATTTTCCAGATATGATCATTGCAACCGATTTAGATTCATTGTTCAAGTATCCAGAGATTTCCCCAAACTCTCTTAAAATGTTATTCAGGATGGGTACAGTCTCAACAGGGTTACTTATATACATGAGGATATCATCTGCGAATAATGATATTTTTGACTCCACATTACCTTCATCTACGATGCCCTTTATATCTGGACTTTGCCTAATATATTCAGTGAGCGGTTCTATACTTAAAGCAAATAATAAAGGGCTTAAACAATCTCTCTGCTTTACTCCTCTCTTCAGAAAGAAAAAGTCGGAGCAGCATCCATTTACTCTAATCCTGGATTTTGTATCTTTATCAACAAATTTAACCCAATTAATGAATGTTGAATGGAACCCAAACACTGATAATGTGTGATATAGATATTTCCATTTCACACAATCAAATGCTTTTTGTGCATCTAAGCTTAATAACATGTTTGTATTTGGGTTCCTTCTTGCACTGGACATAAGATTTAAAGTTTGCCTAATATTATTAGCGCCCTGTCGTCCCGGTATGAATCCTGTCTGATTGGGTTTAATCAACCTTGTTATGTATTTCTGTATTCTTTTTGCCATTATACTTGTTAAAATCTTCAAATCATTACATAGCAGGCTAACAGGGCGGTAGCTTTCACACAAAGTAGAGTCTTTACCTTCCTTATGCAAGACAGAAATGACAGCTTCTGACCATGATGTTGGAATGTTCCCTGATTCCAAGGCATAGTTAAACACTTTCTTTAGTAGTGGGGCTATTTCTTCCTGAAAACATTTATAGAATTCTCCCGGAAATCCGTCCGTACCTGGACTTTTGTTGTTTTTCACATTTTTAATTGTATCAAATATTTCCTTGAGAGAAATTTGTTCTGTCATTTCCAGCGCTTGCTCTGGAGTCAGTGCTGGTAGGTTAAATTTGTTCATAAACTGTTGCATCTTTTCTTCCAAGGATGGTATTTCTTGGTCATTATTTAGCTCTTCATAATATTCTGCAAATATTTTTGCAACCTCTTTTGGTTTAACCTTAATCTCCTTAGAGATAGGATGCCGTATCTTCGTTATTGCCTGGTCCGACTGTTTCTTTCTGAGTTGATATGCTAGTAACTTACTTGCTCAATTACCCTTTTCATAATAATTTTGATTAACAAATCTCAACGCCGCTTCTACTTTAAAAGTCAATAACTGATCTAATTTGGATCTAATTTCTTTAAGTTCTAATAAAGTACCGTGATTTAGAGTTTTTTTATGCTCATTTTCCAATTTTCTAATTTTCTTCTCCAACTCTTGTTGCTGATGCTCTCGATTTTTTTTTATCCTAGATGTTATCTCTATCATTTTCCCTCTTAATACTGCTTTCCCACATTCCCATAACGTTGTAGGGTTAACTTCTCCATTATCATTAATCTCAATGTATTGCTGTATACATTGTTTTATTTCCTGAACCACCGTCTCATCTGTCAAAACAGATACATTACATTTCTTTTTTTTTTTTTCTTTTGTGATTGTTTCTTATTATTTAACTACGTTCTTGTTTTATCTTATTTTTTATTCTTTGTCTTTGTTTTTATTTTTCTCTTGTTTTACTGGGTGTAGGTACACACGGGGGAAAGGAAAAAAATAAGAGTGATAAAAACGAGATGAAAAAGTGACAAATGTGGCCATAATATGACGACAATGTGACAATAAAGTGACAAAAATGTGACGACAATGTAACAAAAAATGTGACGATAAAGCGACAAAAAATGTGACGACAATGTAACAAAAAATTTGACAAAGATGTGACCATAATAGGACGACAAAGTGACGATAACGTGACAAAAATGTGACAAAGATGTGATCATAATGTGACAAAAATGTGACCATAACGTGACAAAAATGTGACGACAATGTAACAAAAAATTTGACAAAGATGTGACCATAATAGGACGACAAAGTGACGATAACGTGACAAAAATGTGACAAAGATGTGACCATAACGTGACAAAAATGTGACCATAACGTGACAAAAATGTGACCATAACGTGACAAAAATGTGACGACAATGTGACAAAAATGTGATAAAGATAGGACCGTAATGTGACAAAAATGTGACTATAACGTGACAAAAATGTGCCGACAATGTGATGAAAATGTGACGACAACGTGACAAAATTGTGACAAAATGTGGCCGAAATGTGATAAAAAAATGAGACAATAAAAAGAAAATTACAACAACAAAAAAAGTAAAAACAAAAGCAAAAGAGAGCAGCAAAGAGCCGTGTCGACCGTACGAGGCGCCATCTTGGTACATCTTGAACATATATAACCTGACCTGATATTGATTACTTTCATAATCTTGCATGTTGTTGTCTTACTGCAGTATGATTGCATGAGTGCAGAAGACCTCACCATGTTCAGGTCGGTCTGAGGGACGATGGTCTTCAGCTTCTTGCCCTGTTGACCGTCCTGCACTCCATCTATGATCAGGTCGATGCAGCACGGCACATACTTTTCAAACAGCAGGATTAGTGTCTCCTGCTCCTGGAGACACACACAATAAGTATTACCACGCACTTACCAACCACATGGGGGCGCTGGACTACAGTCATAGCAAGTTGCAGATGAGACTTTTCCCAAAATTCTTGATGAGGTGCAAAAGTGTGAAACTGTGATAAGTAAACTATTGATGATCTGATGAAGACTATGATGAAACGTCATGCAATAATCAATTGGATGTAGATATTTTGAGTGAGCAATGTTTTCTTTCTTTTTGATAGTGACAGTTCTTACCTGTCTTACAGTTCTTACCCGGGGGCGACAGTAGCTCAGTTGGTAGAGCATTGGCCTTAAGGCCAGAAGGTTGTGGGTTCAATTCCCACCTCTGCACCTTCTCCACCGACTCCCACTGATGACTGCTGTCGTTGTGTACTTGGGCAAGACACTTAACCCCACTTTGCCCAAAGCCCCCACTGAAAGATCAAGGCTATGCTCACACTCAGAGAGCAGCCGTCCTCCTGTGGACTCACCACCTGCAGAGGGTCAGTGAGGGGCTGGTGCTATGAGACTTGGGTGGCATCTCTGACTGCCACCCCCCTGACCCAGAAATGGATTAACATTGGACAGTTCTTACCTTGAGCGGTCTGGTCTCCAGCCACCTCTGCCAAAATGGTCTGTAGCGCAGGTTTTTGGGGTCCACAAACACCATCCCACAGCGGGATACTGTGGCCGGGGAGGCGTACTGTAGATCTCCTACCTAAAAGCAAGGTTTCTATTCATGTTGGTTCTTTGAAGCAGACCTATTTTTAAGTGTTAATTTGAATTATCAAACCACCACATCTGATGTTACACAGTCATCTGAGCATTTATCAAGGCCTTTAAACCGGAAAGAATAGTTCTCAAAGTGAACACTAAGAACATACAAGTGTCTGTCACACTCAAAGAGCCCACAGAAGCTGCAGGCTCAGTGTGGTAGATAGGGGAGACTGTGGGGTACCTCAAAGAGCAGGGCGCAGTGGCTTTGGAGGCGGATGCGTTCCCCATTAGCCAGAGTCAGGAGCCTGTTGTCGTCCATCACAGAGTTCATGTTCTCCACCCAGAGAGCGTCCACGTCTCCATCAAAGAGAATGTACCTGTGAAGACATCTCCAGTCTATGTAACAGTGGATTACTGCTGCTTTTTCATCTACAAGTATTTCTACCAGAGAATAATGATCCATGTCCTTGACCCATCTCACCAAAGGATTATGTTGCACAGTTAAATTGGTAATAATCACTGTATGATATTTAAAGTGTGTGGACTGGGTCGTCGAGGTCTCCGCCTTCGACTGCTACCCAGTCCTCGCTGGTGGGTGGAGAGGTCCTTCCTCAAGTGGAGGAGTTCAAGTATCTCGGGGACTTGTTCACGAGTGAGGGAAGGATGGAGCGTGAGATTGACAGGCGGATCGGTGCAGCGTGCGCAGTGATGCGGTTGTTACGGCCCTGAGCCTACATATTGCTCCCTGTTTTTGTATTTTGTGTGTGTGTGTGTGGAAACCTCTCCTGTCTGAAGATCCCTGGCCTGTCATTGGACAATCACTGCCCCTCCCGCCTCCCGCCGCTTTTGTTGAGACAGCAGTAGGTTTAGTGTTAAGTTCTAGGTGGCTTAGTGTTAAGTGTTTAGTGTAGGTTTATTTTGGTAACGTTGAGTTACCCCCTTATGTCCTGTGGTGTCCTTTTGATTTATGTTTCCTTATCATTTACTTGCCTTTCATTAAATACTTGCTTTTCCATTTAACATCTTGGTTTTAATTTGTTACCTCCCTCACCCTAGTTGAGCTGGGTCCTAACAGCGGTCTCTGTATCGGACTGTTGTGGTAAAGAGGGAGCTGAGCCGAAAGGCGAAGCTCTCGATTTACGGGTCAATCTTCTTCCCTCCCTCACCTATGGTCATGAGCTTTGGGTAATGACCAAAAGAACGAGATTGCGGATACAAGCGGTCGAAATGAGCTTCCTCCGCAGAGTGACTGCTCCCTTAGAGATAGGGTGAGGAGCTCGGTCACACGGGAGGAGCTCTGAGTAGAGCCGCTGCTTCTCCATGTCGAGAGGAACCAGTTGAGGTGGCTCGGGCATCTGTTCAGGATGCCTCCTGGACGCCTTCCTGGGGAGGTGTTCTGGGCACATCCCACCGGGGGGAAGACCCAGGACACGCTGGAGAGACTATGTCTCTCAACTGGCCTGGGAACGCCTTGGGGTCCCCCCGGACGAGCTGGAGGAGGTGTGTGTGGATGGGGAAGTCTGGGCGTCTCTGCTTAAGACTGCTGCCCCCGCGACCCGGCAACGGATTAAGCGGAAGAAAATGGATGGATGGATGATATTTAAAGTATTATAATAAAAACACCCAGATTTGACCATTTAAAGAAAGTATAAGGGAAAAAATTAATGTTCTGTCCCATTGTAGTGGTCCTCATCTTCACTTCAGTATATTGTCTTCAAGCCAGACTTGGCAATGGAACAAGAGCCAAGACAAAGCTTTCAAATATTATTGTTGATTTTAACAACAAAAGAGATTAAATGTCCCAAGTTAGATGTTTAAAAGATGATACATACTCTTCAAAATAAGAAAAATAAAGTATTCTTCACAAGGCTGGACTGGGACAAAAAAACGGCCCGGGCATTTTTGCCTTCTTGGCGGCCCAGGCATGTTTTTTCACGTTTTTTACAGTTTGTTTATACCAGGCGTCTGCAACTCAAAAGGTTCAAAGAGCCAAAAACAAGATCTGTCTGGAGCCGCAAAAAAAAAACAGCCTTGTATAAGGCTTATATGAAGGTAACACAGGCTGCAGCTGTATTAGCTACATTAGCTTAATATCTAAATGACAAAGTAAAGGCTACAAATGCATAATAATCATTCATGATTATCAAATGTGTATTTTCACTGCAGCGTGTCCTGGAGAGAATGACGCACCACGGGACAACTCTGGTTTAACTTTAACTTCCATTTTTTGTCTTCATGCAATTGTAGAAATACAGTAAATAAATCTGCTTTTTGGCTCAGAGTTCACATCACAGGCTGAAGTTTGCTGGAGCTGAATGTCCTTAATGGCCTTTTCTTTCACCGTTTTTGCGAAGGTATTTGAAGTCTGAAAATAGGTGCTCTGAATTTGCGATGAATGAATCCTTCACGTGATCACCGTGAACAGTGTTTAGCGCATCATTGTTCCTCGTGTTGTAACAAAACTTCTCAATACAAACATGAAGCAGTCCTTCCTCATTGACTGAAAGCAAATGTTCATACTTATTCTTAGTACAGACTTATTATCGACTCTTTCTCTTTTTAGCTTTGGGATCCATGGCACATGCCGGTTTGTTTACAGCAGCAGCCGCCTAACGCGAGCCGCTTCACAGGATATGACGCACTACGTTGACAGAAATGTCGAAATTGAATATTACTTACGCACATTTTTGCAGCATTTAAAAACGTTAAGAATGTTTTTCATCCTACAGAAACCACATTCAAACTAGAAATAAAATATAGCCCTCCCACTCCATTTCAGACATTTTTTAAAAGACTCCAGCCGCAGGTTGCCGACCCCTGGTTTATACAGCATGGAAGAAAATACTAGAGGATCAGGATATGTGCAGTTTCAACAATTGAAATACAGTGCAATAGTCTACATTACAAGACAGTAATAAACATGTCTCAGAGTGAGGGAGGTGGACACAGACAACACTATTGTTTGTTACAGGGATGAGAATTGGTCAAAAAAGTCTGAAATGCATAATGCCAGCCATTGTCTGTCACTAAATCTGTTTGATTTGTTCACAACATTTTACTACATGGGCTCAAATATTAACTTTTAATGCAATGGAAAATTTAGGTACCTGAGCTTTAATTTAGTCGCTCTTCGAGAGGAGAGGGGAGACGCGGACTGTTTCCTGCAGCGGTGTATTTATTGGGTGCACAGATTACACAAGGAAATGCATGGTCCTGTGCGCGTTTATGGTCTTGGGTATATGGTCACGTTGAGGCTGCGCGCTCACCGTGTTGTGTTGTGAGCGGATCTCGTGGTTCCCGCGTCCAGCTCAGAGCCGCTGGATGCTTGAACCGCTCATTACAAAGCGGCCGCAGCTGTCTCGGAACACTGCGGCCGCTGAGGTGGCGGAATCCCGTTCGAGTACATACAGCAGTTGGCCGCGGACATGCGCGCCCCCCCTCAAACATTTTTCACAAACATGTTTTTTGTATGAAGCAGACAGACCGGCCCAAATATGGGCATCGGCCCTTCGGGCATTGCCCGGTATGCCCGATGGCCAGTCCAGCCCTGCTTCTTCATATCTAATTCAAATCAGTTTATAATGTCATGAGTCTGGGAATACCCATGCTGCCGTGTGCGCTCAAATCATTTCAAACTGCAACAGCCTGGAATATCACTTGTGATATGTGGGCTGGTGCATTTACAATGCATTGGCAAATTGTAGTCCTTTTGAAAGCACTGACCTGCGTTCCTTCTTGTCTGTGGGGCGGTTGATGTCTCTGAAGATGTTGGAGAGAATGCCATCAGTCCAGTCGCGTGTGTCTGCATCCAAGATGCCATACAGCTCGATGACGCTCATGGCTTTGGGGTTCAGAGGGTACAGCTTGGTCAGCAATCCCAGCCTGTGCACCAAAAATAAGACAGTATAAGGAGTTTGTCCCTGAACCCCCTCTCTCCTGCAGACACACCTGCTCTGGGCCTGGCATAAGGTGCTGATGACCACGGACTTGCCTCCGCCTGTGGGGCCCACCACCATGCTGGTGTGCCTGGTCATCATGGTCTCGTACAACTGCACTACTTTGTCCACCTGAAGAGCAGCAGAAAACATCATCTTAGTGCACCTTTACCTTTACTTTTCTATTGGCCCTGATAATAGGCCCAATAATAAGATATAAACAGCTCATGGTTTAGGTCTCCCTGGGGAGGTGTTCCGGGCTAGAGGAAGTGTGTGTGAATAGGGAAGTCTGGGCATCTCTGGTTAGACTGCTGCCCCCGCGACCCGGCAACGGATGAAGCGGAAGAAAATGGAATGGAATGTTTAAAGTATATTCCTGGTGTTTAAATTTGTATAATGTCTTTGTAAATCCAGACATGAGCCCTAACAACTGAACAATCTAGTCAACCCTTTTCAGTTACCTCGAGTGAACTAAATCCCCATTTTTTACAAGCATGTATTTTTGGTCTCTGTCACATCATTAGATCAGCTTATTCACACATGAAAGAGAAAAAGAGAATAGTGACTGTACAGAGATAACAGGCGTTATAATAAGATGAATAATGAATAAAAAGTTCTGCCATTTTAATTTTTCTGGGACACTCCTGTTTTGGAACTTCCGCACTGACCGAGAGGAAAAATAATGTAAACAACCAAGAGCTATAAAACCATCAAAGTGTGAGTTTATTCATTAGAGCACAAATACAATGAATAACAGAACCGATACCAATACCACCTGCAGCCGTCTGACACCAACTGCCACGAATGAGGAAATGACTGGACATTAAATAGACCAGAGTAAACAAACACATATCTACTCTAGATATTACAGAGATGAAGTCAACATTGATATGTGTCGCTCAAGTCTTCTCTCTATGCTTTCTTACGCTGATATAACACTGAACTATGTAATAATCTGCTTCTGACCTGAACATATTGTTCTATGACCCAGGTCAAAGACATGATGCAGCACGTCTCCATCTATCACTGACCTGAGCCAACAGAGCATTATGGCCTGTATCTGAATCCAGAGTTGACTATTAGTTAATAACTTACACTCATAACTATTTGGTGTTAATTCAGGTTGCTTCACTAAAATATTTCTATAACACTCCTCATCCACTATCTATGAAAGTTTTCCTGTCTACATTGCGGCTGTAAAGTGCCAAACTGCCGTTGTGTCCTAAGGCAAGACACTTCACTTCACTTGAATGATTCAAGTGTGTGTGTGAATGGTTGGTGGTGGTCGGAGGGGCCGATGGCACAGACTGGTTGCCACGCTTCTGTCAGTGTGCAGGGCCGCTGCTGCTACAGTAGTAGTTTATCACCACCGTGTATGGAGGTAATGAATAATGACATTGGGTAGAGTCTTTCAGTGTATATAAAGCGCCATAAAAAAATGCATTTTTTTTTACATTGACTGCACTGTATTGTTCTGCATTAAAATGTCAAAATAATGAATTCAAATGTGATTAATTGGTGAATGTTATTGAAAAGATTCCTAGCCCTGATTCTAACAGATGCAGCTCTGAGGCCTCACCTGGTCGGGCAGGAGCACATATTTGTTGTCCTCCAATGTGTTCTCCACCGCTGTGTTGAAGTCGGCATAGTGGACGCGTGGACAGTCCAGGCCCGGGAACAGGTCTGCGATGAGCCCCAGGAACAGGGGGACATCCTCGGACACAAACTTAGGCAGGTTCATGTCCCGCAGAGCACGCATCAGCACCACATCCTGGAAGCACACACACACACACACAA
The DNA here is from genome assembly GCA_964034765.1 of Knipowitschia caucasica. Classification (NCBI taxonomy): domain Eukaryota; kingdom Metazoa; phylum Chordata; class Actinopteri; order Gobiiformes; family Gobiidae; genus Knipowitschia; species Knipowitschia caucasica. The sequence goes on along the minus strand of OZ035842.1, from coordinate 6,843,507 downwards.
GCAACATTCAGTAGAGTCTCTGTAAATCAAACAGCTCAGAAAAAGGTTTATGGGTGATTTTTATTTTTTTTATTTTCCTGAAGAGGGCATAAATGATCAAACTGTGCTGCACACATGTAAAGAATGGGTGAAGAGAGATTGACAAAGCAAGTGATGATCAGAGGCGGAGCACAATCATGGTGATACTAATAAAGAGGAACTAATGGGAACAGAGGAGCCACAGGAACCACATGAGCAGAGAAGTTGGGTTATGCTAGGTGTTACATTTAGATTGCGTCCATTGCTGCTGTCTGGAATGATTATGTCAATTGTAAACTTTGCTATTCGGGAAAGAAAACAGGCAAGCGTTGTATTCAGAGGAGCCAAGTGGGAAATGGCCTTTTGAGTGTAAGACAAAACGGGACAAATGTGAGTGTGTGAATGAAGAGATAGAAACGCTTCTCACCTCGCTCAGGTGAGGAGAGCCTCTTTTGAGCTCTCCAGCCATCACCAGCACAGACTTCAGAGCTCTCAGGCCAAAGTCATAGTGGGACTGTTTGGACAGCTGTTCACGAGCCAGTTTGTACAACACCGTCATCTTTTTAGCCAGGACCTTAGACACACAAAGATTGCAGAGACAGAGGCGGACAGTCACCATAAGAATTTTGATGAGCGATATATTGCATAAAGGAAAATATTGTGATCAACTGTAGTAATGAAAGCACTGTACACCCAGGATAATCCCAGTTACATCTGCAGGAAACAGGAAACACACAGTGACTGATAGATGCATGGATTCCCGAACCAAGCTGTGATAGTGAGTCGTTTATTATGGTGAATATTTTTGTTATGGTGTATTTGGTATATTTATACTTGTGGGCCTTCATTTAGATAATTGTGCAAAGTATCTTTTAGACATTACCGATATTGTATAAAAAGTATAGTACTGTGGCACAGACCTTGGCCAGGAGGAAGCCCTCAGAGAAGAGCATGATCTCACAGATCTGCTGCAGGTCTGGAACAATGACCACCACTGGTCTGAACAGAGCTTTGACAGACTCGGGCAGCTCGGTGCGCCCAGCGTAGCCTGGGTTCATGGTGATGAAGATGCCCATGCGGCTGTCAAGACTGATCTCCTGGCCCTCAAACTAGGAACACAAAAGACAGAAGGACTCTAGGAACACCTGCCATGGAACGCACATTAAAACATTTTCCTCAACTTTTTAATCACAACAACTTGACTGTAAAAGTACAATAATGAAACGTTATCACACACACTCGGATTACACCGGACTTTAAGATGACGAGACAAATTGAACCATTGAATGTGCGTCTTTGTGGAGGTACCTGAAAGCTCTTGAGGTGGAGCATGAGTGCGTTGCGGATGGTCTGAATCTGAGAGGAGATGACGGACAGCACTGAAGCGTCAATGCGGTTGAACTCGTCGAAACAACCCCAGGCGCCGCACTGAGCCAGACCGGACAGGATCTTCCCCACTGCCTGCACCACACACAGTCGTTAGGACACATACTACACACAAACACTATATCAGTGGTTCTCAAACTTTTTACACCAAGTACCCCCTCAGAAAATACTTGCCTCTCCAAGTACCACCACAAATGACCAACACTTCTCAATAGCGTAGTAAGCCTAATTATTCATCAAAAACAAGGCAGAGGTTTAATTCCTAAAGAAGTATATTTAATATTGTCCGCCGTTGTAACATTTTACACAGTTTCAACAGTAAGACTGCGCTTAAATATAGAAAAAAAAACAAAAAACTGTACTTAAATAATGATTAAATGAAATTGTTCAATTCATTACGAACTGCAAAGCCTCACTGTGAATGATATTCTGGAGTGGGATTTTTGTCCACAGAAGCTTTGGACACTGGTGCACTGTTGTTTCTAAGGCTTGGTCTGCTGCCCTCTTACATCTGTCGTTTACTGACACAAAGAGATGCTCATTTGGTTTGGATCAAATGATCTTTTGTTGCTCTCTGTTCCTTTTGCACAGAACTGGGAAAAAAAGCTTTTGTACATGGTGCTCCTTCTACATGGAACGTGTTGCAAAAAGACTGGAAATGATCTGATCGTATTTCATTGAATGCTTTTAGATCCAGATTGAGAGACTGAGACGTCCTCATTGAAATTGAACTGTTTTTATAATCCGTAATTTTATGAAATTGTGTGTGACTGTTTTATAATCTGTAATTGTATGTCTTTTTTGTACACGACTCCATTGAAAAAGAGGTTCTCATTGACTGGCAGCCATTCTTTATGACTTCACTGATTTTCAAGACTCAGTGAAGTCATAAAGACTGGACTGTCTACTTTCAGCAGCAAAAATAAGTTTGTTTTTAGCTTGTTTCGTTCTCCTGTGATCTCCAGTCGAAAAGAAGGGAGTGTGACAAAAAGCACCAGTGTTAGACAAAAAGCTGAGAAAATGAGGTGTTTGTGAAAACAGACGACCCTGCAGAAAAGTGACTGTAACACTGTTTAGTTTAACTTCAGCATCTCCTCAAACATGTCCAGGATCATACATGTTAGAAAACACTTCAGCATCTCCTCAAACATGTCCAGGATCATACATGTTAGAAAACACTTTAGCATCTCCTCAAACATGTCCAGGATCATACATAATAGAAAACACTTCAGCATCTCCTCAAACATGTCCAGGATCATACATGTTAGAAAACACTTCAGCATCTCCTCAAACATGTCCAGGATCATACATGTTAGAAAACACTTCAGCATCTCCTCAAACATGTCCAAGATCTTACATGTTAGAAAACACTTCAGCATCTCCTCAAACATGTCCAGGATCATACATGTTAGAAAACACTTTAGCATCTCCTCAAACATGTCCAGAATCTTACATGTTAGAAAACACTTCAGCATCTCCTCAAACATGTCCAGGATCATACATGTTAGAAAACACTTCAGCATCTCCTCAAACATGTCCAGGATCTTACATGTTAGAAAACACTTTAGCATCTCCACAAACATGTCCAGGATCATACATGTTAGAAAACACTTTAGCATCTCCACAAACATGTTCAGGATCATACATGTTAGAAAACACTTTAGCATCTCCACAAACATGTCCAGGATCATACATGTTAGAAAACACTTTAGCATCTCCTCAAACATGTCCAGGATCATACATGTTAGAAAACACTTTAGCATCTCCTCAAACATGTCCAGGATCTTACATGTTAGAAAACACTTTAGCATCTCCACAAACATGTCCAGGATCTTACATGTTAGAAAACACTTTAGCATCTCCACAAACATGTCCAGGATCATTAATCTTAGAAAACACTTTAGCATCTCCACAAACATGTCCAGGATCATTAATCTTAGAAAACACTTTAGCATCTCCACAAACATGTCCAGGATCATTAATCTTAGAAAACACTTTAGCATCTCCACAAACATGTCCAGGATCATTAATCTTAGAAAACACTTTAGCATCTCCACAAACATGTCCAGGATCATACATGTTAGAAAACAGCAACAACAAGTTATGAGAAAGTATTTTTGATGCAAAATAATATGTTTTATGGCACACACACTCACATCCACATAGTGTTGCTTGAATATTTCAAAATGTACTCATACAAAAATGTCAACATTTACAAATTGAAAGTATGTACATTTCTTTCATGACAAACTTCTACATAGTTTGTCATGTAGAGCCCATGACAAACTATGCCAGAAAGAATGGCCCGTATTCATCCATTAGGTAGCGCTTTATTTATGTCAATAAGAGTAAATCAGAGATAAGCAAAATTAAAAACATAAACACTATGAATGACAATAAATCAAAGTGAACAGACAATATACTTATAGTATAAAAGCAATAGTTTGGGCGCACATGTGTGTGCGTTTATGCACGCGTTTGTGTGTGTTTGTGTGGTTACATCTACAGAGTGTCTGTGGATGTAACCGCTGTGGTCGAGCGCTGTGACCATAACTGGACTTTGACGCTGGCTCCTGGTGTGGACTCCGTGATAGTTTTAGCAATAGTCCACTTTTCTGTGGCTTTTTTGGGATGCACCGCTGGTCTGCTGTCCTGACCCTCCACGTGGTCTCTGTCTGCTGCCCTGACCCTCCACATGGTCTGCTGCCCTGACTCTCCACATGGTCTGCTGCTCTGACCCTCCACATGGTCTCTGTCAAGCTCTGGAGACACATTTACTGCTCAAACTGCCTCCACATGTAGCCTGACCATGACTATATTACTCCATCCCTGCTTCACCTCTGTCTCTCCTGCTCAGAATGCTCAGACAGTGATCTTTGACCAAGCCAGGGAGTTCTGCTGCCTGCTGGCCTAATAAATACTGTCTACAGCCAAACCCCAGACTATGTGATACATGGGAGACAGAGGGACAGGAAAAGATTGAAAAACAATGTTGACGTCAATTGACGTCAATGGCTGTCAATGAGTTCATCTCAATGGGACTTTCCTTTTTAAATTAAAACAAAACAAAAACAAAAATAACCTCTAGGGGTACGTGTACCCCCGTTTGAGAACCACTGCACTATATCACTCAAATTCCCACTACCTGACACCACATACACTCGTCAGAACAGGCTATACACAGAAACACTGTATCGCTCAATCACATCATAGCAAGCTCAAACTTCAAAGTTTGAAGAGTAGGGATCTATTTTCAATTTATTTTATCCAACTTCGTCAAGAAACATATCCATGGGTAGATCTCTCACCATGTAGTCCATGCCTTCTCCACAGTTGGTCACGACACACAGGAGGCCTAGAGCTTTTGCCAGGTCCTTAGTGGACTCTGTTTTTCCAGTACCAGCTGGTCCTGCTGGAGCTCCACCCAGAAACATGGACAGAGCCTGTGAATCACAAAGTCCACACAACATCAGCTGTGCCAGTGTGACTGTGTCCTGATGTAAGTGGAGTGTGGAGCTGACCTGTGTCAGGGTGAGGTAGATGCGGTCTGTGAGGGGCGTAATGACCAATCTGCCGTTCAGACCCATGTATTCGTATCCATAGGAGAAAGAGGCACTGCACTGGCGCACAAACAAGCTGTCTTCTTCACGCTGCCAGTAGAACCTCAGCTGACTCTCCCATTCGAACTCTCGAGCATCCATGATACTACAGCAAACCACAGAGAAGACATGAGCCCTGGACTCAACTACTGCTGACCATGACATTAGAGAATATGTAAATGAAACTAAGGCTATTACAATCATTATAGACCTCTCATCATAGCACGTTATCTGCCTCATGGCATAATTGTTTCAAAGTCATGAAATATGTTTTGACTGTTTTCTCAAGGTAAGAGTGGTCAGCACTGGAAGTTTACATACACTGTGACACAGATTTGTGTTCTCACGGTAAAAGACCTGTTTAAGGCCAGTTATTCTATCAGCTCAAAACACCAAAGCTGAGAGATACACAAACCTTTTACGGATGAAGCTGTCCACGATGTCTCTGGCGTGCACGTCTATGATGAGCACTGTGTTGAGTTTGCGCCGATCGTTCTTCTTCATGGGCTGCGTGATGCGTGTCACCAGCTCGTCAATCTGAAGATGGAGCTTCTCAGCGCAGTTCTTCAGAGCCAGTTTATCTCCCACCTGAACCTGCCGAAAAGCATCCTCCACCTGCCATGTCCACCAGGCCTGGCTGGCAGCTAGCACCATCATCCCCTGGTACAGCAGCATCCAGTCCACTCTGCATTACACAGTAAGCATAGGCCCATTGCTCTTCAGCTGATACAGTAAATATTCATTACAAAATGATTCATTATTGCATTCTTTGGGGCCCTTAGAGCTGGGGCATCTAACTTTCAAACCACAAAAAATATAACTAGTTCCTAGCACTGAATGAGTTTGCACAGAGCCTGTGAAGACACTGGTTGGAGATTTTCAATGTAACTGTGCTGATGTACCAATATATTGTCTCCAACTGTAGCAATGTCCAAACCCACTTAAGAAAATCTCTCATGGTCTTCACATCCCACATGAGGTTACAAAAAGTGCACAGATCCTTCCCAAAGGAAATCATCTACGTGACGTGGCAGTACACCAGTGATCTTGGAATATTCATTCATCCAGACAAACACTATTGGAGACATTCACCTGTGTTCAGAATCAGTTCTTATTGTGCTATTCTATAGTTGGAAACCGTCCTCTGCAGCCATGTAAAATCCCCACAAAATCCAACCTTTGTGAAAGCTTCCAGTTCCCTGTCAGCCGTTATAGTTAACATTAAAGTCAAGGGGAACATTTCCTAAAAAGCCCATGTGAATTAAACGTTGCAGTGGCCCCATGTCCATGATGGAGATGAATTTAAGCCAACACCTTTCCTGATCATGTAAATACATCCACGGCGAAGACAAGTACCGGCTCTTGTCCTTGCAGTAGTAGAAGATGGCCTCTTTAGTGAGGCGTTGGTTGGTCCTCTTCATCTCCAGCAGCACAGCACTCATCCACTCCTCCACACGGCCCTCTACTGGGACCGGTCGCTTCATCACCATCACCTCCCCCTCAGCAGACACCATGGCCCCGACCACCAGCTCCCCGTCACTGCCCCCGTCAAACTGCAGCGAAGCAATGTTGTCGTACATCTGTGAGAAGAAAGACAGACTGTTAAAACATGTTGTATACATTTAAAAAAAAGAACTAAATCAGAATTACCATTAAAAAAAACTATTGAGGATATTTTAACTGTTTCCATCGATTCAATAACTTCATTAAAAGGTTGCTTTGTTGCGTAAAATATTTCCAATTTTCCAAACAAATATCAAATATATCTTAAAAAAAATTTCTAGTTGTAAAACACAGACCCAGCTCTCCGCCTGCCCAACACAGCGATCTGAAGCACGGTTTGAACCAGAGCCAGAACCAGCATAAGACAAACTCTGAGCTCAGGTCTGGACACACACACACGTGGCTCCTGTGTGTGGGCCTCTGTACCTTGATCATGTGCTCCTGGACACATGTGGGGTCACTGCTGCCCAGAATGCTGAGCAGCTCGTCATCTGAGATGAAGAAGAAGCGTGGGAAGGCATTTCGTTTAGAATCCAAGTAGTCATTGAGGCTCTTCTGGCAGTTCTCCAGTCCGTCCCTCAGACCCTGCAGCTCAGCCAGTCTGTTGGCCACCAGACAGCAGCGCTTGATGTTGGGGTCCTTCACTGCATCACTCATTATCTGCAAAAAAAGGCCTTTAGATGCCCTGGTACTAGTACTAGTACTTGGTACTAGTAGTACCAAATACTAGTACGAGTACCAAGGCATCGAAAGGGCTTTAGAGTACTAGTGTTCTAGCACTAGTAGTAATCATCATAACATCACTCATTTAATGGGTACAATACATGGAAAAAAAGAAAGAAAAACAATTAATCCTAAAAGAATTTTTAAAAAGTTTGTTTACTAAAAGTTTTTTATGTAGTAAAAACATCACTCACCGCCTTGAACTTCTTATCGATGTTGTCAAACTTTTTGGCCTCCTCGGGCAGCTGTGCACGAATATCCTCCCCAGTAAAGATGCTCTCTAGATACATCCACTTCCTCTGCACCAGCAACCACACCTGCACACACACACACACACACACACACACACACACACATACACTGGTGTCACTATCTACGTACGTATGTCTGTATATATAGAATATTACAACTAATATTATGTAAAATTTTAATTCAAACTTTTGACCCAGCCTTCCAAAACATTTTTTCTTTCTCATGCAGCCCGGAAAAAAAAGTTGCCCACCCCTGGTCTAGTTTTTAATTCAGTGTATAGAGAAATAATGCCATATATGAATGAGACCTGCAGCTGTCAGCAGAAGGCCCTGTGTGATCCTCACCTCCAGTGTCTCGCTGATGAGGGACAGGTTCTTCTCCCACTGCTGGACGGTGGAGAGGAAGGGTCCCACAAAGCGACTGTCCGCCATGCTCTGCAGGTTCATGGAGTCGTTGTCTACACTGAGCTGCACCTCCTCCACAGAGCCGATGATGGATCTGTGCTCAGTGTTCCCTTTAGAGTACGACTGCATGGAGAAGGACATCCTCTGCCAGGAGTCCACCACCGCCTTCACTCCCTGCACACATAAACTATGTTACCAACAACATTATGCACAGTTTTCTATTTTGCTCAATAGCGAAATAGAAAACTCTTTTCAGCTTTTTGCTCTGAGATTGAAAGCAGTGCACATTGTTCAGTAATGCGGATGTGAAGAATGTGTTCAAAAATGAGGAAACGCTTGAATTTCTGTAAATTAAATTCAATCTCACAAAATAGAAATAAAACTTCTGGTTATAATGAATATTGGTCTGAAGCCGACATTGAAGAGTTTGGGGTTTGTAAAGATACATGCCTTCTCGATGCTCAGCTCCTTCACTGCAGACGTGACGATGTCTCCCATCACACTCGCATACTTGTGCAGCTCCATCGCAAACATGTTCTCCAGCGTAAAGCTCTTAGGATTCATCTCAAAGCTGGTCCCAGTGCGCTCCATCAGCTCCTTCCAGTGTCTGCAGCAACAGCAGTGAATTATACACACTTTTAATGTTACACTGTTTGAAGTCATGACTTCAAACAGTGTTTGTAAGTCGAATCTGAATCAGAGTAGAGGACATATTGTGAAAAAGAAGAAACCAGGCACTAAGTCACTATAACAGTGCAATAAGTTTCCAGCCACATTAGCCTGTTCGTTATGTTTTATTGTTTGAAATCTTCCATAGCTTTGACCCAAGTATTGGCACAAGTCTATGGTGTAGGAGACGTGATATCTGAATCTGCACCAAATTCTAGCAGCACCACTATCAAAAGCACCTATAAGTCCAGAGATCCTGATCTCTGATGTTTCGTGTTGTCTGCTTGTATTGCAAAGCGTGGACAGCACACACTGACCTGTTCCTCAGGGCTTCGTTCTTCAGGTCCAGCAGAAGTGGAAGAGACTCTTTGAACTCCTTCATCCGTGCATCCAGAAAGAAGGAGACCGGCAGCGCACGCACGTCTTTGGGCAGCTGTCTGTGCCGCTTCAAGAAGCCATCGATGCCCTCCTGCAGCAGCTGGAAGTCCAGGTCTGCCCACAGAGTCTGGGACCACTGCGCTTTGGCCTCCTGCACAAGTCCAGCCAACAGAGACAGCACTGCTCACACGTCTATATCAGTATGAATCATAATTAAGCTTATGAACATTATTAACAAAAGCTTTCATTATAATATCGAAACCTGCTGCCGAAACAGTGGTTGCCAAGTAACCAATCATAATCATGTGTTCTGGGATATGGGAACTCATCGCCAGAGTGCATTAAATCATCAATTATCTGACCATATTCAAGCAGTCAATAACCCCATCATAATCGGAATATCAACATGAATGAGTTATGAGTTAATGATTTATGTGGGTTATTTGCTCCTTTCTACATTGTAGACTAAGCAAAGCATTACCACCCACGTAAAGTGTCCATCAATAAGACCACTGGAACTGTACTGAGTCTCACCTGTAGTTGCAATGATCAAGCTATACACAAATCCAAGTCTGTTTTTTATGAGGAATTGATAAAAGCTCAATAAGATGATGGCGCATCATGTCTTTTCAAGCAATACACATAATCCTCTGCCTTATTTCAAATGTATTGGTAGATAGAAGCTGATATTAGAACAGTGTGGACAGGTGCACTGACCTTCTGCGCTCGGTAAATGTCGTAGATCATCCTCAGGCCGTCCAAGTCCTTCTGCATGCTCACCACCTCTGGGTAAACGGTCACCGCCAGGTCCAGCAGCTTCTCAGCACTGGTCAGCTCCTGCCGCTGCGACACCATCTTTGACAGTTCAGACTCATAACTGTCCATGATGCTCAGGCCTGAACACAAAGGAGCACTGTCACACTCTTTCTTTAGGGACAGGAGACCAAGATTTCTGTCCTGGTGGAGTTACGTAATAAAGACATAACACAAGAGGCATATTTTGGGCATTAAAGATGACAATAAGACTTTTAACCTATTTTATGTTTTGCAATGTGAAATAATACAACAGGTGAGCGGCAAACATGGCATGCTAGATGGCAGCTAAACTCCTCTGGGGACAAAAGCACATACAATGCAAATAAGAGTGAAGACTTGTAGAATCTGAGCAACCACCTGAGGCTTGTGGAGATCAAGGAAGGCTCAGAACGAGGTCACATTTACACCCTGTTGAACAATGTCCTTCACTACATCCTTAATAAAGAGGTTGATGGCCCTGGCACATCCAGCATAAAAAAATACTATCTGCATGCAACTCCCTATGCTGCCACCAGAGGGAGGTGACGATATGTATACGTTATTTTTCTCAAATTTGAAAATGACTGGAATAAACCATGCAATTGTAAAGAACGTGAAAAAACAAATGTATATGCCAGAAAACGTCGGAGTGTGATGTCATAGTGGTACAATAACATCATATCATTGCAGATATGACACAGGAGATACAAACAAACTGTTTCACGGAGTGTTTTAATTTGCTGACTGTTGGTTTAAATGTTGTCAATTTGAAGCACTTTGGGTTGCATGTTGTATGAACTGTGCGATGGTTATACATTTTGATGGATTGATTGAATGATAAACTGCGAGTTTGTGGACAGTTTTCTTTTATAAATCACAGTAATCTCTTCTTTCCTGCTGTTTCTGCAGTATGTGTCCAGACTCTGACTGTCTCACCTCTGTCCAGGTTGTCCCCAACTGCTCCTGGGCCATGCATGTTGAAGCTTTCAGCAAAGATCATCACTTCCTGCTTAAACTCTTCTGTCTTCAGTTTTGTGCTCTAAAGGTAGAACCATACAGAGTAGTTATGGTATAAGCTCATTTATTCTTAAAGGAAACAAACAATGCATCTGTCTGGTGTATCAGGAGATACACTGCAGGAGATGACACTGCATTATTCAACATATAATACCATCTATACCATCAAAGCCAGGTATAAAATATTCCTCTTTAAATCAGCACATGGCTTGGTAGGTATTGCATAGAATAGAAATACAACCCTAGGTCAACAAACACAGATTGTCAGCCGAGCTGCATATGGAGACACACAGCTGGGAGAAGTGTGGTAACGTGAGCACCATCCTCTCTTCCTACTTTATTGTCATCATTATGACTTGAGCTGTAGTCTGTTCAGCGCTATTCTCATAACAATTTTGTGATTTAGGACAATTCAAAATTAGTTTACAACACCAAAAATACATAGATTCGTTTAGCGGTTGAGAGAAAAGTTTTTAGAAGAGCATAGATAACAAAGAAAGTAGATGATTGATCATTGTAGTTCACCTCAGTGAAAGTCTTCTTGACTTTGGTGAGGCTGCGGTCCACGCGGCGAGCTTCAGCAAACAGCTCTGTCCACATCTGAGGTAAAGAGGCCGCCAACTGCTGCTCCTCCTCAGAAACCTGGAACCACAGAGACTTCTTCAGATCAATCAAGAAGAATCTGAAAAGTCCTCCAGCCTCTGACATGAACCAGACTTTGTAGTACGTTTCAAAGTGGATACACACTTAATTTTAATTAGTAGTTACTCCGGGGAGGCTTATTATCACTGTTAAAAAAAGTGCAGAACAATTGCTGGTGTATTGACTTGCATCACACACTACAGGTGCCCGGGGGAATTGGGGCTTAAATGTAGCCATCACCAGACAAAGGCTAAAAGCACCAAGAGAATATTGTCATTATTACCACCACCTGCTCATACGGAGACATGCTAAGAGCCAGGCAACATCATTGGCAAAGACTAAGCTCAAAACAAAGCTATAGTATGTACATGTATCTCCACCATGAGCTGAGGGGAGATGGCACAAATAGGAGAGCAGAGCAAGAGAACAGCAAGGGAAGAGCAGGCGGGGTAGAGGAGAGAGGTAGAGGAGAAGAAGAGAGGCCAAAGAGGGGAGCAGAGATGGAGATGAGCAGAGGAGGAGAGGGGCTGAAGAGAAGAGGAGCAGAGGAGGAGAGGGGCTGAAGACGAGAGGAGCGGAGGAGGACAGGGGCTGAAGAGGAGAGGGTGCAGAGGAGGAGAGGGGCTGAAGAGAAGAGGAGCAGAGGAGGAGAGGAGCTGAAGAGGAGAGGGGCTGAAGAGGAGAGGGTGCAGAGGAGGAGAGGGGTTGAAGACGAGAGGGGCTGAAGACGAGAGGAGCAGAGGAGGAGAGGGGCTGAAGAGGAGAGGAGCAGAGGAGGAGAGGGGCTGAAGAGGAGAGGAGCAGAGGAGGAGAGGGGCTGAAGAGGAGAGGAGCAGAGGAGGAGAGGGGCTGAAGAGGAGAGGGGCAGAGGAGGAGAGGGGCTGAAGAGGAGAGGAGCAGAGGAGTAGAGGGGCTGAAGAGGAGAGGAGCAGAGGAGTAGAGGGGCTGAAGAGGAGAGGAGCAGAGGAGGAGAGGGGCTGAAGAGGAGAGGAGCAGAGGAGGAGAGGGGCTGAAGAGGAGAGGAGCAGAGGAGGAGAGGGGCTGAAGAGGAGAGGAGCAGAGGAGTAGAGGGGCTGAAGAGGAGAGGAGCAGAGGAGTAGAGGGGCTGAAGAGGAGAGGGGCTGAAGAGAAGAGGAGCAGAGGAGGAGAGGGGCTGAAGACGAGAGGAGCGGAGGAGGAGAGGGGCTGAAGAGGAGAGGGTGCAGAGGAGGAGAGGGGCTGAAGACGAGAGGGGCTGAAGACGAGAGGAGGGAGGAGGACAGGGGCTGAAGAGGAGAGGGTGCAGAGGAGGAGAGGGGCTGAAGACGAGAGGAGCAGAGGAGGAGAGGAGCTGAAGAGGAGAGGGTGCAGAGGAGGAGAGTGGCTGAAGACGAGAGGAGCAGAGGAGGAGAGGGGCTGAAGAGGAGAGGGTGCAGAGGAGGAGAGGGGCTGAAGAGAAGAGGAGCAGAGGAGGAGAGGGGCTGAAGAGGAGAGGGGCTGAAGAGGAGAGGGTGCAGAGGAGGAGAGGGGTTGAAGACGAGAGGGGCTGAAGACGAGAGGAGCAGAGGAGGAGAGGGGCTGAAGAGGAGAGGAGCAGAGGAGGAGAGGGGCTGAAGAGGAGAGGAGCAGAGGAGGAGAGGGGCTGAAGAGGAGAGGAGCAGAGGAGGAGAGGGGCTGAAGAGGAGAGGAGCAGAGGAGGAGAGGGGCTGAAGAGGAGAGGAGCAGAGGAGTAGAGGGGCTGAAGAGGAGAGGAGCAGAGGAGTAGAGGGGCTGAAGAGGAGAGGAGCAGAGGAGGAGAGGGGCTGAAGAGGAGAGGAGCAGAGGAGGAGAGGGGCTGAAGAGGAGAGGAGCAGAGGAGGAGAGGGGCTGAAGAGGAGAGGAGCAGAGGGTAGAGGGGCTGAAGACGAGAGGAGCGGAGGAGGAGAGGGGCTGAAGAGGAGAGGGTGCAGAGGAGGAGAGGGGCTGAAGACGAGAGGGGCTGAAGACGAGAGGAGCGGAGGAGGACAGGGGCTGAGAGGAGAGGGTGCAGAGGAGGAGAGGGGCTGAAGACGAGAGGAGCAGAGGAGGAGAGGAGCTGAAGAGGAGGAGGGTGCAGAGGAGGAGAGTGGCTGAAGACGAGAGGAGCAGAGGAGGAGAGGGGCTGAAGAGGAGAGGAGCAGAGGAGGAGAGGGGCTGAAGAGGAGAGGAGCAGAGGAGGAGAGGGGCTGAAGAGGAGAGGAGCAGAGGAGGAGAGGGGCTGAAGAGGAGAGGAGCAGAGGAGGAGAGGGGCTGAAGAGGAGAGGGTGCAGAGGAGGAGAGTGGCTGAAGACGAGAGGAGCAGAGGAGGAGAGGCGCTGAAGAGGATAGGAGCAGAGGAGGAGAGGGGCTGAAGAGGAGAGGAGCAGAGGAGGAGAGGGGCTGAAGAGGAGAGGAGCAGAGGAGGAGAGGGGTTGAAGAGGAGAGGAGCAGAGGAGGAGAGGAGCATAGGGGCTGAAGACGAGAGGAGCAGAGGAGCAGAGGAGGAGAGGAGCTGAAGACGAGAGGAGCACAGGAGGAGAGGGGCAGAAGACGAGAGGACCATAGGGGCTGAGGAGCAGACCTGGATGTTATACATGTGCAGGTGACGATAGCGCTCCTGGATGTCCCGCTGCCTCAGCTCCACCTGCAGAGACAGACCAGAGGTGCGGATCTGTGCGATGGTCCCCAGCACACACTTCAGCTCGTCCAGGGAGTCTGGGCTCTGGTGGAGGTCCTGGGACAGAGTCTACCACACACACATGCACAGACACACACACACACACACACACAAACACACACACAAGTATATCAGCGAAAGCCCACATGATATATTTGAGATTTTTAGCTGTGCAGAACTACATCAGAGCAGGGCATGTAAAAACAATAAAGCAAACCATTTAGGGAAAAAGGGGAAGGGACCAATTTTTCAAAAAAAAAAAAAAAAGTTTTGACTTGTGGATGTTCTAACAATTCAAAAATAACATTCTAAATGCTTTGAAATGAACAAGTCCATACTTCTTACCATGAGCTGGTCCCTCAGACTATAGAGGTCTTCCTTGGCGGACATGTTGAGAAAGCTACCCAGAGAGGAGATCCATCCCTGCGCGGCCTCCAGGGCTGTGTTGACGAGCGGCTCCAGGTTCAGGTGGATGCTTTGGTGCTCTGCGTAAAGTGGCTCCTGCAGCAGCTCCAGACGCAGAGCAGAGAAGAACTGCAGCTTGTCATCGTACTTAACCACAGTGGGCTTGCGGGCGGCAAACTTCTCCACTTCAATGACCTTGTTCTTTTCCCACAGGGGACTGTAGTTCTTCCAGTGGGTGAGTTGGCGTTCCAGGAAGAAAAGAAGTCGCTTGATGTTCTGGGACAGGCTCATGGCACTGTCATTGATCTGCTGCTGCTGAACCACGTCACTGTAGAAGCTGAAGATGAAGACCTCATCATCTCCTTCTACAGTCTGAGGGGGGCACTCCAGGCACGTCCCATTCATCCAGCGGACAAAATGCTGAGAGAGAGAGTACACCATCAGCACGAAATACAACCTTAGACCTATAACCTAACACACTATGTATTGCTTTGTATTGCCATGTATTTGCTTTAGAAAAACAAGTAACAAAATATTTGGTTGATGGTTATCTGGAAATGTGAGTCGCTTCTGTGCTGTTATGGCAAAACTTAAATTGAAAATAATACCTAAATTAATATGTATTTATAGGTTAGGTTCTTTTATTCTTTTCATGAAATGCATAGCTGTACAAGTATCAAGTAACAAGTTTTTCTTTTCAATCCATTCAAACATGATCCATGATCAGAAAGGAGCAGATAGAAGTATATCATTCTTATTTTTTTCAGCCCCCTATTTTAAAAAACAGAACTAGATGGTTTTGCTGCTGATTCACAACCAAGATGTCTGCAGCTAGACAGAATTTATCAAATATCATTAAAATATACAACAATCCGACAAAAAAAGATATTGGGACGCATACTGATACATTTTACAGTCATTCTTTCGAACATTTTGCTATGGGACTGAAAACTGGACACAAGAGCAGTCCAGCACAAAGTATTTGTTGTTTTGCTATTTCAGACAAAGTTTGGTGTCTAAATTACCGCTGAACCACTGAACACAGCAACAAGACTAAGTGAAAAGATGGTTTGAAAGCTGAGTCAAAGTGACACAGTCAGTGTGAACAGGAAGGCTGTGTGTGGTCAGCCAATTGGACCAATACTAACAAATGTGCAGTGTAGATTTTCTTTAGTTTTTGTGGTGAACTGCCAAAATCCTGACGTAGAACTGTTTTGGAGAGAGGTGAGGAGGAGATGTACCTTGGTGCTCTCCACACAGTCTCGCACACACTGCATGATCAGCCGGTAGATCTCATTGCGCAAAGGCTGAATCACAATCTTTGGGACAGACAGGATGGCGTCGATTTGGAACAGAGGAGTGGTGCCCATGAGCGCTGCGTTGAATGTGTGGATGTTTCTGCACAAACAGATTAATGAAAGTTACACAAAGCAGAAGAATATTGAATGATGGAGCATTGTGGCACTTTTGAAGCATTTCGTAACATTAGACACTCACAGACATTGTTTTCTGTCACAGCTACTGTATAAGCACAGTTTTTGGCAAACGTTAGTACAAAACATCTTGTTTACATTAAGACTGAGATACACCACCTTTGATCAAATGGATTGCAAATGATGTGGACCAAACGTAAGATTTTTTAAAACACACAAAAGGCAATAACATTAATTAATGGCTACAGACCTCAAGTCCTCCACCGTCATCTTCAACCTCCTGGACCTGATTTCTAAATTATATGATGAGCTACAAAACTTAGAAGGTGGGAGAAAGAGGGTAGTCATACAAGAGGACAGGGTCAAAATCTCTGTGAATGTTTGGAAAAGAACCCTGTACAGAGAGTTTTCATAGAAAAGTATTTTTTTTTAACTCCGGAAAGGTGGACACTTACCATATATTCTGAAACTGTCCAAACTTGACTGTTAAACAAAGTATTGACACAACTATTTGTATAAATGTTTCTTTGAATAAACATAGTTTTTGGGATACAACCCGATTGTAAAAGTGGAGCAAGTAAAAAACATCTGTGGAATGTTTGGTTGGTGGCTGCCAAAAAGCATAAAGAAGACACCAACGTTGGAGGACTGAGTGACACTTGTTAAAGACGTCTCCTTTGCACTAGGACTAGATGATGAGACGGATTGGAGAACTGATTGGACACACAAAAAGATGTATACACATGTAAGTTCTAATGTATAAGAGACAAATTTACTAAACTGTAACTGTAAACTGCAAGAACTGTTAAATTAATGAATACAACATTTTACAAAATACAATTTTTTCAAACAGACAACATTTTACAAAATACAATTTTTTCAAACAGACAACATTCAACATTTTATCACTTTTTCATTAAACAACTAATCAGGACCCAGAACCTGATGGGTGGTTTCGCCATCAGTATGCAGAACACAAAGCATGTTATTATTTTTGTTAAAAAAAAAGAATATATATATACACACATATAAACATACACACACATATATACATACACACTGGGGTCTTTACCTCAGAACCATTTTGATGAGCGAGTCGAGCGTGCGCTTCTCCCAGGCCTTGTAGTAGTCGGCCATGCAGGGGGCTCGGCCGCTGCTGCTCTCCACGATCAGTAACTCTGTCTTGGTGATGAGAATCCCGATGTCTCCGTACTTCTTGCTGAGCACACTCACGGTCTTGGCCCGCTCCTGGGTGATGCGTTCGCAAAACTGCTTCACTCCTTCAGGTCACAACAAATTCAAAGGTTTTTTTCATGTTAGTTAATTGGAAAAAAAAAGTTTTGTAATGACAGGTTTCATTTCATTTCATAAACTCTTAACAAAGAGGACATGTTTTTCCTATGATCCAATCTATTTTCAATGATCCAGTCTATTTCTAAAATGTGATGAGGCTTTGCCTGTAGAGAAGAGCATGTTACCGAGGAGCTCCTGAGACTGACTGTTCCCTGTCAGTTTGATGAGGTTTGCCGTCTCCAGATACTGCAGTTTTCCCTCAATGTCCTTCTCATTCTTCTTGATCTGAGTGACCAAAGACTCAAACTTGGACACAGCTTGTGCACCCCGGTTGATGAAGTCTTGAATACCTGGAACCAGAAATAGAGATACAAATATATAAACATGTTTTTCTGTTTGATAGGTGTTAGTTAAGGATGGCTGAGGGGTTTATTCCTTTGCAAAAAAGTCTTAAAACTGGTGTAATAGTCATAATAATGTATATTACATATATAATGCTTTAATTATACCCCAAGACTCACTCACACTCTTAACTCACTCCATACATGGTGGTGGTAAGATACTACAGAAGCCACAGCAGCAGCTGCAGCTGCAGTAGCTACAGTGATTGTGCTATACTTGCCTTCCCTTCTACAGTAGTAAGTAGTAGTAAGTAATCTTTATTTATATATCGCCTTTCACAGACCAGAGTCACAAAGCGGTTTACAGTTGTTATTTTTGGGCACTTGTCCTCTCACTCCACACAGAGATGGGAGCGGGGTCGCCGAACAGGAGGCGCATGCCAGACCTATTGTACATATTTTTAGTGGTAGGGGAAACCGGAGCACCCGGAGGAAACCTACGCACACACGGGGAGAACATGCAAACTCCACTCAAAAAGGCCCTGGTCCGACCTGGGATTCCAACCCAGGAGCTTCTTGCTGAGAGGCGAGAGTGCTATCCACTCAGCCACCGTGCCGAGCAGTACATCATCCTTACTGACTGGTCTTGCGAGAAGGTTCTTCAGGAAATATGTCGGATGCTGTAGGATTATACAGCACTTCTATTGGTCATCTGGTCTACGCTCACTGAACCATTCAGTGGTTTTACACCAGACTCATAGAACCATAGTTATTTGCGTAACTACACCGGCCTATTGGTCATCCAGTAATCACACGTGTGACGTGGTTTTATTGCTCGTACAGGGCATAATATTAAACAAAAAAGGGAGATAGTTTTCCCAGCAGCAGGAGACAGGAGCAGGATAGTGACAGTTGGAGCTGTGCGTACCCAGAGATTTCCAGTTGAAAGTCTTGCAGCCGAAGCTCATCTCCTTCCTCAAAGTTTTGATGTGTTTGGCCAGCATCCCTGCCATGCTGTCGCTCAGACTCTCCATGACCATGTAGAAGCGAGAGACCAGTTGCTGCAGCTCCCATGCATATCTGTTCATGTACATTTATACACTTACGGTTATTGTGAGACAAAACACAAATATTTATACTAAATATATTAAATATCATTTCAACTCTGAATGTCACAATTCTTCAACTACGATGCAAAGATGCAGAAGCGACATATTGCTAAATTACTTAGCATGTAAACTTGCTATTCTAGTAGGAACAGGTCTTAAAATATATTTAATGTAATGTAGTGTAAAAGAGCATGGGCGCTGCAAAAAGAAAGCTAAAATAGTGCTGCAAAAAATCCTGCCAAAAAAACATGAAAGCGCTTAAATATCAGAGAGGCTCATTTTTTTGTTTCAACTTTCTTTATATGTTTTGTGACCCTGGTTTGTAAAAAATATATAAAAATAATCTTGCAGCATGGTACCTGATTAAATTGTCCTCCTGCAGAGCCACATCTCTGGCCAGGTCTGGCACAGTGTAGCCCATGGAAACCAAGTTGCTGGTCTCGGCCATGATCTGTCGGATCTGATCAAAGTTAACAGAGAATCGAACACTCTGGTGCAAACCGCTGCCAGCCCCCGGTGAAACCTGTGCACACATCAGCAAGAAGACAATATTATAACTATATAATGTCATGTTCTATCATCTGCTTAAAAGTGTGATACTAACTCAAAGACCTGTTTATCTTATAACTGCTGTACTGTCTTCTGTATTGTTGGAAAAGCGATGTTATCTTAACTGTCCTAAAGCATTCCGAAGGCATCCCAAACCCAAGTCACCTCAACTGGCTCCTCTCAACGTGGAGAAGCAGCGGCTCTACTTCGAGCTCCTCTCCTTATCTCTAGGAATCTCTAACCTCTGTGAAGGAAACTATTTTCTAAACAAATTTCTGTCATGATTGCTGATTTTTTCATTAGAGACTGAATTCCCTAAAATGACATGGAATGTGTGTATCAGCCGAGCTGAAGTTGGCTGGATGTTCTCGGCGTTGTGTTGGTGTGAGCTTAATATTTCATAGTCATCAGTAATAGACACAACACAACTATTGAATTTTGAAGATTCCGAGATTTAAAGAGGTATAACATGTTTATAGAGATAAAGTTTGACTAAATGTAAAGACATTTTTTTTTTATAAACCGGTTGTTCCCTTGTTACCACAATGTGGAAATTGTTTTTAAAGATGTGAGATAGTCTATCCCCTGTTTAGCTCCAGCCCCCAGTGTGCCAAGGCAAGGCAAGGCAAGGCAAGTTTATTTGTATAGCACAATTCATACACAAGGCAACTCAAAGTGCTGCAGTGTGCTCACCTCCGGGTCTTTGGTCGGGCTGTGGGCCTGAAGCAGGGGGTTCTTGAGCAGCCGGGGCAGACTACTCGCTGTGTCCTTACACCACGTCTCATGTTTCTGCTTCTGGTAATCCCTCAGCTTCAAGGCCAGCTCTGTGTACTTTTCTTTGGCCTGGGACAAACATTATACTCAAGAGATGAGCAAAAATATGGTGTGAATCCTGTGTTTACTGGGGTGTGAGAGCACCACACTGTGATAAAGAATTTCACACTGTAACTAAAGGATATATTGATTTTTGTGAAGAAAATGCTGACTATGATCATGGAGAACTAACAATTGTCACCCCTGTGGTTTACTAACTGCAATTATTCACACTGCAACCCAGGATGTGAATGCTGATGATGACCATGTCAGTGCCTCACCTGTTGGCCTTGCTCGCTCTTCATCATGTCTTTCTCTTTGATGAAGGAAAGGATGGGTTCCTGGATGCGGTGCACAAGGAAGCGTGCCCATCGGATAGAGCCGGCTACTGGGGGCTCTGTTGCAATCATCTCGGGGTTCTCCTTTCGCTTCTCAAAGAGGTCGTTAATAGTGTCCACCTGCAGTATAAACACGAGATTGTAAGACAGGAATGCTATTTCTCTGACCAGATTGTTGCAGCACTTAACCCCACAATTTGGCGCAATTTTGAGTAGTACAGTTTTCCTTGTTTGATGGTTTTGAACATTCTACCTCCTTGGAGTACTGAGCCAGGACGTCTGTGAATTTGTGGAGCAGGTGGCTGTTAATGGCCTCTCGTGTTCTTATGTGCTTGAACTTCAGGAGCATGTCGAAGGCGGCGGAAGACGAGCGCAGCGTCTTGAAGGACTGGTCTATGAAGTGGATGGCGTCCCCTTCAATGGCCTGAAAAGTGGTTATGAATTGGTTAATCAGGCCATGGATGCTACTTCCTTCCATCAGCATAGGAACATCCAACATCCCCAAGCAGTGGCAGAGTCAGACCAGGACGAAGTGCACAAAAAGCTGCTAGCTCAAACTGCTCTGCCATCTAGTGTTGGAAGTAATGTGTAATAAAGTAATGTCATTACTGTAATGTACTGCTTTTTGTGTAACGTGGTAATT
Organism: Knipowitschia caucasica; assembly: GCA_964034765.1. Lineage (NCBI taxonomy): Eukaryota > Metazoa > Chordata > Actinopteri > Gobiiformes > Gobiidae > Knipowitschia > Knipowitschia caucasica. The sequence continues at coordinate 6,822,544 of OZ035842.1, read as the reverse complement.
TACAGCATTCAAAATTAATCTGGTTAATATTTTACTCTGTATAAATCCATTTTTGGAGGCTACCCTGACCATAAAATGCCTTCTGACAAATTATGTACACAAAAAAATGCAATTTGGAGGCATTTTAGTCACATGGTCCTTCGATATTGACCCTTTAACTAAAGAATGCTTCAGTTGGGTACTAAAAGATTTTTTGTCACTGCTGTCATAGTATTGCAATTGTTGTATTTCTTTTTAATAAAAAGTAAATAAATAAAGTTGGATTAATAAACGTGAAATGAAAAGCACATACTGGAAAGAAAAAGCGAGGTTGGATTTGTCCTTTGGCCTTAAACTTTGAGAACTCCCTGGAAACTATAAAAGGCTTTTGTGGACTGACCTCCACATTGGTGTCAAACTCCTGCATGATGGCCTTCCAGTGAGGCATCTTTGAGAGGGTGAAGGGGTCAAAGCTCAGGTCCTGGATGGGCTGCACCAGGCCGTCCACTCGACTCAGGACCTCGTCGATGCGTTTGGGGTCTCCAGTCACATTCTTCAGCTCCAGCCCAAAGATGTTGTAGAAATCTTGTAAAACCTGCACACAGCAGCGAGTCATGCGGAGTCCAGTCCTGGAGATTCATTAGTTACGTGTATTTGTCAAAGTGAAGTTTCCCCACTGTGGGAATAAAGGACTATCTTCTTCTTCTTAAACATTCCCTAGCATTGTTTCTGTTGAATGTAATTTATCACTTGCTTGATGTTTCCAAAAAAGATTATATATAAAAATAAATACATTTAAAAAACAGACAGAGGAGAAGGAGTGTCTTAAACTAGTGACTCGGCGAGAAGAGGATGAGAGGATTGGGACAACCTGCAGGTGTTGTGTAGGTTGTGTTTACAGAGTGGTACCTGCAGGTGTTGTGTAGGTTGTGTTTACAGAGTGGTACCTGCAGGTGTTGTGTAGGTTGTGTTTACAGAGTGGTACCTGCAGGTGTTGTGTAGGTTGTGTTTACAGAGTGGTACCTGCAGGTGCTGTGTAGGTTGTGTTTACAGAGTGGTACCAGCAGGTGTTGTGTAGATTGTGTTTACAGAGCGGTACCTGCAGGTGTTGTGTAGGTTGTGTTTACAGAGCGGTACCTGCAGGTGTTGTGTAGGTTGTGTTTACAGAGCGGTACCTGCAGGTGTTGTGTAGGTTGTGTTTACAGAGTGGTACCAGCAGGTGTTGTGTAGATTGTGTTTACAGAGCGGTACCTGCAGGTGTTGTGTAGATTGTGTTTACAGAGCGGTACCTGCAGGTGCTGTGTAGGTTGTGGGGACAGAGCGGTACCTGCAGGTGTTGTGTAGGTTGTGTTTACAGAGCGGTACCTGCAGGTGCTGTGTAGGTTGTGTTTACAGAGTGGTACCAGCAGGTGTTGTGTAGATTGTGTTTACAGAGCGGTACCTGCAGGTGTTGTGTAGATTGTGTTTACAGAGCGGTACCTGCAGGTGCTGTGTAGGTTGTGTTTACAGAGTGGTACCTGCAGGTGTTGTGTAGGTTGTGTTTACAGAGTGGTACCTGCAGGTGCTGTGTAGGTTGTGTTTACAGAGTGGGACCTGCAGGTGCTGTGTAGGTTGTGGCACACAGAGCGGTACCTGCAGGTGTTGTGTAGGTTGTGCCACACAGAGTGGTACCTGCAGGTGTTGTGTAGGTTGTGGCACACAGAGTGGGACCTGCAGGTGTTGTGTAGGTTGTGGCACACAGAGTGGTACCTGCAGGTGCTGTGTAGGTTGTGTTTACAGAACGGTTCCTGCAGGTGTTGTGTAGGTTGTGGGGACAGAGCGGTACCTGCAGGTGTTGTGTAGGTTGTGGGGACAGAGCGGTACCTGCAGGTGTTGTGTAGGTTGTGTTTAGAGAGCGGTACCTGCAGGTGCTGTGTAGGTTGTGGGGACAGAGCGGTACCTGCAGGTGTTGTGTAGGTTGTGGGGACAGAGCGGTACCTGCAGGTGTGGGGACAGAGTGGTACCTGCAGGTGTGGGGACAGAGCGGTACCTGCAGGTGTTGTGTAGGTTGTGTTTACAGAGCGGTACCTGCAGGTGCTGTGTAGGTTGTGGGGACAGAGCGGTACCTGCAGGTGTTGTGTAGGTTGTGGGGACAGAGTGGTACCTGCAGGGTGCTGTGCAGGTTGTGGCACACAGAGGCCATGTAGTCTGTGCGCTCGAACAGCCTCTTGCGGTCGAACTCCCAGCGTCGCACTCGGCACAGGTCCTCGATGTCTGCACGCACCTCGAAGTACGAACGCCTCCACTGCTCTAGCACCTGTCTGGCATCGGACACCAGAGCCATGGCCATGCCTCTGCTCTTCCTGTGGCAGTCACAATAACTATGTGAGAGACACACTACGTAGCTATATTTTGACAGCACACTAGTATGTATAGTAGTACATACTAGTGTGTATATATATATATGTATATATATATATATTATATATATTTATTTTTTTATTAAAAAGTAAATGGCTGCAGCCCTACTATGCTACAGAGTGATCATCTTACACCCTTGCGTATTTCTTGAAATTACATCAAAAGTCAGGTTTTTTATTCTTTCAAGTTACACCTACAGTATATGTGTGTAGGTGTGTCTGTGCGTAAGTGTGCATGTGAGAGTATGTGTGTGAGAATGACGCACGTGTACAGCTGCTGCACACGCACGGCCTGGCTGACGCGCTCACACAGCTGCCAGGCGATGCGCTCCATCAGCGGCAGCATGCGCTCGCTGGTGTTGTAGTGACAGGAGATGATCCAGACGGTGCCCAGACTGTTCATCAGAGCAGGAAGTGTCTCCAACATCATACTCAGACTCTTCCCTGCGGCCAGGTTCTGCAAAGCAACACACTGAGCGGCACACTTTTCTACAGTTGAGCAAAAACGCCTGTAGTGAATAATCAGTGTTCCCAGATAATGTGAAGAAATAAATAAATAATGCCAATTCCCCATGTCTACATACAAAGAACTATTTGCACGGAGTCAATTGTTCAACTTCTGTAAGGACTGAGATGAAGGTTTTACATGGGGAGAAAAAAAAAGAAAAGATTTTTGTTTCAATGAACACTTCCCATTCTGTAAATGTACACCTTGACTCTACATGTAAATAATTGTTTAAGCTTTACAACTCTGACAGGACATGATTAGGGCTCAGTGCTATGCTTTTCTAATGGATCAGAGAGTCACTGGGTCATCGCTCTTCTTGTCCAAGAATTACACTATTATAGTCCGTAAGGCAAAAAAAGGTATTTTCCTTGGGGTGAGATGTGTCCTCTGGGATTGCACTTCAACCCCCAATTCATTTGAGAAGGACTGCACTAGGGCCGCGGTCAAGAGCAGGATTCAACCAATGATGCATGTTTTTGGATGGCGGGAGAAACCAGAGCACCTACGGAAAACTTATCCAGACACCAGGACACCAGAATGCAAACTCCACACAAAAAACCAATGACCTGTCACCCATAACCCACGATTGTCCAATACTCTATTCCTGTCTATCAGGAGTAATGTCTGGCAACAAAATACAGTATGACGTAAAACAGCCTCAGAACTGACCATGAAGTGTCTCTCCAGAGTGCTCAGGAAGCGGAAGTTCTCGTCGGCCTCTACGCGGTACTTGTGCAGCTCTGCCAGCGTGGCCTCCAAGGTTTGTATGATTCCTCTGTGGGAGCGCCGCATGACCTCCAGGACCCTCTGGATGGTGGGCTGCTGCAGCTGTTCACTCAGCGCGTTCAGGATGGACGCACGCTCCTGCCAGAACCCAATCTCTGCTATGGGTCCGGGAGCCTGGCCAAGAAGAGGAGAGGCTCAGAGGCACAGGGGACACTGGGCTTTACAGCTTAAATCACTCAGGTTTGGTGCATAATACCTGAGTGATCTCTTTAGGACAATATGAGAAAGTCTGATCAGTAACTTTTGTATTTGTAATATTATGATCTGATTATGGAACCATGAATGTCTCTCTACGTGACGTTTTGAGCTTAAATCTTCAGACATTGTGTAACCATCCATTTCCTCTGAAGGGTAAAGTTCTGTACATACATGTGGTTTCCTGCTCAGCTGCTCCTCGATGACCACAGTGATCTGGGTTTGCCAGTTCATCAGACACTGCTCCAGCTCGACCAGCAGCTCTGCATCACTCAGCAGCAGCTCAGTGTCCTGCGTCAGATCCAAGTCAGGAACATGAAGCCTCCGGATCTCTTCTGCACAACACACGGACGACAGATTAGTACTGCTCTTGTCTTGTTAAAACACGCCTTTAGCATCAACCCAATCTGTAATGTAAACGTGGATACTGTACTTTCCTTGGACCTGCAGAGTGAGCTGTAGACAAACCTTGAATCTGCAGTTGTTGCATAGTTGTGTTCACCACTCCTAAGAACTTGTAGAGTCGATGGAGAAGCTCATCCCGCTCCATCCGCTGGCTCGGTGCCTTCAGGGCGGTCGACTTCTCTGCTCCTTCATCTCTGTCTTTTTCTTTTTCATCGGCTCCTTGTTCCTGGTCACCTTCACCCTCCTCCAGGGCCTCTGCGCTCTGCTCCTCCCCAGCAATCTGCCCCTTCTCTCTGGACAAGCCTGGCAGGTAGATCTAGAACAGACACACCCTTTAAATCATTATTTTTTCAGCAGCCCAAAATTACAGTCCTCTCAAAAGTAACCACATCACCCAGAGGAAAATAACGCAGACGTGGGTAGAACACACAAACTCCACTCCACACCTTTTATTAACACAAGATTAACAAATTGATAGACTCATTCTTTCACGATTCATATTTGTCAGGAATAATTTACATGACGGACCTAAAAGGTCTGCATTTTCATTACATGTATTTTCATTCATACATTTCATGACTGTGTGACGGTTGAATCATTTTTTTTTTCTTTCTGGGGCTTGAATCCCTGATTAATATGTGTTTCATATTTTTTCAACCAAAGGACAGTTTGTGACAAGAGTTGAAGAATTCTTATTGTTAAAAATCATACAGGAAGTAAAAGGAGCTCCCCACATCTGAGATCATATGAATCCAGAGACAACTCAATTATCTGGCAGTTTTAAAGATGATTTAGTGAAAGAAATCTGAAAAACAGTGATATATTCTAGTCTATCTTATGCACACAATATACCTACATCTGAAATGATGGTGAGAATTGGAGACATTTGAAGCCAGACCTTCTACATACATGTGTGAGCAGGTTTCTCATCATTTCCAGAGGGTGTCCATTCAGAAGGCCGTTGTTCAGGACCTTTGGCAGCAGCCTACAGGCCTCCTCCATGTTCTGTGGCTCTGGAACTACCTCTGAGCAGACAGTGAGACAGAGAAACAGTCACAACAGCCGTCGATGCAGCACAGGTGGAGCCAGAGCATCACCATCGCACGACCAAAGTATTGTATATTTCACGTATATAGTGTATTCATGTTATGATTAGAATAACACTGTGTGCATCATGTTGAGACGCAGGCGGACGACACACACAGCTTTGGATTTCCACTCCTGTGTTCTCTGCGCTTCTGTAACTTTCGCAGTCAGGAGCTGTTCATACACATTTATTGTTTTCCCTCTGACCTCGCGGCATGTGGACTCGCTGGTGTCAGGGATTGGGCCAGGACTCGTCCTGTGGACACACTCCCTCCAACACACACACATACAGCCAAGAGCAGAGTCTAACACTAAGGCTCTTAGATTGACTGGATGACGCACACTTTGTTTGTGGAATATACAAGACAAGTCTTTTATTTAGGCTTAATGCTGCAATGTTTCACGTTCACTCAGAGAATCTTGGCCATATGAGGTTTGTCGGCTGAAACTCAACATAAACAACATGGAGCATGTTTATGCACACGGCACCATGTACTTATGGGAGCACTTCCATGGACCTCATCCCCTCCACGCCATCAACAACAACCCTGTTGAGAAAGAGTTTACCATTTGTCCACCGCAAGAAGTAAAAGATGCGCAACTGGCTGGAGTTGGTTGGGAAGTGATCGACGTACAGCTCCAGATCCGTGTGGTAGACAACCTTGAGCTCCGTCCTCTGGAAAGCACCACAGACAATGTCTGAATGGGAGGATGTCATATTAACTTTTTCACATATTCATTTCCTGTCTGTCTGCAGACCCTGACTGATCCTGTTTATGCCAAATGTGACATGTAAATGTCCCCATTGTGAGAGCAATAAAGTTTTATCTTATTCAAACCAGGGATACTCAGCATCTGCCTCGGCCCTGAAGCTCAGGGCCCTGGGCTTGTGCAGAGGCCCCCGAACAACGTACTGCAGCTGTGACTGCGTTTGTGACTGCGTCTGTGCAGGTTTCGACCAATATCACTGCCAACTTCCCACATGTTCCATAAATAAAGCCAGCACTGAACCAAGGAGGCTTTTTAAGCTGGGCTTAGTCACTTTTTTGTTGATGATAGTCAACTTCTTCCCCTCTTCCCCTCTTCCCCCACCCCCCGCTCAACAATCAAGGATGAGAGAAATATAATTTCAAACCATTCACTTGGTTTGACAAATAAAAATCTTGAAAATCTTGAAAAGCCTTTTAGTTTGTTTGTGACATTATCTTACAGTTTGTGTGCACAGACTTTAACTTTGAGAAGTCAATTGACACAAATATCTGTTACAGTATAAACAACTTTTAAAATCCCATCCTGCTCCCTATTGGCAGCACACTGCGCAGTTTCTGAGCGTCAAACAAACTCATATCTGGCCACACCTTCTACCCTCTTTAATGACCATAACTGACCGCACCATCCTCTGCTCCACTCTCATGGCATCAGTTCATACATACTTTGACATAAGACCTTGAATTCACACACAGGCTCTTACATAACAGGGCTCTGGTTTTTCTCTGTCTTCTGTTTCTTCATCCTCTTCTGCATCCTCTGCCTCCTCTGAAACAACAGTCACATAATCCAATGACCATCGATCCAATTCTCCATTTCTAGAGAAGACTGGACTCCAAACATTCACCAATACAAAACTATCAGTCACTGTATTTAACATTCCAGGTTGATATATCAAATTTGATATGTGTGTGTTTAGCAGTAGTAATGGTAGTAGTACTAACAAAAAACTATAAAGAGGACACCAGGCATCTCTTTTGTTGCAACGCGTGTTCAGGATCATTGTCATGCGGAAAGACTTGTTTAATCTCCAATGCCCTCACTGATAGAGGGAGGTCTTTTCTCAAAATCTCACAATACATGGCCCCATTCATTCTTTCCTTTACACAGATCAATCATCCAGGTCCAGTGGGTAACACAACATTCTTTCTCCTCCACAACGAGTTGAGTTGTTACCAAAAAGTTACATTTTGGTTTCATTTGACCATAGGATATTCGCTCAGCCTCTTCTGGTTCATCCAAAAGCTCTCTTGCAAACTTCAGACAGGCCTGGTTTTGTACTGGCTTAAACAAGGGACACATATCCAAAGAACACGGTATCTATTGCACGTATATCTATGCATCTGAACCCTGCCAAGTCTCTCATCATGTTTTTATTGTTTTACTGGTGTGCGTGTGTGTGTGTGTGTGTGTGTGTGTGTGTGTGTATGAGTGTTCATGAGCGCGTGTGTGTGTGTTTGTCTGTGGTTTGGGGGGGGTCTGTTGGGTGGTCTGGGGGAGGGGTCTTGGGTCGGCGGGATTGTTTTTAACCAATCTGTAAAGCACTTTGTGTTGCATCTTATGTATGAAAAGCGCTTTATAAATAAAATTTGATTGATTGATTGATATTGTTTAAAGCATGGGGGTGGAAACATCATGCTTTGAGGCTGTTTTTCTGGAAAGGGACCAGGATGGTTGATTTGTGTCGAGGATAGAATTAATGGGATAGCTTCAGCGGCCCAAGATGTCCAAATTTCTAAAGAGTAAAAAAATCAGGGACCTCATGGGACCTCAGGAATATAGACCCCAGCTGAGGACAAGCCGTTTTAGTTAACATTGAGCTCTAAGGGTATATTTCTGGTGATTTTAGTCCGGTTTATACAACAACACCCTATCCGGATAACTATGAATATCCATCGCCAATTTTAAATCAGACTGAAAGTTTTTCTTCTGCATTGTTACCGTAAAAATTTAGCAAGTACAAAAATATATAAAAAGGAAAGTTGTGTGTAAAAACATGCACTAGTACACATCACTCATATGACCATTACTGTTTCCATGTTTAATCTTTATTCTTTCCATGATTGCAGGTGAAGCACCGCTCCCTTACCGGTACTGTCCGGTGTCTGTCGGGCGGTACCGACGGGCACGTGCACTTCCACTTCCTCCTCGCGCACGCTCTTGCAGAAGATCAGGCACGAGACGGTCGGATCCTTCGTGGACCAGCCCAGGAAGTGTTTAACGGTCCGCAGCCGCCCTCCGTCCTCCCGCTGCAGCAGTCGGTCAAACACGTTCTCTCCCGCAGCCATCGGCACACGGAAACACGTACACACAAGGCGGCGGATCCACTCCAGCCGCAGGTCGTCGTACATGATGCTCCCGGGAGTCACCGTTAACTGCGGTAAAGTTAGTTTTATATTGGATATTTGACACATTCAACACATTCAAATAATCGAATTAGCCCTTTCAGCTATTGACTGTTTGATTTAAAAACACGTTGGGTTTATGTCTAATGGTTTTTATTTATTTAAGGGAAAATTTTAAAGCAAAAAAATCATTTAAAAAAAACAAAAGGGAATATTGAAAAAATAAGCTTTGTTTCATGTGTGGGGGACCAAAGTAAAGAATAAGAAGAAAAGAATAAACTCAACGTGTTTTCAAATCAAAGGGCCTCAAGGGCAAAGGGCTAAATCGATTCAAGGGACTTTATAATAGCAAAAAACCCAACGTGTTTTCAAATCAGTAGGTCAAAAGGGGAAAGGGCTAAATAGATTAGTTGAATGTGTCGAATATCCAATATAAAACTAACTTTCCCGCACTTCTCCGTTACCGTGACTAACTGCTCACCTCACTCCCGCAGTCCCGCGTGACGATCTCTGATGCTCCTGTGTTATGCGTAACCATAGCAACAGAGCGCGCAAACTCGTGTCCGCGTGTCCTGCATGGATGTATTATCCTGCATGGATGTAGGTGTCCTGTGACGGCCATCTTGCGTCTACAGAAGATAAAAATAAATGATGGAAATAACCTGTTTCATTGTCAGCTTCTTAAGTCCAATTAGAAATAAAGTTTTAAGATAGTGATTATTCTCACCGTTTTTTCTTGTCTTATTGAATGCTTCTTTTATTCCAATTTTAAAGCCCATGGGCACCCTTCATATTTGATGAAGGGCTTTAAAATCGGAATAAAAGAAGCATTGACCCTTCGATGTCTGCTCTTCCTATCATTGTGAAGCAGAATTCACCAAGCGTTGGATTGTTCCCCCACTAATAGGGGACGTGAGCTGGGTCTATACAGTCTATGGTTTAGACCGTGGTGAGTAGTTTATGGTTGTGAGACAGCTTAGTTTTACCCTACTGACGATGTGTTGTTGCAATAGTGTGTTAATCCTCAGCCAGTGTATGTGTTGTTAATCAGCCAAATTTCCCCCAAATGACATTCTCATTCTATTAGCTGATTGGAATATCTGCATTTATCAAGCAACTTCAAAGAGTGTTTATTATGAATCTCTCGGTTTTTAATAAAGAATGAGCACAGACATTCATTCGCAAACTCAATTTAAAGCAAATGAGCACAAGACAATCAAAGATCAGGAGACTAAGTCTGAATGACTTCATGAGGAAAACATTGAAATTCCTCCAGGAGAGCGCCATCGCAGATCTTCAAAAGTAGACACCTGGGCCAAGTATTTAACATCTGTAAAATGACTCCTGTATGAATAGACCATGGGGAGGAAATACTAATAGGCCAAAAGACAAACAGGCATGTACAGACAGACTAGAGCCAGGGGGCACTCACTTTATTTGCACATGTTTGACAACACAAGGATTCAGAAACAGTAAAACTTATCACAGGCTGTAAAAAAAATAGACAAATGGACTTAAACAAAATGTTACACCGTCATCAGTCTGTTGGCGGCGCTTCTGGGGGTTCCCGATTCACTGCAAAAGAACAAGATGTGCATGGATTAGTTTAATCATATTTGTGTAATTTAAACGGAATAAAGAAAGTCCACTAATTTGATTCTTTTCTGATCTGTTGTTGGCGAATTCAAAGGTTGTGTAAGTAAGTAATGTTTATTTATATAGCACATTTTATCATTTTTTAAGGTTAGCCAAAGCGCTTTACAATTGTTCAGAGTTCAGATAGTTTTTCCATTCTCTCCACAAACGGTGATGACGGAAGCGAGTCCAGTGTTGAAAACACAGGTCCATCAAAGCCTCCGACCAAACACCATCCATTCACACACTCAGTACATTCAGACCTATTGTGCATGTTTTTATTGGTACGGGAAACCGGAGCACCCGGAGGAAGCCTACGCAGACACGGGGAGAACATGCAAACTCCACTGAGAAAGGCCCTGTTCCGACCGGGATTCGAACCCAGGACCTTCTTGCTGAGAAGCGAGGGTGCTATCCATTCAGCCACTGTGTAAAGTCCTCTGAGATAACTACTGTTGGGATTTAGGGCGATGCAAGAATAAATTGAATAGAATTGGAGGGATACCTTCCTCGCGCGCCTTCATGCGGGCCACAAAGTTGTAGCTCTTGTTCCTTCTGTAGTTCTCGTAGGGATCGTCCAGAGACACGCCCACGCCTTTGTACTGGTCCCACTTGTCGCGCACATCTCCTCCCTTGATGGGGTCCTGGATGCCCTGCTCTTTGGCCCCCAGTCCTCCGGAGCCGCTCCAGCCTACACAGCAACACGCAGTTAGTGAATCCTAATGACACAATCTGCACAATGTTCCAATTACAATGTTATGTTTAAAATTTAAAAACATTTAAAGAAGCTGCACTTTATGGGTACGTTAAGCAGAAGCTGACCACTGAACGTCATCTGTCTGAGGGTATGTAACTCGGACAGGTCGGCTGGGGCCAGACCATAAAGACATTTAAAAACCAGGAGCAGCATTTCAACGTCGATACGATAGTTGTAATATTAGCAACATGTATATGTTATATTGTTGTTTGTAGATGCTAGAAAAAAACAATTCCTGTTTTATAAATATGCACAATATTGACGTTTGCAGTCGGTCAAAATGACCCTCAGTCATTTTGGCGGTCGCTGCGGTCCTCGTGATAAAACCGTGGAGCTGTCGTGTTTCTGACAGCAGTGAGGGACACACACGTACCCATCTTCATGAGCAGCTGGTGGCCCTTGTTCTCTTCTCCGAGTCTGGGGTCTGGGGGGAGTTTGGGGGCAGGAGGGGCCCCCCCAGCGGGCACGGATCTGTGGACAGAACAGCATGAGTAAGGAGCAAGTAAACCAAGAAGTAAAAGGGAAAAGTTTGTGAATACAACTCGAGTACAATCTAAAAAAATAAACTGCAAAACATTGAACTTGAAAATGAAAATAGAAAGACATCTTCTGGTTCATATGTTTTAAAATGAGAACTTAAGCAGTTATTTTCCCAAAAATAAATAATAATTTGTTTATTAATGTATTAAACCAGGAATGTCAAACCCATTTTGGTTACGGGCCGAACAAAAACATTGGGCTGAAAGTAAAAACGTAGTTTTCTTTTAATGTTGATACATTACTTAGTTCACATTAGTTGGATCGGATATTCTTTTCCAGTAGATTTTTTTAAACAAACTTAGTTCCGTTTCTGTGGATTGAACCAAAAATGGACCAAAAATTAAACAATAGAACATACATGTATTCTGAACATTTCTAAATAAATTAAAATTATGGTTGTATTCTTCAGAAAAATAGATTTAAAATTGAGATATAACGTGCTATCGTAGCCAATTACCATTAATACTGAAACTTGATGTAGTCATAATAATTTCAGGGGCCACTGATAATGCCTTAGTTTGACATGTCTTTATTGAGCAGTAAAAAGTTAAAGAAAAAACAGACAAAATGAACATTCATGGACAAGGAATGATCAAATACCATTAATCTGAGGCTCCACAGCTAGAATGCCACAGCATGTTCTGTGTTACTGCCATAATCACATGCTGTACTGCGTTTGAAAGGTGAGGCTTTGAACTTCCAGATGGTGAAAACCTTCCGTTTCTACCAGCTTTTGCCACAGAGATATCCAAAGCAAAAGATGGGAAACTTTAATGAAAATCGCGGTGAATTTCCTAGACAGGGAGATATGGACCGTTTTATGAAATATGATTTTTTGAGGGTTTTGTTATTCTGACACATACATTTCTGGGTCCACGGACATTTATAAGGTAGATATATCTTATAGGCGTGGGGTAGGCTACAAAAAACGCAATTAAAAAGGAATAATTCAATTTATATGAATATTTATACCTCCTTTACAATGAACACTGGAGATGAAAGTTGATCCATATGAAGAGGCATTGCAACAGCAACAACAACAATACGAATGTACTATTAGAATACAAATGTTTATATGTAGGAATATAATAAAACATAAAATAAAAACATAAAAAGATCCTCCACTTCTTCGCAGACAGCGGCAGGAATATGCGACCGCTTACACGCGTGACTCAGTTGGTCCTGATTGGTCCTAATCTCTCACTATTCCGCTCAGATCAGCCCGTGGTTATCTCTGAGCCTGAGCACCTCCTTCTGACCGCCTCCTTCTGAGCGCCTCCCTTCACCTTCCTACAGAGCAACTCCCTCCTGAGCACCTTCCTCCTCTGCACGAGTCGCTGAAGTTGACTCACTTCTGTGATCGCTCATCACGCGTGTCTCGCGGGTGCGCACAGACTTGTTTTGATACTTTTTTCTCATCTCCGTCTGCAGCAAAACACTGCAGCAGTGAGGTTTCCGCTAAAGGATGAATCAAGACTGCCATTTAGTGACAAACACACGTAAATATCTTTTTTGACTTATACCAGGACCAGTGATGCCGCTTTGCCTCAAAGGCAAACCACTCAAAGCTGCGTTATGAACAATAAATAACACATGTTGAAGTGTTTAATGAGTTTTAGATTGTCATATAAGCAGCTAAATGTATCATAACATTCCCAAATATACACATTGTGTGTCAGGGTGTCTGCTTTCAAAAAAAAGAAAAAGAAGCATTAAAAAAAGAAGCCGTAAAATGACGTTTCTGGCACTCAATGAGTTAAATACAGTTCACAGACATGGCATTTTCAGATCATAAAATGACTTCTGGATGGCAGTGGAACAACCTGCCCAAGTTTAATGAAGCACAAGATTGAAGGGCAGGGTGAGACTTACGGCGGAGACTTGGTGGCTCCTCTGCGTTTGACTGGGGACCGTGAGCGAGACCTAGAGCCAGATCTGGACCGGGACGATCGTGACCTGCTTCGAGACCTGCAGGACAAGACTCAAAATAGTCACATCATTCACAAGAAAGAACATTGCAATATTGAAAGCTCCCATTGTAAAAAGAAGTGCTGCACTGACCTGGAGCTGCCTGAGGAACGCGAGCCGCTCCTGGACGAGCGGGACCTGGAGCGAGACGACTTGGACGAGTGTGAGCTGGAGCGAGAGGACGACCGGCCTCTGCTGTGGGAGCGGCTGTCTCCACGGGAGCTGTAGAGAGAGCAGCACAGGTCAGAGGAGCGAGGACACGGGACAGAGGAACGAGGACACGGGTTAGAAGGACGAGGACACAGAACAGGTCAAACCCAGTAGACTCATTAAGCCCATGGATCTATAATAATAACTGGATAGCTGTCCCACCCATGGACACAGGGGGCGCTGTGGTACTGCAGACTAAATTTACGTGGGCTACCCAGAAAAAAAGAAAAAAGAAAAGTCCCATAGAACTCAATGTAAACTAAAACAGCTCGACCTCAGCTGACAGAGAACCTGACAGAGAACCTGACAGAGAACCTGACAAAGAACCTACAGCTTTCATTAAGATGGTATTTTGTGGGGATTTTAGTGTCCCTTGTCGTCCTGATCTGTTTTTCTTCTTAAATCCTTCGGTTTTCTTTAAATCCACACTTTACTGCCACAAACTCTGCTCCTTTCCTTCCCGCTTTGACTCCGCTTTGCCGCTGCTCTGATCAGCTCTGATTGGTCAAAGCGCGGCCGAGCCCCTCTGTGCACGTGCATGAGAGCCACACACGCGTATTTGGCGCAGCTCGTCCACTGCGCAGAACCAGGAGGACCAGACGATGCCCAAATATAGGCGAGTTCCTCTGATATATCAGCGCCCGTGAAGTCCCATGCGCTACTGAGCACAAGCCATTCAATTGAATAGGGCGCCATCTTGGATCTTGGGACTTGATTAATCCCAATAGTCTCCTCAAATGACGTCAACATTAGTTTCAGTGCCGCTCGAGATACACATCAGTCCAACGCCAAAAGCACCACTGCACTCACCTGTTTTTTTCCTGCTCCTTCTTCCTACGCGCCCTCATCTTAGCTCTGAAGAACTCGTACAGGCCGTTCTGCTCCCAGCCCTCACTGGGACACACACACACACATAAACATCTTCAACTACTGTGGATGTAACATCAAATGTGTAAAAAAACAAGGTGAAGAACTTGCACCAATGTAGCTTGATGGGGGCGAGTACCTGTTCCGTGGGCGGTCGTGGGACGGGGGGCTGTAGAAGGCCTCCACAGCAGCCAGCAGCCGGTCACTGGGCGGCATGGGAGGAGGCAGCCGGATGTCTTTGGGGTCCAGCGGCTTGTAGTCATATTCCTCCAGCTGAGCACATATGTAGACCGTCAGTTTCACAGAGGTCAAACTAACACTAGAGCTGGTCCATTGTCAGCAGCGAGTAGTGAGTCCATTGTGACTTTAATTAGTGCTGCTTCAGTGTTATGATGAGCTTTAAATCCAGACCAGGGTCAAGATTTGGTCTTTCAGAAGAGGCTTGATTACTGTGGTTTTGATGGCCTGTGGCACCTGTGGGTATTTATATTTAAGATAGTAGAGGAGGGCGATATATTGATATTTATGATATTCTTTAAGCTCGATATAAATTTTAACATATCGTATATATATCGATATAATGACTTTATTTCACTTTAGCCCGTTTGCCTTCTCTGCCCTCGCCTGCGACACCGCCTCCTTATGTTGGCTCCCCCTCCCCTCGCATGTGTTTCATTCAACACAGCGTTGCTCGCACTAGCCAGGAGCATAGACTGTAAACAAATAGGCTCGGAGGAAACAAACGAGTAAAAAACGTGAGTGTAAAATATGACAGAAGGAGGTGTAGCTTCGGAGTCTGCGGCATTTCATACAGCGCTGACATGACACCTTTTATAGTCACTGAACACATTGCAGACATTGTGGGTGGTCAGGTTGGTCCCAGGTTGGTCCCAGGTTGGTCCCAGGTTGGTCCCAGGTTGGTCCCAGGTTGGTCCCAGGTTGGTCCCAGGTTGGTCCCAGGTTGGTCCCAGGTTGGTCCCAGGTTGGTCCCAGGTTGGTCCCAGGTTGGTCCCAGGTTGGTCCCAGGTTGGTCCCAGGTTGGTCCCAGGTTGGTCCCAGGTTGGTCTCAGGTTGGTCTCAGGTTGGTCTCAGGTTGGTCTCAGGTTGGTCTCAGGTTGGTCTCAGGTTGGTCTCAGGTTGGTCTCAGGTTGGTCTCAGGTTGGTCTCAGGTTGGTCTCAGGTTGGTCTCAGGTTGGTCTCAGGTTGGTCTCAGGTTGGTCTCAGGTTGGTCTCAGGTTGGTCTCAGGGTTCACTCCTCTCTCACCTTGACCAGTGGAGCCATGAGACCAGCGGGGAGGTCGAAGTAGGGGACGTTGGGGACCAGGCTGGGGTCGTCCTGGATCAGGGGCTGTCGGTGGCGTACATGTGGAGAGTGACCGTTAAAGCCATGTGGGGGAGGAGGGCCGAAGTCTGGGTGCTGCTGTCCCCCGCCCCAGGGAGGCCGCTCACCCCCAATCCCACTGGGAGGCATCCTCTGGTTGGGGTGGTGGTGCGGGGGTGGACCTGGCATGTCTGAAGATCAACACAAATGCAAACAATATCATTCACATTCTGTTTTCCCAAGTGTGAGGCAAATGAAGGTGTTTGATGATGAAAACAAGTAACTAATAAACAAAAGCTAATGATTGTATTTAAAATGTCAACAATCTCGATACGATCCAACAGTATTGATAGTACTATTCTTGATTCCATCCATGAGTAGGTAAAGAGCTGGAGAGTTGGTGCAGGGCTCACCTCCGGGGAAGTCCTGGGGGTAGTCGAAGCGGGGCGGGGGGTAGGGCGGCCGGTCGTACGGATGCCTGGGAGGAAACTCGTCCTGCATGAAGCGCGGAGGGAAGCGGCCAAAGTTGTGCGGAGGAGGCGGCTGGTTAAAGGGAGGCGGCTGCTGGTGAGGGGGGAACGGCCCTCTGAAGTGTGGGGGTCTCTGTGAAGGAGTAATATTCAGTTTATTTGACATTTACATGAGTATTTATATTATTATTTATATAAGTTTACATTTCTGTCAACTCTTTCACAGCAGCATCAGGTCCGAGACAGAAGCTGTTGTAGAAACAAGCGTGTCGTGGATGTGAATACATAACTAACTTTAAAAAATAAATAAATACAAATACATTTCTTTATTTTTCTTTTTTGTCAAGGCTAAAGGAGCCATCGCAAAGAGCTGAAAGAGAAGCATGCGACTCCAAAAGCAAATGTTTTTGACTCAGCAGAGGTCAAATGAACTATTGCGAGACAGAAAACAGGAAGTGTGTATGATGATGGAGGATTTCACAGCCCCCTGCTGGTCGCTCCTGGAGTCGCAGGTGTGACATAAAGGTTTATTACTCAAACTGTGCATAATATAATTTTAGTCACAATAACCGTCAGTTAAAATGTTCATACCCTGACAACCCAAACGGGTCAGTGTTTTAGTGGGAGTAGTGATAGTATGAGGAGGGTACCTGCATACGTGGAGTGAAGGGGGGCTCCCGCTGGCCCCATGGTGGCTGCTCCGGCTGATTGCCCCAGTTTCCTGGTGAGTCGAAGGAGTTCCAGGCAGGGGGTCCTGACTCTGACCCTCCGGGGCCGTTCCAGGGGCCTTCATCTCTGGGAGGGCCTCCACTCCAGCTGCCAGGGTCCCTTTGCTCATTCCACATGCCCTCATGGCTGCCCCAGGGCGGGCATGGCGGCGGCTGGTTAGGGTCAAAGGGGGGCTGCAGACGAACACAGCGTGAGACTGGTTCTTTCATCTGTCCTTCACACTTCACACACACAATGATTGTATTTACTCAAAACCAGAAAATTCAAGTATTAAATACAACATTCTGTTTAGGTTTTGATCATGTTGAACTTATTTTGAAACTTGAAAAGATCGAGACATGGACCAACGTGCAGACTTTACATTCTCCTAAACTAACAGACAAAGCCCATGGTTCAGAATCATTTCTCTTGAGCCGATTTTACAGATGAAGAGCATTTGGACTTTGTGGAGATTATGGCAAGAATTGTACAGTAATATTTGTTTACACAGACTGGATCATTAACATCATTAACATCATCAACACTTTCTCTGGGCCCAAGCAGGGACTAGAACATGTAATGGGTTATAATAAGAACTGTATAGGTTTAACTCAGGTTAAGAGCCACATTCAAAGGAGAATTTTATCTCAGAATTTAAGCCACTGAAATGTCAGTGTGATTTCTCAATGTGTCTAAAAATTCTAAATTGAAAACTCACTGAATTAATAGTCAATATATTTATTTCAAAGCAAAGTGTAAAATTAAACCAACATCCAGGATACCAATACATTTGCAGTTGATGGAAAAATGAGTAGATCCAATTCGTAAACCAAAATAGAAATAACTGAAAATCAAAAACCCTAAACTATTGCTATTATCCTTCTTAGATAATAAAACTTAGCAGACTGGTTTCCCAGAAAGACAAAGGTCTTTCCAGGGTACAGCTCATGCCCGTGGTCTGGTGTGGAACGTGGGTATTTTACACAGGTTTTTTTTACAACAAGAGTTTGGGATTGGAGCCGGAAAGACAATGGCACAGCCTTTGGTGTGAGCTGTGGTCTGCGTGATTTAGTTTAGAACTGGTTTGGGAATCAGTGTGCCACAGACCAATGTTTTAAGATGAAGTTAACATTCTGATTTTCCATCTTACCGGCTGGTTGGGGTTCCAGGGGCCCATGTGCTGCGGGTCGTACCACGAGGGCTTGTTTGGACCCTGTTCACCAGAGGGGGGCTCCTGCGAGTGTGGAGGGACCGACTCCAGATCTCTGGGGGCGGGGTTAGGGAGGATGGCTTTCCCTTCTGCAGAAACACAAAGTGTATTCTTTGTTGAACCACTCAGTGTGGAAAGACAGCGATGTGGTCGTGCAGTTCCACATTCAACATGATTTCATATTATAAACGATTCCACAATGAGGAGTATGTCAATTCTTCAGTGTTAACATTTGAAAAAGAGATGAAGTTACAGTTCAGACACTCTCCTTAGGCTTTGGTCCGACAGTCTGTGGATTACCAGTTTTTGAAAGACTCAAATGATGCAAAATATTTAAAAAGCTGTGAAAACATAAGTTTGTTTTTTATGTGTTTAAGTTGCCCAGTTCTTAAAGACTTTTAGGGTGTCACAGATTTGTCATTTATACAGAGGCTGCTGATT
Organism: Knipowitschia caucasica; assembly: GCA_964034765.1. NCBI lineage: Eukaryota > Metazoa > Chordata > Actinopteri > Gobiiformes > Gobiidae > Knipowitschia > Knipowitschia caucasica. The sequence goes on along the minus strand of OZ035842.1, from coordinate 6,803,946 downwards.
GTCAGGGCGAAGGTCAGAGAGGTCTGTGTCTTTCCTCGCTTTGATTGTGAAGAGGCCATTGTCTCAGTTATGTTATAGAAACTCAAGAGAGCGATGACACCAAGCAACATGAGGAGGAGGGAAAAGGGTTTGACACTGAGGGCAGAGGAAAGTGCTCTCAGGAAAGTTGACCTTCTGCGTATGTTACGGTTTGTCTGAGACATGCAGCACTGGTTATAGGATGGCCCCTGTGGTCGGCTCTGGGGTCTTACCTGGGGCTTGTGGGGTGATTCCAGGGGGCTTGTCTGCCTCCAGCAGTGGGATCTGTGTGGGGGTGGGCTGGGGATGAGGAGGCTGGTGCTGCTTCTTCAGGCTGGCCACAAACTCGTCATGCTGGGCCTTGAGCGCCTGCACCTGCTGCTGGAAGGCCACCTGGATGGGCTGCACCACGCCAGCGTACTCCGTGATCAGAGAGGCCTGGGGGAACAGGGACACACTTACTACATTAATACTGTCTATATTTATGAGCCATTGTCAGATTTGTGCTCACTGATGAAACATTTCACATTTTACTGATATTCAGATCTTTTGCAGTCATTTTAGACGACACCGAGATCGAACCACATGAGTTCTCTGAGGATTTTTTGGTTGATATCTTTCTCCTGTCCTACACACGGGACACCTTCCTCCACAAACCTCTCCGGGCTAGAGGGGTGTGGTCAGTCTGAGCAATCTGTCAGAACACTAAGGCTGACCACGTCCACACATCAGCTGATAAATGACAGGTCACTAAAGAAGACTCACCTGGTACTGGCCCAGGCCCAGCGCCGGGTTCTGAAGCTGCTGAATGGTCTCTTCATTAAAGTAACCGTTCTTCTCCCAAAGTTGTAGTAACTGCATGGAATAATAACAATCAGTCCACAAGTTCAGGTTTGTCTTCTCCATAGAATATAGTTATTTGCGTCTTCCAAACCAGACAATTGTTACATGTCAGGGTAAAATTTCCTCACTGTGGGACGAATAAAGGAACTCTTATCTTAATAAAATCGCTATCTTACACTTGTCTGGTTTAGAAGAAATAACTTGAGCGCAGTAATAAGATTATGGGGAGTATTCAGGACACTTTCATCAGCCCTGAAGCTTCCGGTGCCACTGTGATGTGCTTGAAAGACTTTCATTGTGTCCTTAAGCAGCATAGGTTACAGTCCGGAGTGATGTGTTCATAAACATGTACTGTCCCAACCAGACAAACAATAAACTTTAACAGTGGAGTCAGACCTATCACTGTAGCAAGATATAAATGTATTTGGGATGGCATTATTCTGACAAAGCACATGTCAGCTGCTTTGTAAACCGAACCAAACTAAAATATCTGATCCACAAGAGCCTTCTATATTAGTCATAAAGTAAATACATTTGGGGATCTTAGCCACAACAATGTTTAATGCCTAGAAACAGTTCTGGGTTCATGTAAAATAAGTAGATGAGAGCTCGCACCCTGGTGATCTTCTGCTGCTTGTCCTCCTCCACGGCCAAGAAGCTGGTGCAGTAGATGGGCACCACCACCTTCTGCAGAGCGGCCAGCAGGTCCTTCTGATGCTTCCTCTGACTGTGAACAGAATACTTTTCTTATGAACCAAGATACTGGACGATGAGCCCCTTCTCACCTCCCATAAGAGACCTTTAGAGAAAGGCTGCTTTAGCTGGTAACAGTCGTTTTATTTTTGCATTTGTGAATTAATCTTTAATAATAAAAAGAAATCGTTGAGGGGACAGTGGGGACAACAGTATTTAGTCAGCCTCCAATTGTTCAAGTTCTCCCACTTACAAAGATGAGAGATGTCTGTCATTTTCGTCACAAGGGAAGAAGGATATTTTAAGAAATCCAGAAAATCATATCTGATCAAGGCTTTGTATTATACCCTCACTGCTATAGAAGAGATTTGCATGGAGGAATGGGCCAAAATACCAGCAAGTGTGTGTGAAAACCTTGTGAAGACTTATAGAACTTTTTGACCGCTCACTGCCAACAAAGGGTAAAAAAACTATTGAGATTATTATTTACTAGTGCAAATTAGTGTAATATCTGTTGTAAACCAGATAATTTATCAATCATGGTCAGCAGGAGTCATCAGTGGTCAGCGGGAGTCATCAGTGGTCAGCAGGAGTCATCAGTGGTGCAGCAGGAGTCATAGTCAGCAGGAGTCATGGTCAGCAGGGGTCATGGTCAGCAGGAGTTACCAGTTGTCAGCAGGAGTCATCAGTGGTCAGCAGGAGTCACCAGTTGTCAGCAGGAGTCATCAGTGGTGCAGCAGGAGTCATGGTCAGCAGGAGTCATGGTCAGCAGGAGTCAAAGTCAGCAGGAGTCATGGTCAGCAGGAGTCATCAGTTGTCAGCAGGAGTCATCAGTGGTGCAGCAGGAGTCATGGTCAGCAGGAGTCATGGTCAGCAGGAGTCAAAGTCAGCAGGAGTCATGGTCAGCAGGAGTCATCAGTTGTCAGCAGGAGTCATCAGTGGTCAGCAGGAGTCATCAGCGGTCAGCAGGAGTCATCAGTGGTCAGCAGGAGTCATCAGTGGTCAGCAGGAGTTACCAGTGGTCAGCAGGAGTTACCAGTTGTCAGCAGGAGTCATCAGTGGTCAGCAGGAGTTACCAGTTGTCAGCAGGAGTCATCAGTGGTCAGCAGGAGTTACCAGTGGTCAGCAGGAGTTACCAGTTGTCAGCAGGAGTCATCAGTGGTCAGCAGGAGTTACCAGTTGTCAGCAGGAGTCATCAGTGGTCAGCAGGAGTTACCAGTTGTCAGCAGGAGTCATCAGTGGTCAGCAGGAGTTACCAGTTGTCAGCAGGAGTCATCAGTGGTCAGCAGGAGTTACCAGTGGTCAGCAGGAGTCATCAGTGGTCAGCAGGAGTCATCAGTGGTCAGCAGGAGTTACCAGTTGTCAGCAGGAGTTACCAGTGGTCAGCAGGAGTCATCAGTGGTCAGCAGGAGTCATCAGTGGTCAGCAGGAGTTACCAGTGGTCAGCAGGAGTCATCAGTGGTCAGCAGGAGTCATCAGTGGTCAGCAGGAGTCATCAGTGGTCAGCAGGAGTCATCAGTGGTCAGCAGGAGTTACCAGTTGTCAGCAGGAGTCATCAGTGGTCAGCAGGAGTCATCAGTGGTCAGCAGGAGTCATCAGTGGTCAGCAGGAGTTACCAGTTGTCAGCAGGAGTCATCAGTGGTCAGCAGGAGTTACCAGTGGTGCAGCACGTCGTTGGTCAAGTAGATGAGGTGCAGGCGCAGCTCGAAGTGCGCTCCGTCGGCGGTGATGCGGTTCCTCAGGTGTGATGTCATCAGCTCACAGTGCTGGGGGCCCTTGGCGTTGGTGAACATCCAGTTCTTTCCAACCTGCAGCAACAGACGACATCAAACTATTCCTGCTTTGTCAAACTATACTCAACAGTTTAGAGTTTATTTAGAATAACCTTTAACCTCCAATCTTTTCCCTCTGAGATTTTTCAGGACAGAGAGCTACTCCCTTTAGACAGTGGACAGTGAGCTATTCCCTTTAGACAGTGGACAGAAAGCTACTCCCTTTAGACAGTGGACGGTGAGCTACTCCCTTTAGACAGTGGACAGAGAGCTACTCCCTTTAGACAGTGGACAGAAAGCTACTCCCTTTAGACAGTGGACGGTGAGCTACAGCGGATGAAGTAGATTTGACCTTGTGTGTGCATGTGTGTGCGTGTTCACTGGGGTCAGATACAGTCTCACGTAGTAGAAGGCCTTACAGAGATGGCGTCCTTCGTGCACATGTCGATGATGGGCTGCAGGACGCTGTCGAACTCGTCCATGTCCAGCTGTGTCTCCTGCAGCAGCTTCTGGGTTTGCTGCTCCACGGCCAACGCAATGGCAGCGGTCACCTGCTCCTGAACACACACAAACACACGTCCACAATAGTTTAACCATTACTCTTTCAATTTAGCAATAACAAAGAAAACAGGCCAAAACAAACATGTCGGTGCCATAAGACTACATTTGTGAGTGATAAATAGTTGTTTCAATCTTCTTTAACACTAGGACCGCCGTGCTCTAAACATACCTTGCACCGCCCCCTGCGGTCAGTTGACCGCTGTGTATTTTGCGCTGATACAGCCTTTTGCCAAATTGACTGTTCACTAAACCAGAACTTGTTGTTGCAAGGAAATTGTGATAATAATGAAATAAAAGGCTAAGAGGACACATTGTGCGTGTACTGATCCATCAAAATGACGATGACTTTTCAGGCTAGATTTATTTTGTAACTTTGCAAACACTTAAAAGGTTGGTCACTATATGTTAAATTGACTCAGTAACAATATGTAAATTCAAACAATATAAATGATAGTTTAGAAAAGCACAGGACCATAACGTCTATACGTCATCTCCAGACTGTTTTCTCTTTCCAGCCGAAGTCACCGTGGGAAATATTATATAGATAATAATAATAGAATTTGTATTGACACGAGATCATCAGCTAGGCTACCATCGTCAATGTACAATCTTCAATTTTACAGGGGACACGTTATATATGTATATTTGTATTTATTTGAGACAAGCAGTGCTCTTTATGATCAGAACAAAAATATAATCATTGCCTTGCAGTGCGCGCTGTGCAGAATAACACACAGTGTTGTCTGGATGAAATAAGAATGAGATCCTTATTGATATGATGAGGGCCGCTTCTGCCACAGCCGCTCTCCTCCTGCAGTGTCCGCGGGTGACGAGAGGCCTCACAGTCGCTCTCTCTGCACTCTGCCTCGATAGTTCATCTAATTGTTCTATTTTTATCTTCTATGTATAAATATAAGAATGTAATTGATGATGAATGAAAAGGCAGAATGGAGCGACAACGCGCACACAGACACCTGCGTATGGCTGGCATTACGCGGCTCATGTGTGTTATTGCTTCTGGACTTGTTACAACACTGCTGTCTGTGCCGTGAATTAACTATGGGTTTACGTTCAGATTTAGAATATTATAGGTGTTCTCCCCGCTGTCACTTTCCACCTCAAAATGTGACATCTCACCTCCGTCAGACTGTTCTCCTTCAATGTCTTGAAGCACTGTCAGGGCTTCATACCGTGTACTTGCAGATCTATTCATTTTATACTCCTCTCAATTCAAAACTCTTTCTCTCTCCCAAAAAAAAAAAAAAACTCAAGTCCCTTTAGAGTCTAATGACAACATATTGATACATTTTTATAAGGCGCGAAAAACCCCCGGAAAAGGTTACTATGACAACGGTCGCCCCTGCGCCATGTATCCCTATGGGGCAGCAGAAAGGGCTGTGGTTTAGAAAAGTTAAAATGCGTGTAAATCTTGTTTTCTTTACTTTTTCCAAAAACAAAACACACCAAAATATAAACAACAAGTACCCAGTAAAAGTCATAAAATTTCAACTTCTGGCGTTTTGTTTTGAATACACTAATTAGCATATTAAAGTGAGTGACGGTCAGTTGACCGCTAGGGGCGCTCCTAGTGTTAAAATCACACACAAACCATGTCTCCGTACAGAATCTTAGGTATTTGGCCGTGTCCAGTCCCTACTCTCTGTCATGAGATGTTTGCAGTCACTAATGCTCAACTCTCAGTCTCTGAAGCAGAGATGGGGACTCGCGAGTCAAACCTCAGACTTGACTCATTCCCTTAGACTTAACTTGGACTCTTCCCCGAGACTCAAGAATCGACTCAGACTTGTTCTGTAAGACTCAGACTTGACTCGAACTCGTAGTTTTCTGCAAATAAAATCTGTTGGGTCTCTTTCTCTCTCGAGTCCGTCCAGAGGAGAGTTCCCAACAGGGACATAGGAACATATTCTGGAGAAGCCTTGAGCAGGGCTGACCACTGTACATAGGATTATAATATCTAAACATCTGGTCAAAAAGAGCAGGGCCTTGCTCCAGTGAGGAGAAAGCAGAGCAGCTTTGAGATCAGCACGGCGAGCACACAGCCGTAGAGACGCCAGGATATCACCAGACTAGGACCACTTCCATACCTGTCGGAGGGAACTGAGGTGCTGCTCCTGCTGCTGCAGGTTCCACAGGCTCTGCTGGATCAGCTCCTCAATAGGTGGGGCCCCTGGGGGGGGAGCTCCAAGGGGAGGAGCCCCTAGGGGAGGAGCTCCAAGGGGAGGAGCTCCAAGGGGAGGAGCCCCTAGGGGAGGAGCTCCAAGGGGAGGGGCCCCTAGGGGAGGGGCCCCATGAGGGGGGACTCCTGGAGGAGGAGCACCTGGTGGGGCCAAGAAGGGGCTGGTGCCAGGAGGAAGCTCACAGTCTTTGGTCCCAGGGTTGTACATTTCTGAAAGAAGATGGAGGAGCAGGCGTTAATTCCTTCGATCAGAGACAAGAGCAGAGGTCATGGTACAGTCACATGAGGACACTGTACAGAGGGGCCCCAGGACACATGCACTCTCTCTGTCCCACAGCCTTCAGGACATGTACCAGCAAAAAGCATGAATCATTCCAAATTTGAGAAGAACGTTCACATAAGCCCAAATAAAAAGTCCTAAAAACACATGACAAATCAAAAGAGGCCTGATGGTTTCTCATGCCAGATCCACCCTTTGTGCAATACCTTGTGATTTCAAGTCCTCCACATCATGAGCAGAGGCATCTAAAATAGAAAGAACATTTTCACAGCTTGGCTTTAGTTCAAACAGGGGCTGACACCTCCTGCTCACCCCGGTCTGTGTGAGTCCAGACCCGACCCATTTGTCATGTTGTACACATGTTGCATGATTGTGTACGCATTCTGGGTTAAATAAAGGCCAGCGTTTAAGTCTTCAAATCAACCAAAACAAATGTGTTCTAATTAAACGGTGTGCATCAGTCGGAGCGGATTCTCTTCCTCGCACTTGAACATCTGATAAACATCCATTTTTGAGCAGAATCCTGTGATACAACATTGTGTGACATCATCGACCCAACTCTAGCCTTAAACATTGGCTACTCACAACACTCCACTCCTTATTGATATTACATTGACTTTGCAAATAACAGTATCTTACAGTAGGTAAGTTTAAAATGGAGAAAATGTATAGGAACATATTGGCATATATTATGAAAATCCTCCAGCCCTGAGGTTGAAGTCATGGTAGAAGCATACCGCTCGGAATCGGATCAATGATTACAATAATAATGCATCGGTTTTATCTTCAGGACACTCAAAGAAGCTTCACATGTCATTATACCTTCAGTGATGATAAACTATTGCTGGAGCCACAGCTGCCCTGGGGCACACTGACAGAAGCGAGGCAACCAGTCTGTGACACCGGCCCCTCCCACCACCACCAACCATTCACACACACACCAGACTCATTCTAATGTGGGGGAAGTGTCTTGCCTAAGGACACAACCACAGTTTGGCACTTTACAGTCGCCCCACTGTGGCACCTGCTGTTCCCAGAGGTCTCCCATCACAGTGCTAACCAGGCCCTGCCTCGCTTAACTTCATAGGTTTTAAGGGATCTGGCTCTCCCCTGCAGGTATGGCCAATTGCAATGACTTTGCAAGTAACATCTGCCAGTAGGAAAGTTTAAAATCAAGAAAATATATCAGTGATTTAAGTTTTAGAACATATTAACAGTAACACATATAAAAATCCTCTGTTTTTGTACTTTTAACCGTGTTACAACATTGTTCTGCTTTGAGCGAACGCATGGAAGATAACTGAGGGATTCCGCTCTGATCAACATAGATCAACAGACTAAAGTCCTGCACTTCCACAAACTCTTCTAACTCCGCACTCGACAGGTTTGACAGTCACAGCACAACAAAAGCACACACCAAACGCCGAGTCCTCTACGAAATCAAATCAGTTAATCCAAACTTACAAAATGAAAATTGAGTGAATTGAAATGCTCATCTCTGCATGGGGATTGATAAATTCATAAATCCAAATTCCTCAGTGCATTGTGCAGGCAGTAAACTGATATTTGTTTATTTGTTTTGTTTATTAGGACGATAAAACAGAGGTACAGTAAATCTCGGCTCACTGCTACCGGAAAAGTGAATCTCAATTTAGACAAAGTGAGCACGCCTGATTTACAACATTTGCCACGCCCCTTTTTCAGGTGACGTTGGACCCAATCATTTGTTCAGTCGATTCCTTATAAAAGTGAGATTTCACCGTTTTGTCATATCGCTCAACCTCTACTCTACTCTGCCTTTAATTTGACAAGTTGGAATTAAATTTAAGCTTCAGCAAAAAGCATCAGATGTCAGTGTTGGAGCATTCAGTTCATGTTTATCAATTTGTTTAAGACTTTATGTCACAATCTGAACCACAAAACATGTTCAAGATCAAGTCTATGTGCTCTTCAATACTGGATTAGTGACGGTTACATACGTGGCTGCTGCTCCATGGCCAGTCTGTACTTGTAGTAGGTGAAGTAATCTCCCCCGAAGAGAAAGGAGAACTTGTTGTTGTCCTTCTGCTTCTCCATGGTCATCTTCTCAAACTCGGGACCATTGCGGGCGACGAACTGGGCCAGTTTGTCGATGACGTTCCTCAGCTCCTGGTCTGCACAAAGACATCGCCATAATAACAACGAAAACCCTCATCAACCCAGACAAGACAAGAGCTGAAATTAACAGTATTTTTGATGGATTATACGATTATTCTGTTTATTAATTGAATAGTAGAAGTGAACAGGTTATTGATTAGGTTTGCATTTACATAATATTGAACAAACGAAGCTATGATGACGGCCGTAGAGCAGGTATTTACAACACAATTATATTCAAATAGTCAATGGTTACAGTTTACCTTAATACATTCGTTTAGATTAGAAGAATGTTGTCATGCTTTAGTTAGAGATATACTTCTTCAATTATTATTTATTACTTTATTATGCTAAAGCTAGAGATTTTGGCATATTTTACTATAGTTATTGTTCATTTATCTTGTGCTCCTCATTACAACTGTTCTGTGACTACTTATAGTAGTTTAAATCCTAATATAATTGTGGGTATTGCACAATGAAACAACGTCAATTAGTTTGAATGCAAATGACAATGGATCTGTGGGACTTCGTGTCGAGATGTGGCCTATTACTGAGTCACGTAAATCAAATGTGTTCTACAGTCAGAATAATAATAATAATAATAATAATGACACGGCGGGGCCATTAGCCGTTAGCCACATTAGCATTGTTCGAGCGGCTCCCCTCCCTCTCCGCTCCCTCTCCCCCGGCCTCACGCACCTTCAGGCGGCGTGGGCATGTCCATGGTCGCGGTCTCCGAGTCTCCACGCTCCAGAAAAGGAAGCGGGCTCAGATTCAGGCCAAATGCGTAAAAGTGTCCAGAGTTTATCACATGAAGAACAGGTCCGGAGTTTACCCCCGGAGCAGAGGAGCCGAGACGGAACCAGTACAGACCAGGCTCCCCGAGTCTACTGCCCCCTACCGCCCGGAGGCTGCATTGGCCTGGGAACTGGGAACCTCACTTGTCCAGCTGGGGAACCATAAACCTGACTTTCAAACCCACAAAACATTTTTCTACGTCGCAAAATCCATGTCACATTGCCACATGTTTAGCTTTATCAGACAGAAAAACTCTACATTTACGTGTTTAGCTGACAATATAAGATTATTAACACCAAAGTCAGAGAAATACCAAACATTATGTCATTAATAGCTACATTTGAATTCCTTCTGCCCTTATCCCTTGTTGGAAGTCAGACCAGAATCCCTGGACCGATTTACAAATGACCCAAATCCTCACAATCGTCACACAGAATCTACATTTATCCATATCCACGTAAATCTGCGCCTCGGGAATTCAATAGTTGGATTAATCTTATGTATGGTTTAGAATTGTATTTCCCTATTCTTGAAAGGAAGAGGATATTATTAGTCCTTATTCTACATACCCTACATGCAACATCTTACTAACTAAAGACAGACACTTTCCCATGTGGCTTAGGGTTAGGGTAAGAGTACACTAATTAACAATTGATTCGCTTTTAATTAGTGGGGGATAATCTAAAGTGTTACCATGATTTGTTTTATTTATTAGCCACTCTGTGTAACTTTTACAGTTGCTCCAAATGAAAAAAACAAATATGACCAATCTAAGCATGACATTATACTGCATGGCCTTTATTGTTGTTTCTTAACGAAAAGAGGAAAATAAACTCTATTTGAAACCAAAATAAAATCTCCCATTTTTTCCTTCTTTTTAAAAAATACCTTTCTATGAGTTTTATTTGAGTTTTTGAACTGCTGTGAACTGATTCTCTCTCCGCAGCAGAAGATGGCGCTAACGGGCTGTAGTTAGACCAAAGAAGAACTAGCTCCAGTCTGTGACCCGGAAGAAGACAGTGCGTGGATGTTATGTATTGGCTGAGCTGCGTCCAAATACTCTTATAATTCGTTGTCCTTTTTTGTGCTGTAATATTGATATTTTAAGAGACAGCAGCTCCAGGGTTGATCCAGTGTAATTTAACACGTTTCAAGATATTCTGATGTACTTAAGTTTGAATTTTATACACAAAAGTTAATGAGAAATGAGAGATAAGGATAAGAAAGGAGCGGAGTTATTGAATTTGGACGCAGCCATTGTCCATGTGGGTCGGTGATCGGTAGTCTCAGTGATCGTGGTTGTTTGCTGCCCCGTGCCCGTGTAATCGTGCAGTGACTGACCTGTCGGTAAGCAGTAAGCACGATTACCGGGAGGCTTTTCGGTCTGCGATACTTTGCGCCGATTCTCTTCGTTAATGTTTAATGCTAAGCTCAAATCGATCTGACCACTTCTTGTGTGCGTTTGTTGCTCACACGTCATCTTACTTTTCCTAACATTAACATTAACCTTATTGTGTTAAAGCTGGGGTTTCTAACTTTGTTCATGTCACTTTTTTCCAGAAAGAACCTTTTTATAGTATATTTTTGTGAACATTAGACAGAGAAGTGAAACGTGAGTAGCCATCACTCAGGCAATCAGTCTAGAATGTTTTCTAACAAGAGTAAAGGTTTATAGAAAGATTTTCCCAAATTTTAGAAAAGAACCGCCCTCTCCACTATTTGAACAAAACTCTTTGGTCTTAATTGACGAGCACGTATCACCAGAATGATTGACAATTAGGAGTACCAATAGTCTTTATGATCCACCCGGAAGTAGAAAATCCTCCTATATACCTTTGATGCAGCATTTTTTTCCCCCTAAGACACTTTCTGTTGGGAGAAACAAATGTATCCTTAGAAAAAAAAACAAAGTTAGGCTCTCCAGCTGTAACGCATCTGCCCACAGTGGCTGTCATACTTCTTTAACAGTAGCCTTTGTCATGAACAAATTAAAACACAAAGGAGAGATAAAGCAAAGTTCATAAATATTCAACTCTGAAATCATACACAACATTATGCATGCTGAGCGAATCTGTGAAAAACATGAGTAACTTTCTCTTCCTCAACGCAGTGTGGACATGGCAAGTGTGGAGCAAGTGTCTGCTGTGGGGGAGCTTCTGGTGGACCCCAAACAGGAGCTGGCCCAGCGCTTTCGGGCGCTCTTCACCCTGAGGAACATCGGAGGTATGTGTCTCCTGTTCGGATGTTACTGAGGGATAAAAACAGTGAAGATTCTGGACATTTATGAACATTATGGACTCGCTCATCCCACCGTCAGGACCAATGGCTCCTTTGTGGTTCTTAATTTTGCATTTCCTGTGTTAAAATATTTAGTTTCTCAAATCTGTTGTTAGATAGTTTACATTTTAGTCTTCAGAGACCAGTGTTGTGAATTAAGTCTATACAAAATACATATTTACTCTTTTAAATTGAGCATATTTGAGCCTGTGTGGGGCCAGGTCGCGCCTGAAATAGAGATTCTTGAATCTAAGTCAGACTTTAAGACCTTTTTATATTTTAGTTTTTTTTTACAATGTCCATTTAAACAAAACGCGTTGACAGAATCAGTCATTTTTTCCTCAACACTAGGTTTAGAGTAAGACAAAGTCCTCTTCTCCAGCCCCAAGACTAGAGTGTCTTTATTTAAATGCGTTCTCTCCAGGGGCAGAGGCCATCGGCTGGATCAGCAGAGCCTTCAGTGATGAGTCTGCTCTGCTGAAGCACGAGCTGGCCTACTGTCTGGGGCAGATGCAGGACAGCCGGGCCATCCCCACCCTGACAGCTGTACTCAAGGACGTGCAGCAAGACCCCATGGTGCGTCATGAAGCAGGTGGGACCCAGCTTTGGTGCAGCAGTGTGTGGCCTGTTCCAACCACTGTAAGGGATGACGTATGTGTGTGTTGTGCTCAGGAGAGGCCCTGGGAGCCATCGGGGAGCTGTCAGTCATGGAGCTGCTGCAGGAGTACTGCCACGACCCTGTCATAGAGGTACCAGCCTTCTCCCATTCAAGCACAAAAACATAAGTGTCAAGTTATTCACATAGAAGAAGCAAAACGGAACAAAGGGACAAATACAGCCATAAAAACACACAAAAAACCGCACTGCCAAAAAAGATAAAATGAGGTATAATTGCCTGAATCAAGTGGTTATTATCATAATTTGAGTATATTAAGATATTATAGATTTTCCAGTGGGACAAAGCATTTAGTCTATTTCAAGAATTGTTGTTTTATTTTCTCATTTCAAAGGAGACATTTTGTTCAAACAAGATGAGACAACAAAGACATCAAATGGATCTGTATTAGAGAATACTTCTTCCCATTACCCTTTTAAGATGTGTATATAAAAAAGGTCAATAATAACAATAACACTGCAGACTCGGGACATAATAAAAAGTTACAATAATATACAATATAAAAGATACAGAAGATTATAGAATTTAGACTTTCTTCTCTATTATGCTATAGCTAGACATTCTGTTTTTTTTGTGTGTAATTTGTGTATCTTGTGCTGTGTGCTCCTCATTCCTATTGTTCTGTAACCGGTGATGCAACACTGACATTTCCCCACTGAGAGATGACTAGAGGATTGTATTATCAAAGATGGCTGTGATTGCAGGTGGCAGAGACGTGTCAGTTGGCAGTGGCCCGTCTCCAGTGGCTGCAGTCTGGAGGGGAGGAGGGGAAGGAGGCCAGCCCCTACAGCTCTGTGGACCCTGCCCCCCCGGCCCCCCTGCAGAGCCCCTTGGAGCTGCGCCGCGTCCTGCTCGATGACAGCCTGCCTCTGTTCCAGCGGTATCGGGCCATGTTTGCTCTGAGGAACCTGGGCACGGAGGAGGCGGCGCTGGCCCTGGCGGATGGTAGGTCCTCGTCCTTCTCTCTGGGCCCCGGAGGAATGAGCTCTGCTATACTGCCATTTTCACTTTTTATGCTACGGTATAAACTATTACACCTTACACCACTTTAGCTTTACTATTTAAATCAAACCATCGATCTGCAGTCCCCTCAGTGGGTGCAGATTGAGTTGGTCAGAGGTGTTCATGGACCTGAGGGTCGCTAAGACCGAGCCGGTTCCATCTGAGCTCAGTATTGAGTGTTTTATTGAAGGGTAGAACATTGACATTTCACATAATGGAAATAATGTACTGATCCGCCTGACATAGCCCAGAAAATTTGTCTTGGACAAAATATCAGGAATTATGTAAAATTGTGAATTGTGTCCCTCAGCCAATCGGCTCTCAGCTCAAAGAGTCAAATAGTGACTCAGAGAGATTTTAGTTTTACAAGACTTTCTGTTTGAACAAAACAAATGTATATTCTCATGGTAAAAAAAAGTTTTGAAGTTGACCAGAGCTGGAGCAGGTTCTCGCTGATCTTCACTGTGTTATTGTTGTGTTGTGTGTAACGCTGCTGTGGTGTGCGACAGGCCTGCAGTGTTCCAGTGCCCTGTTCAGACACGAGATCGGCTACGTCCTGGGACAGCTGCAGCACCCCGCCACAGTCCCGGCCCTGAGCGCAGCCCTGGAGCGGACGGACGAGAGCCCAATGGTTCGGCACGAGGCGGCGGAAGCTCTGGGCTCCATCGGCCACAGCGAGTGTGTGGGCGTCCTGCAGAAACACCAGACGGACGCAGAGAGAGTGGTGAAGGAGAGCTGCGTGGTGGCTCTGGACATGCTGCACTACGAGAACAGTGAGGAGTTCCAGTACGCAGACGGACTGGTGCGACTGCAGGGCTGAGGGAGAGGACCAGGCATTATATAGACTATGATAAACTGGCAGATCCCCTTTTATCTGCTCAGACCACTCCTGTCCACCTGCGAGACCAGGTTGATCAGAGCGTGCTTTGAAACGCATTCAGATAACATCAATCAAATGTTATTTAACAAGTGCTTTACAGTCCCACATGCCCTCCACCTGACCACCCAACAGACCACCCCAAAGCGCATATATCATTAAGTAAACACACACAAGTGTCGGAGTAACCAGCTGAAGAAGCGTCATCCAAGGAGCAGTCTGCACCAGGAGCAGAGAGCCTCCTGCAGCCACAGGGGACGTCATGCATACAACACACCTTAAGAAAACCTCATGAGTCTGTTTTCTTTATTGGGAGGGTTCTGGTCTTCAGACGTGCCTCTGGGTGCAGGACAAGGACAGGACCTTCTCGGACTAAAGCCTAAAGGGCCTTTCTTCTGCCTCATTATTTCATTATTTAGTTGTCATATAACTTTTACTTCTTATTTATTTGATTGGTAATGGTCACTAAACTTCCACATGCAATAAAATGTTTCTCCATCAGTCTATTGTATTCTGAATAATATATGATGCTGTTGTATGTTTGAGTTCAACCCTGTCTCTATTACACCAGTCGTTATAAATTCACTTATGAACATGTGAGCACTGACCCGTCATGAGCGGAGGGTTGTATGTAATCTCTCTAATAAACTTAAAACAGATGTTCATAGATCCACATAAACCTTGTCCACATGGTGGAGGCCTGTTGTTTAAACACTGCTTATATTTCCTACGCTGAGCAGAGCCTTGAACGCGGCGCGGCGTCACATGCCCAGAAGTAAATAAAGCGTGCGCGCACACGTGACCGCGGACACACACAACATGGCGGCGTGCAGGCTGGCAGCACTGCGGCTCCGCGGACTGGGGCCATTGAGTCCCCTGAGGGCCTTCAGCAGCAGGGGCCTCTGTCGCAGGGCTCTCCTGGACTCGGAGCTCCGTGTCAGCGCCGCGGGGGGCCTCAGGGTGTGGAGCGCGCACACGTGCTCTCCTCACCTGTCCCCGTTCGTCTCAGTGCGGGCCTACGGGAACCGCGTCAGCGGAGAGGATGGAGCGAGCAGCGGGGCCCCTGGAGGAGAGGAGCCCGGGGGAGACGGAGACGGAGGCGGCTATAACGGCCCTCACATGACCGCGCTCACCCCCATGATGGTCCCTGAGGTCTTCCCCAACGTGCCCCTCATCGCTGTCAGCAGGAACCCCGTGTTCCCCCGCTTCATCAAGATCATTGAGGTGAGTGTGGGGCCCCTGGAGGCTCCCGGGGGCCCCCGGTCTGTCGTGGATACTGATGTGGCTCAGGGTCGCACCGAGGACGCATGACGCAACATCACGTAATTCCGTCTGTGGCGTTACCGAAGGATGAAGCTGTCAGTGTTCAGCAGGTTACAAAACCGTAATACTTATGTATTACTGTTATTTCAAAGTAACGTTAGTTTTACACTAAAGTATTGTCTGATATTGTGTCTGGATTGTCAAGCATTACACTACTGCATTACTTTGAAGTTACCCATCCATCCATCCATTTTCTTCCCCTTAATCCATTTCTGGGTGGGTGGGGTGGCAGTCAGAGCTGCACCCAGTACAGAGCACCAGCCCACTTTGAAGTTACTTACCCCCCAAATAGATTATGATCCTAGCGTGAGGTTGATTAAACTTTTTCTTTGAACATAAATTTATGTTCCACATCTTTGTCTTCAACAAACTCTAAATAATGGAGTCTGTCCTTCTGTAAAATGTGTTTTAGTCCCCAAAGTGTCTGCTTCAGCCTCAGCCGTCTTCTACCATAAACTAACAACACTGCTTTGTGGCGACTATTGGCTCAGTTATTTTGTAATCATTAACCATATTTTCAATAGTTTGTTGCCTTATACTAATCTGTTTTGCGCTGTTCTCTTTTCTTAATAGTCTTTTGTAGGGAAGAGCCAGAGAAAGAATTTATTTACCCACACACTCACATATTGTGGCCTGTCATTTCACCTGTCGCCCACAAACAGAAAATAAACGTCATGTGGAGGAAACCGGATTATTACATTCTGATTATTAATCTCAATGTTCAAACACAAAATGTCAAGGCGAGAGTTTGAAAGACGCTGGAGAAAGAGGTCTTTTTCATCTGACAATAATCTGATTACAGTCTGGCTGGTGGTTGTTTGGACTCAGAATATAAAGTTCTTTGGCCCAGATAAAAAAGACTATTTACAGAAACCTGCTTTAACATGTGAAGACGTCTCATGTTTATACTTTCCTTAGAATGTGGTGTAAAGTGGAGCTTGTGCTGTTGCAGGTGAAGAACCCGGAGCTGATGGAGCTGCTGAGGAGGAAGGTGCGTCTGGCTCAGCCCTACGCCGGAGTCTTCCTCAAGAAAGATGACGGGTAACTTCTTCTACTGTTCCACGAGTCGCATTATTCCCTTTGCACAGAACAGACTGACTCACAACGAGACCCATCGCCGTCTAATCCACAGAACCTTTATCTTCCACTGTTGGCTTAACTTGTTTATTTTTCTGTGAGAAAAACTGCCACAAATATTGTTTAGGGTGTTTGAGCCCAGTCCAGTTAAAAGTGATAAAGATCACAAAACCATGATGTTGTTCAGCAGTGGCTAAGACCATTTTTATTATTGTATTACTTTATCCATCTCCATCTTAAAGTAGCAATATATGAGATGTTCATGTCAAGTTATCATTAAAGGGCCCTAATCTGTCATCATTAAAGGGTCATAATCTGTCATCATTAAAGGGCCCTAATCTGTCATCATTAAAGGGCCCTAATCTGTCATCATTAAAGGGTCATAATCTGTCATCATTAAAGGGCCCTAATCTGTCATCATTAAAGGGCCCTAATCTGTCATCATTAAAGGGCCCTAATCTGTCATCATTCAAGGGCCCTAATCTGTCATCATTAAAGGGCCCTAATCTGTCATCATTAAAGGGCCCTAATCTGTCGTCATTAAAGGGCCCTAATCTGTCGTCATTAAAGGGCCCTAATCTGTCGTCATTAAAGGGCCCTAATCTGTCATCATTAAAGGGCCCTAATCTGTCATCATTAAAGGGCCCTAATCTGTCATCATTAAAGGGCCCTAATCTGTCGTCCTTAAAGGGCCCTAATCTGTCGTCCTTAAAGGGCCCTAATCTGTCGCAATTAAAGGGCCCTAATCTGTCGTCATTAAATGGCCCTAATCGGTCGTCATTAAAGGGCCCTAATCTGTCGTCATTAAAGGGCCCTAATCTGTCGTCCTTAAAGGGCCCTAATCTGTCATAATTAAAGGGCCCAAATCTGTCATCATTAAAGGGCCCTAATCTGTCATCATTAAAGGGCCCTAATCTGTCATAATTCCTTCCATCCATTTTCTTCCCCTTATCCATTTCTGGGTTGGGGAGGTGGCAGTCAGAGCTGCACCCAGTACACTTAGCACCAGCCCCTCACTGATCCTCCTGCAGGTGGTGAGTCCACAGGAGCTGAGATATTTCAGTGGGAGCTTCAGGCAAAGTGGGGTTAAGTGTCTTGCCCAAGGACACAACGACACCAGTCATCAGTGGGAGTCGTGAAGTAGGTCTTATGGTGGGCTTGAACCCACGACCTTCCGGCCCAAAGGCCAATGCTCTACCAACTGAGCTACTGTCTGTCATAATTAAAGGGCCCTAATCTGTCATCATTAAATGGCCCTAATCTGTCGTCATTAAAGGGCCCTAATCTGTCGTCATTAAAGGGCCCTAATCTGTCGTCATTAAAGGGCCCTAATCTGTCGTCCTTAAAGGGCCCTAATATGGGCCCTAATCTGTCACAATTAAAGGGCCCTAATCCGTCATAATTAAAGGGCCCTAATCTGTTGTCCTTAAAGGGCCCTAATATGGGCCCTAATCTGTTGTCCTTAAAGGGCCCTAATATGGGCCCTAATCTGTTGTCCTTAAAGGGCCCTAATATGGGCCCTAATCTGTCACGATTAAAGGGCCCTAATCTGTCATAATTAAAGGGCCCTAATCTGTCGTCCTTAAAGGGCCCTAATCTGTCATCATTAAAGGGCCCTAATCTGTCATCATTAAAGGGCCCTAATCTGTCACAATTAAAGGGCCCTAATCTGTCGTCCTTAAAGGGCCCTAATCTGTCATCATTAAAGGGCCTAATCTGTCATCATTAAAGGGCCCTAATCTGTCCTCATTAAAGGGCCCTAATCTGTCATAATAATAAACTGCTCTTTTCCAATATTTCTTTAACTGATAACAGTAGTTCAGAGATATTTGAATTTCTAAATTAAATCTTGTTATTGTTTTCATTTTGATGTCCCGCCCTCCACCGTTTCACCAATCAGAAAGTCTGTTATGATTCTCAAATCATTAACAACAAAACAAGGAATAAAAGCAGGATTTCTATCTTTGTGTTGGTTATAGATTTGTTGTTGACAAAACTCTTGTCTATTCAGCTGTTATGGTCCTAGCTGGATTCGTCTGCATATCTGGCAACCTGAGTCAGGGAGAGTGGGAGAGGCTGCAGTACCACTTTTGGACAGATGTTTACACACTGCTCCTTTAAGGATCACATAAGGCGCATTTGTTTGTTGTATTTAGATTCAATGCAGATTTTATCACATTGGAAGTTGTTTTCTCACACAACAAGCAACATGTGGTTTATATGTCACCAGGCCCTGCAGACTGATACTAGATTACATGTATAATACATTAGGGCTAAAAATCACATTATGTAATCCACAAACAGAACTATATTAACCTGGCTCTTGCCTCTGGCTCACAGCAGACACATGTGGTGTAGTGTAACCATTGAGTTCTAATTGTGTTGCAGGGATGAGTCTGACGTGGTGGAGACTCTAGACTCCATCTACACCACTGGAACCTTTGTGCAGATCCACGAGATGCAGGACTTGGGAGACAAGCTGCGCATGATTGTGATGGGCCACCGCAGGTACGTCTGAGCATGACTTATGACTTACACATACACACACATGACAATAGGGTCTGTCTCTCTTAGTGGCACTATATGTCCAAACACACGGGATGACAATATAGCAACATTTTTAACAAGTAAAACAACTGACATTCATATTCATTTAAGTTGTCCATCGTCAAACTTTAAAGTAAAAATCTGCATTGGCATCCACCCCCGCTGGAGGGTACTGCCAAGCCCCGCCGATCCAAGATGACGCCGTATTCAAATGAATGGCTGTGCTCAGTGGCGCTTTGTGCCGGCACGGTCACTGACATATTAGCGGAACTCGCAAAGATCTATGGGAAACTCTCCTGTATTTGGGCATCGTCTGGTCCTCCCGGTTCTGTGCAGTGGATGATCCCCCATGATGCGTTGCGCCAAATACGCGTGTGTGGGTCTCATGCACGTGCACAGAGGCGCTCGCCTGCGCTCTGACCAATCAGAGCGGGAGTTAGAGCGAGAGCCAGACGAGCAGAGTTTGTGGCACTAAAGTGTGGATTTAAAGAAAACCGAAGGGTTTAAGAAGAAAAAAAGTTCAGGATGACAAGAGACACTAAAATCCCCACAAAATCTGATCTTTGTAAAAGCTGTAGGTTCTCTGTCAGGTTCTCTGTCAGGTTCTCTGTCAGGTTCTCTGTCAGGTTCTCTGTCAGGTTCTCTGTCAGGTTCTCTGTCAGGTTCTCTGTGAGCTGAGGTCGCGCTGTTTTAGTTTACATTGAGTTCTATGTGGAACATTGCTGTGTAGCCCACGTGAATTTAGTCTGGTGTAGTCTGCAGTACCGCGAGAATCCCCTGAGCACATGGTTCTTCAGCTATAAACTAGCAATACCCTATTATAAAAGATCCATGGGTACTGCAGACATCTGAGGCTTGATTGGTTTGTTTAGATTTTTTGTGTAACAAAGGAGTGACTTTGCAAGAATTCAAGGTCCTGGATTGGTCTCTCCAGTCTCCAGATCTTCACCCCAATGAAAATCTTTGGAGGAAGTTGAAAGTCTGTGTTGCCCAGTGACAGCCCCAAACCCTTGTGTAGACTTATCAAACACACTTGACCTGTTACTGCACATTTGGGGGCTGGCTACATCTTATTTTGCTGCTCTGTATGTCTGCTGAATAATGTATGATGGGGTTTTGAGTGGTACTGGTATGACACACAGAACTCGTCTGTTTGTGTAGTTTTAGCTCATTTACAGTCTCTCCTCAGGATCCGTATTTCTCGGCAGCTGGAGGTGGAGCCGGAAGAGGCCACAGCGTCACCGGAGATGGATTCAGAAGCTCAGACCAAGCCATCCCCACGACGTAAAGGCAAACGCACACGACGAGACACTCCGGACAGCGTGACGGAGCAGCTGGAGGACAAGGTGTGTGCATGTGGACAAATGTACTCACCTTTTGGCTTAAAGATCCTATATTTTGCTTTTCTTCATTTTCCACTGTCCATCCTAAGCACATGTGATAATAATAAGGGTGAGACACCATTTAACACTCAAAACTTGATTTGTGCCCCCCCCTCTTCAAAGGCAGATCCAGTGAATAGAAAGTCCAGCTACAGTCGCCGCCCAAAAACTCATTTTCTCCAAAAGACACTTTTAGTCGCAGAAAAACAGCCCAGAAGCGAACACAGACCGTGGTAAACCATGTGCAGGCAAAGGCTGTTCGCTGATTACCTGTTTTGGGTTCTCTCTCCTGTCAATCGGCTTCTGCAGCTCGAGCTATGTGTGCAACTTAATTTATGGGTAGGTTCCAGGACGGCACACGAAACTCTGACGTACAATATGTTTCTGAAACGTCAAACTTCTGCCACTAAAGGACATTCTCACCCTGTTTGGAAAATAAAAACAGGAGGATTTTCTACTTCCGGGTGGTTCATCAAAACTATTGGTCCCCCAGTTGTCAATCATTCTTGTGATACGTGCTCAAATCAAATTTTTGTTCAAAAAGTGGAGAGGGCAGGTCTTTCCTAAAATGTGGGAAAATCCTCCTTCCTAACATGAGATGCAGATAATTTTAAAGGGGAAGAGGGGATAAGGCAAGGCCAGTTTAGTTGTATAGCAAAATTCATTCACCAGGGAACTACAAAGTGCTGGTGTATTTGCTGCCTCCGTGTGTTTGTTATATTATGTGTTGTGTGTGTATTGTGTAGATCACAGAAGCTGACCTGAGCCCCGAGCTGCAGCCCCTGCCCCCCTCCTCCATCCTCATGGTGGAGGTGGACAACATCCAGCACCAGAGCTTCACCGTCACCGAGGAGGTCAAGGTCAGTCCATGGTCCACCTTTCACTCTGTAGACTTCACTGTCTGTGGATAATTCTCAATAATGCATCAATAAGACAGTTTTCTCCTCCTATTGGTCAGTTTCTGCAAGTGACTTTACGACGGCTTGTTGTGCTAATGTGGTGTGTGTGTGTGTGCGCGCGTGCGTGTGTGTGTGTGTGTGCGCAGGCTTTGACTGCAGAAATCGTGAAGACCATCAGAGACATCATTGCGCTGAACCCTCTGTACAGGTCTGACTCCTCCCACTCTCTCTCTCTGTTCAATATGTTTTCAAATGCTCAGACTCGATTTCAGCCTAAACCCCTTTCTGACATTATTTAGCACTGAAATAATTGATAGACACATTTTAGTTCTTTTTTCTTCTTATTGTAAAATGTATATACGATCTTTGAAGACGTGTGACCTGAGATCTAATGTACATAATAGCCGAAGACCATAAGCTACTACTAAATGCTTTACAGGCCACTTTCAGCGCTGGAAATAACTAGGATGTGTAGTGTCTGCGTACGGATTTAGCATGGTATTAATATAGGTACATATATAAGAGTGAAGGGTTCTTTGATGTGACGCACATTGAGGATCTTGAAAGGTAGAAAAGCACTATTTAAACATTTGCGACTATTTACACAATGAACAAAAGAAAAAAAACATAAGACTGGTACAGCCCAAGTGGACACGTGTCAAAACAGCGCTGTGTGTGTCTCTTTGTGTGTTGTGTGTGCGTGTGTTTGTGTGTGTAGGGAGTCGGTGCTGCAGATGATGCAGGCAGGACAGAGGGTGGTGGACAATCCCATCTACCTGAGCGACATGGGGGCAGCGCTGACCGGGGCAGAGTCTCAGGAGCTGCAGGAGATCCTGGAGGAGACTGACGTAAGACCCTGTTTACTGACCCCACCCTGGCCCTGCTTACCAACTCTATAGTCTGACCTTCTTCCAGTCCAATTGTGTATTCGCTAACATAACTCCCGCTTCTACAGCACGTGGTAAGATGAGGATTTACTTTGTGCGTTTAAAGAGGAGCTGTAGTGACTTTCCGCTGATGACAGGAGCCCTCCCCCGACTCCAGAAATCCCACGTGTCCAAATGGATCTTTGACGCTTCCTCCTGAAAGTGCGTTTGGTTCACAGCAGTTTTTCTTCTGCAGATCCCCAAGAGGCTTTACAAGGCTCTGTCGCTGCTCAAGAAGGAGTACGAGCTGAGCAAGCTGCAGCAGCGCCTGGGCAGAGAGGTCAGAGGTCACCTGCACACGCCATACACACACCTGCACGCGCCATACACACACATGCACGCGCCATACACACACATGCACGCGCCATACACACACATGCACACGCCATACACACACATGCACACGCCATACACACACATGCACACGCCATACACACACATGCACACGCCATACACACACATGCACACGCCATACACACGCCATACACACACATGCACACGCCATACACACACCTGCACACGCCATACCCTCACGTGCACACGCCATACACTCACGTGCACACGCCATACACACACCTGCACACGGCATACACACACATGCACACGCCATACACACACATGCACACGCCATACACACATGCACACGCCATACACACACATGCACACGCCATACACACACCTGCACACGCCATACACACGCCATACACACCTGCACACGCCTTGCCCTCACGTGCACACACAAAACCCTCACGTGCACACACTAAACCTGTGTGTGTCTCAGGTGGAGGAGAAGATCAAACAGACCCACAGGAAGTACCTGCTGCAGGAACAACTGAAGATCATCAAGAAGGTACAGTCCCACCACCGCCTACAGGACTGACGCCATGAACCAAACAACTACCGCCTACAGGACTGACACCATGAACCAAACAACTACCGCCTACAGGACTGACACCATGAACCAAACAACCACCGCCTACAGGACTGACGCCATGAACCAAACAACCACCACCTACAGGACTGACGCCATGAACCAAACAACTACCGCCTACAGGACTGACACCATGAACCAAACAACCACCGCCTACAGGACTGACGCCATGAACCAAACAACCACCACCTACAGGACTGACGCCATGAACCAAACAACTACCGCCTACAGGACTGACGCCATGAACCAAACAACTACCGCCTACAGGACTGACACCATGAACCAAACAACCACCACCTACAGGACTGACGCCATGAACCAAACAACTACCGCCTACAGGACTGACACCATGAACCAAACAACCACCACCTACAGGACTGACGCCATGAACCAAACAACTACCGCCTACAGGACTGACGCCATGAACCAAACAACTACCGCCTACAGGACTGACACCATGAACCAAACAACCACCGCCTACAGGACTGACGCCATGAACCAAACGGATATAAAACATTTACAACCACTTCGTTGTAGATTTAGCTTTACTTTTAGGGTCGTTGTCCAGCCTCAATTCTCCTGCTTAAAAATGTCCTTCCAAAATGTTCCTCCCTGCTTCATCTTCCCAGCTAATCTTAAAATCTTCCCAGTCCCCTCTGATGAATAGCAGCTCCATAGCATGATGCTGCCCCCACCATATTTGACACTGGGGTCGGTGCACTCAGAACGATGAGCAGTGTTTGGTTTGTGCTTCACATAACGTTTTGAGTTTGCGCCAAAAAGTAAATGTCTTGTTGTGTGTGTGTGTGTGTAGGAGCTGGGACTGGAGAAGGAGGACAAAGACGCCATCGAGGAGAAGTTCCGTGAGCGTCTGAAGAAGCTGACCGTCCCTCAGCACGTGATGGAGGTGATCACGGAGGAGCTGAACAAACTCAGCCTTCTGGACAACCACTCGTCTGAGTTCAAGTACGCGAGGACACTTCAGGGTGGAGCCCACACTTTACATCAGACCCCATTCTTGAAATCCAAAGTTACGATAAGATAAGATAAACTTTATTGATCTCACAATGGAGAAATTTACACATTTGGCTCAGATAGAATCACTCAGATTGTGCAACTTGTTAAAGGTTAAAAATATAGTCTGTGCAGGATATAATTATGTACAATAAAAAACTCTTTATGTAACTACGGTTCTATGAATCCAGAATGACTGCCAAGGGGGACGGTGTATTCAGGTTGGAATCATATCACCAAATATCACTCCTGGGACCACTGGATGACCAATAGGACTAGATTTTCCTCCATCTGACTCTCTGCAGCAGAATCTATGCTATGGTTGTCATTCGGGATTCATTGAACCATAGTTTAATACCCTAACTTCCATTTCATCCGTTCTCACCGCCACAGGGCTGTGCATCGCAGTGAATGACCAAATACTAGTGAAGTCACTGCTTTGAGGCTGTTTTCCTGCAAAGGGACCAGGACGAGTGATCAATGTAAAGAATGAATGAGGTCGTGTATCATAAGATTTTGAGTGAAAACTTCTTCCATCAGCAGCGAGGGTATTGAAGCTGAAACGTGGCAAGGTCGCCCGGGCAACGAAGCGGCCTCAGTCTCCAGATCCCAACCCAATGTTCTGTCTGTGGTCCCGGTCCTGTCCCTGAGACCTGATTGGATCTTGACGTTGTGGCTGACCTGCTGTAACCTGACCTGTGTGTGCTCCCTCAGTGTGACCCGGAACTACCTGGACTGGCTGACCAGCATGCCCTGGGGCAGCTACAGCGAAGAGAACCTGTCTCTGAGCCGAGCGCGAGAAGTGCTGGACGAGGACCACTACGGCATGGACGACGTGAAGAAGAGGATCCTGGTGCGTAGAGCTGGGAGGAAAAGCCAAAGAATAAGAGATTACGATCTATTATTGAGACATGTAGATCAATCAAAAAGATCTTAATCATGTGACAGTAACGGTTAAAGCAGGGGTCGGTAAAAGGCTTAAAGAAAAAAAGAAAAATCTATCCTGAGCCACAAAAATGAAAAGCTTGTATAAGGCTTTTATGAAATTAAACATTGAGAAACAACGATTTCTTCCCATTGCGTATTGTATTATTATTATTATTGAATTGGTTGATGGTTTTCCAAAGTGATAATAATATGATACATTTTGTAATAATTTTGACCACCTGACATTGAACCCACACTTTCTGATTGTGCTGGAGTAACATTTGGATGTCTGTGTTTTCTACTTTGACCTTTATCTCACACGTCTCTCATTTGGACCGTTTCCTCGCTGCAGGAGTTCATTGCGGTGAGCCAGCTGAGGGGCTCCACGCAGGGGAAGATCCTGTGCTTCTACGGCCCCCCAGGCGTCGGAAAGACCTCCATCGCCCGCTCCATCGCACGCGCACTCAACCGGGAGTACTTCCGCTTCAGTGTGGGCGGCATGACCGACGTGGCAGAGATCAAAGGCCACAGGTAAAGGCTCCTCACTGCTCTGTCACACACACAGTAACATCACTGCTGATGCTGTCCCTGTCTATGGACAAGTCCAGGACTGATGTAGAGCAACACAACGCACATGGATGTGTTTGTCCTCATGGTCTCTTGTGAGCTGCTGTGAAAAAACGATGTCCATAATCTCTGTCAAACCTGCCAGTCCTGGGATAAAATGCAAAAATACTGCTGTAACAACTGCGGTGTAAATTCCCCGTTAACCTTCACCAAACCAGGTTAAATCACTGAAGTGGCAGCGTACAACAATCGAGGCTTCAATATTATATATAACAATAATTTATATGATTTCATTACATTTAAAATGCAATCAATCAGAATGGTCACAACATTTACATGCACATTGTTATTTTCTATAAATATTGACTGGGAGTAAAGGATAGGACACTGAGTGACAGAAGGCTGTGTCCTGGTCTTCTCTAGTGGATCTCTACATGCTGCTGTTAGGTCAGTTAATACGCAGAAACCAAGTGTCCTATCACAACTATGCCGACGACACTCAGATCTATGTCTCACTGACTGCAGGAGAACATGGACCAGTGGACTCACTCCTTCACTGTATCCAACAGATCAGTGAGTGGATGCAAAACAACTTCCTTCAGCTAAACGCAGACAAAACTGAAATGATTGTCTTTGGTCCCCAGAAACAAAGAGAGAGCGTCATCTGTCACCTACAGTCTCTCTCCCTAAAACCTTCAAACAAGGTCAGAAATCTAGGGGTAATACTGGACTCAGACTTAAATTTTAATAGCCACATCAAATCAGTAACATCAGCAGCTTTTTACCATCTAAAAAACATTGCCAGGATCAAAAACATAGTGTCTAAAGCAGACTTGGAGATTCTTACCCATGCATTTGTCTCCAGTAGGTTAGACTACTGCAATGGCCTGCTCACAGGTCTGTCCAAACAGGCTGTAAAACAGCTGCAGTACATTCAAAATGCAGCAGCTCGAGTCCTGACTAGAACCAGGAAGTACGACCATATTAGTCCGGACTAGAACCAGGAAGTACGACCACATTAGTCCTGACTAGAACCAGGAAGTACGACCACATTAGTCCTGACTAGAACCAGGAAGTACGACCACATTAGTCCTGACTAGAACCAGGAAGTACGACCACATTAGTCCTGACTAGAACCAGGAAGTACGACCACATTAGTCCTGACTAGAACCAGGAAGTACGACCACATTAGTCCTGACTAGAACCAGGAAGTACGACCACATTAGTCCTGACTAGAACCAGGAAGTACGACCACATTAGTCCTGACTAGAACCAGGAAGTACGACCACATTAGTCCAGTCCTCAGGTCTCTGCACTGGCTTCCTGTGGCTCAGAGAATAGACTTTAAATCAGAATCAGAATCAGAATTTTTTATTGCCACGTAAGTAACAGGAGGTCACAGACTAGGAAATTGCTTTGGCTCAGTGCAACAGTCAAAAAGAGATAATAAAAATAAGAATAAAAAACACTTCTAAAGAATAAATTTAAATTTAAAATAGAGTTACAGTTACTATTTACAATATACAAGTGCACATGGTGCACACAATGTAAGGTGACAGCAGTACAGTGAAGTAAAGTGACGTATGATGGGCAGTAAAGTGACTTTATAAAGGGCGGGGGGACAGGTTAAGAAGTGTTCAAGAGTCCAACAGCAGAGGGGAAGAAACTGTTCTTGTGGCGGGAGGTTCTTGTCCTGATGGACCGCAGTCTCTTGCCTGAGGGGAGTGGTTGGAATAGTCCATGTGCAGGGTGAGAGGGGTCGGCTGTGATACGACCAGCCCGGCCTCGAGCTCGGGCGACGTACAGGTCCGGCAGCGATGGAAGGCTGCGGCCGATCACTTCCTCTGCAGAGCGCACAATGCGCTGTAGTCTCTGTTTGTCCCTGACTGTGGCTCCAGCAAACCACACGGTGATGGAGGAGGTGACGGAGGAGGTGAGGATGGACTCGATGATGGCCGTGTAGAACTGCACCAACATCTGTGCAGGCAGCTTGGCTTTCCTGAGCTGCCGCAGGAAGTACATCCTCTGCTGGGCCTTCTTGATGAGGGAGCTGATGGTCGGCTCCCACTTGAGGTCCTGGGTGATGGTGGTGCCCAGGAAACGGAAGGACTCCACAGAGGTGATGGGGGAGTCCATCACGGAGGGTGGGGGTGGGGGGACAGTGCTCTTCCTGAAGTCCACAATCATCTCCACTGTCTTCTGGGCGTTCAGCTCCAGGTTGTTACCACTGCACCAGGACACCAGCCGGTCCACCTCCTCCTGTAGGCGGACTCATCGTTGTTGGAGATGAGTCCAATGAGGGTGGTGTTGTCCGCGAACTTGATCAGCTTCACGGAGTCGTGGCTGGAGGTGCAGTGGTTGGTGTACAGGGAGAAGAGCAGGGGAGAAAGAACACAGCCCTGTGGGGCTCCTGTATTTATAATCCGAGAGTCCGAGACATTCTTCCCCAGACGCACTCGCTGCTTCCTGTCCGTCAGGAAGTCAGTGATCCACCTGCAGGTGGAATCGGGCACGTTGAGCTGGGAGAGCTTGTCCTGGAGCAGGGATGGCAGGATTGTGTTGAAGGCAGAGCTGAAGTCCACGAACAGGACCCTGGCGTAGGTCCCCGGGGAGTCCAGGTGCTGTAGGATGTGGTGGAGGGCCAGGTTAATGGCGTCGTCTACAGATCTGTTGGCTCTGTAGGCGAACTGCAGGGGGTCCAGGAGGGGGGAGGTGAAGGACTTGAGATGGGAGAGAACCAGGCGCTCAAATGACTTCATGACGACAGACGTAAGTGCTACAGGTCTGTAGTCGTTGAGTCCTGTGATCCTGGGCTTCTTCGGGACGGGGACAATGATGGAGGATTTGAAGCAGGCCGGGACATGGCAGGACTGCAGAGAGGTGTTGAAAATGTCCGTGAACACAGGAGTAAGCTCACTGGCGCAGTGTCTCAGAGTGGCCGGAGACACGTGGTCCGGGCCAGGAGCTTTGCGGGGGTGCAGCCTCAGGAAGAGTTGTTTAATCTCTTTAGCGGCTATTGTTAGGCTGGGGCTAGGGCTGATGGGTGGGTCGTTAGAGTAGTGGGGGGTGGGGGAGGGAGAGGTGTCAGGGGCAGCATCAAAGCGACTGAAAAATAAGTTCAGATCGTCAGCTAGCTTGTGGTCGTCAGCACAGGGGGGGGCTTTGGGTTTGTAGTTGGTGATCTCCCGTAGGCCCCTCCAGACAGAAGCAGTATCGTTGTTACCAAACTGCTCCTGTAGTCGTTCTCTGTGCCGGGACTCTGCTGCTTTCAGTTCTTTCCTGAACTGATATTTAGCTGCTTTGTAGCCGCTGCGGTCCCCCTCCCTGAAAGCAGACTCCTTTGCTTTCCTGAGCTGCCGGAGTTTAGCAGTGAACCAGGGTTTGTCGTTGTTATAGATGACCCTGGTCCTTGTTGGAATGATGCTATCCTCACAGAAGTGAATGTATGACGTCACAGTGTCCGTATATTCATCCAAACTGTCTGTGGCAGCTCTGAAAAGGTCCCAGTCTGTAGATTCCATGCATGCGCGCAGCTCTTCCACAGCTTCATCAGACCACACTTTGGAGCTCCTCATTGCAGGTTTTGAGAGCTTTAGTCTCTGTCTGTAAGCAGGAACCAGATGTATCATGGAGTGATCTGAGAAGCCGAGGGCTGGCTTGGGAACAGCGCGAAAAGCTCCGCGCACGGTGGTATAAC
This sequence comes from Knipowitschia caucasica, assembly GCA_964034765.1. Lineage (NCBI taxonomy): Eukaryota > Metazoa > Chordata > Actinopteri > Gobiiformes > Gobiidae > Knipowitschia > Knipowitschia caucasica. The sequence continues at coordinate 6,774,526 of OZ035842.1, read as the reverse complement.
AGTGATCCAGAGTGTTCTCCTCTCTGGTCGGGCATTTGATAAACTGTCTGTATTTGGGTAATTCCTGGCTCAAGTTTCCCTTATTAAAATCCCCCAGGATAATAATCAGAGAGTCCGGGTATAAACGTTCCATACACAGTACTTGCTCTGCGTCCGCGCATGGCGGTATGTAAACAGAGGCAAGAATGAATGAAACAATTTGGCGCGGGGAGTAATATGGTTTACAATGAATGAAAAGATATTCCAGAGCAGGAGAGCAGTGCTTGGAGATCACTGTTATATCGTTACACCAGTTTGTATTGACGTAGAAACACAGCCCTCCGCCTCTGCTCTTCCCTGAGAGCGCACAATGGCGATCCGTGTGGAACAGCCCAAAGCCCTGCAGCTCCAGAGCGCAGTCCGGGATCCGCTCATTTAGCCAGGTCTCAGTGAAGCAGAGGACACAGAAGACACCAGGTCTCAGTGAAGCAGAGGACACAGGATGTGGCGAAGTCCTTGTTTCTTCTCATGAGCAGGCTGAGTTCGTCCATCTTATTGCCCAGTGAGCGTACGTTGGAGAGAAAAATGCCGGGGAGAGACTCCTCTCCTCCTAAGACGCACGAGCAGCCTCCGCGCTTTCCCCTTTTACGGGCCCACACTTTTTTGGCTAGAACATGAACTAAATCAGCCGCAGATGCCAAGAAAACAGGCAATAGGTCCATGGGGACGGTGGGTCGGATGTTCATAAGTTCCTCACGGGTGTAGGAACAGCCAGATGCACAGTTAAAAAGTAAAAACAAAAGAAAAAGAGAGCAGCAAAGAGCCATGTCGACCGTACGAGGCGCCATCTTTGAGCTATGCCCTCATTAAAACAGCTCTGCTTGTTACAAGTCTCTCCATGGCCTCGCACCAAAATATATTAGTGACATGTTAGTCCCATATGAACCAGCCCGGACTCTGAGGAGCACAGGGACTGGACTCCTGTTAGTGCCCAGAGTCAGAACTAAACATGGGGAGGCTGCTTTTCAGATTCATGCTGCTAAAATCTGGAACAGTCTTCCTGAAGATGTGAGACAGGCCTCCTCTCTGACAATGTTTAAAACCAGGTTAAAGACAGTTCTGTTTAGCTGTGCTACAACTGAGGGATTTTATGTTTTTATCTTTATTTTTAATGTTCTGTGATTATTCATGATTTTAATGCTATCTTGTTCAGCACTTTGAATTGCCTTGTGTATGAATTGTACTATACAAATAAACTTGCCTTGCCTTACTGTCTGAGAAACAGATGTGTTAGTGTGGGGCCTTCTCTGTGACAGTAGAACATGTCCCTGCAGTGGACCAGGCTCAGGACTGTGTGTGTGTCTGCAGGAGGACGTATGTCGGAGCTATGCCCGGGAAGGTCATTCAGTGTTTGAAGAAGACCAAGACGGAGAACCCTCTGGTGCTCATCGATGAGGTCTGACTTTAGGACTTGTGTGGCTTTGTTCATTTAGTTATTTCATGCTTCATTGGAGGCTTCACTACGGCCGCAGTCGAGGCTCATGAGTTGTATTATTGAGGACCATAGCTTGTTATATTATATTATTAGTTAGTTATTATAGCCAGTACGTCTAGTAACAATGTTGGTCCTCAATTAGACGTGTATTTGGAGTCTTTTCTCATTGGTTTAAGATTCGCTGCTTAATACAACCTCCGCCCTGTTGGGGTTTACTCAGAAGAAAGTGGTTTGTCTTGGAAAGATCGTGAGTAACACTGTTCCAACATGTTGACAAATGTACTTTACATTTCAAAGCACTATGCAGTGAACAGATTAGGGATGCACGATATATCAAAAAAACATCGTTATCGTGATATTGGTGCGTGCAATATCCATATCGAGAAGATCCGGGATTTTTTTCCTTTATTAAAGACAACAAAACAGACACACATCAACATTAAACAACAACAAACAAACAAAAAGTATATGAAATATATGCATTTAAATGTCATTAATGTTGTGCTTATTTTTTGTCACTTGTCTCTTGCGTTTCAATGCTGATGCAATTTCAGGTGAAAGACAAAAATATCGCAATAATATCGTTATCGCAATAATATCGTTATCGCAATAATATCGTCATTGCAATAATATCGTTTTTGCAATAATATCGTTATCGCAATACTAAACACTCTTCGAATATCGCACTAATTTGTGTCTATCTCCTGGAGGTGTGTGTCTGTCTCCTGGAGGTGTGTGTCTGTCTCCTGCAGGTGTGTGTCTGTCTCCTGCAGGTGTGTGTCTGTCTCCTGGAGGTGTGTGTCTCCCTCCTGGAGGTGTGTGTCTGTCTCCTGCAGTTGTGTAACCGTCTGTGCTCCTCCAGGTGGATAAGATGGGCCGGGGGTACCAGGGCGACCCCTCCTCTGCTCTGCTGGAGCTGCTGGACCCTGAGCAGAACGCTAACTTCCTGGACCACTACCTGGACGTGCCCGTGGACCTGTCCAAGGTGAGTCTGCCTCTGTTGCCGTGACGACCGACCAGAGCTGACTGTTCTGCTGCAGGTGCTGTTCATCTGTACGGCCAACGTGGTGGACACCATCCCCGAGCCGCTGCGAGACCGAATGGAGATGATCAACGTGTCTGGATACGTGGCCCAGGAGAAGCTGGCCATCGCACAGGTACACACAAGTATATGTTCACACAGGTACACAGATGTACATGTACAGGTACACACAAGTATACTGTATGTACACACACAAGTACATGAGTATACTGTATGTACACACACAAGTACATGAGTATACTGTATGTACACACAGGTACACACATGTACAACAGACCTCCCTCCCTGTTTCAGACAAAGCAGAGCTGCTCTTCTGATGACGCAACGCTTTTTGTTTTTGTTATTAGTGACATATACTATTCATCCATCCATTTTCTTCCCCTTAATATGTTTCTGGGTCAGGGGTGGCAGTCAGAGCTGCACCCAGTTCACAGAGCACCAGCCCCTCACTGATCCTCCTGCAGGTGCTTTGTCCACAGGAGCCTTGGTCTTTCAGTGGGGGCTTCAGGCAAAGTGGGGTTAAGGGTCTTTCCCAAGGACACGACAGCAGACATCAGTGGGAGTCATTGACATATACACAATTTTGATATTACTAAAGTTAACACTGTTGATTTTTAATTTAGGATATTATCCACATTGTTCTTCTTGTTAGTGCCATTGAAGCCGAGAGGTTAAACTCTGGCTCCAACATTGGACTGATCTGCATTAGAAATGCAGGATATTGACCTAGATTCAGTTTCTTCAGGGTCCAGAGTCAGTGTGTGTTGTGTGTGTGTTGTGTGCAGACATACCTGGTCCCTCAGCTGCGGACTCTGTGTGGACTCGGTGAAGACAAGGCCTCCATCTCTGACGATGCCCTCAGCCTGCTCATCAGGCAGTACTGCCGCGAGTCCGGGGTCCGCAACCTCCAGAAGCAGGTGGAGAAGGTAGGTGCTCCGCCCTCAGCCCGGGATCCACTTTTAGACACGGAAATGGGCAAACGGCAACAGCTTGTTCTAGAACAGAAAACTGTTATCGTTGTTTTGTTCTTACATGTTTGCTTTCAAACAACTGAGGCTTTATCGTTTGCTAATCACGACCGGCGCTCTGGGGTTGGATCCTTGTTTCTCCATGTTTCAGTAACGTGTGTGTGGGCAGGTGTTCCGGAAGGTGGCCTTCTCCATCGTGAACGGCGAGCAGTCCTCGGTGAACGTGACCCCGGAGAACCTGCAGCAGTACGTCGGCAAGCCTCTGTTCACGGTGGACCGCATGTACCAGGAGACCCCCCCAGGAGTGGTCATGGGGCTGGCCTGGACCGCCATGGGTGAGGACCACAGTACACTGAGAGAGGGGGGCACTGAGGGAGGGGTTCACATTGACATGACGCTGACTTTACCTCGTCTGCCTGAGCCACAGTTATCATAGAAATTGGGCTCAACCCGGTCTGAACCCACTGGTCCTGAACCCGCTGGTCCTGAACCCGCTGGTCCTGAACCCACTGGTCCTGAACCCGCTGGTCCTGAACCCGCTGGTCCTGAACCCGCTGGTCCTGAACCCACTGGTCCTGAACCCACTGGTCCTGAACCCGCTGGTCCTGAACCGCTGGTGCCAGTTGGGCTCTGGTCTAGATAATCAGTTGCAGTGCAGAGTGAGCTGGTGCAGTGACATGTCCTCTCCTGCAGGTGGCTCCACTCTGTTCATCGAGACCTCGGTGAGACTGCCTCCAGCCAGCGGCCCCAACGGCAAAGGGGAGGGCTCTCTGGACGTCACAGGTCAGTGTGACAGAGCACTAACATGTTCCACACTAAACTCTTTCAAACAGAAGAAAGGAAACAATGAGTCTGGTTCTAAAAAGTTTCTGTAGTTTCTGTAGTTTCTGTAGTGTCTGTAGTTTCTGTAGTGTCTGTAGTTTCTGTAGTGTCTGTAGTGTCTGTAGTGTCTGTAGTGTCTGTAGTGTCTGTAGTTTCTGTAGTTTCTGTAGTGTCTGAAGTGTCTGTAGTGTCTGTAGTGTCTGTAGTGTCTGTAGTGTCTGTAGTGTCTGTAGTTTCTGTAGTTTCTGTAGTGTCTGTAGTTTCTGTAGTGTCTGTAGTGTCTGTAGTGTCTGTAGTGTCTGTAGTTTCTGTAGTGTCTGAAGTGTCTGTAGTTTCTGTAGTTTCTGTAGTGTCTGTAGTTTCTGTAGTGTCTGTAGTTTATGTAGTGTCTGTAGTTTCTGTAGTGTCTGAAGTGTCTGTAGTTTCTGTAGTTTCTGTAGTGTCTGTAGTTTCTGTAGTGTCTGTAGTTTCTGTAGTGTCTGAAGTGTCTGTAGTTTCTGTAGTTTCTGTAGTGTCTGTAGTTTCTGTAGTGTCTGTAGTTTCTGTAGTGTCTGTAGTTTCTGTAGTTTCTGTAGTGTCTGTAGTTTCTGTAGTGTCTGTAGTGTCTGTGAGCAGAGGAGAAAAGCTAAACTTGCTCCAGGATATCAGTTTGAGTTTGACTGTAGATTAATAGAATAATTGGTAAATGTGTGATGATTTCAGAGCCGTCGTCCCATATGACCCACGTGTGTTTGTGCGGCGCAGTGAAGCTGTCATTCATAAAAACAATCTCTCCTTAATTGTGCAATAAAAAAATAGACGCCGTTAAAATGGGTTTGACTGGCGCCGTTTTTAAACTGCTTAATATATGATATAAACTCGTGCCGTCAGTTAGAGAACTATGGATTACAGAAATAAATGAACTTTTCCACAATATTCTAATCTCCTGAGTTTGGGTGACACTTTGGGTGACACTTTGGGTGATACTTTGGGTGACACTTTGGGTGACACTTTGGGTGGTACTTTGGGTGGTACTTTGGGTGGTACTTTGGGTGACACTTTGGGTGGTACTTTGGGTGACACTTTGGGTGGTACTTTGGGTGATACTTTGGGTGACACTTTGGGTGGTACTTTGGGTGGTACTTTGGGTGGTACTTTGGGTGACACTTTGGGTGGTACTTTGGGTGATACTTTGGGTGGTACTTTGGGTGACACTTTGGGTGACACTTTGGGTGGTACTTTGGGTGACACTTTGGGTGACACTTTGGGTGACACATTGGGTGACACTTTGGGTGGTACTTTGGGTGACACATTGGGTGACACTTTGGGTGGTACTTTGGGTGACACTTTGGGTGGTACTTTGGGTGACACTTTGGGTGACACTTTGGGTGACACTTTGGGTGGTACTTTGGGTGGTACTTTGGGTGATACTTTGGGTGACACTTTGGGTGACACTTTGGGTGGTACTTTGGGTGGTACTTTGGGTGATACTTTGGGTGATACTTTGGGTGACACTTTGGGTGACACATTGGGTGACACTTTGGGTGACACTTTGGGTGGTACTTTGGGTGACACTTTGGGTGACACTTTGGGTGACACTTTGGGTGACACTGACCCTGTGTCCTCAGGTCAGCTCGGGGACGTGATGAAGGAGAGCGCCAAGATCGCCTCCACGTTCGCTCGAGCGTTCCTCATGAAGCAGGAGCCGCAGAACGACTTCCTGAGCAGCTCCCACCTGCACCTGCACGTCCCCGAGGTCCTCCTCACTCACCACCTTATCATTACGTATTTACCATATGTTTTTATCACCATGCTTTGTACTGAAGAGGTTCACGACTGTTTTTGAATGTGGAGCCATAAAAAGAAGGGGTTTTCTTATTTTTGATTAATTTCCTCATAGAGGGGGTCTGTAGTTTAGCCTTTACTTTTTCCATGTTTCATTTATTTGTTTATTCCAAAAAACTGCATTAACATAATTTGACAACAGTAAATACAATCAATACACAAGGTTTGGAAGCAAACACTATGTTTCCAACCCCCTCCTTATGGTGCTTTCAGACCGGCAACGCTCAAACGCTGAAGTCCTGCTCACCAGAGGCGCATTCTCTAGTTTTCAGACGCAGAGGTCTTCACACCAGAACGTCCTGACCAAGTGCCGGAAGTAGCCGGCTCTGATGCTAACAGAGCTATGCTAGCGGCTTCTTGTGTACAGATCTTCTCCAATATGCAGCTTTGCAGCATGTCTTTGAACAGAGACTTTCCACGGGCTTTATATAACAGCAGTATGTGTTCACGGAGACTTTATATAACAGCAGTATGTGTTCACGGAGGGGACTTTATATAACAGCAGTATGTGTTCACGGAGGTGACTTTATATAACAGCAGTATGTGTTCACGGTGACTTTATATAACAGCAGTATGTGTTCACGAAGGTGACTTTATATAACAGCAGTATGTGTTCACGGTGACTTTATATAACAGCAGTATGTGTTCACGAAGGTGACTTTATATTACAGCAGTATGTGTTCACGGTGACTTTATATAACAGCAGTATGTGTTCACGAAGGTGACTTTATATAACAGCAGTATGTGTTCACGGTGACTTTATATAACAGCAGTATGTGTTCACGGAGGTGACTTTATATAACAGCAGTATGTGTTCACGGAGGTGACTTTATATAACAGTAGTATGTGTTCACGGAGGTGCGGCATACGTTTTTTCATATTATTAAACGGTATTTCCGCATCGGCGAACACACTCGAAGCAGTTGCATAAGGTCACAGGAGCATGACAACGCATATTTTCACAAGTACAGAGTCCTCCATTGTCAGCCCTGGTTTGAGTTCTGCTGAAGTCTGGTGTGGGTCCTGTTTTGGCTGTTTACAGTATTTTCAGTCTGCTCGCTCAGTCCGCTAATGTCCCCGTGACCACTTTGCTGCTCTCTGATTGGTTGTCGCACAAACGTCCCAAGGAAAGGATGAGCAGAATCCATCTCCTGTGGGCGTCCATTTTTCGCTCCTGCTCGTCCCTTTTCACTTTCCCACCAAGTCCATGCGTCTCTACTGAACAGTCCGTTCGTGCGAACCGAGCGGTCTGTGCGTTGCGACGGCCGAACGCGCGCCACCGTAGACTTTGCATTGAAACCCGACGCAACGCATGATCCGGTCTGAAAGCACCACACTCATTCAGACAGGACGTAAAGACATACACAAACATACACACACACACTGGCCACACTGCAGCAGTTATTTTTTTAATTTGTTCTTGAATATTCTACTGTTTGGGCCTGATTTCAATTCAGTCCATTCCAAACCCTAACTCCACACTCTGAGATTCACATTGACTTTAGGCTTGTTCTAACTTTAGGTTGATATAATTGACCTTTTCCTCTGAGTTTGTGCCTGTGGTGAGCGTCTCTGTCATGGAACAGCTCCTGTAAGTTGGATGGAGACAGTTTACAGATGCCCTGAACTTTATTAGTGCTTACTCATGTCTCATATTCCATCTTCCCAGGAGCATAAACAATAGACTGGTTCATGTACAAGAGAACAATGTATGCTGTGGTTTCAGGGGGCCACGCCCAAAGACGGCCCCAGTGCCGGCTGCACCATAGTAACGGCCCTGCTGTCTCTGGCCACAAACCGACCAGTGCTGCAGAATCTGGCCATGACCGGAGAAGTGTCGCTGACCGGAAAGATCCTGCCTGTGGGAGGGATCAAGGAGAAGACCATCGCCGTGAGTCTGCTCTTCCAGTTTTACCTTCAAACACACTTCAGCTCGATATAATACAGTAGTGTCGTGTGAAAGATTCTATTTATACTTGAAGACCACAACAACCCCCGTCTCTGCTTCCTGAGGGCGTATGATCTTTCACTTCACATATGAATAAAGCATTTCTGGGGAGTGGGAAACCGTTCTTGAACAACTCGCCTGAAAGATGGAGGTGATGGTTACAACTATAATAATATAATCTATAACTCTGCAAAATATTTCTCATCTATAACTCTATAACTTTGAACAACAAGACGTCTGTCTACGAACATAAACTGCAGGAGAAACACAAACGAACTGGATCAGAATCACACTCGGTCTGCAGAGTCCAGTAAACACTTTTCTAATTGCTTCATGGTCCTCGCTGACCGAGATGTAAATGTATAATAATTATAATATCATTGTCAGGAATGAACCGTGACGGATTGTGGCGCACCAAAGCTCTGGAAGTTTATTACGGCTTCACTCAGGTTCCAGTGGTTTCAGTTGTTTCTTTCTTTCCAGAAAGAACAAAGTCAGCACATTGTTTACATAGTCATTGTTACGTCACACATCAGAGACACTCAGAGCATATCATAGGCTCTGAGTGTCTCACAACATGGATACACAATCAGAGTCCTTGTAGAGCAGGGGTGCTCAATACGTCGATCGCAATCTACCAGTCGATCGCAAAGGTAGTATTGGTAGATCGCATTAAATAAATAAAAAATTACACATTCTAAACGAATATATACAAAAAACTCGGGGCAAAGTGGAGATTTTTGAAAACTCCGTGAATGCATTTGTGTGTAGACAGAGATAACCAGAGTTTTGCGTTCTCGCACGCCACAGTACCCCCCTAAATTCCTCTGATCACTGAAGCATGGATCATACTACCTTAAAAATTGTCCGCTGTGAGATGCTCGCAGCAGCGAACATCCTCGCTCCACATCAGAGGGCAGCAAAGTGATCGCAAGGACTCACGCTCGAAAACAACCAAACCAGGACTAAACCAGGACTAAACCAGAACCAAACCAGGACTAAACCAGAACCAAACCAGTGCTGAGAACGGGGTCAGTGCTTGTAAACATACGTCTTTACTCTGAGTGTCTTCTATGACTGTAAAAGTGCCGTTACCGGCGTCTGCATCAGAACTCCGCCCACTTCTGTGTTTTTCCCCAACGCAGGACAGGACGTAGAGACGCACATGTTTGGAATGTTACGAACGTGACTGATAACGCAGATGTGTGGATGCAAATTATTTTATAAACTGAGGAGGGGAAATATTTTGATTTAAAAAAAACAGGCATGGCACATGGACATGGCACCACAGTCAAATGACATCTGTGTTTTACTCAGTAATGTTTTACTGACACTTAGGTGACTGCACATGCGCAAACAACCGCGCTCAGTGCAGGAAAGCTAAACCACGACAAACTTGTCAGCGAGTTACCACCAATTTTCCGGACTATGCCTCCCTGGCCGATTCAATTCAGTGCAAGTCATCAGAGTAAACTCGGGTAATGACAAAAAATGTACATAGGTAATTGTGTTGTGTTGTGCTATATTGGCTCATGCGGTTTTGCATGTACATAAACATACATTGTAGATATAAAGAATATTTTTTGAAATATATGATTTGCATTTTTGTAGTAGGTCGATCATTTTGACTTGATCCTTTTATAAGTAGCTCGCATGCTGAAAAAGTGTGAGCACCCCTGTTGTAGAGTTTTGCGTTTGTCCACCTGGTAGGTCAAACATCTGGTAGGTCTAATCCTCATATCATCATAAAAGGCAACTGATCGGTTTGGAGACCTCTCACCGGGGCCTCCTCCAGAGTTTAAGGTCCTGGTCTAACTGCTTCCTCTGCCTCAGGCTCGCCGCGCTGGGGTCACGTGCATCATCCTGCCTTTGGAGAACCAGAAGGACTTCTCTGACCTGCCTGACTACATCTCTGACGGCCTGGACGTGCACTTTGTGGAGCACTACAGCCAGATCTACCCCATCGCCTTTCCCCAGAGCCCCGAGGGCCCCCAGAGCTGACAGGGACACTGCGGACACTAAGCACTGGCCCCTGAAGCCGCTAACACGGATGTGCTTTTTTTCTACTGTTGTTGACTATATTTTCATATATATCTGAAATAAAATGTATTATTATGATTATTATATAAAAAGACTGAAGATATTGTGGATGTAAAGGCCTCCTGCGCCCCCTGCTGGTGAACCTCTGTAGCTGCAGCATGTGACTCTTCTACAGAACAAGACCAACGTTTCAACATTGCTTTAGGAGGCTTTTTAAACACTTTGCTTTGATGTTTATGTTTTTATAATTTAAAAATATGTGTGAAAACATCAACTTGGTCATACTTTACACTTCCATCCTGGTGTAGGTCCAGGGGTCTCCAACGGTTTTCCCACAGAGAGATACTTTTTCAGGACAAAAATGGCAAAAAGCGACTGATTTAAGCAGCTCAAAAGACTCAATATTTTAGAATGACTCACTTTCCTCAAACAACTATAACCATGATATTATCACATTTAAATATTTACAATAGTAATCTGGAGCTCCCCAAAGGATTCAGGCATTTACACATGATCCTAGAATATTACATGTTTTAATCATTTTATATTTATTTTAACTATACCTTTTTCATTAGGTTCACACATATAGGCTTATCGTGTGGTCCAGGATTTTCCGAGTTATTACATAAACTACAGTTTTATTACGACTTTGCAAAATGAGTAACTGTCATTTCTGTTTCGTCAAACACCAGAAGCACGCGGTATTCAAGACTCAGAGAAGTGCTCATGTGCGAAGGGCAGAACTCCAAAGGCATCGTATCAAAGAACTAAATCCTGCTTTAACGGACACATTGGTGTTTGCAATTATTTGGATCGAAATGAGTGCACAGTCTCTTGTTTCATTTCAGTTCTAACGTTGGTAAAACTACAGTGGCCTGAAAAGTGTCTGAGGCGTTTGGAATTCAAACATTTCAAAACCATCGCTTTCAACATCTGTTTGCTCTTTGTTCGCCACAACTTCAACCCAACGCTTTAGTTGCAGATCTGCCTGGAACATCAAATGGGATAGATTATTGATCGTTCTTCTTTACAAGAGTGCTGCAGTTCAGGCAGATTCCAGGGATGTCCTGAACTTGACTTGACAGTGACTTGTTCCACAGCATCTCACTGAGGTTCTCTTTGACTTCTCCAGAACCTGTATTTTGCTCTTGATTTACTTGTAAGTCGCATTTTTTAATTTGATAAATAATAGTATATTTTTCCTGGCAGTACTTGATGTTCCCGCTCATCAAACTCAAAGTATTATCTTATAAGCATTGGATTTAAACAGAACTTTTCTGGACACTTGAAGACACTTCACTCGTCATTCTTTCACCCCATACAAGGCGGTTACAACAACTACTGTAGCCACAGCTGCCCTGGGGCACACCGACAGAAGTGAGGCAATATGTGCCATCAGCCCCTCCCACCACCACCAACCATTCACACACACCAGACTCACTCTAATGTGGGGGAAGTGTCTTGCCTAAGGATACAACCACAGAATGTAACTTTAGCTGCAGTGTGAGAGAAATGGTCCAATATATTCTGAAAAGAAATGTGAGAAAATTAGAAATCCTTTTTTGCGCTTGACTTCGATGAGAATGATTTTGCGCTGTCAATAAAGACTGCAGAGTTTATTGTTGTCTCAGTTTCAGCTGGTGGGGCCCACGGCATAAAAAGGTTGGGGAACTGTAATCAAATGTCACTCTTTTGAGACCAGCGCCATTAATGAGATTCTTGTTGATGCTTAGTTAGAAAAAGAAATGGGGCGTTTGATCCTTGTAGTGAAACAAAACAAAATGTAACCAAACTTAAGACCATACAAAGTCAAATAATCACTAGAATGCACCATGGGTAAGTGGTTTATGCAGTAACCAAATAAACAAATGTCCATTCCAAAAATGTTCAAAAAAGGTTTATTTATCAAGTTGCAGCAAACAACACAAAAATGCTGCATCTCCCAGAAATGGTAAAAAAAAAACATAGGCCCACCCAGGTGCAAATTGAATTAATCTAGCCCAGCCATTCCCAAACTCAGTAACACCGAGGCCCCCTTAAAAATCTGACGGGTCTGCGTGGCCCCCCAAAATAATAACCAAGAAGACAACATTAAGAATAGGCTCTTCTGGTTATTTTATTTTGGGGAAATAGCCTCTGCTACAAACATTGTAATACAAAAATGATTACAGTGGATTATTCAAGTCAAATAATGAATACAAATATTTTAATATTACAAGCAAAACATTATAAATTTAACATTAAATAATTATATATATATATTTTTTTTTTTATGACCTCCCGCGGCCCCCCTGCAGTACCCTCGCGGCCCACCAGGGGGCCGCGGACCCCACTTTGGGAGACACTGATCTAGCCTATAATCAAATAGCTCCTTCAATCCTAGAAGTGTGTGTCTGATTGTGCAGTGAGCGTCACATCCTCCGGGTTTTATTGTGGAGGTGCAGCCGCGGAAGTGCAGTACGCGCTGCGGTCCTGGTCCTGATGCTGCGCTGGAGTCTGGAGCCTGGAGCGGGCCTTGGACCACGGACTGAGCGGTCCTAGATCGGCAGAAAGCCCGCTGCGAGGAGTACAGGTGAGGGCACAGACACGAGCCATGCTGTACGTGCGCCATGTTTGAGAACCCTCCATCTGTCTGTGTCCGCGCAGCGCAGAGGGGGCCGGGCTGCAGCGCTCTATTGTCCCCATATTTACATACTCATACACACATACACACACACACACACACACACATACACGCACTCATACACACACACACACACACACACATGTCCAGAACACCTGCAGGCTGTTGCTCCATCATGTCCGCCGCTGTAGTGTCCATCCTCCCGCAGAATCCCTGACCCCCCTGCTCCATCCCCACCCCCGACAACATGTTGTTCTGCATCCGCTGCAAACACTGGGCACTGGTCAAACGGCTTGGATTGTGCAACATGTGAAGTTGAAGGCGTTGACTAACCCCTAATATCACCTAAAGTTGCCTGTCCGAGCCTGCTGCTCTAACACATCCAAGAACACAGGTAAATGATCATGTTTTGTTCTAAATGCTTTGGTGACGTGTGAGAACCTATGGTTTGTGGTTATCTACTGCAATGATCTAAGATGGACTAACAGCAAAATGTATTTAATTCACTCAAAGATATGTTAAAGGTTTATAAGAGGATTTCCCCAAATGTTAGGAAAGAACCGCCCTCTCCACTTATTACGACGTAGTATCACCAGAATGATTGACAGTTCGGAGCATTAGTCTTGATGATCCACCAGGAAGTTTAAAATGCTCCTATACCTTAAAGTTAAAGCTATTTCATATTTTCTTTTATAATTCACTCATTCCTACACATGAGATCATTATAACTCTTCAGGCATTTTCACACAAACCAGCAATCTTCTGAAAGGCGTGTTAAGGTGGAGCCGTCTGTGTTCAGGACCAAAAGTTATGGTATTTTATTGCACGACTTACAAATAAAAGGTACCTGTGTAAGTTTGTTAATGCCAGATCCAAATATGTGACACATCTGAGCTGCATTTACTGTTCATGTCTCGGCTGCTCACTTTGCATTTGGAAGAAACTTTGTAAAGTTAGACCACGGTGAAATATCAACATGTCTTTAGGTCAATAGGAATCCATTTTGTGACAATTAAAAGTCAGACGAAGTATAATCAAAACCATAGTTTATATTATAGTTTACAATCAAGGAACGTGACATCACCCCCACCCTGGAGCCAGGCCTGGGATTGGATCTTGTGTGCGAGCGCCTGGAGGCCGGGCCTTTGCTCTGGGTCGGGCACCCAGAGGATTGGATGGTGGTTGAAGGCTGAGACCTCGACAACCCAGTCCACGCATGCTACATCTGACTGTGGGGACATAGAACGTCACCTCATTGTGGGAGGAGTCTGAACTCATGTCCTTCCGCCTCTGGGTGGGGGACAAGTCTCTCACTGTTGTTGTGCCTACGAGTCCTTGGGAGGGGTACTGGACGGTGCACCGACCGGAGACTCCGTTATTCTCCTGGGGGACTTCAACGCCCATGTGGGAAATGCCAGTGACACTTGGAGAGGGGTTAAGGGGAAGAACGGCCCCCCTGATCTGAACCCGAGCGGTGTTCAGTTGTTGGACTTCTGTGCCAGTCACAGTTTGTCTATCACGAACACCATGTTCCAGCACAAGGGTGTCCACCAGGGGGCGCCAGGACCTGAGGCTGGAGGTCGGTTATCCACTTTGTTGTTGTATCATCTGACCTTCGTCTGAGTGTCTCGGACACTCGAGTGAAGAGAGGGGCGGAGCTAAAGAGAGGGGCAGAGCTGTCAACCGGTCACCACCTGGTCGTGAGTTGGATCTGCCTCAAGAGGAAGCTGCTGAGACCTGGCAGACCCAAGCATGTAGTGAGGGTCTGCTGGGAACGTCTCGCTCTGCCCCCTGTCAGGCGGACTTCCAACTCCTTCTCCCAGGTCCCGGAGGAGGAGAGTTTCTCCCGGGTCCTAGAGGAGGATGGGGATGTAGCTCTGAGTGGACCATGTTCTCCTCCTCTGTCGCGGATGCTGTGGTTGCAGTGCTGGTGTAAGGACAGTGGTGATGATCCAGGACCTTTAAGGAGATCTAACATTGTTCATCTGCCCTTTATGAACCAATGACTATGTTCTGTTGATCCTTTATGAACCAATGACTATGTTCTGTTGATCCTTTGTGGACCAATGACTATGTTCTGTTGATCCTTTGTGGACCAATGGCTATGTTCTGTTGATCCTTTGTGGACCAATGACTATGTTCTGTTGATCCTTTGTGGACCAATGACTATGTTCTGTTGATCCTTTGTGGACCAATGACTATGTTCTGTTGATCCTTTGTGGACCAATGACTATGTTCTGTTGATCTTTTGTGGACCAATGACTATGTTCTGTTGATCCTTTGTGGACCAATGACTATGTTCTGTTGATCCTTTATGGACCAATGACTATGTTCTGTTGATCCTTTATGGGCCAATGACTATGTTCTGTTGATCCTTTATGGACCAATGACTATGTTTTGTTGATCCTTTATGGACCAATGACTATGTTTTGTTGATCCTTTATGGACCAATGACTATGTTCTGTTGATCCTTTATGGGCCAATGACTATGTTTTGTTGATCCTTTATGGACCAATGACTATGTTCTGTTGATCCTTTATGGACCAATGACCATGTTCTGTTGATCCTTTGCACAGGTTGCTGCTGGGAGGATGTCTCTGTGGGGGGCCACTCTGGGCCTTCTCCTCCTGGTTCCTCTGGTTCCTGGAGGGTCCAGCTCTCCACCGTGTCCTTTCAGCTGCAGATGTTACAGCCTCACAGTGGAGTGTGGCTCCACCAGTCTGAGGGAGGCCCCGAAGCACATGCCCCCATCCACACAGGTTTGAGAACACATACACACACACACACACAAAAGGTCTGAGAACACACACACACACAGGTCTGAAACGCACACAGGTCTGAGAACGAATACACACACACACACACACGCACATCTACACAGGTCTGAGAACACGCACACACACTTTGCAAGTACAAGCTGTTATATAAAAAAAATTTTTTTTGCCTTTATAAAGTTGAAGAATGGTCTCAAACTGACAGAAAACAACAGTAAATATAAATAATATTATCTAATATATAAACAAAAACATAAATTAAAAATATAAATATATAGTGCCTGGAAAGCATCTGTACTGTCCTGGGTCAGACTGATGTGTTCTCCTCTGGCACAGACCATCTTCCTGCAGGACAACCACATCACTCACCTCCGCAAACAGGACCTGGCCCCGCTCCGGCACCTGCACTACCTCTACCTACAGGTGAGTCTTTACCCAGGACTCACTCCAGGACTATCTCCAGGACTAACTCCATCTCAGTACTTTGTTATATTCCCTTTGGTGCCAATGACAAACATTTCTCCACATGGTTTTCACACTGTTGCTGGTATTTTGGCTCATTCCTCCATATGTAGAGCTCTTCTTAATATCAACGACAGCTTTGATGTTCAGATTCTGGAACTAGCTCAACAGCTACATTTCCTCACTGCCACAGGTTAAAAACATCACAACATTCTTTAAAGTGACACTAGTGTGTACTTTCACTAGTGTGTACTTCCACTAGTGTGTATTTGCACTAGTGTGTACTTCCACTAGTGTGTATTTGCACTAGTGTGTATTTCCACTAGTGTGTACTTCCACTAGTGTGTATTTGCACTAGTGTGTATTTGCACTAGTGTGTACTTCCACTAGTGTGTATTTGCACAAGTGTGTACTTCCACTAGTTTGTACTTCCACTAGTGTGTATTTGCACTAGTGTGTACTTCCACTAGTGTGTATTTGCACTAGTGTGTATTTGCACTAGTGTGTACTTCCACTAGTGTGTACTTCCACTAGTGTGTATTTGCACTAGTGTGTATTTGCACTAGTGTGTATTTCCACTAGTGTGTACTTCCACTAGTGTGTATTTGCACTAGTGTGTACTTCCACTAGTGTGTATTTGCACTAGTGTGTACTTCCACTAGTGTGTATTTGCACTAGTGTGTATTCGCACTAGTGTGTACTTCCACTAGTGTGTATTTGCACTAGTGTGTACTTCCACTAGTGTGTATTTGCACTAGTGTGTACTTCCACTAGTGTGTATTTGCACTAATGTGTATTTGCACTAGTGTGTACTTCCACTAGTGTGTATTTGCACTAATGTGTATTTGCACTAGTGTGTACTTCCACTAGTGTGTATTTTCACTAGTGTGTATTTGCACTAGTGTGTATTTGCACTAGTGTGTACTTCCACTAGTGTGTATTTGCACTAGTGTGTATTTGCACTAGTGTGTACTTCCACTAGTGTGTATTTGCACTAGTGTGTATTTGCACTAGTGTGTACTTCCACTAGTGTGTACTTCCACTAGTGTGTATTTGCACTAGTGTGTATTTGCACTAGTGTGTACTTCCACTAGTGTGTATTTGCACTAGTGTGTATTTGCACTAGTGTGTATTTGCACTAGTGTGTACTTCCACTAGTGTGTATTTGCACTAGTGTGTACTTCCACTAGTGTGTATTTGCACTAGTGTGTATTTGCACTAGTGTGTACTTCCACTAGTGTGTACTTCCACTAGTGTGTATTTGCACTAGTGTGTATTTGCACTAGTGTGTACTTCCACTAGTGTGTATTTGCACTAGTGTGTATTTGCACTAGTGTGTACTTCCACTAGTGTGTACTTCCACTAGTGTGTATTTGCACTAGTGTGTATTTGCACTAGTGTGTATTTGCACTAGTGTGTATTTGCACTAGTGTGTATTTGCACTAGTGTGTATTTGTACTAGTGTGTATTTTTACTAGTGTGTATTTGCACTAGTGTGTATTTGCACAAGTGTGTACTTCCACTAGTTTGTACTTCCACTAGTGTGTATTTGCACTAGTGTGTACTTCCACTAGTGTGTATTTGCACTAGTGTGTATTTGCACTAGTGTGTATTTCCACTAGTGTGTACTTCCACTAGTGTGTATTTGCACTAGTGTGTACTTCCACTAGTGTGTATTTGCACTAGTGTGTATTTGCACAAGTGTGTACTTCCACTAGTTTGTACTTCCACTAGTGTGTACTTCCACTAGTGTGTACTTCCACTAGTGTGTATTTGCACTAGTGTGTATTTGCACTAGTGTGTATTTCCACTAGTGTGTACTTCCACTAGTGTGTATTTGCACTAGTGTGTACTTCCACTAGTGTGTATTTGCACTAGTGTGTACTTCCACTAGTGTGTATTTGCACTAGTGTGTACTTCCACTAGTGTGTATTTGCACTAGTGTGTACTTCCACTAGTGTGTATTTGCACTAATGTGTATTTGCACTAGTGTGTACTTCCACTAGTGTGTATTTGCACTAATGTGTATTTGCACTAGTTTGTACTTCCACTAGTGTGTATTTGCACTAGTGTGTATTTGCACTAGTGTGTATTTGCACTAGTTTGTATTTGCACTAGTGTGTACTTCCACTAGTGTGTACTTCCACTAGTGTGTATTTGCACTAGTGTGTATTTGCACTAGTGTGTACTTCCACTAGTGTGTATTTGCACTAGTGTGTATTTGCACTAGTGTGTATTTGCACTAGTGTGTACTTCCACTAGTGTGTATTTGCACTAGTGTGTACTTCCACTAGTGTGTATTTGCACTAGTGTGTATTTGCACTAGTGTGTACTTCCACTAGTGTTTATTTGCACTAGTGTGTATTTGCACTAGTGTGTACTTCCACTAGTGTGTACTTCCACTAGTGTGAATTTGCACTAGTGTGTATTTGCACTAGTGTGTATTTCCACTAGTGTGTATTTGCACTAGTGTGTATTTGCACTAGTGTGTATTTGCACTAGTGTGTATTTGCACTAGTGTGTATTTGCACTAGTGTGTATTTGCACTAGTGTGTATTTGTACTAGTGTGTATTTTTACTAGTGTGTATTTGCACTAGTGTGTACTTCCACTAGTGTGTATTTGCACTAGTGTGTATTTGCACTAGTGTGTACTTCCACTAGTGTGTACTTCCACTAGTGTGTATTTGCACTAGTGTGTATTTGCACTAGTGTGTATTTGCACTAGTGTGTATTTGCACTAGTGTGTATTTGTACTAGTGTGTATTTGTACTAGTGTGTATTTGCACTAGTGTGTATTTGCACAAGTGTGTACTTCCACTAGTTTGTACTTCCACTAGTGTGTATTTGCACTAATGTGTACTTCCACTAGTGTGTATTTGCACTAGTGTGTATTTGCACTAGTGTGTACTTCCACTAGTGTGTACTTCCACTAGTGTGTATTTGCACTAGTGTGTATTTGCACTAGTGTGTATTTCCACTAGTGTGTACTTCCACTAGTGTGTATTTGCACTAGTGTGTACTTCCACTAGTGTGTATTTGCACTAGTGTGTACTTCCACTAGTGTGTATTTGCACTAGTGTGTACTTCCACTAGTGTGTATTTGCACTAATGTGTATTTGCACTAGTGTGTACTTCCACTAGTGTGTATTTGCACTAATGTGTATTTGCACTAGTTTGTACTTCCACTAGTGTGTATTTGCACTAGTGTGTATTTGCACTAGTTTGTATTTGCACTAGTGTGTACTTCCACTAGTGTGTACTTCCACTAGTGTGTATTTGCACTAGTGTGTATTTGCACTAGTGTGTATTTGCACTAGTGTGTACTTCCACTAGTGTGTATTTGCACTAGTGTGTATTTGCACTAGTGTGTATTTGCACTAGTGTGTACTTCCACTAGTGTGTATTTGCACTAGTGTGTACTTCCACTAGTGTGTATTTGCACTAGTGTGTATTTGCACTAGTGTGTACTTCCACTAGTGTTTATTTGCACTAGTGTGTATTTGCACTAGTGTGTACTTCCACTAGTGTGTACTTCCACTAGTGTGTATTTGCACTAGTGTGTATTTGCACTAGTGTGTATTTGCACTAGTGTGTATTTCCACTAGTGTGTATTTGCACTAGTGTGTATTTGCACTAGTGTGTATTTGCACTAGTGTGTATTTGTACTAGTGTGTATTTGTACTAGTGTGTATTTGCACTAGTGTGTATTTGCACTAGTGTGTATTTGCACTAGTGTGTATTTGCACTAGTGTGTATTTGCACTGTGTATTTGCACTAGTGTGTATTTGCACTAGTGTGTATTTGCACTAGTGTGTATTTGCACTGTGTATTTGCACTAGTGTGTATTTGCACTAGTGTGTATTTGCACTAGTGTGCATATGCACTAGTGTGCATATACACTAGTGTGTATATGCACTAGTGTGTATATACACTAGTGTGTATATACACTAGTGTGTATATACACTAGTGTGTATATGCACTAGTGTGTATATGCACTAGTGTGTATATGCACTAGTGTGTATATACACTAGTGTGTATATGCACTAGTGTGTATTTGCATTTCCTAACGTACCGTTGGTCCCGGGGCAGAACAACAGTATCTCGGCGGTGGAGCCGGGGTCCTTCGAGCACCAGGCCCAGCTCCTGGAGCTGGCTCTGAACGGGAACAGGATCCACCTCCTCAGCCCCGACCTGTTCCAGGGCCTGGACCACCTCCGCATCCTCTACCTGTCCCGCAACGACATCACACGGCTGCAAGACCACAGCTTCAGGGGCCTCCAGGTCAGACACACACACCCAGGGTAAACACAAACACACACACACACGCACACAGGGATAAACACACACACACACACACAGGAGGTAAATACAAACACACAATCACACACACACACACAGGAGATAAATACATACACACACACACAACCTTGTAACTCTTACATCAGTGAAATAATAATGTGTGTTATAAACAAATTGGATTGGGTCAGTGCAGTGTGTTCCACTTGTGTGACGTCAGTGTGTTCCACTTGTGTGATGTCAGTGTGTTCCACTTGTGTGACGTCAGTGTGTTCCACTTGTGTGATGTCAGTGTGTTCCACTTGTGTGACGTCAGTGTGTTCCACTTGTGTGATGTCAGTGTGTTCCACTTGTGTGACGTCAGTGTGTTCCACTTGTGTGACGTCAGTGTGTTCCACACGTGTGACGTCAGAACACGTGTGACGTCAGTGTGTTCCACACGTGTGACGTCAGTGTGTTCCACACGTGTGATGTTAGTGTGTTCCAGGACACATGTGTGACGTCTGTTTGCAGCGTCTCCAGGAGCTCCATCTTCAGCAGAACAGCATCGAGGTGCTGTCGGATCAGGCTCTGTCCGGTCTCTCCTCTCTGGCCCTGCTGGACCTGAGCCGCAACAACCTCCACACCATGAGCCCCGTCTCCCTGAGGCCCCTGGTCAGTCTGCAGGTGCTGCGCATGACGGGTGAGTGTGGCCCCTGGGAGCTTCAGCCTGAACACACCAACAGAGGATGAAGCTAGAGCTGTGGGAAAAGGCAGAGATAGACGAGTGTTTACAAAAGAGATGTCAATAATGTCACTATTCTAAACTCCTGAACTCCCAAAAATAACTGATCTGCCTGAAGTCGCAGGCCTCAAACAGTAGAACTCCCAACCTCGATCCAATGAGAAGGACTTTGTTATATCGGGTTAAATAAAGGTTAAATAATATTTATAAAATAAGTTAATTTTGTCTCCTTATGTTTAAGGTTTAGAAGGTTCCTATAAGTGTAAAGAAGCTGGATGAACACATGTTTGGGCGGTAGACTTCCTTCTCTGTCAGAGCAGACACGTGATGTGTCTCTGAGCAGCTGTTACCGGATGTGATCAGGCCACGCCCCTCGCCACGGCCCTCGCCACGCTGTGGGCTCTTACGAGATTGAATATATTAGCAGGGCCACAGTGTCCACTGTTGGTAGATGTGCTTTATAAATAAACTGTACTCAGTGTAATGTGACTAACACACAGAGCGATGCTGCGTGTGCAGATAACCCGTGGCGCTGTGACTGCGCGCTGCACTGGCTGCGCCGCTGGATCGATGAGGAGGGTCAGAGGCTGCTGAGCTCCGCCGAGCGCCGCCTGGTGTGTGCCGACCCCCCGCGGCTCTCCCTGCTCAGTCTGGTGGAGGTGCCGTTGAGGAGCCTGGTCTGCATCCCCCCCGTGGTGCAGCTGGAGCCCCGCCGCCTCGCCGTGCGGCTGGGGGAGAGTCTGCGGGTGTCATGCCACGCCTCGGGGTACCCCCGCCCACAGGTACACACTGAGCACAGGTACACACTCACACTGAGCACAGGTACCCACTCACACTGAGCACAAGTACACACTCACACTGAGCACAGGTACACACTCACTACTGACACTGAGCACAGGTACACACACTCACTACTGACACTGAGCACAGGTACACACACTCACTATTCACACTGAGCACAGGTACACACTCACTACTCACAATGAGCACAGGTACACACTCACTACTCACAATGAGCACAGGTACAAACTCACACTGAGCACAGGTACACACTACTCGCACTGTGTGTGTACATATCCGTATGTGTGTGTATATGTACATGTGTGTCTGTTTGTGTGTGTACATGTGTGTGTATACAGTATGTACATGTGTGTGTGTCTGTGTGTGTGTATACAGCATGTACATGTGTGTGTGTCTGTCTGTGTCTGTACATGTGTGTGTATATGTACATATGTGTGTATATATACATGTGTGTGTGTCTGTGTGTGCAGGTGACATGGAGGAAGGCGTCCCAGGGGAAGACGGCCCTCTCCCCTCGGGGCCTGGTGCAGGAGCCTGGGGCTGGTGTGGTGGGTCGGGCTGAGGGCCCGTCAGAGGGGCCCTCGGAGGCGGTGCACAGAGTGGAGCGCTTCGACCCGGACACCGGTAGCGGGATGTTGTTCCTCAGTAACGTGACGGTGGGCCACGCCGGATTCTACGAGTGCGAGGCTTGGAACGCAGGGGGCGTGGCCAGGGTCACCTTCCAGCTCGCCATCAACTCCTCCACCTCCATGTGGGCCTCGTGGTCCCAGCTCTCCTCCCACGCCCCGGCCTGGCCCCGCCCCCGCAACCACGGCCCAGAGGTGTCGCGAGAGCCGCTGTACGCTCTGGGCAGCATGGCCTTCAGCGCCCTGGGCCCCGCCACGCAGACCGCCATCGCTGTGGGCATCTCTCTGTTAGCTCTGACTGCTCTGCTGCTGCTCCTGATGATCTACAGCAGGCAGCAGCAGACAGACAAGGACCCCCAGCACCCGGAGAGCAAGGTACTGACAAGACAGACAGGCACTGACCAGACAGACAGGTCCTGACTAGAGAGACGTGTACTGACCAGAGAGAGAGGTACTGACCAGACAGAGAGGTACTGACGAGACAGACAGGTACTGACTAAAGAGACGTGTACTGACCAGACAGAGAGGGACTGAACAGAGAGAGGTACTGACAAGAGAGACGGACACTGACCAGAGAGAGAGGTACTTACTAGGGTTTAATATTTTTCCCGAAAATGAGACGTATCAAATCCCGGGAAAAGACGACGCCTTTCCCGGGAAATCCCGGGAAATAGCTGTTGTTTTTAGCCCAAGTAATGTATGATATCACTCAAATATATAATCCAACAAAAGCTGCCATCTCCACTAGTGTTTCACCAAGTGACTTGCTAGCTTTGCTAAAGTAGCCATAGCGTTTTCAGATGTTTTGTTGATGGGCTTTCTTCAGGAATTTCACTATTATGAGATTCTAAATGTCTGCGCAATCCACTTGTCGAAAAGTGACGTGCGGTGTGGTTTGGAGGCACTGACTTCAGCCCTGTCAGATGAACATATATCA
This sequence comes from Knipowitschia caucasica, assembly GCA_964034765.1. Lineage (NCBI taxonomy): Eukaryota > Metazoa > Chordata > Actinopteri > Gobiiformes > Gobiidae > Knipowitschia > Knipowitschia caucasica. The sequence goes on along the minus strand of OZ035842.1, from coordinate 6,751,164 downwards.
TATAAATCAACAGAACCTACAGAGCGGCTTATTCACAATTAGTTTGGCTACAGCAGAATGTTTTCCACGGCCCGCATTGTTTGCTCAAACAAAACGCAAAAGTTCGTAAAAGGCACATTTCCAATTGTGTTATGGGTCTTACCTTAGTTATTAATGAACAGCACAGACCACTTCAGTTCAGACCAGTTTCATGTTTAAGTCCAGATAATAGTTTGAGCGCAGATATGTAATCCCCCATTTGGAAATAAGCCCAAAGAGTTTTAAAGCGTAAAACAAAACGGGTGCCACCTCCATAAACTTCTCTGTGTTTTCCAATTTCTAATATCAACCTTCTTACCCTTCTCCTCTCTTCCTTATCATTCCTATCGTCATTGTAAGCAGAACATTACCCTAAATGCATTTTATATGATTTTAAAATGTGTTATATGTATGTTAGCCAAACCTGTTGCTGCCCTTAGCAGATGGAAAAAAGAAAGGAGCTTTCTGATAGAATTGGACGTAACCAAATTCTGGGCTCACATGCGCCCCGTACCCTGAGCCTGGCCTCATTACAAGTCGTGGTTTAGTGCGATTAAGACCCATATTTGTTGTCAAAAACACAATTTAGGAGCCATCCTCTCAGCTGTAGACATGTTGATTGTAAATGAAATATGTTTGAACTTTGAACAACAATAAACGTGCTTTATAATAGGAGCGCACTGTATTTTTTTTTTACTTTCATTTCCCGTTTCCCGTCATAACATTTCCCGAGAATCGGGAAATAGTTTTCATCAGATTTCCCGGGAATCCCGTATCCCGGGATTAAACCCTAGTACTTACCAGACATACAGGTACTGACCAGACAGAGAGGTACTGACCAGAGAGTGGTACTGACCAGAGAAAGGTACTGACCAGACAGACAGGTCCTGACCAGAGAGACGGGCACTGACCAGACAGACAGGTACTGACCAGACAGAGAGGTACTGACCAGAGGGAGGTGCTGACCAGAGAGAGGTACTGACCAGACAGAGAGGTACTGACCAGACAGAGTGGTACACACCCACTGTCGACCGCAGTCACTAGCATCACAGCCTGAATGCATGTGTGTGTTTTGCTTGTTCTCTCTGTGTCCTCAGGAGGAGAGTATCCTGTATGTGAACGACTACTCGGACGGCCCCACCACCTTCGCACAGCTGGAGGAGTACCGGGACGAGCGTGGCCACGAGATGTACGTCCTGAACCGCGCCAAACCTGTGCCTCCGCCCGTGGTTCCGCCCGACGTCAACACTGCCGCCCCCCCAACTGAGAGCTCCACCCACTGCTCCACTCAGGGGCCGCCCTCCAGCCCCCCCCAGGCCCCCAAACAGCTGGACGACACGCGGACTTTGAGAAGGATGGCAGGGGAAGGAGGAGAAGCGGAGCCGGTGCTGACGGCCGAGTCTGAGGGCCTGTACCTGAACCACAGCGGACTGTTCATAGACTCTCAGATCGCCTACGAGATCCACTGCTGAGGGCTCCTGCTGAGGGCTCCTGCTGAGGGCTCCTGCTGAGGGCTCCTGCTAAGGGCTCCTCCTGAGGTCTTCTGCTGAGATCCATAAATCCACAATAGGCTCTGTCTTTGAAACATCTTCTACAGAATCTTGCAAAGTCGAGTTGAGGTTATTACAATAATAATCTGTACAAAGCGTCCGAACTGAACAGGTCCCAGACTGGTATTGGCCTTTCCCTCATAAATATTGTAGAATACTTCTTGATAGCATTATTCTCCAATCATCTGCTGCTGTTGTTGTCTCTTTCGGCAAGACAATTTACCCACATTGCCTAGTATGACTCCAGTGTGATTGGTGGTTGGTGGGGCTTCTGTACAGTGGTATTTGACCCCCGCGTGTGAGTGGCCGAATGATGCACTGAAGCGTCTACCTGTGGTCCCAGCTGGAGGTGTAGTGGTCACTGATGGCCAGCAGGGGCACTCTCAGTCAGAAAGTCCTGTGTGACGTTTATGGGGAAAGATTGAATTCTGGACTGAATCTCCATTTGCTTTACCTTTGATCATAGTTGTACATAATATATCTGATTTTTTGAATAAAGTTTAAATGTGTTGTTCTTATTTAATTACGATGTATCTCTGTTTGTTCTGTATTTTGAACTGGACACAAGAGTATAAGGCGTTTTCACATGGGCATGACTCTACATTTTGTCTTAAGACACGAATGTCACTTTTAATGCAATTTGAGGTGCAATTTATGTTGATGGTTCCGTGTCGTGATATGTGGGTTTTAAGAGTAAGAGTTTCGTGTAAAGTTTGTTTTAAGCAGTCCACTGCTCCTGTGAAACTACACTGCTAGTGTGCCCAAATCTGACTTGCGCATGCGCACAAACCCGCCAGAATGGGGAAAAAACTCGATCTAATTAAATATTTCGTTTGAACACACTATTGTTAATCATATTCAATCATATATCAATCCAGTATGATACATGCATAACATGTAATTTATTATTTCCATTATCAACCCGACAGATCAGTCACAGGACGCGTCATGGGCCTACGTCAGTGAAATGACGTATGCAGCGGTCAACTCAGGGACAGCGATCACACAGCAGCAGTGTAGTTTCACAGGATCAGTGGACTACTTAAAACAAACTTTATACGAAATTCTTACTCTTAAAACACACATATCACAACTTGGAACCATCAAGATCTCGCCTCAAATTGCATTAAAAGTGACATTCGTGTCTTAATTCGTTTGTATTAAACTTTTAAAGCAATTCGCGGACTACATGTCCGCCATCTTGGATTGCTTCGGCTGCCGTGAGACGCGCATGCGCAGGTTTCCATTACATCATTAACAGATGAGCCAGATCATCTCGACGGGGCAGACCAACTCGACAGAACACCTGCTCATAAACATCCATGAGCATGTGCCCTGACATACTTGCAATACCACCCCAGGCCTGAGGGAGTGAACCCAGAAAGAGAATTATCCAATGCTTTGTATGGCGTCTTCTTTCCTCTCGAAAACGGCTTTACAGGATGGTCCAATGGCTACGTTCCAGATGCTGTTGATGCTGAGGGGAGTATATTTTTTGGACCACTCTTGTTTAGCCGCTGTGGAGGGGCTGCCGCTGCCATTTTGAAAAAGCCCCATAGAAGCCAAAAGTGATGGCGCCCTAATCAAGTCAATGGCTTGTGCTCAGTAGCGCATGGGACATACATGGGGACCAAAAGATTAGCGGAACTCGCTCATATTTGGCCATCGTTTGGTCCTCCCAGTTCTGCGCAATGGAGTAGCTCCCATGATGCTTTGCGCCAAATTAGAGCTGCTGATCAGAGCAGGAAGGAATCCCCACAAAATGCACCCTTAATGAAAGCTGTCAAGCTCTTTTAGTAACATTGAGGTCTATGGGACTTTTTTCTGGGTATCCCACGTGAATTTAGGCTGCAGAACTGCGGGCGCCATCTGTGGCCTTGGCTAACCCTATCCTATTAGTTTCAACGGCAGATAAAGGCGTGAATACATCCGTTAATATTTACAGTCTATGTCTGACTGAAGGCGGCAACAACATTTCAGTGATTGAGTGATTCCTTTAAATTTCGAAGTCTCATGTTTAAGTCCTACAGCCAACTAGCTACTACCAAAAACATGTACAATCCTCCAGCTCCGGCAGTCCTGACCAAGCTGAGCATTAAAATGTGGAAATGGGACAGCTGCTGCACTGTAACAAGTGTCAACGCAGAATGGGTCAAATGCACAGGACCGATTTCTCCACGAGGACAATAAAGTATACTTACCTACCAAGGCAACCACACACAAAAAAACCTTGAGTGACTAAACTGCTCTAAAACACTCTTCTTCAATTCAGCATATGGTTAGATTGTTTGTCTGGTTTGGTTTACACACTTGGTGTGTAATCCTGTCTCTCCTTCGTTTGGACACAGTCTCTATATTCAAGACTAGGCCTAAAACAGTCGTCTTCAGTTTGGCATATGGATAGGAAGGTAAGACTCAGGGAAGGCTAAACATCTTAGACCGTCAGTCAAGCTGCATAGGGAGCACCCTGCTGGAGAAGTATGCTAACTTCTTCTCCTTCCTACTTTATCTGTCTGCATTATTAGGATTTTGACTGTCCATCCATCCATCCATTTTCTACCCTTTAATCCATTTCTGGGTCAGGGGGGTGGCAATCAGAGATGCCACCCAAGTCTCATAGCACCAGCCCCTCACTGACCCTCTGCAGGTGGTGAGTCCACAGTCGGTGGAGAAGGTGTAGAGGTGGGAATTGAACCCACGACCTTCAGGCCTGAAGGCCAAAGCTCTACCAACTGAGCTACTGTCGCCCCCAGGATTTTGACTGTAGTTTGTTAATTGCTATTTACCCCATTTTCTATTTCATGGTGCTACGACGGGACCTCTGAACCTGGCTCCTCCATCTACACCTGCGGACTGCCCTGTCCGACCCGCCTGGGAGTGCTTCAGTCCTGCACTGGACCTGTCCACGCTCTGCGGCCGCTGCGTGGCATTGGTCCACGTTCTGTAGCTTAGGTCCTGGATCATTAGCCCGTCCGTTCGTGTGGAGCGGATCCCTCTCTCAATATGTGGGTCTCCCCAAGGTTTCTCACTTCTTTCCCCACTGGGTTTTCTTGTGAGTTTTTCCTCTGATGCAGGAGGGTCTGTTGGACAGTTAGTGTCCAACTAGAAGGACTGTGGTGATGATCCAGGACACTTTAACATTCTACAACATGTATGACATTTATCAACATGTGTCTATATTCTTTTTGTGTCTTAACTGTTCTCTGATCTGTGTTGGTGATTTTGATGTTTATTTTTTTTAAGTCCCTGAGATGACTACTGCTGTGCTTTAGGGCTATACAAGAATACATTGTAATTGTTGATTGTTGACACTGTGGATCATTAAATCCTTTTGCAGAGACTGGAGAACTGGGAGGAGATCTCTGGCATGGCGTAGGTCCTATCTAGAGGACAGAATGAATTATGTTGAGATTGGAAATTGTGTTTCGGCCCAAATTGCCTTGACTTGTGGAGTACCACAGGGGTCAATCCTAGGACCTCTGTTGTTTGATCTTTAAATATTACCACTACAACTTAATTCTGATAAAACAGAAACAAGTGAAACTGTCACCGGTTACCTGCACACTCTCTCCCTGAAACTTGAAAATCAGTTAAGAAATCTTGGGGTAGTTCTGGATTCAGATACATTCAATAACATCAGTGGCTTTTTATCATTTAAAAAACATTTCCAGAATCAAAGTTATTGAGTCTAAACCTGACTTAGAAAGACTTATCCATGCTTTTGTCTCTAGTAGGTTAGACCAGTGGTTCCCAAAGTGGGGGTCGCGGGAACCCCTGGGGGGGTTGCAAGATGATTTCCACACAAACAAAAAAAAAAGATTTTTTTTTTTGAGCAAATATAAAGCCCTTAAATATTTATTTAGCATTTGATTTGATTCAAAAGGACTACTTGTTAAATTGTGTTTGGAGACTATAATATATTTTAATAACGTTAGTAATTTTGTCCCAGTCATTGCAGCGTCAATCAAAATAATCACGTAAGACTACTGCAATGGCCTGCTCACAGGTCTGTCCAAACAGGCTAAAATGCCTCAGCTCGAGTCCTGACTAGAACCAGGAAGTACGATCACATTAGTCCAGTCCTCAGGTCTCTGCACTGGCTTCCTGTGGCTCAGAGAGTTGTCCTTAAAGGAGCTCTACTTGTGTATGAGCTATATCCCGTTTAAACTAAAGCAATAGTCTTTGTTATTTGCTCCAACTTTTTAATTTCAGATGTGAAATTAATCTGGTCAGACCTTCTTGGATAAAGATTGAAGTTTGGAGATGCTGGGGATTGAACCCAGGACCTCATACATGCTAAGCATGCGCTCTACCACTGAGCTACATCCCCTCAGTACACACAAATTTGACCTGTTTTTTTATTCCAAAAAAACATGGTTTCAAGATGTGTCATTGACTCGGTTTTGAACAATATCACCTGTTGGAGATGCTGGGAATTGAACCCAGGACCTCTCACATGTGCTCTACCACTGAGCGACAACCATTTTAAACTAAAGCAATAGTCTTTGTTGTTTTGCTCCAACTTCATAATTTCAAGTTGTGAAATTATTCTGGTCAGATTTTTTTGGATAAAGATTGAAGTTTGGATATGCTGGGGATTGAACCCAGGACCTCATACATGCAAAGCATGCGCTCTACCACTGAGCTACATCCCCTCAGAACACCATGGCCTCGCACCACACTTTATCTGAGACATGTTAGCGTCATATGAACTGGCTCGGACGCTGAGGAGCACAGGCCTCCTGCTGGTGCCATAGGGCTAAGGACTAAACATTGGGAGGCAGCGTTTCAAATGTATCCGGCCAGAATTTGGAACAGTCTTCCTGAGCTTGTGAGACAGGCCTCATTCGTCCCTGGCAATGTTTAAGTCCAGGCTGAAAACTGTCTTATTCGGGTATGCATACCTGAAGCATTTATTTTTTAAATGTTCGTAACTTTTATCTTTTTAATACAATATGTTTTATATGTATATACACTGTTTTTGTTTTTGTCTGTCTTTTAATTGCTCGTGAAGCACTTTGGATTACACTGTATAAATTGTACTTTATAAATAAATTTGATTGATTGATCGATCGATTGGTAATGGTAAAATCTTGCAAAAATGATCTACATCGGAAATTTTTTAGCGCACTAGAGAGTATACACAACAATGAATTTAGCTTTCATTATAATGGCCACAAATTAAATAATTAACGTTTTAGGTCACAGATATTCTCAGACATGTTTCCTCAAGTGCAGTATAAGAAGAATATTGTAATCATATGTCCTGTTGCCCTTTACACACCTGCACAGACAACATGGACAACAGCTGAGGAGGACACTGCTCAGTGCATGGATGTATTATATTATCTTGTAAGATTATATAATACAGTAACAGTATAACAGTTAAATAAATTATACCTCAGCTAAAAGTCTCCAACATGGTAAAATGTGTAAAAATGAGATATATCACAACAATGTATATGACCAGCTTTCATTAGAATGGCCACACATTAAATAATTAACGTTTTTGTTAACACACATTCTCGGACATGTTTCCTCAGTGCAGTATAAGAAGAATATAGTATATTTCTGTGTAAGAACCACTGTGGTAAGAATTAAAGGCATTCTGCAGAAACTAAAGGTAGAGCGCCAGGAGAGGGCGCTAGTTCCTAGGATTTCACTAAGAATTATTACGTGCATAAAACTCTGAGGTCAATGGAGCTGATCATGGATCTATTATAATATCCTGATGAAGGAGCTGCTTCAGTGAACACAGGCCTTATCAGGAGCATTACTGACACTATGTGTGAGGATTATCCCAGACTCAAATGCATTATGGGTCACGGCCGTACTCAAGTGGACCTCAGCAACAATGAACTTCTGCAGTGTATGTTTCATGAAGGAAGACGGAGTAAAGCAGGTGTCTGATGCTCCGTTGCTGTTGAAGCAGATGAAGATGTCTCATAGAAATCAGTGCAGTGGTTGTTGCACAGTAAGGAGGCAGTAAAGAGTGGGACATGGGGGAGATATTCATCTGGAAATACTCAAACACACAATTCTTGCACTAATCTGACTTTGCAGCAGGTGTGCGTAACTAGACTGTCTCATCTAAAAGTATTGTTGCTGATTTGTCCACATTTCTGACATCTGACGGAGCTTCGACCCGCGGCCTCTGCTGGGATTAAGCAGTGAAACCTGATGGAAAATAATATGGAGGTAAGTAAAACATGTGTTCGCTTAGCCACCAATGAGAGGACTGTGGCAAAAGCATGGGCAAAAGTCATGCTGGAAAATAATATAAAGCCGACGTAGCTGCGTAATTTCCATAGCAACGCTTCTTACGTATCTGACGCAGCCGCCGCCTGACGTCACTCTGACTTTGACCGAGCCAGAGATAGCTGCACTTTGAGCATGGAGCGATTGACAATCAAGTTTCAGAAAGCATCGACATGAACGACCACCGGGGCCAAGGTACTGAGTGACAAACACATCAGAATAGATTCATGGGAACAGTCATATGTTTGTGACTGATCAACAAGACAATGTCAAATAAAGCCGCACATCCCTGTAATCTGAGCTGGCGTGCTGGATTAAAAAATGCAAGACGTAGAAAACAGTGAAAAATAATCCGCACAGCTATGTAGCTCCCAAAAACAGTGTAATTTATTTACATACCACACAAAATAGTAACGTTTCGGGCTGAGGCCCTTCGTCAGACAGATTGTCTTGATCAACAAGACAATCATTTTCTTTGAACGTTCTAAATCATGGCAGTTAGACTTTCACTCGACGATTTAAGGATGAATTAAAAGCGAAAACTTGGATAAAGTTACATAAATGTGTAGCTTAGGAAGCAAACTATCCATTTTGTGAGACATGTTCATGAAAACAACAGTATTTATTTCATGGTTCTTTAAAATCCACCACTTTTGCTGCGTTTCTGGAAAACAAAATGGCGCCCGTCTAAAATGTTTACTTTTGAAATGTTCTTCCACTAACTTTCGGTTGCCTGGTAACCAACTTTCTATGGCTCCTTTTACAACATGCTGGACTGGTCTTGGACTGGTCCTGGACTGGTCCTGGACTGGTCTTGGACTGGTCCTGGACTGGTCCTGGACCGGTCTCGGACTGGTCTTGGACTGGTCCTGGACTGGTCCTGGACTGGTCTTGGACTGGTCTTGGACTGGTCCTGGACGGGTCCTGGACTGGTCTTGGACTGGTTCTGGCTCTGAGCCTATTACCTCACTAGGCTAGCATTTAGCCTTTTAACAAACTGTTTTTGCTGTATTTCAAGTTATATTAACCAGGTTCAGCACTTATTAAAAGTGAGGAAAGGTTCAAAATCGTATAAATGACTGACTTTTAATAAATCTGTTGGAAAATTAAACGCTTTGGAGTTATAACAGTTTGTGAATGGTGGTAGTCGTAGTGGTTGTTGGTCCAGTATTGTAGTGTTCATTAACATGCACCGTCCCAGTCAAACGGACAAACCTCTGTCCTTTGTCCATTTATTTTATGTGGTTAGGGGGACAGTGATTCTGGATGTTTTTCTTTTCTAATATAAATGTTTGTTTTGTCTTAGGAGACCACCGCCGCACTCCAACCCACGCTGGAGATGGAGACCACTCGTCTTCCTCACGTAAGTTCCTCTTTTCTGTGTTTCTGCTTTTTATTGTTGCTTATTGGTTATTATTAATACAGTAGTTACCGCATGGCAAGTTGACCTCCTTTGTGCCTTCGAACTATTCAGAGAGGGATGTGCCAATAAAAAAATACCAATATCGTTTTGATTCCAATGCCAAGTACCAATGGCTATTACCAATTAATATGTAACTTTTTATTTATTTGTTAATTTAATATGGACATAACAATAACATTGGACGAGCCAGATGCATTGCTATAAAGGCCTGCGTACACTCGCGCGGCGCTGCTTACGGTTGCGGTTACGTTGGACCTACGTACAGTAACCACAGTTTGTGGTACACTTGTGCGTTCCCCAAATGTTGTAATCCCACAACCAACCATGTGATGGCAAACTCACATGAGTTGCCTGAGAAACCAAAGCGGTCCCATTTGTGCTGCTACTTTCTCCTCTTCAGAACAAACACAATAGTGAAGCTGTTTGAGATCATTACATGTGTTTCTACTGTAGGTTTATGTGACCGTTCTAAAGTCATCGTTTCAACTCCTTTAACTGTGATGTTGTGAATAAAGACACAGTTCTTGTTGAACTATTTGGAACTGTTTACAAGTACAGGAGGAATGCAACAGACGCGATAAACTACGATTCAAACAAGACAGGAACAGTGCAAAACAAAGGACTGCACAGTTTATAAGTTAGATATAAGTTAGATATAAGTTAGATATGCAACAGAGCTCTAGTCCACAGTCTTCTGTATATCAGGCTCTGAGCCCAAACTACTTTTCCTTCGGTTCCTTTGAAGCTGCTCCTGCAGCCGCTCCATGCTTCCTTCCAATACACACACTAGAGATGTACCGATCCGATATTCAGTATCGGTATCGGGGCCGATATGGGTATTTTGTAAGGATCGGATAATATCGGATTTGTTAAATATTGGGGAGTTTACATTTACAGAGTTCACACACTGGTTAAGTACTGGCTTTTTGTGCTCATTCAGTTATGTACCAGCTGTTTTCTTTTTGTTTTACTGAATGTTAAGGGCAGCTTTTTGATGAATGTTCCTCTTTGATATTTCTTTTATATCAGGTTTATTTAAAGGTGAAATATTCAATACTGATGTGATTCTTACCTATGACTTAACTCAGTAGGTCTGTTAACCAAAAGCCAAACATTATTTTTGATCATTTTATAATAAAAAAAAAACCTTTTAAAGTAATACTGGTTGCAACATTTTTAATGCCTTGAAAATATTAGAAAAAATTGGATCGGAATTGGTATCGGCAAAACTAGGGCTGGGCGATAAAACGATAACGATATATATCGCGAAGTGTTCGATATCAATAGAAAACGGGGTCGATAGAACTTTCGATAGTTTAACTTCACTCCGTTCGAAAAAACAGGAACGAAACACAGGAAGTGAAGCCGAGACAGAAGCGCGCGGCATTCTGGGGGATGTAGGCAGAGACTTCTCGACCTATCACAGCCGACTACAAACCGCAAAACTTTCTGGGAATGAAAAAAAACAACCGCACCATGCGTAGCGTCCATGGATCATGGATCTATTATAATAGCCCTGGATCTAAAGATCGTGTCTCAGTGCCGTGTCAATGGTTAAACATGTCCTGCGAGGAACAGCATGTGCGGCGCGGGAGAGGCAGAGACTCGATGCATTCGGCAAAAGCAAGAGATTAACTTTCCGGAGCCGCCACGGGGACACAGGACACTCGAAAACAGGTGCTAAACCAGGACTAAACGAGGATTAAACCAGGACTAAAGTGGGGGAGACTGCTTGTGAACATTTGGCTCCAGCCTCATTCCCCCGTGACTGTAAACAAGGCTGCTAACATGTGTTAGCTGACACGACAAATTTATTTATTTACGTTTTAGAAAATAAATAAAAAACAATCAATATATATCTGTAGGGTGAGAAAATGTCGATATCACACATAACTTAAGTTATGTACCTGATATCGGAGAATTGGATCAAAAACAACCATGTAATAAATACAATAATTGATAATAGCTTTATTTAGGGGCACCAGGGAATAACTCCCAACTGATAACGTGCATATGACGTCACAATATCAATTAATTGGCTCATTTATTGATTAAGTAATCTCATGAGTCCTTTCATTATTTAGTTAGCTAATTAGTCCAATTCTCTTCAATAGAATCTGAAGATAGTGAATTCTTTTACAAATCAGTGACCCAATTTCTGGAGTTAAAAGTACAAATATCACTTTCAGACAAAGATGGTTTTGTAGATTTAATGAAGTATACACAATACAGACTAGATATGAAATATGCAAATTGTCAAGAATAACATGAAGGAAACGTTGATTTCAAGATACATTGTTAAAATGCTAGGCTAAAGTGAGCTAAGCAAGGCCTTTGTCTATGAATGGATTGGTATAGGCTGAGGCCTGCATGTGTTCAGCCTTGGTAAGAGAAGTATTCTTTGAAGTATAGGTTTTAATAAAGCCAACAACTGTGTGTAGCAAGAGAGCAGATCATACAACCATCAAACAGCCTTTGGTGAATAGCAGTCCTTGGGTCTTGATGGCGTTGGATGGAGGCTTCTTGTCCCCTGGGCCTGGACCATGCGGCTGCATCATGTGGTCCTCCCATGATCCACAGTCTAGGTGCCAAAACTCAGCAACTTCTTCAGGTTGAAGCTGGAGGCTATTGAAGGGTTGTGGAAGTCCTCTCAAACGTGGAGCTGAGGTTTGAGGCCATCTAAGAGGCCCAAGGCCCCTTGGTTGCCTGAGCAGAGCCCAGGGCAGAGCCCAGGGCAGAGCCCAGGGCAGAGCCCAGGGAGGTCGGGTCACTCCGTGGTTCCAAAGCAGACTGGTTTTTCTTCCCTTGTTGTAGAGTCGTTGGGGGAAGGGTGTTGCCATGGCACTTATCTTAAGACATTCTTGCCCACAATAAAACCTGAACCACAAGGATTTACACACTGTTGAGACAGAAGTTATAATATGTCTCAATATACAACAAAATGTCTTTGATTGAGGAAAGAGGTCATTTGAATTTATCCTACATATCGTTATCGACCGATATGAATTACTTATATTGTGATATAGTTTTCAGTCATATCGCCCAGCCCTAGGCAAAACAATATTTAAGAATATCGGAATCGGATCGGATCACAAAAAATCTGGATAGGTACATCCCTAACACACACACGGACCAATCACAGCGGAGCTTATCTGCGGCGACCCTTACGTAGTTAGACATTTTTGAGGGTGCGCGGCAGGCTACGTAAGGGCCTTGCGGTGATCCACGCTTTGCGCAAGTGACGTCACGTCACCCGTAAGGTCCGCGCCGCGCGACTATACACTAGGCTTAAGTGTATTTAGGCTTATGTGTTTGCACAATAGGTATGAATGTAAATGAGAGAGTGAATGGATGGTGTTGGAGCTGATGCGCCAGTGTGTTCGGCGACTCGCTTCCGTCATCACTGTGTGTGGAATGATTGGAACAATATCTGAACTCTGAACATTGTACAGCGCTTTGGGTGACCTTGGTCTGTAAAATGCGCTATATAAATAAACATTACTTACATACTTACTTACTAAAGTGTTAAGCACATGTGCTAGTTTTCAACACTAGTCCACAGGGGCTTTTACAGATCAAATACATTTCAAACAATTACAATAAAATGTGGATGTGAGAACAGCTCTGGATCTTAACACATGTTTGAGCTCTCTGCTGAAGATGGTCATGTTAGTCTGTAGTTTTAGTCCCTGTAGTTTTTAACACTGATACATTTGATAGTAACAGTATCTGTGGTGCACCGTGAAATAGAAAATGCTACCTGCACGTTGGGCTTCTTATGGAAACTTTTCTCTCTAAAATTGAATCTGCCAGGGTTTGTCTTGGTCCTGTCTGCAGTCACTTCATTGTGTGTATATGCATGGCAGCCATTAAGATATTTGTTAAGTTGCTTGTATTGAAACGTCCAACCCTAATGCCTAGCGTACATCGGACTGGCAACTGATTATATCCGTCGCATATGAGTTGCTGCCCCGCACACATCGACAATCTGACGAAAACGGGCAACTCCTAGTAGCAGACCAGTCTCGGGAATAACAGCGCGTACATCGACAGCAACTGGCCTCAACTACAGTGTGTTTTCTGACATAAACTGTTGCGGGCTCGCAATACACGCAATACACACACGTTGTCGGAGCGGCGCATGGAGCGCGCACATCGGGTCATATCTCCGAAACTGAGGACAACTAGTTGCCGAAACGTAGAACACGGGCAACTGACTGAAACTGGAGACCGACTGTTGTAAGAGCGCGCACATCGACCGATTTCGGCAACTGATCATCTCCCACCATCTCCTCTCAGTCGCCAAAAGCCGCCTTGCAACTAGTTGTCTCCAGTTTCTCTGTCGATGTACGCTAGGCTTTAGACCCCGACTCCACCGGGCGCGTAAAACGGACGACGGATCCGTCCAAACATGTCCGTTTCATCTCGTCTCCGTTATCTCCATGAGGGTGAATGGAAGTGGCTCCACTGCCTCCGCATGCGTCCGTCCAACGCACGTCGGACGTATTCCGTTAACGGAGGGTGCAACGGACGCGGACGGACGAAATAGAAACAATCCTATTTGTTCCGTTCGTCGACGTGTGTCGGGTCCGTTTTCCATTGAAAATACAATGGAATAATATATTTACCACATTATTAAACATGTATTGATATATGCTGTAGTCCTTGGTTATAAGTATTTGTTAATGACAATGATTATTAACAAACCTGTGTAATTTTCTTCATGTATTACTTTATAAATAATAATTTATAAATAATTGTTTCCTGATCGTACATCTACCATTTATTTTTCGCGTAATGTTAATACGCTAATCTTTACATACACCTCGCTCTTTTTTCTCTCGCTCTGTCCCGTCTACCTCCGAGGAGCTCTCTCCTCACCGCCGCGCGCTCACACACACACACACACACACACACACACATTACACACAGAGCTATGGCACTTATGAGAGACTGATCTCACAACACTGGATATGTTGGAGTCCTTTTCTCTCTCCCCTTTTTCCAATTGCTTTCAAAAAGTTTTGCCTCATTTTTGTGTGGTATACGGCTGTAGTAACCGAGGCAGCACTGTTACATATAATTAAAACAGCATCTGCATTGGAACAATATGTTTGACGTGACGATGAAGGACACACAAAAAAAAATCAACACTCGTAGATACTCCATAAGTTCCCCACTTGACGGGAGCAGTTTCCACAACTGTACACACCATAGAAAAAAACCATTTTGACTCGGAATCAGTGACTTTTTACGTTGTTCTTAATGGGGAGATTTACTTCCTGTCCCTCGGAGCACTTTTGCGCCACTGCGTGCCGTCAGGTGCATCCCAGCAATTAAGATTTCAATTATTTAAAAAAACCATTATGAGGCTAAAAAAGACGTGTATTTGACTTGACTTCTTTTCTTTTCTAGGTCACCGTGAAGCCCCCCGGGCTTTTGAAGATCAAGTTCACTTCCCTCCGCAGGGTCTTTATCCTCCGCAGGTGGTCCTCCCTCAGCAGGGTTTTTATCCTCCGCAGGTGGTCCTCCCTCCGCAGGGTTTTTATCCTCTGCAGGTGGTCCTCCCTCGGCAGGGTTTTTATCCTCCGCAGGTGGTCCTCCCTCCGCAGGGTTTTTATCCTCCGCAGGTGGTTCTCCCTCCGCAGGGTTTTTATCCTCCGCAGGTGGTCCTCCCTCCGCAGGGTTTTTATCCTCCGCAGGTGGTCCTCCCTCCGCAGGGTTTCCATCCCCTGCAGGTGGTCTTCCTACCTCAGGATTTCTACCTCCCACAGGTGGACTTCTTTCCTCCGCAGGTGGACGTCTTTCCTCCGCAGGTGGACCTTGTGGATGTCCACTCTCCCTCTTCTCCTGTATCTTCTTCCCCTCCAGATTCTCCCTACTTTCTTTGTCCTTCCCCAGCACCTTCCTCTCCTGATGTGGATCCCTCGTCTCGCTCTGCTTCTTGCTCTTCTGTTTTTTCTTCCACAGATTTCCAGAGCCCTGAGGAGTTCCTGGACTTCTTTGTCCAGACTCTGGATTCAGCTCCTGCCTCCCCCACTACTTCTCCTCAGGTTCCTCCTAGCGATGGTGCAGCTGCCCCTTCCCCACCTGTTTCTGCCCCTCCTTCTCCTCGTCTCTCCTCCCCCTCACGCCCTTTCTCTCCCACTTCTTCCTCGGCCCCTTTCTTGTCTTCTTTTTCTTCCCCAGATTTCCAGAGCCTTGAAGAGTTCCTGGACTTTTCTCTGCAGACTCTGGATCCAGCTCCTGCCTCCCCCACTAATGCTCCTCTTCTTTTCCCTCCCATCTTTGGTGCAGCCGTCCCCTCTCCTCCTGGCACTGCTCCTCCATCTCCCCTCCTTGCTTCCCCCTCACGCTCTTTCTCTCCCTCTCCAGATGCGGAGGCGTTTGTTTTAGGTCCAGAGCTTCCTAATCTTCCTTCAGTGCCTGTTCCAGGTTTCTCTGATCCAGGAGACTCAGTTCCTAACACTGCTTCTCCCTCTTGTTCCCGTAAACGTAGCAGCGACGAGTGCACTGCTGAGACCAGCTCCAAGAGGCGGCGCTGCTCCTCTCCTGCCTCTTCTCCTCTGGTCTCCCCTGCTCCCTCTTCTTCCTCCCACTCTCCTTCCTCCTAACCTTCCCTGCCCCTCTCCCCTGTCTCCTTCCTCTTACTCAGACCACCTTAACCCTAACCTTAACCATCTTACTCAGACCACCTTAACCCCTAACCTTAAACATCTTACTCAGACCACCTAAAACTTAACCAGTCACCACTTAAGGACTTTTTAGTCCAAAACTAATTTGAAAGAAGGATTGTTACTTCCAGTTTAGTCCCAATTCCGTATATGATCTAGTGCCGACCCTCATCTCTCCCCCGGTCTCTCTCCTCCTAACTCCATCTCTGCCCTCTGAATTCCCCCATGCTTCTTCCACAGTTTCTCTTCCCTTTTCAGATCCCCCCTCTCAGGAATCTCAATGGCAAGAGTAGGACAAACATCAGTGTCCGGAGCATTAACGGCACAACAGGAGCCTGCCTGAGCCACAATGTCTGCTACTGGCATTTTCAGTGGCAGATGTTGTCTTTAGTGGCCTTTTCAGTGGCAGCTAGAAGATTAGTGGCATTTTGGTTGGAAGCTAGTATTTAAGTGGCTTTCAGCAGAGACGACATCCTTTGGAAATTCAGCAGAGGGCATTTTCACCTGCTTGGTTTTCTGCATCGAGATCAACAATCGGGGAACCACCACCTGCCCAATGCCACTAAACTTCTAGCTGCCATTGAAAATGCCACTACACTTCTAGTTGCCAATTTTTTGGCCGCCTCTGATCAGCCGTGGCAGCTGCCACGGCTGATCAGGAGGACAGGATCAGGAGGACAGACATCAGTGTCCAGAGCAGACCCAGGTGAACCCAGGAGGACAGACATCAGTGTCCAGAGCAGACCCAGGTGAACCCAGGAGGACAGACATCAGTGTCCAGAGCAGACCCAGGTGAACCCAGGAGGACAGACATCAGTGTCCAGAGCAGACCCAGGTGAACCCAGGAGGACAGATATCAGTGTCCAGAGCAGACCCAGGTGAACCCAGGAGGACAGACATCAGTGACCAGAGCAGACCCAGGTGAACCCAGGAGGACAGACATCAGTGTCCAGAGCAGACCCAGGCGAACCCAGGAGGACAGACATCAGTGTCCAGAGCAGACCCAGGTGAACCCAGGAGGACAAACATCAGTGACCAGAGCAGACCCAGGTGAACCCAGGAGGACAGACATCAGTGACCAGAGCAGACCCAGGTGAACCCAGGAGGACAGACATCAGTGACCAGAGCAGACCCAGGTGAACCCAGGAGGACAGACATCAGTGTCCAGAGCAGACCCAGGTGAACCCAGGAGGACAGACATCAGTGTCCAGAGCAGACCCAGGTGAACCCAGGAGGACAGACATCAGTGTCCAGAGCAGACCCAGGTGAACCCAGGAGGACAGACATCACATGTTCTTTAATAATCTGTTCTCTCTGCAATAACGTGTATTTGTGCAGATGCAGAGAGGTGCCTGCAGAAGCACTTGTATTCATTGAGTGCAGAGCAATAGTTGCTGGATCTGAAAGCTCTGAGCTCACAGGACATCCAGGACAAGGGTGACATCACACAGGACCTGATCCAAGACCCGGACCAGGAGCAGAACTGCAGGTAAGGGTGGTCTATGTATATATTTATACACATATAGAGTGGGGCAAAATCATATTTGTCAGAGTCTTTATATCAAGCTAAAATGAACAGATTCATTTGTATAATGGTGCAGAATATAAGTGCTCTGTTCCCATCATGTCTATTTCCTGGTCTCTGAGTCTCCCTCTTGTGTCTTTCAGACTTGGTGTTTTTTCTGGTGGGATCTCTGAACACCTGACTCCTACAATCAAGCTCTCCAGGTCTCACTGCCAGATTGTTTTCTGGAGTCTTGCCACGTCCCCACCTGCTTCGAATCCTCAGTCATTGTTCCCTGTCCCCAAGAAGACCTGGATCACTGGACTTAATGACTGCAGACCCCTGGCTCTGACATCTGTAGTTATGAAGTCATTTGAATGCCTGGTCCTCCCCCACCTCGAGTCCTTCACCAACAGATCTGTAGACGACGCCATTAACCTGGCCCTCCACCACGTCCTACAGCATCAAGTTTGTGGAGAACACCACCATCTCCAACAACGATGAGTCCGCCTACAGGACCGGCTGGTGTCCTACAGGAGGGAGGTGGACCGGCTGGTGTCCTACAGGAGGGAGGTGGACCGGCTGGTCTCCTGGTGTCTCCTACAGGAGGTGTCCTGGTGCAGTGGTAACAACCTGGAGCTGAATGCCCAGAAGACAGTGGAGATGATTTCTGAACTTCACGGAAGAGCACAGTCCCCCCAGCCCTGCCCTCCCTGATTGACTCCCCCATCATCTCTGTGGAGTCATTTCGTTTCCTGGGCACCACCATCACCCAGGACCACAAGTGGGAGCCGACCATCAGCTCCTCATCAAGAAGGCCCAGCAGAGGATGTACTTCCTGCAGCAGACTACACAGACTACAGCGCATTGTGCGCTCTGCAGAGAAAGTGATCGGCCACAGCCTCCCAGCGCTGCAGGACCTCTACGATGCCCGAGCTTGAGGCCGTGCTGGTCGTATCACTGCTGACCCCTCTAACCTGCACATGGACTGTTCCAACCTCTCCCCTCTCATCAGCACATGGACTGTTCCAACCACTCCCCTCTCATCAGCACATGGACTGTTCCAACCACTTCTCTCTCACCTGCACATGGACTGTTCCAACCTCTCCCCTCTCACCTGCACATGGACTGTTCCAACCTCTCCCCTCTCATCAGCACATGGACTGTTCCAACCACTCCCCTCTCATCAGCACATGGACTGTTCCAACCACTTCCCTCTCACCTGCACATGGACTGTTCCAACCTCTCCCCTCTCACCTGCACATGGACTGTTCCAACCTCTCCCCTCTCACCTGCACGTGGACTGTTCCAACCTCTCGCCTCTCACCTGCACATGGACTGTTCCAACCACTTCCCTCTCATCAGCACATGGAATGCTCCAACCTCTCCCCTCTCATCAGCACATGGACTGTTCCAACCTCTCCCCTCTCATCAGCACATGGACTGTTCCAACCTCTCCCCTCTCACCTGCACATGGACTGCTCCAACCACTCCCCTCTCATCAGCACATGGACTGTTCCAACCTCTCCCCTCTCACCTGCACATGGACTGTTCCAACCACTCCCCTCAGGCAGGAGACTACGGCCCATTCGGACCAGAACCTCACCTCATAAGAACAGTTTCTTCCCCTCTGCTGTTGGTCTCTTGAACACTTCATAACCTTGTCCCTTAATGTTCTTTACAAAGCCACCTTACTGCCCGTTACAAAGGCACCTTACTGCCCTTTATAAAGGCACCTTACTGCCCTTTACAAAGGAACCTTACTGCCCTTTATAAAGTCACTTACTGCCCTTTATAAAGTCACTTACTGCCCTTTACAAAGGCACCTTACTGCCCGTTACAAAGCCACCTTACTGCCCTTTATAAAGCCACTTACTGCCCTTTACAAAGGCACCTTACTGCCCTTTACAAAGGCACCTTACTGCCCTTTACAAAGGCACCTTACTGCCCTTTACAAAGCCACTTACTGCCCTTTACAAAGGCACCTTACTGCCCTTTACAAAGGCACCTTACTGCCCTTTACAAAGGCACCTTACTGCCCTTTACAAAGCCACTTACTGCCCTTTACAAAGGCACCTTACTGCCCTTTACAAAGGCACCTTACTGCCCTTTACAAAGGCACCTTACTGCCCTTTACAAAGGCACCTTACTGCCCTTTACAAAGGCACCTTACTCCACTGCTGTACATTGTATATTGTGTGCACCGAGCCCGAGTGCACTTGTTTATAGAAATAATCATAATACTTTTAACTAAAATCTTAGAAAGAGCTTTACTTTAGAGATGTTTAGAAATGTTTTATTTTGTCTTATTCTTCTCGACTTTTGACCTGATTGCACTGAGAGCCAAAGCCATTTTCCAGTCTGTGACGTCCTGTTTCTTACGTGTCAATAAAAATGGTTCTGATTCTGATTGTTCCGTCTCTTCAGTGGCACAGACCTACAGTGCCTTGCGAAAGTATTCGGCCCCCTCGAACCTTTCAACATTTCGCCACATTTCAGGCTTCAAACATAAAGATATAAAAATTAAATTTGTTGTCAAGAATCAAGTTGACAACAACAACTACAAGTGGGACACAATCGTGAAGTGGAACGAAATTTATTGGATAATTTTAACTTTTTTAACAAATAAAAAACTGACAAGTGGGGCGTGCAATATTATTCGGCCCCTTGCGCTAATACTTTGTAGCGCCACCTTTTGCTGCAATTACAGCTGCAAGTCGCTTGGGGTATGTCTCTATCAGTTTTGCACATCGAGAGACTGGAATTCTTGCCCATTCTTCCTTGCAAAACAGCTGGAGCTCAGTGAGGTTGGATGGAGAGCGTTTGTGAACAGCAGTCTTCAGCTCTTTCCACAGATTCTCGATTGGATTCAGGTCTGGACTTTGACTTGGCCATTCTAACACCTGGATACGTCTATTTGTGAACCATTCCATTGTAGATTTGGCTTTATGTTTTGGATCATTGGGCCTCATTCACGAACGGTTCTTAGGAACAGATTTGTACGTAAATCCTACTTACGCGGTTTTTACGAAGAAAGTGGCATTCACGAATATTTCTCGTAACCAGAATTTCTCTTGGGCAAGTACAAATCCTACGAGTCCTCAGGAGCACTCGTACGCATTCAGTGCCGACATGTTCACACGCCGGGGTTGTCCTCTTTGGTGAAGTTGAATAAAAATACAACATTCCAGTGATATGTCCGTCATATCGATGTATGTATTTATTTATTTGTAGTAATCTTTATTAGTAATCTTTATTTATATACCGCCTTTTTCACTGCAGATCTGGCCTACTTTTTAATTCATTTTGAAATGAAATGTGCCAACGCTTTATCAAATACATTGGAAATCTTGCCGTGTATTAGTGACCCCTTCCTATTTATAGGGGGCATTTCTTTATCCACGGGCCACAGAACAACGGCATATATACTGCTGCTGCAGGAGGTTACTGGGTCCGCGCTGAGTCTCTGCGCTGGTCTCTCCCATGGATCTATACGGGTCTGCACTGGTCTCTCCCATATACGGGTCTGCACTGGTCTCTCCCATGGATCTATACTGGTCTGCACTGGTCTCTCCCATGGATCTAGACGGGTCTGCACTGGTCTCTCCCATATACGGGTCTGCACTGGTCTCTCCCATGGATCTAGACGGGTCTGCACTGGTCTCTGCCATATACGGGTCTGCACTGGTCTCTCCATACGGGTCCGTGCTGCATGCTCCTGGATCCATACGGGTCCGCACTGGTCTCTTAAGTCTGGTCTATGCGGTCTCTCTTCGGTCCGCGCTGGTCTCTGCGCACCGGTCTCTCCAGTCAGGTCACGCCAGTCTATGCGGTCTCTCCTATAGGTCCGCGCTGGTTTCTGTGTGCTGGTCACTCCAGTCTCTCCTCGGGTCTGCATTGGTCTCAGCGCTGGTCCGCGCTGGATCTCCTCCCAGGGTCCAAAATATTTTGAGATTAATCTCAAAACATTTTGAGATTCATCTTTAAAATAATACATAATATATTTTTAAATTAAGCTCATAACATTTTGAGATTCATCTCATCATATTCTGAGATTAATCTCATAATTTTGCTAGTTCGACTTTATTATCATAATATTTCGACTTTTAAGTCAACATTTTATAACTTTATTCTCAGTCTGGTAAAAGAAGAAAAAAGGGTGACTCTTTTGCTCCGTGTAACTCTTTGCTTTAGGCCTGTTGCTGCAGGGCCGTCTGCACACGGC
This sequence comes from Knipowitschia caucasica, assembly GCA_964034765.1. Lineage (NCBI taxonomy): Eukaryota > Metazoa > Chordata > Actinopteri > Gobiiformes > Gobiidae > Knipowitschia > Knipowitschia caucasica. The sequence goes on along the minus strand of OZ035842.1, from coordinate 6,729,512 downwards.
CCTGCAGTCCCTTATATGGGCATTAGTGGGCGGTTACTTATGCTAAGTACCTATGCTAATGAAGCACCTGGCACGCGCGCTGTACTTACGAGGAAATGGGATTCATCAATCTGAGAGAACAGCTGCGAACAATTCAGCGGCTTACAAGTGCGTTGATGAATCCCACGTGGGGACTTCTTAGAAATCTACTTAAGGACAACTTGAGAAGAAAGTTGAGTAAGTTTGTGTAAGCCCTCAGTCGTACAGGGATTAGTCAAAGCAAAGGAAGGTTTCTCACCCATCATCTGTACTTGATGCTAACTTGCTAAGAAGTACAGATGATGGGTGAGAAACCTTCCTTTGCTAAGAAAGTTGAGTAGTTTCTTACGAAGTTATTCGTGAATGAGGCCCATTGTCCTGTTGAAAGATAAATCTCCGTCCCAGTCTCAGGTCTTTTGCAGACTCCAACAGGTTTTCTTCCAGAATGGTCCTGTATTTGGCTCCATCCATCTTCCCATCAATTGTAGCCATCTTCCCTGTCCCTGCTGAAGAAAAGCAGGCCCAAAGCATGATGCTGCCACCACCATGTTTGACAGTGGGGATGGTGTGTTCAGGGTGATGAGCTGTGTTGCTTTTACGCCAAACATATGGTTTTGCATTGTGGCCAAAAAGTTCGATTTTGGTTTCATCTGACCAGAGCACCTTCTTCCACATGTTTGGTGTGTCTCCCAGGTGGCTTGTGGCAAACTTTAAACCAGACTTTTTATGGATATCTTGGCTTTCTTCTTGCCACTCTTCCATAAAGGCCAGATTTGTGCAGTGCACGACTGATTGTTGTCCTATGGACAGACTCTCCCACCTCAGCTGTAGTTATCTGCAGTTCATCCAGAGTGATCATGGGCCTCTTGGCTGCATCTCTGATCAGTCTTCTCCTTGTTTGAGATGAAAGTTTGGAGGGACGGCCGGGTCTTGGTAGATTTGCAGTGGTCTGATACGCCTTCCATTTTAATATAATTGAATCAAAGAGCAGGTGCATTTATACGGAGACTTGATTACACACAGGTGCATTCTATTTATCATCATCAGTCATTTAGGACAACATTGGATCATTCAAAGATCCTCACTGAACTTCTGGACTGAGTTTGCTGCACTGAAAGTAAAGGGGCCGAATAATATTGCACGCCCCACTTTTCAGTTTTTTATTTGTTGAAAAAGTTTAAATTATCCAATAAATTTAGTTCCACTTCACGATTGTGTCCCACTTGTTGACTCATGACAAAAAATTACAATTGTATTTCTTTATGTTTGAAGCCTGAAATGTGGCGAAATGTTGAAAGGTTCAAGGGGGCCGAATACTTTCGCAAGGCACTGTATCTTTAGCATGAATCTAGTGAAACCTCAAACTTTAGCTTGTCTTAACATTCTGTTCCTTCTTATTCATTCAAATGGTGTTTTTTCCCAAACCAGCTGCTCCAGAGACCCACCAGCCAATCCAATCCAAGCACTCCATAAAGGTTTTCCCTTTGTTCTAACCTGCAGTGTTTTCTTTGGGTCCTATTGCCAATCTTTATTTCAGACTCAAATTCAATGGCTCCATATTCTGAAAGAAAACAAGTAGAAAATACAATATATAGAGTCAGTCCAAACAGGTCTATAGGTGATGGAAGAGTGTTTCAGCCGCTTTCTCAGAGCAGAGCTGCAGTCAACTTTTGACTTTGATTTATTTTTTCATTTTTCTACAGTTGTATTACATGCAGGAAATGGTGATAATGTGATTCCAATTAACAGTACAAACACATTCCAGCTGACGAAGAGTGTGTTAAATAATGATTACTTGTAAACTATGCCTCCAGATCCATATTGTGTCAATAATAATTCCCAGATAAAAGCAAAGAAATGTGTTTTCTATAACCGTGAGCCACAACTTCTGAGCCACGACTCACAGTGCTTGCCCTTTCTGCAGAGAGGATGTGCCAATAATAGTAATAAAAAAAAACAATATTGTAATGCCAAGTACCAATGGCTATTACCAATTATTATGTAACTTTTGTATTTATTTGTTTATTTAATACGGTGGCTGAGTGGATAGCACTCTCGCCTCTCAGCAAGAAGGTCCTGGGTTCGAATCCCGGTCGGACCAGGGCCTTTCTGAGTGGAGTTTGCATGTTCTCCCCGTGTCTGCGTAGGTTTCCTCCGGGTACTCCGGTTTCCCCTACCACTAAAAATATGTCCAATAGTTCTGGCATGTGCCTCCTGTACTGGCCCCGCTCCCATCTCTGTGTGGAGTGAGAGACAAATGCCCAAAAATTAACAATTGTAAACCGCTTTGAGACTCAGATCTGCAGTGAAAAGGCGGTATATAAATAAATACTTACTTACTTACTAATATGGACATAACAATAACATTGGACAAACCAGATGCATTGCTGTAAGTGTTAAGCACATGTGCTAGTTTTCAACACTAGTCCACAGGGGCTTTTACAGATCAAATACATTTCAAACAATTACAATAAAACAACACATGTTTGAGCTCTCTGCTGAAGATGGTCATGTTAGTCTGTAGTTTTAGTCCCTGTAGTTTTTAACACTGATACATTTGATAGTAACAGTATCTGTGGTGCACCGTGAAATAGAAAATGCTACCTGCACGTTGGGCTTCTTATGGAAACTTTTCTCTCTAAAATTGAATCTGCCAGGGTTTGTCTTGGTCCTGTCTGCAGTCACTTAATCGTGTGCATATGAATGGCAGCCTTTAAGATATTTGGGCCAAAAAATTGTGCTCTACTGGAGCTATCCAAAATGGCAGCGAGTGTCCCCCCCACAACAAATTGTGAAAAAGCGCATCTGTGTGGTATTGCAAGCAAGTCAGCGCATGTCATTTGGACACTTTTGAGCAGGGACCATAGACCGTATATAGTACCAGGCGTAGTCACGCCTATCTCCGCCGTTCTAACCATTATTATTATAGATCCATGGTTCTAACTAATGGGCCAAAAATTGGGCTCTCATGGAGTGATTCAAAATGGCCGCGGGGGCTGGAAAATGTGAAAAAACACATCTGTGCATGTGTCAGCTGCACGAGCTCCATTAATTCAAACGAGAGACGTCTAAAGTCCACAGCGACTAAACTAGACTGGTCCAGAACACTCAGCATTGACACACATGTGGAACGGAGCTTTGGGCCAAGAGCCAACTTTTGGACCATCCTGTAAAGACGTTTTTGAGAGGTCTGCTAATGCTATATGTTAGCATTGCCTAATTCTTCTTCTGGGTCCACCCCCATCGGCCCGGGGTGGTATTGCAGCATGTCAGCGCACGTCATTTTGGCCACTTTTGAGCTGGGTCCTCCCCCACTGGGGAGAACGCACACACAGGAGTTTTTCGCGGCTTAGTATCACTCTTATTATGAGTGAACATTATTTTCAATGCAGCATACTTGTAGAGTTTGAAAGAGTCCATTTTTACATTGAGGAGGATCAAAGGTGCTTTCACACCGCCGACGCTGGAACGCTGACGCCTCGCGCACCAGACGCACATTCTCCAATTCTCAGATGCAGGGTTCTTCAAACCAGAAGTCCTGGCCATAGGCACGTAGTCATGCCTATCTCCGCCGTTCTAACTAATGGGCCAAAAATAGTGCTCTACCGGAGCTATGCTATATGTTAGCATTGGCTAATTCTGATTCCGGGTCCACCCCAGTGGGGGCGGGTCCTGGCTCAAAAGTGGCCAAAATGATGTGCGCTGACATGCTGCAATACCACCCCGGGCCTGTGGGGGTGGACCCAGAATAAGAATAGAGCAGGAGTCAGAGCGGGAAGGAAACAAGCAGAATTTGTCGCAGTAAAGTGTGGATTTAAAGAAAACCGAAGAAGAAAAAAAGTTCAGGATGCAAGGGACACTAAAATCCCCACAAAATACCATCTTAATGAAAGCTGTAGGTTCTCTGTCAGGTTCTCAGTCAGCTGAGGACGAGCTGTTTTAGTTTACATTGAGTTCCATGGGACATTTTTCTGGGAAGCCCACGTGAATTTAGTCTGCAGTACCACAGCGCCCCCTGTGCCCATGAGTGGGACAGCTATAAGATAGTAATACCCTATCCAGTTATTATTATACATCCATGGTCTGCTCCCTGTGTTTGCGATTACAATCGCTTGAATTTCGACCGACCAATCAGCGAGCGCGGAAGGAGGGTGTTGTAGTGGGTGACGTCAAGAGTTTGCGTCGAACGGGAAGGTTGTGGTTTGGCAATGGCAAAAAATGCGATAGTAAAGTAATCCGGTCTGATTCTATCAAGAAATTGAAGCCAGAATTGCTGTAAAAAATTGTGGCGCTACTCCCCACGGGCTCCGCTAGCGACAAAGGAGAGGGCTAGGCTAAATGCTAAATGCTAACGACTCACTCTGGCTTATTACAGATAATACCCTATCTATTAGGGTGTTTTTCAAGGTAAGAAGATGCTATGTGTTAGCATTGGCTAATTCTTATTCTGGGTCCACCCCCACAGGCCCGGGGTGGTATTGCGGCATGTCAGCGCACGTCATTTTAGCCACTTTCGAGCCGGGACCCGCCCACACTGGTTTGAACTGAGGCAAAGAAGCAGTAAGTGCTGGACCTTCTGACCACTGGACACGCCCACTTCTCTGTCCACTGGACACGCCCACTTCTCTGTCCACTGGACACGCCCACTTCTCTGACCTCCTGTGGTATTACTTATAGAGACATGCTTCATGGTTAGTCAGTAAAACAGAGGTTTCTTTTGGGAGAGGAAATGTTGAGTTTGTTTTTATTCATAGTTTGAGTTGAGTTTTAAAGCTGATCAGTGTCGGGCTCTCCCGTCTCAGAGGAGACTGTTCCAGATGTTAGTGACCCTCATAGACCAGCATCTTCATCTTCATCTTCATCATCATCATCATCAGCAGCAGCAGCAGCAGCAGCTCCCTCTGCGGCCGGAGGGGGGCTGCAGGAGCAGGAGCTGAGACGGGACGGCTATGGTCCTGACACATTCATGAACTTGATCAAAGCTGCAGAATGGACTGATGCCGCTGCCTCCCGCGGAGCCGCTGCAGCTGTCGGCAGAGGCTGATCGGAGCCATGGTAGGATTCTGTTTTACTGCTCACGTACGGAACACTTTGCGCAGTTTGTAAAAAGACGCAGTGCGCGTTCAGAGGAGGACTGTGCGCAGCCGCTGTGTCTGTAGACCTGTGCGGACTCTGCTGACTCTGCTCTCACTCCTCCACAGCCTGAGCAGCCTGAGTACTTCATGTTAGCCTGCTGTAGCCTGCTGTAGCCTGCTGTAGCCTGCTGTAGCCTGCTGTAGCCTGCTAGCCACGCTTCAGTGGGACAGAGACAGGCCCAGCTCTCTGCTCTCCAGACTCTTGACAACATGTGTTGAGATAAGTTGGGCCATAAGCCCGTGTCCCTGCAGCCTCCGCTCAAACCTCTGCCTGTGTGTACGCACACGCACACGCACATGCACAGTAAGGGCCGTACTGGTGTTGGGCCTAGGACACACACCATGAACAGCCCATGTCTGCGTGCTGCTGAAGCCGCTGTGAGCCTCTGCACTTCGGGCTAATGTGGCCTGGGCCGTCCCAGCTCCAGAGGTGACGTCACTGCGCGCAGAGCGACGTCACGTATGAATACTGTACTGTGCTGTGCTGGACTTTACTCTGCTGTACTGTGCTGTACTGTACAGCAGAAACAGTGGAACACTGTGTGTGTGTGTGTGTGTGTGTGTGTGTACAGGGCTGTGATCTCCTAAACCTTCAGTATTTCATCTGTGCAGAGTGAAGACCACAGTAATCATCCCAATAACTGTCTCAGACTGGCTCTGTTCACACAGGCCCTGATGAGTGTGTGTCTCCTGATGAGTGTGTGTCCTGATGAGTGTGTGTTCTGATGAGTGTGTGTCTCCTGATGAGTGTGTGTCCTGATGAGTGTGTGTCTCCTGATGAGTGTGTGTTCTGATGAGTGTGTGTTCTGATGAGTGTGTGTCTCCTGATGAGTGTGTGTCTCCTGATGAGTGTGTGTCCTGATGAGTGTGTGTCTCCTGATGAGTGTGTGTTCTGATGAGTGTGTGTCTCCTGATGAGTGTGTGTCTCCTGATGAGTGTGTGTCTCCTGATGAGTGTGTGTCCTGATGAGTGTGTGTCTCCTGATGAGTGTGTGTTCTGATGAGTGTGTGTCTCCTGATGAGTGTGTGTTCTGATGAGTGTGTGTTCTGATGAGTGTGTGTCTCCTGATGAGTGTGTGTTCTGATGAGTGTGTGTCCTGATGAGTGTGTGTCCTGATGAGTGTGTGTTCTGATGAGTGTGTGTCTCCTGATGAGTGTGTGTTCTGATGAGTGTGTATCCTGATGAGTGTGTGTCCTGATGAGTGTGTGTCCTGATGAGTGTGTGTTCTGATGAGTGTGTGTCTCCTGATGAGTGTGTGTTCTGATGAGTGTGTGTTCTGATGAGTGTGTGTCTCCTGATGAGTGTGTGTCCTGATAAGTGTGTCTCCTGATGAGTGTGTGTTCTGATGAGTGTGTGTCCTGATGAGTGTGTGTCCTGATGAGTGTGTGTCTCCTGATGAGTGTGTGTTCTGATGAGTGTGTGTCCTGATGAGTGTGTGTCCTGATAAGTGTGTCTCCTGATGAGTGTGTGTTCTGATGAGTGTGTGTCCTGATGAGTGTGTGTCCTGATGAGTGTGTGTCCTGATAAGTGTGTCTCCTGATGAGTGTGTGTGTCCTGATAAGTGTGTCTCCTGATGAGAGTGTGTCCGTCCTTCTGAGTGTGTGTTGTGCGTCCTGATGAGTGTGTGTCGTGTTGTGTGTCTTCTGATGAGTGTGTGTCCTGAGGAGTATGTGTGGTGTTGTGCGTCCTGATGAATGTGTGTTGTGTTGTGCGTCCTGATGAATGTGTGTTGTGCTGTGCGTTCTGATGAGTGTGTGTCGTGTTGTGCGTCCTGACGAGTGTGTGTCTTGTTCTGCGTCCTGATCAGTGTGTGTCGTGTTGTGTCTTCTGATTAGTGTGTGTCGTTTTGTGTCTTCTGATGAGTGTGTGTGGTGTTGTGCGTCCTGATGAGTGTGTGTCTTGTTCTGCGTCCTGATCAGTGTGTGTCGTTTTGTGTCGTCTGATGAGTGTGTGTTGTGTTGTGCGTCCTGACGAGTGTGTGTGGTGTTGTGCGTCCTGATGAGTGTGTGTGGTGTTGCGCGTCCTGATGAGTGTGTTTGGTGTTGTGCGTCCTGACGAGTGTGTGTGGTGTTGTGCGTCCTGACGAGTGTGTGTGGTGTTGTGCGTCCTGATGAGTGTGTGTGGTGTTGTGCGTCCAGGATGAGTTCCACCCGTTCATCGAGGCGCTGCTGCCAAAGGTCCGAGCCTTCGCCTACACTTGGTTTAATCTTCAGGCCAGAAAAAGGAAATACTTCAAGAAACACGAGAAGAGGATGAGCAAAGAGGAGGAGAACACCGTGAAGGAGGAGCTGCTGGGGGAGAAGCCGGAGGTACACACAGAGAGACACACACACACACGTACACACACACAGGAGCCTGAGGTACACACACGTACACACACACAGGAGCCTGAGGTACACACGCGTACACACACACAGGAGCCTGAGGTACACACACGTACACACACAGGAGCCTGAGGTACACACACGTACACACACAGGAGCCTGAGGTACACACACGTACACACACACAGGAGCCTGAGGTACACACACGTACACACACACAGGAGCCTGAGGTACACACACGTACACACACACAGGAGCCTGAGGTACACACACGTACACACACAGGAGCCTGAGGTACACACACGTACACACACACAGGAGCTTGAGGTACACACACGTACACACACACAGGAGCCTGAGGTACACACACGTACACACACACAGGAGCCTGAGGTACACACACGTACACACACACAGGAGCCTGAGGTACACACACGTACACACACACAGGAGCCTGAGGTACACACAGACACACATAGATCCAGGACTCAGACTGTAGAACGAGGACCAAAGCGGTTGTAGAACGTGGACTGGTTTGGTGCAGGACTGGAGCAGCTCCAGGCGGGTCGGGCAGGGCGGTCCACAGGCGGTCCACAGGCGGTCCACAGGCGGTCCACAGGCGGTCCACAGGTGTAGGATTACAGGGAGGTGAGGAGGGAGGCAGTGTTCATTGAGCTGTCTGACAGTCTGGGGGTAGAGGCTGTTGGGGCTGAGAGTGACCTGTACCTCTGGCCCCGGAGCAGCAGCTGCAGCCTACACATGTGTCACTGCCTTCGATAACCAAGAGGAAGAGGATGGTGTGAAGGAGAAACCGGCAGAGAATCTGTCAGGTGGAGTGAAAAAATATTAATAAGTAATGCAAATCAAGATCCAGCAAAAACACAGGGACCGAGGACAGAACCGAAACAGGCGGGAAATGACAGTGACGGAGCAGGAAGTGAAGGAACACACAGGGCTAAATACAAGACTTACGAGATGTGGCTGCCGGATTCATCCCGGAAACCGGATTCATCCAGAAGTTCAGTTTGCGCATGTCAAAAAGTGTCTATGTGTTTGCCTCATCTCCGTGAGCCTTTGAACACATCTGGGCGCTAGCTTCGTGGCTACTAAAAGTATTTCAATGGTGGTATTTTTCCACCATTTCTCGTAGTAAACCTTGATACATATGAACACAAATCAAGAATATAATCTGTATATAACAACAAAAACTGTTTACATGTTTATTTACACTTCTGACATGTGCAAACTGAATTTCCGGACGAATCCGGCAGCCACACGAGACACAGGTGAGACACATGAGGGCGGGGCTGGTAATCAGGAAACAGGAAGTACAACTAAACACACGGAGAGTAACACATTACAAAATAAAACAGGAAATAAACCTAAACCATGAGAGAATCTTGAAGTAGGACAAGTTTAGAATGAATCATCTTGTCTTAGTAAAAACAAAAGTATTTAGTTCTTTCTCTTTTCTCTTTACCAGACAATAGTAAGTTAGTGATGATACCATAACATGTTTCGACAGTATATTTCCGTCTTCCTCAAAAGCGTCTTTGACCGAACGTCTTCACCTGTGTCTGCTACAGACACAGGCGTCGGACTGGGGGGGTAAAGGATACCGAATACCCAGGGCCCAAGGCGGGGAAGGGCCCCCTACAGTGTGTCTATATATGTATATTACGCATTAACGTAGTGCTGGCCCATCCAGTGTGTTTGTACCTGGGGCCCAGAATTTGGTGCTACCCCCCTGGCTACAGAAGAACCAAATACCAGTGTGAGCGGGTCCCGGCTCAAAAGTGTCCAAAATGACGTGCGCTGACATGCTGCAATACCACCCCGGGCCTGTGGGGGTGGACACGGAATAAGAATTAGCCAATGCTAACATATAGCATTAGCAGACCTCTCAAAAACGTCTTTACAGGATGGACCAAAAGTTGGCTCTTGGCCCAAAGCTCCGTTCCACATGTGTGTCAATGCTGAGGGGGGTCTCTAGTCTTTTCTCTAGTTTAGTTGCTGTGAATTTTTGAAGGAACTCGTTAAATGATTTGTTTTTTCACAATTTTCTTGTGGGCGGGGCCACTCGCGGCCATTTTGGATAACTCTAGTAGAGCACTATTTTTGGCCCATTTGTTTGAACGGTGGAGATAGGCGTGACTCTGTTCGTTAATATTTACAGTCTATGCATAGAGCTCATGTAGCTTCACTACACAGCTGTGGTCATTATAAATCAAATGTATTATAATTATTATTATTACATGTACTAGGCATCAATCTATGTAAAAAACTAGATTAAGTACAGGTACTTTATAAACTCTGTATAGACTCTGTATAGACTCTGTATAAACTCTGTATAGACTCTGTATAGACTCTGTATAGACTCTGTATAGACTCTGTATAGACTCTGTATAGACTCTGTATAGACTCTGTATAGACTCTGTATAAACTCTGTATAGACTCTGTATAGACTCTGTATAAACTCTATAGACTCTGTATAAACTCTGTATAGACTCTGTATAGACTCTGTATAGACTCTGTATAGACTCTGTATAAACTCTGTATAGACTCTGTATAGACTCTGTATAGACTCTGTATAGACTCTGTATAGACTCTGTATAGACTCCGTATAGACTCTGTATAAACTCTGTATAGACTCTGTATAGACTCTGTATAAACTCTGTATAGACTCTGTATAGACTCTGTATAGACTCTGTATAGACTCTGTATAGACTCTGTATAAACTCTGTATAGACTCTGTATAGACTCTGTATAAACTCTGTATAGACTCTGTATAGACTCTGTATAGACTTTGTATAAACTCTGTATAGACTCTGTATAGACTCTGTATAGACTCTGTATAAACTCTATAGACTCTGTATAAACTCTGTATAGACTCTGTATAAACTCTGTATAGACTCTGTATAGACTCTGTATAAACTCTATAGACTCTGTATAAACTCTGTATAGACTCTGTATAAACTCTGTATAGACTCTGTATAGACTCTGTATAGACTCTGTATAAACTCTATAGACTCTGTATAAACTCTGTATAGACTCTGTATAAACTCTGTATAGACTCTGTATAGACTCTGTATAGACTCTGTATAGACTCTGTATAGACTCTGTATAGACTCTGTATAGACTCTGTATAGACTCTGTATAGACTCTGTAATGATGAAGCTGGGAGTGAATCCTCCTCGAGGCCGCACACTCTGTCCATGCATTAGATAGATAGATATTTTATTGATCATTCTAAAAAAGCTAACAATAGTAAAATAAATAAGCTACAGCCCTTCAGGCCTCAGCAGCGGAGGTGGAGGTGCCGCTGCTGAGACTTCCTTCTCCAGTCTGTTCCATCATAGGTTCTTGGCCTCTCCTGCTCTGTCCTTCTTACAGCACAAACACTTTGGGTCAGGACCATGACTTTATGTCTCTATTCTCAAAAATCGCTCCAGATGATTGTGGAAATTCTGCACATACCGAGAATAAAATAATGTAAACAACCCAGAGCTATAAAACCATCAAAGTGTGAGTTTATTCATTAGTAAATGTGCAGAACCAATACCACCTGCAGCCGTCTGACACCAACTGCCACGAATGAGGAAATGACTGGACATTAAATAGACCAGAGTAAACAAACACATATCTACTCTAGATATTACAGAGATGAAGTCAACATTGATATGTGTCGCTCAAGTCTTCTCTCTATGCTTTCTTACGCTGATATAACACTGAACTATGTAACAATCTGCTTTTGAACTGAACATATTGTTCTATGACCCAGGTCAAAGACATGATGCAGCACGTCTCCATCTATCACTGACCTGAGCCAACAGAGCATTATGGCCTGTATCTGAATCCAGAGTTGACTATTAGTTAATAACTTACACTCATAACTATTTGGTGTTAATTCAGATTGCTTTACTAAAATATTTCTATAACGACCTCTGCTAATATCACAAAGGCTCGATGAAAAACATTTGTATAAAGTTTAGAGGTGTCAAGGATGTTTTAAGAATATTATTTTCTGTCCAGTATGGATTAGACAATACACAATGAATCATATATTGTTGGTGGTGGGGACAGGGTGATTGGAGGGTCCTGGCTGACTTCGGTCCCCTTGGCAGGTGAAGCAGAAGTGGGCCAGTCGACTCCTGGCCAAGCTGAGGAAGGACATCCGGCCTGAGTGCAGAGAAGACTTTGTCCTGTCCATCACAGGCCAGAAAGGAGCCAGCTGCGTCCTCTCCAACCCCGACCAGAAGGGAAAGATGCGGAGGATAGACTGCCTCCGACAGGCCGACAAGGTACTGCAGCTAGCGGGGCTTTGAGATGACCACACACTCTGTACACACACACACGCACACACACACACACACACACACAGTGGTGTTTACATGTTCTCCCTGTGTCTGTATTGGGTGAGAACTGTATACCCTGAGAAAGGAAAACAGGAGACCAAATGAGTTCGTATACATCAATTAATTTAATAGCAAAACTACAAATGTATTCACCTGTAATGTTTCTGTTCTCTACAGAAAATCAAAGAAAACTATTAACATTTAGATTTGCTTAACATGCAGTAACACACTGTCACCTTTAACCTGCCAGGTGAACACACTTGTCCTTGACAAAAGTGTTCTTTCTACATTCTGCTTCTCTAGTGAAATTTACCTTTGAACATCCTGCCTAATAATCCTACTCTGTAAATTAGCTCAATTCACCTCAGAACGTGTTCCTATTTAGTCCATTTACAAGCTTTCAACAAAACAACAGCACCGTTTCATGTGCTTCTGCCAACATTTAACAAACCTGAGAAAGGAAAACAGACCAAAAGAGTTGTTCTTGTCTTCATCAAAGCCAGGGTTCATTCTGCCCCGGTCTGTCTCATGTTGCTCATGCGCCCTCTTGTGGCACGTATAAGTATTGCATCATACAGTTGGCTGCACGTTACTAAAAAACAGTAGGGTGTCTGGTTTTAGCGACTGAAATTACTTATGAATTGCGTGTGTTATATTTTAGCCGTTTTTAACCACTTTTAGTATATTTATTTAAATTCTGAGCCTTAAACCTGTGTATGTTTCATCTGGGTTCCCCCACCACTGAAACACCTTCAATAGTGAGAGATCTTTAGATTCATTCTTGTTCACAGTCTGTGTGTGTGTGTGTGCGTCTGTGTGCGTGTGTGTCTGTCTGTGTGTGTGTGTGTCTGTCTGTGTGTGTGTGTGTGTGTGTCTGTGTGTGTGTGTGTGTGTGTGTGTGTGTGTGTGTGTGTGTGTGTGTGTGTGTGTGTGTGTGTGTGTGTGCGTGTGTGTGTGTGTGTGTCTGTGTGTGTGTGTGTGTGTCTGTCTGTGTGTGTGTGTGTGTGTCTGTGTGTGCATGTGTGTGTGTGTGGGTGTGTGTGTGTGCAGGTGTGGCGTCTGGACCTGGTCATGGTGATCCTGTTCAAAGGGATCCCTCTGGAGAGCACAGACGGGGAGCGTTTGGTGAAGAGTGCGTTGTGCTCCAGCCCCGTGTTGTGTGTCCAGCCGCACCACATCTCGGTGTCGGTCAAAGAGCTGGACCTGTACCTGGCCTTCTACGTGCACGAGCGCGGTGCGTCACACTCTGTGTGTTTACGTGTATTATGACTGAGGCTCATGGAGCTGTTGGAAAAGCAGAGTTATTATCTCTGTCAGTGTTGAAGGCTTCGGTCTCAGGTGGTTTAAGACGTTTATGGGCTCCATGATTGGAGGATCCAGAGTTGATTGTTGTAAAATACTGAGGTTATTCTACTGGGTAATATACAGTGAGAGCAGTTTTATTGTGGTTGTGTTCAAACTGACAGCGTTGTTTCAGATGTTGTAGTTCTGAGGTGTATCAGGGACAGAGCAGCAGAAGGTCACGGACACAGTCTCTATAACTACAGCCAACTGACAAACTCTGATCAACATGTTATACTTACATCCATGTGTTTCTTATAGACGCAGAGCAGTGCAGTCCCAGCAGGGGGAGCTCTGAGCAGGACGAGAGGCTGGCACCCTCCACAGGTACATGAGACAAAGGTTCAAGAACTTTAGTTAAAGGAACTTTAGGTAAAAGTATCTCAGGTTCATGACGAGGAAGTGCACATGTTGAGACGATACAGCTGCGGTGGTGAGAGGAGGCCCGAGAGGAGGCCCGAGAGGAGGCCTTAGAGGAGGCCTTAGAGGAGGCCCGAGAGGAGACCCGAGAGGAGGCCTTAGAGGAGGCCCGAGAGGAGGCCCGAGAGGAGACCTGGGAGGAGACCTGAGAGGAGGCCTGAGAGGAGGCCCGAGAGGAGGCCCGAGAGGAAGCCTGAGAGGAGGCCTTAGAGGAGGCCGAGAGGAGACCCGAGAGGAGGCCTTAGAGGAGGCCCGAGAGGAGACCCGAGAGGAGGCCTTAGAGGAGGCCCGAGAGGAGACCTGGGAGGAGACCTGAGAGGAGGCCTGAGAAGAGGCCCGAGAGGAGGCCCGAGAGGAAGCCTGAGAGGAGGCCTTAGAGGAGGCCTTAGAGGAGACCCGAGAGGAGGCCTTAGAGGAGGCCCGAGAGGAGGCCTTAGAGGAGGCCTGAGAGGAGACCTGAGAGGAGGCCTGAGAGGAGGCCCGAGAGGAGGCCCAGATGTGTCTGTGCTCGGCCCACTGTGATCCGCTAAAGTGAAGCAGGCGTTCAGCTGGAACATGTTTACGTTCAGTTTTAATGTAATAAAGCAAAGGCCTTTGTTGTTGTCGCTGCTGTGAGTCTGAGTCTGTCTGTGCTGCAGACGGAGCAGACTTCCAGGAGAACTTTGTGACGTCGGGCGTCTTCAGCGTCACGGAGCTGGTCCAGGTTTCCAGGAGTAAGTCTGACCTCTGACCTCCGTGTGACCAGAGTCTGCTACAGTCTATGATCCTGACACTGTGTGTGTGTGTGTGTGTGTGTGTCAGCTCCTGTGGTGTCCGGCTCCCCCCCCTCCCTCTCTGTGGGGGAGCTGCATGGACACCTGGCCTACGAGCTGAGCCCAGTGCAGCTGAGCGGGGGCCTGAGGCGCTCTCTGACCAGCTCCTCCTCCAGCGGGTGAGCTGCTCTTATCTACAGCTGTACGTCTGGACTACACACTGTGTGTGTGTGTGTGTTCTGACCACTGTGTGTGTGTCAGGAGTAAGCGGCACAAGTCTGGCTCTGTGGAGGATGAGGCCGACAGCCCGGGGCAGGAGTACTACCCGTCCCCCGCCTCCCCCGGGGGCAGCTCCCGCCACTGGGCAGACGACATGGACTCAGGTCAGCCGGACACACACTACAGTCTGTGACACACACTTCAGTCTGTGACACACACTTCAGTCTGTGACACGCACTACAGTCTGTGACACACACTACAGTCTATGACACACACTACAGTCTATGACACACACTACAGTCAATGACACACACTACAGTCTGTGACACGCACTTCAGTCTGTGACACGCACTACAGTCTGTGACACGCACTACAGTCTGTGACACACACTACAGTCTATGACACACACTACAGTCTGTGACACACACTACAGTCTATGACACACACTACAGTCTATGACACACACTACAGTCTATGACACACACTACAGTCTGTGACACACACTTCAGTCTGTGACACGCACTACAGTCTGTGACACGCACTACAGTCTGTGACACGCACTACAGTCTGTGACACACACACAGTCTATGACACACACTACAGTCTGTGACACACACACAGTCTGTGACACACACTACAGTCTGTGACACACACTACAGTCTGTGACACACACTACAGTCTGTGACACACACTACAGTCTATGACACACACTACAGTCTGTGACACACACTACAGTCTGTGACACACACTACAGTCTATGACACACACTACAGTCTGTGACACACACACACACAGTCTATGACACACACACAGTCTGTGACACACACTACAGTCTGTGACACACACTACAGTCTATGACACACACTACAGTCTATGACACACACTACAGTCTATGACACACACTACAGTCTGTGACACACACTACAGTCTATGACACACACTACAGTCTATGACACACACTACAGTCTGTGACACACACTACAGTCTGTGACACACACTACAGTCTATGACACACACTACAGTCTGTGACACACACACACACAGTCTGTGACACACACTACAGTTTGTGACACGCACTACAGTCTGTGACACGCACTACAGTCTGTGACACACACACAGTCTGTGACACACACACAGTCTGTGACACACACTACAGTCTGTGACACACACACACACAGTCTGTGACACACACTACAGTTTGTGACACACACTACAGTCTGTGACACACACTACAGTCTGTGACACACACACAGTCTGTGACACACACACAGTCTGTGACACACACACAGTCTGTGACACACACACAGTCTGTGACACACACATGTGCTAATGTATATAAACCAGTTTGAAGGAGCTGCATCTTCAGCTTCACAGAATCTCTTCTTCACGTTTACGTCCAAACTCATCGTTTTGGACATTTCTCGGTGAACATTTAAGCAGAAAACTGTGACGTTGACTCTGAAAGACAAAACGAGGACTAGTGCATGAAGAGTGTACTGTGTTCTTCAGGAGCTCTGTCCCCCGCCGTGAAGAAGGCTGAGCTGGACAGCCCCCCTCCCCAGGACCACTCCCCCAGACTGGGCTTCACACAGCACCACAGACCGGTCATTGCCGTCCACAGCGGTGAGTCCGGTCCAGACCAGACCCACACAGAGCTTTTTCAGTTTGATTCCTGCATGTTTGAGGTATTTCTATCCTAATAAATGAATACCTCCATTGCTCTCCCCTCGTATGGGGTGCCGTTTGTAAAAATTCTGTTAAAATTTTTTAGCTGAACATTTTTCTACATTTAGCTCACTTTCCTCACATTTAGCACATTTTCCTCACATTTAAGACATATCTATATCTAAATATTATATCTATATCTAAATGTTAAATGTTATATCTAAATATTATATCTATATCTAAATGTTATATCTATATCTAAATGTTAAATCTAAATGTTAAATCTAAATGTTAAATCTAAATGTTAAATCTAAATGTTAAATCTAAATGTTATATCTATATCTAAATGTTATATCTATATCTAAATGTTATATCTATATCTAAAACACCTAAATCTATATCTAAATGTTAAATCTAAATGTTAAATCTAAATGTTAAATCTAAATGTGTCGCCAAGTGTAAAGCTAAATATATAGAAACCACGCCCACTGCCCGCCTTCCGTGCCGTGTGGTGAGTGGGGGCGGTGCCGCGTGTTTTGAACATAGGAATACACGTGGACCGACGTCACGGCTCAAGGCATGTTGGGTCTCCGGCGCCATCGTCCTTGGCCACGGCACAAAATTAGCATTTTTGTGAAGATTCTTGCTTATTTGCTGGAGCCAGAGTGTATTCACTGTAAACTAAGCCACGTGGAGTCCCGTGAGATTCCTGTGTAATCCTGTAGGGTTCTTTCCACACGGCACGGAAGGCGGGCCCACTGGATTTGAAGCCACTGCAGTGGGCGTGGTTTCTATATATTTAGCTTTACACTTGGCGACACATTTAGATTTAACATTTATATTTAACATTTAGATTTAACATTTAGATTTAACATTTAGATTTAACATTTAGATATAGATTTAACATTTAGATATAGATATAATATTTAGATATAACATTTAACATTTAGATATAGATATAATATTTAGATATAGATATAACATTTAGATATAGATATAACATTTAGATATAGATATAACATTTAGATATAGATATAACATTTAGATTTAACATTTAGATTTAACATTTAGATTTAACATTTAGATTTAACATTTAGATTTAACATTTAGATATAGATATAACATTTAGATATAGATATAATATTTAGATATAACATTTAACATTTAGATATAGATATAATATTTAGATATAGATATGTCTTAAATGTGAGGAAAATGTGCTAAATGTGAGGAAAGTGAGCTAAATGTAGAAAAATGTTCAGCTAAAAAATTTTAACAGAATTTTTACAAACGGCACCCCATACTCTCGGTCCTCTGACTGTGACTCTGAGACCCTTCCCTGACTTTTCCTTTCTTTCTGTGACAATTGTGAATCCAGGACATATGAAGGATTCACTCATCGAGACGTTCAGCATTTACTTTATCAAGCTTTATGATCGTCTGCTCCTTATGGACCGATGGCTCTATGTGTTTTTGATCATTACATTTCTTGTGTTTGACCTTTTTGATTCTCTGATCTGGAAGTCCTCCGAGATAACTGCTGTTGTGATTTAGGGCTATACAAAAATAGATCGAAGTGAAACCCAGGATTTTTGACCAAAGCTACAGGTCGCTTTGTGCTGCTGTGTCGCTGCTGTTGTGTCGCTTTGACTCGGCTTTCAAGACTCCTGTACGCACAAGACGAAAAACATCATAGTTACATCATGACCATTAGAATGTAGAGTGGTGCTGTTTGCTAATTGAATGATTCTGGGTGTGCGGTTGTGTCCAGGCCTGTCCCGCAGCCCTCACCCCGCCTCTCTCCACTTCCCTTCGTCCTCCTACTTCTCTCCTGGAGCCATCCGCTACCCCCCACACCTGTCCCAGGAGCCCCTGAAGGAGCTGCTGTCTCTGGCCTGTGAGCCGGCCCACGCCTCAGCCTCGGTGAGTGCTTCTGCTGCGGTCCTGTCACAGAAGGAAACATCTCATGGGAATATTTCAATCACAGAACAAACTCTTGGACTCATAGACCAGGTCTCAAAACCCAAGGTCAGAACTAATCTGGCTTGGGCTGACCTGATTAGCATTCCCTGATTAGCATTCCCTGATGTTCTAATGATTCCATGGCGCTTGTGTTGCAGCTGAACGGTGGAGGTCAGGTGAAGGTTCCTGGGCATTATATCTGCTCTCAGATGCTCGTCCCCCCGGTGCCCACAGCTCCTGCCCCCTCCTCTGTCCCAGGGCAGACAGAGTCCAAAGCCACGCCCCCCAGCACGTCCGAGGGAGGCTCCCCCAGTAAGTCCTCAGCTCAGCCATGTTTCTTTTTGTTTTCCAAATGTTTTCATGAAAGTTTGAAGCATGTGTGTGTTTGTGTTTCTGCTCAGCGTACTCTGCTGCAGGATCTCCTCCTGCTCCTCCAGCCTCCTTCTCTGGGGTCAGTCCTCGGGATGCGGCTAGTGCCTATCAGGCCCAGGTAGAGTCAGCTGTCCACCAGACCACAGGCCGCAAAATGATGATCAGAAAAGTACTATCCCAAGGGTTGGGCAAGCCCTGGCACAAATGCGGCCCTTTGCATTTTTCTATTGGTCCCCTGAGGCCTGCTCAGTTTAGACAGTGTAAAGAATTTAAAACTCCTCTATGCTGCGTGCAGAACTCTGGAGCCGCAGTCGTGCGCCTCACTCTGAGGCAATATATCATATACAATATTTATGATTAAAAAAAGAAACCAGAGAATAACATACATTTTTCCCCAGTCAAAAGATAGATAATATATAATGTTTTTTTTTTGCATAAACATAATTTAAGTTAAATTCTTCTGTACACCACAACATGTGACTCGAACACAGAACGTTACAATGAAAGATGGTGCTTCATCACTTCACAGATGATTCAGTTTGGCTCAGTGAGGTCTGATCTCTGCACATGTGCTGCTCTGTGCTGATGCCTGTGTCTGTGTGTTCCAGTCCTGGTACCTGGGGAACTGAGAAGTGTGTCCATCTCACAGGAGAAGACGATATGCAACGCCCCTTATATGGCCCCTGTGTGGCCCCTTCTGCACCTCTGCAGGTGCTGCTTATCATATATGCAAGTCTGTTTTTATGAACCATGGGACGTTTCTATTGGACCTTTCTTTGCACTTTTAAATCTATCAATAATGCAACATGATGAAGCCAACGCTGTGCTTTTACTGTAGACAGAAGAGGGGGCTTTTGTATTAAAGCGACAATCGCTGTTTTTCATCAAACTGAGGGGGGCTACAAGTACAACTATGAGCCTCCACATGGCGTCTGATGGGAGAAGCAGAAACACAGAGTCGGACTGCAGGCTCCAGTCGTCACACGGCAAGAGCGAGACAGCGATGGTCCTCAGAATCACCTCTTCTCAAGGGCTTTGAAGCACCGCTGTCCCTGCTTCACCCGTGTGAGCTTGGGTCTGTGCGCACAGTCCCTGTGTGGTCATGTGAGCATGAGTGTGTGTGTGTGTGCACTGTCCCCACTTTGCCGTGTAAATGCTGGTGTGTGTAGACTGTCCCCACTTTGCAGTGGGAGTGCTGGTGTGTGTGGACTGTCCCCACTTCGCAGTGTGAGTGCTGGTGTGTGTGGACTGTCCCTGCTTCGCAGTGTGAGCGCAGGTGTGTGTGGACTGTCCCCGCTTTGCAGTGTGAGCGCAGGAGTGTGTGGACTGTCCCTGCTTCGCAGTGTGAGCGCAGGAGTGTGTGGACTGTCCCCGCTTCGCAGTGTGAGCACAGGAGTGTGTGGACTGTCCCTGCTTCGCAGTGTGAGCGTAGGAGTGTGTGGACTGTCCCCGCTTCGCAGTGTGAGCGCAGGAGTGTGTGGAATGTCCCCACTTCGCAGTGTGAGCACAGGTGTGTGTAGACTGTCCCCACTTCGCAGTGGGAGTGCTGGTGTGTGTGGACTGTCCCCACTTCGCAGTGTGAGCGCAGGAGTGTGTGGACTGTCCCCGCTTGGCAGTGTGAGCGCAGGTGTGTGGGCTCTGCATGGCTGTGTATAACTTAGAGAATCTCGTATTAAGAAAACATTTAATTAAAGGAACCGTCTGCTCCTCTTGCTGAGTTCAGATAAACTGTTCTGATTGGATATTTGTCTTGGGAAAGTTAAAATAATTTGGTCATGTTTACCTCAAGATAAGTGCATTTCAAATTTTACTTGTAGTTCCTTTAATGATGGAAGCACTTTTAGACTTTGTATTTAACTTAATTTGATATCTTCTTAAACTATTAAATTGTATATTTTAGTTTTGTAAACGCGGCAGCTCCTGCACTTCTGTTGCCTCTGGGGGGCGCTGCTCCTCACACATGCATGCACCGTGAGGAGGAGACGCAGTAGTTACTGTTGGACCATGAAGGACGCCAGGACCATGAAGGACATCAGCTCTATGGTAAAGATCAGAAGAATCATCATTGAAACGTTGTATTTGTCGTTTATACCAAATTATCTCAACATAGTTTTATTTCATAAACTGCCTCAAATCCAACGATAAAGATAATATTTGGATTATCTAACTTTTTATTTTATCTTCACTGAGCTGAGAACAAAATCCCATTCTGTGGTTTCAAAGAAAGATCCTCCAGATTTGAGGCTTCTTCTCATTTGATTAGTGTGAAATCATTTGTCAAAGTGTCAATAATAATTGTCTTTCTCTCAAAATATTTTTTAGAACCTATAATTTTAAAGTGTGGAATCGCACTCTTAACTGCGAACACGAATATAGTCCCACGACAACAAACATGCACAAGACACTTTATATTGTGTTGACATTAAAATGAGACACATCAGAGAGGCCTGGTGTGGGGCTGATGGGAGGCCCGGGTGACGCTGAGGCCCAGGCTGATGGGAGGCCCTGGGTGACGCTGAGGCCCAGGCTGATGGGAGACCCTGGTTGGTAGTAAGGCCCCTGGTTGCTGGTGCTGAGGAGCAGGCAGTACTGGTGTGCATGGTGCTGGCTCTGATCTCCGTGCATGGCTGTGAGACAGAAGTGCGCTCCTTCCCATTTAAACACAGACTTCTTGGACATTTGCACGGCCTTTTCTGATCCCGAGATGTGCCTTGGCTTGAGTCGGAGTAAACCCACATTACACGAGAGGTTTAGCTGCTGCATGTTGGAGCCGTCCGCTTTGACTTCCTCCTTCAGCTCTTCATCTGCTTCAGAAGCCCATGGAGCCGGACAGTGTGGCTCCTGAGGCCCGTCTGCAGGGCCGTATATAACAGAGCTACATGAGGCCCGGACCCCCACATTTGTATACCCCAAACTCAACAAAAATGTGATTATACCGATGCACCGATACAAATACTGGGATGAATTTGACTCCAGGAAAATGAATAAGGTTTTATGATTTTGCTGTAGCTGATGTTCTGATTGATTTAATGAGATGTTCTGGGTTAATATCAATGCATCAGTTTGTATAATGCATTATGCATAACCATGTATTTGGCAGTTAATCTATTATTTGTTAGTTCATATAACTTTTATCTTATTAGAATTATTAAAATGTGGCCCTCTGTATATTCCAAAGTACGTACGGCCCTGGGTCAGGTGTCGCCGGGCCCCGCTCCGGTCCCTCTCACACAGACGTGTTTAAGAAGTGGACAGTACCTTTATAACTGCAGATATGTTTCTTTATGCAAATATCCAAAATAAAAGCTACCACTCACGGGTCTCTGTCCTTTTTTAACATTCAGATCCTGACACACGCCCGGTCTGTGGAAATGGAAGATTTCAGACGACAAAGTTAAAACATAGACTTTATTTTGGACATAAAACACATGTATACAAAGTGAAATCAGCACATTAAGACAATACTACGTCAAACAGTGGGACAGAAGAGGACGGGTCAGGGTCCGGCTGGAGGAGGTTCTGGTCCAGTTCATGCAGAGAAGTACGCTGAGGGTGACGAGGCTTTACCCGGAGGAGCGACTGGAAGAAACCACAATCTCACGGTTTCATTACTTTAGATCAAATAGAGGCTAAAATGCTCTGATGGCAGATTCTAAATGGAGAAAATGTAAGGTGTAATGTTTTGGTATGAGGTTCTGAACCACTAATTTCATGATTGTGACTATTTTATTAGTCTCATAAACCCCAGGTGGAGATGGACAGAAGAAGACACAATGGTAGAATACCATGAAAGCACATTTATAGTGCATAGACATCAGACCATACCTTTGTTGGGGAAGCTGGCGGCCAGGCCATAGATGGGGATACTGTCCATTCTCTCAAAGTATTTAGAGTCCAGCCCCGAAACGTCTCTGCCAATCACAACACTCCGTTAAAACACAGGTGCACAAATGCGCACACACACAAACATACTCTCACACACAAACACACACTCACACCCATCCCTTTGAAATCTGATGATTGAACCAGTGACAGTGAGTCACAGATCGGTGACTCAAACTGTCAGGATCCAACAGAATGTGATAAAGTCAGAGCAGACACCGAGCCACATGAAAGTAGAAATACTCACAGCCCTCGGTGATCAGCTGCAGCACACAGAGCGCCCCCCGCAGGAGGCAGTGGTACTGCACCCAGAGGATACACAGGACTCTGGAGACAAGAGACGTATGAGTCAATTCTGGTCATGTGTGGTATTGTGTGGCTGTGCACGTGTGGTTGTGTGTGTGTTCGAGTGTGTTGTTATATGTGGTCGTGTGTGTGTGGCTGTGTTCGTGTGTGTTGTTATATACAGTCGTGTGTGTGGCTGTGTTCGTGTGTGGTGTTATATGTGGTCGTGTGTGTGTGGCTGTGTTCGTGTGTGTTGTTATATGCGGTCGAGTGTGTGTGGCTGTGTTCGTGTGTGTCGTTATATGTGGTCGTGTGTGTGTGGCTGTGTTCGTGTGTGTTGTTATACAGTGCCTTGCGAAAGTATTCGGCCCCCTTGAACCTTTCAACATTTTGCCACATTTCAGTCTTCAAACATAAAGATATAATATTTTAATTTTTTGTCATGAATCAACAACAAGTGGGACACAATCGTGAAGTGGAACAAAATTTATTGGATAATTTAAACTTTAAAAAAATATAAAAAACTGAAAAGTGGGGTGTGCAATATTATTCGGCCCCTTTACTTTCAGTGCAGCAAACTCAGTCCAGAAGTTCAGTGAGGATCTTTGAATGATCCAATGTTGTCCTAAATGACTGATGATGATAAATAGAATGCACCTGTGTGTAATCAAGTCTCCGTATAAATGCACCTGCTCTTTGATAGTCTCAGGGTTCTGTTTAAAGCGCAGAGAGAACCATGAAGACAAAGGAACACACCAGGCAGGTCCGAGATACTGTTGTGGAGAAGTTTAAAGCCGGATTTGGATACAAAAAGATTTGCACAAAAAGATTGCAAGCAATTATATTGAAATGGAAGGAGTATCAGACCACTGCAAATCTACCAAGACCCGGCCGTCCCTCCAAACTTTCATCTCAAACAAGGAGAAGACTGATCAGAGATGCAGTCAAGAGGCCCATGATCACTCTGGATGAACTGCAGATAACTACAGCTGAGGTGGGAGAGTCTGTCCATAGGACAACAATCAGTCGTGCACTGCACAAATCTGGCCTTTATGGAAGAGTGGCAAGAAGAAAGCCATTTCTCAAAGATATCCATAAAAAGTCTTGTTTAAAGTTTGCCACAAGCCACTTGGGAGACACACCAAACATGTGGAAGAAGGTGCTCTGGTCAGATGAAACCAAAATCAAACTTTTTGGCCACAATGCAAAACGATATGTTTGGCGTAAAAGCAACACAGCTCATCACCCTGAACACACAATCCCCACCTCAGCTGTAGTTATCTGCAGTTCATCCAGAGTGATCATGGGCCTCTTGGCTGCATCTCTGATCAGTCTTCTCCTTGTTTGAGATGAAAGTTTGGAGGGACGGCCTGGTCTTGGTAGATTTGCAGTGGTCTGATACTCCTTCCATTTCAATATAATTGCTTGCACAGTGCTCCTTGAGATGTTTAAAGCTTGGGAAATCTTTTTGTATCCAAATCCGGCTTTAAACTTCTCCACAACAGTATCTCGGACCTGCCTGGTGTGTTCCTTTGTCTTCATGGTTCTCTCTGTGCTTTAAACAGAACCCTGAGACTATCAAAGAGCAGGTGCATTTATACGGAGACTTGATTACACACAGGGGCATTCTATTTATCATCATCAGTCATTTAGGACAACATTGGATCATTCAAAGATCCTCACTGAACTTCTGGACTGAGTTTGCTGCACTGAAAGTAAAGGGGCCCAATAATATTGCACGCCCCACTTTTCAGTTTTTTATTTGTTAAAAAAGATTAAATGATCTAACAAATTTCATTCCACTTCACGATTGTGTCCCACTTGTTGTTGATTCATGACAAAAAATTTAAATTTTATATCTTTATGTTTGAAGCCTGAACTGTGGCAAAATGTTGAAAGGTTCAAGGGGGCCGAATACTTTCGCAAGGCACTGTATGTGGTCGTGTGTTGTTATATGTGGTCGTGTGTGTGGCTGTGTTCGTGTGTGTTGTTATATGTGGTTGTGTGTCTGTGGCTGTGTTCGTGTGTGTTGTTATATGTGGTCGTGTGTGTGTGGCTGTGTTCGTTTGTGTTATATGTGGTCGTGTGTGTGTGGCTGTGTTCGTGTGTCTTGTTAAATGTGGTCGTGTGTGTGTGGCTGTTTTCGTGTGTGTTGTTATATGCGGTCGTGTGTGTGTGGCTGTGCACATGTGTGTGGTCACCTTGGTGACAGAGGAGGCTGCAGGTTCCTGGGGCCCCACTCTGGACACTTGCCTCTCGTTCAGTTGCTTGTTCAGCCAACTGATCACTGAAACACAAACAGGAAGTCATGTGACCCACAGCGCTCTTTGGCCTTGGGGCGACAGTAGCTCAGTTGGTAGAGCATTGGCCTTTGAGCCAGAAGGTTGTGGGTTCGACCACAAGACTTTCTCCACAGACTCTCACTGATGTCTGCTGTTGTTGTGTCCTTGGGCAAGACACTTAACCTCTGGGAACACCAGATGCCACAGTGGGGCAGCTGCGGCTGTAAAGTGCCAAACTGCTTTGCGTTAGGCAAGACACTACACCCCCAGAGGGCACTGTCGGGTTTCCGGAATGTGCTAAGACTAGCTCCGATGACTGCGCATGCGTAAACATTGTGTACGACTCCGATGAGTTCTACTGTGTTCTCCAAGTGTATTTATTTGGGCTATATCATTGAATCATGGTGACAACAAAACACTGGGGTAACTTGTCGGAGCTAACAGTAACATTCATCCCGTTCGTAAAACACCATCGACAAGATTAATTACAAACAACTGAAGTAGTTCAAGCCTTTACTGTTTTAATATTGATGCATTTGGCAAAAAAAAGTACAAAAAAACCAAAAATCCCAATCCAAAAGAATTAGCATATCATGAAAAGGTCTAAACGAGCCATTAACCAAATCATCTGAACCAATACATGAACTCTAAACACTTGCAGAACATTCTTGAGGCTTAAACTCCCGGCCTGGTTTATTACTCAAAACTGAAATCATGGGCAAGACCTGACTGAGTCCAGAAGGCCATCACTGACACCCTCAAGAAAGAGGGTAAGGACAGAGACATTTCTGAGCCAGGAGGCTGTTCCCAGAGTGCTGTATCAAGGCACCTCAGTGGGAAGTCTGTGGGAAGGAGAAAGTGTGGCAGAAAACGCTGCACAACCCCAAGAGGTCACCGGACCATTAACCTTTGTTGATGTATTAATGTATTAACATTGTATTAATGTTAATGGTTACTTCAGGGTTTATCGCAATCACTTTCTCTCGCATTAAAAACAGTATTTTTGTCATGAAAACATGAACAGATAATTCTGAGAGAATGTAAATGTATAATGTATTTAAATGTGTTGTTTGTCATTAGCGTTTATTGAGCGTGGCTCTGATAGCTTCTCAGAGACAGTAGTGACGTAGCCCGTTGTGACCCCATGGATCTATTATAATATCAGCTGACCGTAGCTAACTAATGATCAAACTAATTATAAAGTGCAAAAAAAAACTTGATAAATGGAAGTTAATCACAGCAAAAAAAAAAAACAAGACGAAAAATATTATCTTAGGTGTATTTTTTACCTATAATTGTTATCGTGAGCTTTGTATCGTATCGTGCGGTTCTCTGAGGTTCCCCTAATCCTCACCATTACCTGTTTATCACTTCAAACGTTCTTCCAGTTACAGACCACGACATTCAAGCCAACGTTTTAATTGGTCTAACTATGATCCCCGATGGTTTGATGGTGGAATTTTGCTCCTGGTAAATCATTTTAAGTGGTATTTGATTCATTTCAGCGGTCCCAAAAATGGGGGCGTGTCATAGTGACGTCATTTAGATAGTTCGCTATTGCCTAGAATGAGTCTGGTGTGTGGTGGGAGGGGCTGATGGCACAGACTGGTTGCCTCGTTTCTGTCAGTGTGCCCCAGGGCAGCTGTGGCTACAGTAGTTTATCACCACCGTGTTTAGAGTGAATGAATAATGACATGTAAAGCGTCTTTGAGTGTATAAAACCAATGCATTTTGATTATTATTATTATTATTGTTGTTGTACAAACGTCAGTTATGAAGCTGAGGTGAGTGTGTATTTTAAGTGTTTTATCCTCAATCATTGTAAGTGACACGTGTGAAACATGTAGAATGAGGAGCCTTCACAGCTCCAGTTACCTTCATGTGGTCAGAATAATATCAGCGCAGTCTGTCCCTGACGGCAGAGACAGAAGTGTAACTAACATGTAATTACCGTCATTTCATCAGTTTCTTCACTCTTCACTGGACACATCAAAGTTAAGACACTCCATTGAATAAGCACAAAGAAAACAACCATATTTGTACGTCTGATAATTCCATAAATACATTAGTGAATACTGGATTGAACCATCACAAAACCACGGGGGTCCCTCTCACCGTTCTCATTGGTCTTCAGCACCTCTCTGCTCTCGTTCAGCTTCTGCACTGTGCCCTCCAGCTGCTCCTTCAAGACGCAGATCTGAGAAAAACATGTTTACAGCTTTTTTTAATGTCATTGTTACTGAGTGTACTGTACAGAAGCAGAGGTTGCCTGTGTATTAGCGCCATCGCAGATCAGTGCGTTGGACTTACTGAACTCATGCATCTGAATATTTGTGAACCTTTGACCAAGACAACAACGGCCGCATGAGCGAGGAACTGAGCCTTATGAAGCTTCAGCACAGATTCAGAATGTTAGACCAAAGAGACGTCGTGCTGCCACACCGGACTCCTCCTTCTACACACAACAGCAATCAGCCTCAGCTGCTCAGTAACACAGAGCCTCTCAGCTCTCTGCAGCTCAGGCTGCTGTTTGAGCAGCAACCCTCCTCCTCCCCATCACCGCCTCTTCAGTGCAGTATCATGTCATGTGTTCGGCTCAGCTTCTTCACACCAGGTTCTAGGCCCCAGGGGGTCGCAAGCTCTAGTTTCTACGAAACTCCCTTCTGCATAAGTCATGCAGTATCTCCGCTGGGGTCTAATCACCAATCCAAAAGCAACAAAAATATTAGAACTCAATCTAAGTCTGCTGGGGTTTATTCCTGCATCTCTGCAATAAATATTCTAATGCAATATTTGTCTCAAGTCTCTCCAGATTTGTAGATGGTACACGTAGATTCAAAAGACGTCATTTGTAAAATGTATTTTTAAATCTGTGTCATTGCTTTTGGAGATGAATTGGCGATCAGACATTGGTCCCCTGCTCTCCCCTGGTCCCCTGCTCTCCCCTGGTCCCCTGCTCTCCCCTGGTCCCCTGCTCTCCCCTGGTCCCCTGCTCTCCCCTGGGCCCCTGCTCTCCCCTGGGCCCAATAAGTACTGCTGCTAATACTACTGCTACTCCTATTAGCAGTGGTGCAGTAGTAGTAGTAGTAGTAGTACAATGGTTTTGTTAAGTCTCTGAGATGATGCTGTTGTGATTTAGGGCGATACAAGAATGTGTTGTGTTGTGTTGTAGTACCCGCTGTGTTGTGTTGTGTTGTGTTACCTGCTGGTCCTTGGTGCTGAGCTGCTGCTGACTCATCATCAGATCCTTCTCCACACTCTGCAGTTTGTCGCTGGTTTCATGAAGGACTTTTTCTTGAGAAACCGTCACCGTGTTCTTCACTTTGATCTTCCCCATCAGACCTTTGACCTCCGTCTGCAGCTTCTGGATGATGTTGTTCGCCTGGAGACACAAACACAGCAGGACATGTGGACACGGGACATCACGGTTTGACCTCAGAATATAGACCGTGGGGCCAGGAAGGGTTTGGCAGTCGATTCAGATTCAAAATCAGAATCAGAATCACTCTGATTGGCATGTAAGTAACAGGAAGTCAGACTTGGAAAGAGCTTTGGCTCGGTGCAACAGTCAGAAGAATAGAGAAGCATAATAAAATCAGCAACCAGAGACCAGTACATACACAAATGGATCCATTCAAACACATCTGACTCAATCTGGATGGATAAACACTTCTAAGATATACAATTTAAAATAGTTAGTACGATTACAATTACTATATACAATATACAAGTGCCCATGGTGCACACAGGAGGCAGGAGGCAGTAGGCAGGAGGCAGTAGGCAGTAGGCAGGAGGCAGTAGGCAGGAGGCAGGAGGCAGTAGGCAGGAGGCAGGAGGCAGTAGGCAGTAGGCAGGAGGCAGGAGGCAGTAGGCAGTGCTTGTCAAAGTTGTCCCACTTTTAAACCATCATGACATATCTGGAGTGATCAACAGTTAAAAAGCACAACCTTATTAAGAGCAACTATACGTTTTAAAAGTGATGCTAAAAGTAGTGAGAGAGAGTGAGAGAGTGAGTGAGAGAGAGTGAGAGAGTATGTGAGTGATAGTGAGAGAGTGAGAGTGAGAGAGAGAGAGTGAGAGTGTGTGATAGAGTGTGAGCAGGGACGTGCAGTCAGGGGAGGCAGGGGAGGCAGAGCCTCACCTGCCATTATTGGAAACTAATAATTATTTTAGTTTAAATATATAATTTATATCCACTGTCCTATGCTTTTAATGTATATTCGGCACGGTTCCCATCAGTTTTGATCATTTCTGAAGTCAAAATCGCCGAAATCCCGTTATTCCTATTCAAAGAGACGAGGTGAGGCAGCGCTCCTGCGTGCCTCACCTCAGACCGCTCCCTCACAGTGTGTGTGTGTGTGTGTGTCTGAGTGCACTCAGCTCGTGCAGTTGATATATCACCGTTTTGTTTCAAATATCCTGCTTTAAAAACATTTTTTAAACTCCTCTTAGTGTTTAGTAGTGTATTGCACGTATGTGTGTACAATTTATATTTAGTTTAAGTCTTTTGATCGTAGATGAACACACAAGGAAAAAGCTTGGCGTGAGGCAGGCGGTATCTGTGCCTCACCGCTAGGGGTGATAGTGAGCATAAAGTTCATACCAGAGTTGCTAACAAACAATCAGCCCAAAATGCTATTTCTTTTGCTGGAAAATGGATGATTTGAATGAAGATTTTTTTTCTCAATTGGACTTTCAAACAAAGAAAGAATTAATATAGACTGGGAGACCACCACTGGACTTACGAGGTTAGTCCGGCTGCGGGGGAGGAGTTTGTTAATCTGTGTTTTATGTTGAACATTGACAGATACCGGCAAAGTAGTGCTTTTCCGAAAAACACTGATTCAAACACTGCTCAAGAGTTCTGCAACTTGTTTAAATTATTGTTTATGTTCCTCGCGTCTCTCTCTCCTCGCGTCTCTCTCTCCTCGCGTCTCCGTCTCTCTCTGCTCCTCGCGTCTCCGTCTCTCTGCTCCTCTCTGTCTCTCTCTGCTCCTCTCTCCTCGCGTCTCTCTCTCCTCGCGTCTCCGTCTCTCTCTGCTCCTCGCGTCTCCGTCTCTCTGCTCCTCTCTGTCTCTCTCTGCTCCTCTCTCCTCGCGTCTCTCTCTCCTCGCGTCTCTCGCACCTGCGCTTCTTAAAGATGTTGTTTGATGCGGAGCAGAGTCAGCAGCTAGATTTGTTGTGAGATTATTAAAAGAAGCTGGTTCTCTTATCTTTACAGTATATAAAGTTTGTGGATGTCATTGCATTGGTGATTAAATGCTATTTTATTTGAATAATGATTGTAAATCTGACTTTTAAAGTCAGTGCCTCCCCAATCACAAACCTCACCGCACGTCCCTGAGTGTGAGAGTGTGTGAGAGTGAGTGTGTGAGGGAGTGCAGGTGAAAGAGTGAGGTGGACCTTGAGAAGCTCCTCAGACAGAGACTTCACTGTGGCCTCCAGCTTTTTGATCTGCACATCTTTGCCTTCGACATTGTCTTCTATGGAAACCTGAAAACACAAACATCTGATACGGTGGCTGAGTGGTTAGCACTCTCGCCTCTCAGCAAGAAGGTCCTCGGTTCGAATCCCGGTTGGACCAGGGCCTTTCTGAGTGGAGTTTGCATGTTCTCCCCGTGTCTGCGAGGTTTCCTCCGGGTGCTCCGGTTTCCCCTACCACTAAAAATATGTACAATAGGTCTGGCATGTGCCTCCTGTACTGGCACCCCTGCTCCCAAAAAAATAACAATTGTAAACCGCTTTGAGACTCCGATGTGCAGTGAAAAGGCGGTATATACAGTGCCTTGCGAAAGTATTCGGCCCCCTTGAACCTTTTGCCACATTTCAGGCTTCAAACATAAAGATATAAAAATTATTTTTTTTGTCAAGAATCAACAACAAGTGGGACACAATCGTGAAGTGGAACGAAATTTATTGGATAATTTAAACTTTTTTAACAAATAAAAAACTGAAAAGTGGGGCGTGCAATATTATTCGGCCCCTTGCGCTAATACTTTGTAGCACCACCTTTTGCTGCAATTACAGCTGCAAGTCGCTTGGGGTATTTCTCTATCAGTTTTGCACATCGAGAGACTGGAATTCTTGTCCATTCTTCCTTGCAAAATAGCTGGAGCTCAGTGAGGTTGGATGGAGAGCGTTTGTGAACAGCAGTCTTCAGCTCTTTCCACAGATTCTCGATTGGATTCAGGTCTGGACTTTGACTTGGCCATTCTAACACCTGGATACGTCTATTTGTGAACCATTCCATTGTAGATTTGGCTTTATGTTTTGGATCATTGTCCTGTTGGAAGATAAATCTCCGTCCCAGTCTCAGGTCTTTTGCAGACTCCAACAGGTTTTCTTCCAGAATGGTCCTGTATTTGGCTCCATCCATCTTCCCATCAATTTTAGCCATCTTCCCTGTCCCTGCTGAAGAAAAGCAGGCCCAAAGCATGATGCTGCCACCACCATGTTTGACAGTGGGGATGGTGTGTTCAGGGTGATGAGCTGTGTTGCTTTTACGCCAAACATATGGTTTTGCATTGTGGCCAAAAAGTTTGATTTTGGTTTCATCTGACCAGAGCACCTTCTTCCACATGTTTGGTGTGTCTCCCAAGTGGCTTGTGGCAAACTTTAAACAAGACTTTTATGGATATCTTTGAGAAATGGCTTTCTTCTTGCCACTCTTCCATAAAGGCCAGATTTGTGCAGTGCACGACTGATTGTTGTCCTATGGACAGACTCTCCCACCTCAGCTGTAGTTATCTGCAGTTCATCCAGAGTAATCATGGGCCTCTTGCTGCATCTCTGATCAGTCTTCTCCTTGTTTGAGATGAAAGTTTGGAGGGACGGCCGGGTCTTGGTAGATTTGCAGTGGTCTGATACTCCTTCCATTTCAATATAATGGCTTGCACAGTGCTCCTTAAGATGTTTAAAGCTTGGGAAATCTTTTTATATCCAAATCCGGCTTTAAACTTCTCCACAACAGTATCTCGGACCTGCCTATCTTCGGTGGCCGAATAATTTCGCAGGGCACTGTAAATAAAGATTACTACTACTACTACTTACTACTACTGATACTAATCACAGAGAAGCCATTAACGGTCACATCCATGAGCTATATGTACCTGTGTCTCTGTGTGTCTATATGTACCTGTGTCTCTGTGTGTCTATATGTACCTGTGTCTCTGTGTGTCTATATGTACCTGTGTCTCTGTGTGTCTATATGTACCTGTGTCTCTGTGTGTCTATATGTACCTGTGTCTCTGTGTGTCTATATGTACCTGTGTCTGTGTCTATATGTGTCTATATGTACCTGTGTCTCTGTGTCTATATGTACCTGTGTCTCTGTGTCTATATGTACCTGTGTCTCTGTGTCTATATGTACCTGTGTCTCTGTGTCTATATGTACCTGTGTCTCTGTGTCTATATGTACCTGTGTCTCTGTGTCTATTTGTACCTGTGTCTCTGTGTGTCTACAGTGGGGGAAAAAAGTATTTAGTCAGCCACCGATTGTGCAAGTTCTCCCACTTAAAATAATGACAGAGGTCTGTAATTTTCATCATAGGTTCACTTCAACTGTGAGGAATTCACATAGTTGGATTTTTAAACAATTTATTTGTAAATTATGGTGGAAAATAAGTATTTGGTCAATAACAAAAATTCAACTCAATGGAAAGAGGTTTTGGCTCAAAATCTCACGATACATGGCCCCATTCATTCTTTCCTTAACACGGATCAGTCGTCCTGTCCCCTTAGCAGAAAAACAGCCCCAAAGCATGACGTTTCCACCCCCATGCTTCACAGTAGGTATGGTGTTCTTGGGATGCAACTCAGTATTCTTCTTCCTCCAAACACGACGAGTTGAGTTTATACCGTACAGTTGTACTTTGGTTTCATCTGACCACATGACATTCTCCCATTCCTCTGCTGTATCATCCATGTGCTCTCTGGCAAACTTCAGACGGGCTTGGACATGCACTGGCTTCAGCAGGGGGACACGTCTGGCACTGCAGGGTTTGATTCCCTGTCGTAGTGTGTTACTGATGGTAACCTTTGTGGTTCTGGGATTTTTGATCACCGTTCTCATGATAATTTTGTCTTCAATTTTCTGATAATTGCTCCCACAGTTGATGTGTTCACACCAAGCTGCTTGTCTATTGTAGATTCACTCTTCCCAGTCTGGTGCAGGTCTACAATTCTTTTCCTGGTGTCCTTGGACAGCTCTTTGGTCTTGGCCATAGTGGAGTTTGGAGTCTGACTGTTTGAGGCTGTGGACAGGTGTCTTTTATACAGATGAGTTCAAACAGGTGCCATTAATCCAGGTAACGAGTGGAGGACAGAAGAGCTTCTTAAAGAAGAAGTTACAGGTCTGTGAGAGCCAGAGATCTTCCTTGTTTGAAGTGACCAAATACTTATTTATTTTCCACCATAATTTACAAATACATTCTTTAAAAATCCTACAATGTGAATTCCTGGATCTCACAGTTGAAGTGAACCTATGATGAAAATTACAGACCTCTGTCATTTTAAGTGGGAAAACTTGCAGAATTGGTGGGTGACTAAATACTTTTTTTGCCCCACTGTATGTACCTGTGTCTCACCTGTGTCTGTGTCTATATGTACCTGTGTCTGTGTCTATATGTACCTGTGTCTCAACTGTGTCTGTGTCTATATGTACCTGTGCTCATTGCCATTTGTTGTTGGTCCATTTTCCTTATTTATACAATTGTTTCATCATTTTATTTTGACATCCAGTATTTTTGGTGCTCTTTTGTTTCCATAGGTAGTGTGTGTGTGTGTGTGTCTCTGTATGTATCTATGTGTGTGTACCTTCTGCTGTTGTGTAGCCTCCAGCACGTCTTTAGTGCGACTCATGAGCAGGTCCTTGTCCTTGATCTCCTGCTGCAGCACAGCGGCTCTGAGCTGCAGCTGACTGAGGACACGCTGCTTCTCATGGAGCTGAGAGTCCAGAGAACTGTAGTCTCTCCTCAGAGACTGCAGCTGCTGCGAGGACCGCTGGCTCTCCTACACACAGGACACACACACACACACACACACGCACACACACAGACATAGGACACACACACACACACACATGCAGCTTCATGTTTGAGCTCTGTTCACCGAGCTCCTCTGACCACCACTGAATCATGGATCATTCATTATTACTCAAATCTAAAACAAAATGGAATGAAACTGGATTATGAGGCTGAAACTATAAGCAGGTCTTACTGGAACTTTAGATATTTTACCCCGCGGACCTTGTGTGTGAAACCTGTGTAGATCAGTGGTTTCAGCCCCTGGTCCGCAGAATAACCTGATACTTTTTGTTTTTATCATCAGAGTCTGAATGATACTTATTTATAAACATGACCAGATTATCTCCTCACATCTTGGTCACGTGACACGTTAGTATGAAGCGGGGACGAAAGGCTGAGGTCCATGACAGTAAGAAGGTTGGAGATCACTATGTGCCGTTTATTAATCCGTGTGCGTTTTCTCCATAAAGCCGGCTCCTCCTGGTCCTCACCTCCTCCGCTGCCACCAGCTTCAGGCGCAGGTCTCGGACGCTGGCCTCGTTCTTGTACTTCTTCTCTGTGAGTTCTCTGCAGGAGGCCTCCAGCTCCGTCACACGACTCTGCAGCTGCTGAGAGCTGCTGCGGTGACTGCTCTCCAGCTCCTGCCTCAGCTGCTCTGTCTGCTCCTGCAGACGCCTCTGTACCTGAGCACAGGGACCAGGAGGAGGTCAGGGACAGTTCAATGTTACAGATTCAACAAATATCCAAGAAACGTTTACCTTCATTTCTGTTATCAATCTTTTTATCTGCCAGCTTTATTTCACTTCTGTTAAACTTCCCTTCTCCAGGAGCACCCACAGGTTTCTACAGGAGTTTGATCGGAGTCCACTGTGGTCTGGGGAACAGTGTGACCTCAGCTCTCAGTCTGGGGTTCAATTTACCATCAAGTCCAATCCATTTTTGTCAATTAAATAATATGTGTTGGATTTTTGTGTTAAGTACAGAGAAAATTACCATTTTATCAAGTTTCATCTCTGAGGCTCCTCTCTCACCCCTCAGCTCCTCTCTCACCCCTCAGGCTCCTCTCTCACCCCTCAGGCTCCTCTCTCACCCCTCAGGCTCCTCTCTCACCCCTCAGCTCCTCTCTCACCCCTCAGCTCCTCTCTCACCCCTCAGGCTCCTCTCTCACCTCTGAGGCCTTCTCTCTCACCTCTGAGGCCTTCTCTCGTTCCCGCTGCAGCTCTGAGGAGTAGCGGCTCGACAGGGAGCTGCTCTGCTCAGCCCACTCTGAGCGCAGTTTGTCCAGTTCCTTGCTTTTCTCACACAGAGTCTGAGGGGACAGGGACAGGATTAGTGTTGTGTGTGTGAGAGTATGTGAGAGACTGTGTGAGTGTGTGTGTGTATGTGAGAGAGTGTGTGTGTGTGTGTGAGTGAGTATGTGTGTGCGTGTATGTCTGTGTGTGAGTGTGTGTGTGTGAGCGTGCGTATACACACTTGCTGAGTGCAGGACAGCTGTCTGCTCAGGTCGTCCTCAGTCTTCTTCAGCCTCAGCTCCAGCGCGTCCTTGTCCTCCTGCATCAACACACGTTCCTTATTTTGATAACATCAAATGTGAGAGTGAGTGTGAGGGTGTGAGGGTGTGTGTGAGAGAGTGTGTGAGAGTTAGAGAGTGTGAGAGGGTGTGAGTAAGAGCGTGAGAGATAGTGAGGGTGTGAGTGTGAGGGTGTGAGTGTGAGGGTGTGTGTGAGAGAGTGAGTTAGAGTGTGTGAGAGTGAGGGTGAGAGTGTGAGTTGGAGTGTGTGAGAGTTAGAGAGTGTGAGAGGGTGTGAGGGTGAGAGAGAGTGAGGGTGTGAGAGAGTGAGGGTGTGAGAGAGTGAGGGTGTGAGAGAGTGAGGGTGTGAGTGTGAGAGGGTGGGAGGGTGAGAGAGTGTGAGGGTGTGAGAGAATGAGTGTGAGAGAGTGTGAGAGGGTGTGAGGGTGTGAGAGTGTGAGTGTGTGAGGAAGAGAGCGTGAGAGTGAGAGTATGAGAGAGTGAGTATGAGAGAGTGAGAGTATGAGAGAGTGAGAGAATGAGAGTATGAGAGAGTGAGAGTATGAGAGAGTGAGAGTATGAGACAGTGAGAGTATGAGACAGTGAGAGTATGAGAGAGTATGAGAGAGTGAGAGTATGAACGAGTGAGAATATGAGCGAGTGAGAATATGAGAGTATGAGAGAGTGAGAGTATGAGAGAGTGAGAGTGTGAGAGTATGAGCGAGTGAGAGTATGAGCGAGTGAGATTATGAGAGAGTGAGAGTATGAGTGAGTGAGAATATGAGAGTATGAGAGTGAGAATATGAGAGTATGAGAGAGTGAGAGTATGAGAGAGTGAGAATATGAGAGCATGAGAGAGTGAGAATATGAGAGTGTGAGAGTATGAGAGTATGAGAGAGTGAGAGTATGAGAGTATGAGAGTGTGAGAGAGTGGGTGTGAGTATGAGAGAGTGAGAGTTGGAGTGTGTGAGAGTTAGAGAGTGTGAGAGGGTGTGAGAGTGTGAGTGTGTGAGTACGAAGGTATGAGAGAGTGAGAGTATGAGCGAGTGAGAATGAGAGTGTGAGAGTATGAGAGAGTGAGAGTATGAGAGTGAGAATATGAGAGTATGAGAGAGTGAGTATGAGAGAGTGAGAGTAGAGAGAGAGTGAGAGTATGAGCGAGTGAGAATATGAGAGTATGAGAGTGGGAGTATGAGAGTGTGAGAGTATGAGAGAGTGAGAGTGTGAGAGTATGAGAGAGTGGGAGTATGAGAGTGTGAGAGTATGAGAGAGTGAGAGTGTGAGAGTATGAGAGAGTGAGAGTATGAGAGAGTGAGAATATGAGAGTGTGAGAGAGTATGAGAGAGTGAGAGTATGAGAGTGTGAGCAAGTGAGAGAGTGAGTGTGAGAACGTGGGTGTGAGAGTGTGAGAGAGTGAGAGTGTGAGAACGTGGGTGTGAGAGTGTGAGAGAGCACCTTGAGGCGGGCCAAGCAGGAGGCCAGGTAATTCTTCACGTCTCTGTCGGAGCCCGGGCTCAGCCTCAGGTGGTTCAAGTGTTTGAAAGAGAGTATGAGAGAGTGAGTATGAGAGAGTGAGAGTATGAGAGAATGAGAGTGTGAGAGAATGAGAGTATGAGAGAGTGAGAGAGTATGAGAGAGTGAGAGTGTGAGAGTATGAGAGAGTGAGAGTGTGAGAGTATGAGAGTGAGAGTGTGAGAGTATGAGAAAGTGAGAGTGTGAGAGTGTGAGAGTATGAGAGAGTGAGAGTATGAGCGAGTGAGAATATGAGAGTATGAGCGAGTGAGAGTGTGAGAGAGTGAGAGTGTGAGAGTATGAGAGTGTCACAGTATGAGAGAGTGAGAGTATGAGCGAGTGAGAATATGAGAGCATAAGAGAGTGAGAGTATGAGAGAGTGAGAGTATGAGCGAGTGAGAATATGAGAGAGTGAGAGAGTATGAGAGAGTGAGAGTGTAAGAGAGTGAGAGTATGAGCGAGTGAGAGTATGAGAGAGTGAGAGAGTGAGAGTATGAGTGAGTGAGAATATGAGAGTGAGAGTATGAGAGAGTGAATATGAGAGTATGAGAGAGTGAGAGTGTGAGAGAATGAGAGTATGAGAGAGTGAGAGTATGAGCGAGTGAGAATATGAGAGTATGAGCGAGTGAGAGTATGAGAGAGTGAGAGTGTGAGAGTGTCACAGTATGAGAGAGTGAGAGTATGAGCGAGTGAGAATATGAGAGTATGAGAGAGTGAGAGTATGAGCGAGTGAGAGTATGAGCGAGTGAGAATATGAGAGAGTGAGAGTATGAGAGTGTGAGAGAGTGAGAGTGTGAGAGTATGAGCGAGTGAGAGTATGAGAGAGTGAGCGTATGAGAGAGTGAGAGTATGAGAGAGTGAGAGTATGAGTGAGTGAGAATATGAGAGTGAG
The DNA here is from genome assembly GCA_964034765.1 of Knipowitschia caucasica. Lineage (NCBI taxonomy): Eukaryota > Metazoa > Chordata > Actinopteri > Gobiiformes > Gobiidae > Knipowitschia > Knipowitschia caucasica. Next base: position 6,691,563 of record OZ035842.1, on the reverse strand, counting down.
AATATGAGAGTGAGAGTATGAGAGAGTGAATATGAGAATATGAGAGTATGAGAGAGTGAGAATATGAGAGAGTGAGAGTGTGAGAGTATGAGTGTGAGAAAGTGTGTGAGTATGAGAGTGTGAGAGTATGAGAGTGTGAGAGTATGAGAGAGTGAGAGTATGAGCGAGTGAGAATATGAGAGTGTGAGAGAGTGAGAGTATGAGAGAGTGAGAGTATGAGCAAGTGAGAATATGAGAGTATGAGAGAGTGAGAGTATGAGAGAGTGAGAGTATGAGCGAGTGAGAGTACGAGCGAGTGAGATTATGAGAGAGTGAGAGTATGAGAGAGTGAGAGTATGAGTGAGTGAGAATATGAGAGTATGAGAGAGTGAGAGTATGAGAGAGTGAGAGTATGAGAGAGTGAGAGTATGAGAGAGTGAGAATATGAGAGCATGAGAGAGTGAGAATATGAGAGTGTGAGAGTATGAGTGTGAGAGTGTGTGAGAGTGTGAGAACGTGGGTGTGAGAGTATGAGAGAGTGAGAGTTGGAGTGTGTGAGAGTTAGAGTGTGTGAGAGGGTGTGAGAGTGTGAGGAAGAGTGAGAGTATGAGAGAGTGAGAGTATGAGAGTGTGAGAGAGTGAGAGTGAGAGTATGAAGGTATGAGAGAGTGAGAGTATGAGCGGGTGAGAATGAGAATGTGAGAGTATGAGTGTGAGAGTGTGTGAGAGTGTGAGAACGTGGGTGTGAGAGTATGAGAGAGTGAGAGTTGGAGTGTGTGAGAGTTAGAGTGTGTGAGAGGGTGTGAGAGTGTGAGGAAGAGTGAGAGTATGAGAGAGTGAGAGTATGAGAGTGTGAGAGAGTGAGAGTGAGAGTATGAAGGTATGAGAGAGTGAGAGTATGAGCGGGTGAGAATGAGAATGTGACAGTATGAGAAAGTGAGAGTATGAGCGAGTGAGAATATGAGAGTGTGAGAGTATGAGAGAGTGAGAGTATGAGAGAGTGAGAGTGTGAGAGTATGAGAGAGTGAGAGTGTGAGAGAGTGAGAGTGTGAGAGAGTGAGAGTATGAGAGAGTGAGAGTACGAGAGAGTGAGAGTATTAGAGAGTGAGAATATGAGAGTATGAGAGAGTGAGAATATGAGAGTATGAGAGAGTGAGAGTATGAGAGAGTGAGAGTATGAGCGAGTGAGAATATGAGCGAGTGAGAATATGAGAGTGTGAGAGAGTGAGTGTGAGAACGTGGGTGTGAGAGTGTGAGAGAGAGTGAGAGTGTGAGAACGTGGGTGTGAGAGTGTGAGAGTGGGGGAGTGAGAGAGTGAGAGTGTGAGAGAGTGAGAGTGTGAGAGAGTGAGAGTGTGAGAACGTGGGTGTGAGAGTGTGAGAGAGCACCTTGAGGCGGGCCAAGCAGGAGGCCAGGTAATCCTTCACGTCTCTGTCGGAGCCCGGGCTCAGCCTCAGACTCAGGTGGTTCAAGTGTTTGAAAGCATTGGTCTCCACCACACTGAGAGTGGAGAGGCCCTCAGGAGCGGGGCCCTGAGAGCACAGCTGCAGCAGGAACCTACACACACACACAAATACATACACACACACACACACACACTGTTGAAGCCTTAACAACACTAGGCTCCCATCTCAACTAACTAATACTAATTTGGATATTTCCTGACACTTTGAAGCAGCTGTGGTTAAAGTTAAAGTAATTCTAACAATAGGCACCACGGCGAATGCTGATTGGACGGTCTCCATTCCTCCATGCTGTTTACCATCAACAATAAAACTGAATTAAAGACACAATAACAGACTTTGTCATTTTCTTCTCTACTAAAAGAAGCGGGAGAGTGTGGGTTTAAAGATGGGGCACCTAACTAAACTGTCAGTTTTCAGAACCAAAACTGTTGAGAACAAATGTATTATATAAGATAAGAGATCCTTTATTTGTCTCGCAGTGGGGACATTTCAATGTTGCAGCGCATATACAGACACATACAAGTACAAAATATACATTATAAGTAGCTATGTTTTAGAGCAAGCTTTAAATGCTCCAATATCAATAAATCTCTATCTATATATACAGTGCGAAGTTATATAACACATAAGGCGGAAGAACATAAAGTGACATTTAGTGGACATTCTGAAATTGCAGAATTAAATTAAAAATAATATTGACTGCAGTTTGGTCCCAGATGTGTCGCAGGGGCAGAGGTCAGTCAGTACCAGGGGCAGAGGTCAGTCAGTACCTGGGGCAGAGGTCAGTCAGTACCAGGGGCAGAGGTCAGTCAGTACCTGGGGCAGAGGTCAGTCAGTACCTGGGGCAGAGGTCAGTCAGTACCTGGGGCAGAGGTCAGTCAGTACCAGGGGCAGAGGTCAGTCAGTACCTGGGGCAGAGGTCAGTCAGTACCAGGGGCAGAGGTCAGTCAGTACCTGGGGCAGAGGTCAGTCAGTACCTGGGGCAGAGGTCAGTCAGTACCAGGGGCAGAGGTCAGTCAGTACCTGGGGCAGAGGTCAGTCAGTACCTGGGGCAGAGGTCAGTCAGTACCTGGGGCAGAGGTCAGTCAGTACCAGGGGCAGAGGTCAGTCAGTACCAGGGGCAGAGGTCAGTCAGTACCAGGGCAGGGCAGAGGTCAGTCAGTACCTGGGACAGTTTGCATCCTGCTCGCTGTGGCACAGGTTCAGCAGCTCGATGAACTTCTGTGGGAAAGAGCTAAAGTCCACGAGAAGACCCTGCTGCACTTTGAGACTGAAACACACAACAGTCAGTGTACAGAGAAAGACAGAGAGAGGGAGAGACAGAGACAGAGACAGTGGCAGAGCCAGAGACTGAGAGACAGACACTGAGAGACAGACAGAGGCAGAGGCAAAAGACAGAGGCAGAGAGAGAGAGAGAAAGAGGCAGAGAGAGAGAGAGAGAAAGAGACAGAGGCAGAGACCAAGACAGAGGCAGAGGCAGAGGCAGAGACAGAGACAGAGACAGAGAGACAGAGGCCGAGACGGACGCAGAGGCGGAGGCGGAGGCAGAGGCAAAGAGAGAGAGAGAGAGACAGAGGCAGAGGCAGAGACTGAGAGACCAAGACAGATGCAGAGGCAGAAACCGAGGCAGAGGTAGAAGACGCAGAGGCAGAGACGGAGACAGACCTCTGGAAGTCCTCCTCTGAGATGGACAGGTTGAAGAGGAAGTAGGGGTCACTGTCATCGGTCAGTTTGACACACAGACTCTGAGGGAAAGGACATGTGAGGAGAACCTTACAGCATCAGCAAACACATGTATATCATAATGAACGGGTTTAGCATCAGTGTGGAGAGAGCAGACTTACCCTTTTGTGAGCAGAGGTGGTGGACTGGTCTACAGTAATGCGGATGCTGCTTTTCCTGTGAAGCAGGAAAACATACACACATAAGAGATTTTAGAACAAGCATGTTGGACTGAGTGATATACAGGATGTCATTTTGTCAAATTACAAGCATCTCTCATCTCTGTAAGTGGGAGGACTTGCACTAACTGAGGCTGACTAAATTCTTTTTTTGCCCCACTGCACTGAACTAATACACCTTTTGCACATTTTTGTCAGGTGTACAACCATAAACATAAAGAATTTATTTTGAATTTTTCACTGAACAAACCATGAAGTGAAGTTAAAATGATTCTGTTATCTTTTTAAAAATAGAAATACTGATACATTTTTAAGGCATTTTTCCATTGATGATTGCAAGTCGACCAGGCCCTGAGGCAGTGAAACAAACACATAGCATGATGCTCCCTCCCCCCGGCTTCTCGAGGGTATGAGGTTTAGATGTTGGTGAGCTGTTCTATTTAATCTCCATATATAACGTTATGTGTTCCTCCCAAACATCTCACTATGAGAAATAAGTGTTGAAAAATACCATGACTATCAATCAGTCAAAATGAAAATGGAAAACTTTATTAGGGCCAAGTTGTATCTCACACGTCATATGGGATTTAAAGCTATTGGACCAAATGTAGTTTGTCGAACTGAAAGTGTCTCATAAAAATAAGATTGGAACCTGCTGCGTTCATCCTATTAGAAACATGTTACCATAAGCAAAGGAAGGTTTCTCACCCATCATCTGTACTTCTTAGCAAGTTTTCCCGACGTTTCGTCCTCAACCTGGGGACTTCTTCAGGGAATGAATTCTCGGACCGCGCGTTGGAGATTTATAACCTATGGGTGTGGTAAGCCACACCCTAATCCTGATACTAACTCGTAAAAAATCTCAGGTCTGCTTGATGTAGAAGGGAGCAGGTCTAAGGACCCTGCTGAGGCTAACGACCCTAACTCCTTAGCATGTCACAGACCTATTGTCTGCTGGGATGCTCAAGTGGATTTTTTTTCATTTTTGTTTCCTCACAAAAATGGCTTCTTTCACCCCTCTCTCAAACCAATTCTTCTCCCGAGCCAGAATTTTAACCTCTGTGTCTTCTGGCTCGGGAGAAGAATTGGTTTGAGAGAGGGGTGAAAGAAGCCATTTTTGTGAGGAAACAAAAACCTTCTCTTAACAGAGGAGGAGGGTTAAGATTTGTTTTGCCTCGCATCTATGACGACATCCTAAAAAACAACGCCCTAACTTGGGACAAGGTCAGTGACATGCTAATGAGTTAGGAGGGGTGAGACCTGCACTCCACTTGAGCATCCCAGCAGACAATAGGTCTGTGACATGCTAAGGAGTTAGGGTCGTTAGCCTCAGCAGGGTCGTTAGACCTGCTCCCTTCTACATCAGACCTGAGATTGTTTACGAGTTAGTATCAGGATTAGGGTGTGGCTTACCACACCCATAGGTTATAAATCTCCAACGCGCGGTCCGAGAATTCATTCCCTGAAGAAGTCCCCAGGTTGAGGACGAAACGTCGGGAAAACTTGCTAAGAAGTACAGATGATGGGTGAGAAACCTTCCTTTGCTTTGACTAATCCCTGTACGACTGAGGGCTTACACAAACTTATGTTACCATAAGCATACATCTAAAAATAACTTTTGAGTCACTTTTTGATGTTTTGGGCTGAGATCTGAGTAGCAAACTAACAGTGTTTATTAATAATAATAATATAAATAATAACAATAATAAATCGGTTTTATATAGAGCTTTTTCAGACACTCAAAGACGCGTTGCATGTCATTATTATTTCACGCCATGCCATAGACTACTGCTACTGTAGCCACAGCTGCCCTGGGGCACACTGACAGAAGCGAAGCAACCAGTCTGTGCCATCAACTCCTCCAACCACCACCAACCATTCACACACACACCAGACTCATTCTAATGTGGGGGAAGTGTCTTGCCTAAGGACACAGCCACAGTTTGGCACTTTACACCCACTGTTGCACCTTCTGTTCGATAAGATAAGATATACTTTATTGATCTCACAAAGAAGAAATGCACATGTCACATCTGGCAGGGATAGAAACACTCAAGATTGTGCAAAAAGAAAGAAATGTGCAAACATGTTAAATGCAGGATAAATTATGTACAATAAAAGTGGCAAACAAAAAAGTGGCAATCAGAAACAGTGTCAATAGTAGTGCAGGTTTTTTCAGTCTTAATGCAGTGACTTAAAGTGACTTGTTGTACAGTCTGACAGCGGTTCCCAGAGGTCTCCCATCACAGCACTCACTAATCTGACAGGATCAAGCAATCAAAACAATGACATGTGAAGAATTTTAAGTGTCAAAAAGGCACGATATAAAACATGCGCTATATTATTATTATTAACATTATCATCATTATTATTATTATTATTATTAACAATAACATCATCATTATTATTATTAACAATAACATCATCATTATTATTATTATTATTATTATTAACAACATTAACATCATCAATTATTATTATTATTAAATGCTACGTTGTTAGACTGGACCTACCTCTCCTCGCAGTCCCGAGTCCGCACAGACACCGTCAAAGTCTTACTGAACAGCTGCTCCATGTCTCTGTGGGTCCCAGGACACAGGACACCGGGGACAGGCCACAGGACACCGGGGGACAGGCCACAGGACAGGCCCGGGGGACAGGACACAGGACACCGGGGGACAGGCCACAGGACACCGGGGGACAGGACACAGGACACCGGGGGACAGGACACAGGACACCGGGGGACAGGACACAGGACACCGGGGGACAGGACACAGGACACCGGGGGACAGGACACAGGACACCGGGGGACAGGACACAGGACACCGGGGGACAGGACACAGGACACCGGGGTACAGGGCACGGACAGAACCGGGTCTGGGGTCGTGTTTTCGGGACACTTCAGTTGAACGTCCCGCTGTACTCCCGCCACACGGAGCCACAGACGTCTTGAGGAGGGTGGCCAGGTTCTCACTGTCTATGATAAAAACAAGCAAATGCTCCTATAAAATCAGTCTATGATAAAAACAAAACATAGAGCACACGTACAGTCTATGAAACAACCAGAGCATGGATCTATTTGTAGTTTTATTTACATTGTGGCGCAAATTAAGCTTAAATAACTGCTTCAACGTGGACATCTTGTGCGCAGCTGCAGTGAGACAAGGTTAAAGAGTATAAAACTATTTGTTGAAACACAAAACAAAGTAGATTCATGCCATTTACCTAGAATAAACAAATCCATAACGTTACATACGCACACAGCAGTAGACAGTAAAGACAGTCAGATGCTGCCCTGCGTCATTACCGCGGTTGAGTGGCCCCACTTTTCTCTGAATTTCTACAGTAAAAGTTAATATTACTTTGCACAATATTAGAGGGCATCACACTGTACAAGTGTGCAGAAAGTAGTCGCAAAACTCTTTTTTTTAATGATTGTTTTTGTTTATTGCATTTTGTTTGCTCGTCGTCGCGGCTTCCGTTTCCACGTATTACCGTAAGTAGCTAGGCAAGGCAAGGCAAGTTTAATTATATAGCACAATTCATAGTGCAACTCAAAGTGCTGAACAAAATAAGAAAGCATTAAAATCATAAATAATCACAGAACATTATAAAGAAAGATAAAAATATAAAATCTCTCAGGCCTGTTGTAACTGTATGTGGAAACGTATATCGAAAAAATGTGTGCATTTTTCATTCATCTTATTAATTATGAATCTTGTATCTGCATATAAGTCATTAGTAAAGTCTAAAAAAGAAATAAAATAAAAAACATACGCCAAAAGTCACAATAAAGAAGCGGACCTGGCAACCCCGGGATGCGTTTCTCTGCTCACGTGACAGGAAACCGTTCAGTCCGTGGTTACGTCCAAAAATAGCAAAATAAAACTGGTCCTTATTGCTCCTGATGTCTGTCCTTCTGTCAAACCCCACCTGAGGAGCTGGTAGTTGTTCTGAAGGACTTTGGTCTTTCTTCCTCAACCGGAACTAGCTTAGTGCTACTGTTGATCTCAAAACAAGGAGCGCACATTTTCGGAGGCAAGAGGACCATAGACTGTAAACATCAGGGAAGACTGTTGATTTATCCTCAACACACTTCTGCCAGGTGGACTGCTAACCGTGGATTATCGAAGTTTATCGTAGCTACATTACACGATTAAAATACTGTCAAGAAGAAACTTTCAGTGTGACAGGACAGTCTGTGGTCTGGGACTGGGTCTGGGTCTGGGTCTGGGTCTGGGACTGGGTCTGGGACTGGGTCTGGGACTGGGTCTGGGTCTGGGACTGGGTCTGGGACTGGGTCTGGGACTGGGTCTGGGTCTGGGACTGGGTCTGGGTCTGGGACTGGGTCTGGGACTGGGTCTGGGTCTGGGACTGGGTCTGGGACTGGGTCTGGGACTGGGTCTGGGACTGGGTCTGGGACTGGGTCTGGGGCGTCTGCTGCGGTCTGCTGTTTGTAAACGGTGGGTGTCGCAAGGGGCTGGTTTGTGCAAAAAGTGGTGAAAAATAAGTTAAAAATCTCTCAAATTTGGTCAAAAAAAATTATCTTATTGACTGCCTTAAATCAAGCTTTACCAATTTCATTTGGTTGGGACAGAGCGTTTTAATGAAGACACCTGATTTTGGCCTTGGGCTTATTTGCATCCGTTGTCCCACAGTAGCACTCATTAACCCTGTACATAGTTTTAGTGGTAGGGGAAACCGGAGCACCTGGAGGAAACGTACACAAGGGGAGAACATGCAAACTCTTCATTGTCTGATCCTTGTCTGGAGGTGAACTCAAACCCATGACCTTCTCTGTGGAGCTGCTGTGCCACCATGTTTCAAAAGATACACAACATGTCTCCCTTGGAATGAGAAAATAAAACATTTCTTTAATAAGGACTAAATGGCTTTGTCCCATTGGAGAATCTTGTTTTAAGTCAGTCTGAATGAACTTCAATTAAGATAAAAAACACTTGATTCAAGCAATAATTACCTCATAGTTTATCACTTTTTGCAGTGCGGTGCTTTCTACAAGGTGCTGGTGCTTGTTACAGGTGCTGGTGCTTGTTACAGGTGCTGGTGCTGGTGCTGGTAGGACCCACATTGGGACCATGAAGCGGGGGAGAGGTGCGCACACACACAACTCCCTGTCCGGGTTCAGGGCTCCGCAGACTGAGCCTGTGGTGCCGTACGGTCTTCTGAAGAGCGCCAGGAAGAGCGGACAACTCAACCTGAGCTCCCGCGGCCTGACCGAGGGTAAGACCTAAGACAACTCGACCTGAGCTCCCGCGGCCTGACCGAGGGTAAGACCTACGATAACCCTATTATTTAAGATAATAGAATAATAAAGTCATAAATATTACACGTCTGGAGCTATAATTGCACTGGGTTCAGGAGTATTTACAGATGTGAATATTGTACTTTAGCAGCAGAGATTATGAGCAGAATAAACAATAGGAACAATATCAGCCTTAAAGTGACTAGTGAATGACAGAGATATCAGATGGATGGATAATGCAGTAAAAATAATAACATTTGAAGTGACTAGTGAATTATTATCAGTGACACTTGCACAGACTCAGCCGTTCTCGTTGTACAGTCTGACAATGTAGATGTCAAACTCAAATGCAGAGTGGGCCAAAATGTAAAACTGAACAAAGCCACGGGCCAAGGTTTTCTTTTTTCCATTGTTGAAACAAGAAATTGAATGACCCCCTTCCTAAAAATAGTTTAATTTTTCAGACTTAAAACTTGGTTCGTGGTGAAAGGCCTGCGGATTTCATAGTTTTGGTTGTCAGCATTACATTTTAGGGTTTTCAGTTTGGTGGCCATGAAATTATTTGATATTTGCGCTCCCCTGGCCACGGGAGAACTGGGGCATGTGAGAGGAACCGGGCGGCCCAGGACAGACACGGGCCTGGGTCGTCTACTCACAAGTGCGGAGGACATGGATCAGAACAAGCTCATGTCGAGGACCAAGGTCCAAATGAAATGACACAGCGGGCCAGAGTTATGATGTAGAGGTTATAGCGGGTATAGAAACTAGTGGACCGGTGTAGGACTGGATGTTACTGGGCTCATGGTTTCCTCATCCTTCCTAATCCGTTGTGTGCTTCAGTCCCACAGAGCGTGTACCGGCTGAACGTGGATCCCCCAGAGGAAGCCAAAGATAATGTCTTGTTCGGAGCTTCAGACACTTGGTGGGAGCAGACTGAACTCACCAAGCTGCTGCTGTCCTCCAACCAGCTGTCAGAGCTGTCCGAGGACCTGCAGCTGCTGCCGGCCCTCACCACGCTGGACGTACGTCACCGGGAGAGGTTCTGAAAGCTCTCTGCTGTATGGGTTTGGTCCAGGCCTGTGCAGGAGCTAGCTTGGTGGGGGCGGTTTGAACAAAAAGAGCTAGCAGCATCAGATGATAAATATTGATAGTTACTGAATCTCATTTCTGATCATGCCCTAAAAATGCTGTTCCTTTTGTTAAAACATTCCTGGAGTTGTTTCAGCTCCATCTGCACCGGGGGTCTCGAACCTGTTTCGATCGGAGAGCTACTTTTACAAAACAGAAAGCACTTTGAACAGTCTTAATACAATTGTAGTTTATATAATAACAACCGACCATGGACAATGGAGAACACACATTTATAACATACTATTCTCCTGAACTGTTAAAATATGAATGAGTATAAAGTGAATGATTCAGGATCATGTGTTCGATTCTTGAGTCCTTCGGGGAGCTACCTGAAAGGGGGAGAGGTACTGGAGACCCCTGATCTACACTGAGAGCAAACACCTTTCTGTCCAAATGATCCTTTTTCTAACTTGAGACTCAGAAACTGACTGGAAAGAAAGTGTTCCTACCTTTAAAAAAAAAAAACACTTATTTCCTCAAAATTTGACAATAGCAGCACAACATCTCCAGGTCAGTGCGTCGTTTCAGTCTCAGGTTTGATTATAAAGCCTGAATTGAGGCAGGGTTAGTGTTTGAATAGATTTAAAAGACTCCTCCCCCTTTCCTCTCTGGACAGGACCATCTCTCTTCAGATTTAAGCTCAAAGCGACTCCTTTTGTGTTTCAGCTTCATGACAACAAGCTGCAGAGTTTACCCCGAGCAGTGGGGGCGCTGCAGGAGCTCCGGCAGCTCCGCCTCAGGTACACACAATACTTTCTACTCAATGGGCTCTATGCACGCACCACTTCCGCGTTTTAGCTAAAGCCCCACCTCACTTCCTGTGCGCCGGAAACGGCTTGAGTTTCACTGGAGTTCAGTGGTTTACACGAGTTTCCCAAATAATGCTCAAGCGGGAATTAAACTGAGGATACTGGGCATTTTTGGGACACAGCAGTGCTCTCTGATTGTGCTGTCATTGTGTTTTTATAAAGTTTAAATCTCTCTGAGTGGCCACAGTCAAAGCTCTACCTCAGAGAGAAAGCACAGCGACACTTTTGGGTCAGTCTCAGCTGAATGTATCAATCTAAATACTAAAAACCGTCACTAAAACCCACCTAAAAGCCATAGGCAGCATAGGCAGGAAGTGAAAGGGCTGTCCTTTGTTAACAGGAAATGACATCACGCCTCCCGTGCATACAGACCATTCAATCTATTTTTGCATCGCCCTAAATCACAACTGTAGTTTTCTCTGAGGGCTTTACACAACTGCTGATTCGCCGACACAGATCACAAGAAATACACGGAGAGGAGCAGAAAGAATGATTCAATCCCATGTTCTATTTCTCAAAGCGATCATAACAGTATTGTACAGACGCTGACTCCTCAAATATATTGTGCCTTTTCTGGAAACCTGTTAAATCTACGGAGCATCAGCGAAGGCAGAGCCAGAGAAGAAACCGTTAAACTATAAACTGGTCTGAGTGGAATATTGGACTATTAATACGTTTATTTATTTACACTTTGAAGTATTGACAGAAAGGATTACTTTTGTATAACATGAGTTTGGAATATTTTCTCATAGATTATTTTGGAACAGTTTGTTTGGATTGAACCAACACTGGACCAAAGGTGAAGAATCATATTTATTTGTTACTAAATCTAATGAAATATTGGGTTAAAATTTTATTAAATGTCATGGTTGTGTTCGTGGTGGAATTATCTGTAAAATGAGATATAACATGCCATGGTAGGCATATTAATGTACCACCATTAATGCAGCAAATCGTGTGTGTGTGTGTCTGTGTGTGTGTGTGTCTGTCTCTTTGTGTGTGTGTCTGTCTGTCTGTGCCTCTGTGTGTGGGTATGTGTCTGTTTCTGTGTGTGTGTGTCTCTCTGTGTGTCTCTCTGTGTGTCTCTCTGTGTGTGTGTCTCTCTGCCTCTGTGTGTGTCTCTCTCTCTCTGTGTGTGTGTGTGTGTGTGTGTGTCTCTGTGTGTTGCAGTCATAACGCGCTGCAGTCAGTCCCAGAGCAGCTCTTCTCTCTGGCCTCTCTCGTCAGTCTGTCGCTGCAGAACAACGTCCTGGAGGCTCTTCCTGCAGCTCTGGGACAACTGCAGAGTCTGACGGAACTGGTGCTGCTCCTCTCCAAACACACCAACACACGCACAACACACACAACACACCAGACACACACCAACACAACACACACCAGACACACACAACTTTTTTCACACACACTCTTTTTATCATAGTTTTCACATTGGCCTCTGTCACATGACCTCAGAGAACGCTCTCAGCCCAAAGAGACAAACAGTGAAGCACAGGGCTCTTTTCTTCTGATAAACTTGGGCGGCGCCTTTCTGAGTGGAGTTTACATGTTCTCCCCGTGTCTGCGTAGGTTTCCTCCAGGTGCTCCGGTTTCCGCTACCACTAAAAACATGAACAATAGGTCTGACATGCACCTCCTGTCTCTGTGGAGGGAGAGACAAATGGCCACAACATACAGTATATAAATAAATATTACTGACTAATGAGGTGAAGACAGTTTACTTTTACTCTTTCTGTTGGACAAAGTGCATGTGTTGTTGACGTGTTGTTGGACAAAGTGCGTGTGTTGTTGTCTCAGGACGTGTCCAGGAACCGTCTGCAGGAGTTGCCCTCTTCCCTCGGGGATCTGAAGCATCTGCAGAAGCTGAACGTGGAGCAGAACCAGCTGAGGTCTCTGCCCGACGGCCTGGGGCTGCTCAGCGGTGAGCGCAGCCTCTGGTGTACACACACACACGCACGCACGCACGCACACACACACACACACGCACACACTCGCACACACACACACGCACGCACACACACGCACTTTACTTTTGTTCGATGAGATTCACCTTCGTCCGTCCCTTTGTCATCGTAGCTCACATTACAGCAGAGAAGGAGAAAGTCACAGGTCAAACTGGATCGAGTATTGAAGATCGTAGATAATGAGATGTAGGATCATTAGACCACACATTGTAGTTAGAAGCGTCACGAGGTATATTACAAATGTTTCCATCGTACTTTAGCAGCAGAGAATAAGATACAAGAATAAACTGATCATAATGATAATAATAGCAGCAGGCAGTAAAGTGACTTGAAGAGGTGAACTCTTTTCTTGAAACTGTGACTGTGGCTGATGGAGCAGTGTAGACGCGCTCGAAGGACAAAATGATCCACTGATAATAACTTCATGTTCAGAGGAACATCTGAGGTTTATGTTCCTCTCTTATGTCTGCTTTTTGTTATTTCTGGTATTTAAATCATTTATTTATGTTCTGAGAGCTCACCATTCATGTGAGAGGTCATCTATTCAGAGATTAATTATGTTTTGTTCACTTTTTTATAATGCCTTTCAATGAGGGACGTGAATCCTGATATATCCCAGAATCAAATCACAATACTGGCTGTATCGGAGTATGTTGATAATCACAATGATATTGAAATGTTCGGTGATTCCCTCTGGCTCTGGCTCTGACTCTGACTCTGACTCTGGTTCTGACTCTGACTCTGACTCTGGTTCTGACTCTGGTTCTGACTCTGGCTCTGGCTCTGACTCTGACTCTGGCTCTGGCTCTGACTCTGGCTCTGGCTCTGACTCTGACTCTGACTCTGACTCTGGCTCTGGCTCTGACTCTGGCTCTGACTCTGACTCTGACTCTGACTCTGGTTCTGACTCTGACTCTGGCTCTGGCTCTGACTCTGGCTCTGGCTCTGACTCTGGCTCTGACTCTGACTCTGGCTCTGGCTCTGACTCTGGCTCTGACTCTGACTCTGACTCTGGCTCTGGCTCTGGTTCTGACTCTGGCTCTGGCTCTGACTCTGACTCTGACTCTGGCTCTGGCTCTGACCCCCTCAGGCCTGCGGCTGCTGGAGGCCAGTGATAACCAGCTCTGCTCTCTGCCTCCCACCATGGCTCAGCTCTCCTCTCTGCAGCAGCTGTTCCTCCGAAAGAACCAGCTGCGGCTGCTGCCCGCTCTGCCGGGGGTCTCTCTGAAGGTACGCTGCTGCTGCTGCTGCTCACATGGGTTTGGTTTCACAGACATACAAGAGGAATCCAGAGCATTCAGGGAGCTCAAAAAGATAAGATGGACTTTATTGATCTCACACTCACAGAAAACACTTGTCTATAATGTGTTTTTCTGCGTGTTGCGTGTATGTGTCTGTGTGTTGCGTATCTGTTGCGTGTGTGTCTGTGTGTGTGTGTGTGTGTGTGTCTACAGGAGTTGTACCTGTCTGATAACCATCTGTCAGAGCTGAGCCCAGAGCTGATGTCCAGTCTGTCTCTGCTCTCGGTCCTGGAGCTGCGAGGAAACAAGATCAGAGTCCTCCCAGAGCAGGGCCTCCCACACACACTCACCCGCCTGGACCTGTCCAACAACGACATCTCTGTGTAGGACACACACCTCTGTGTAGGACACACACCTCTGTGTAGGACACACACCTCTGTGTAGGACACACACCTCTGTGTAGGACACACACCTCTGTGTAGGACACACACCTGTGTAGGACACACACCTCTGTGTAGGACACACACCTCTGTGTAGGACACACACCTCTGTGTAGGACACACCTCTGTGTAGGACACACACCTCTGTGTAGGACACACACCTCTGTGTAGGACACACACCTCTGTGTAGGACACACACCTGTGTAGGACACACACCTCTGTGTAGGACACACACCTGTGTAGGACACACACCTCTGTGTAGGACACACACCTCTGTGTAGGACACACACCTGTGTAGGACACACACCTCTGTGTAGGACACACCTCTGTGTAGGACACACACCTGTGTAGGACACACACCTCTGTGTAGGACACACACCTGTGTAGGACACACACCTCTGTAGGACACACACCTGTGTAGGACACACACCTCTGTGTAGGACACACACCTCTGTGTAGGACACACACCTCTGTAGGACACACACCTCTGTGTAGGACGCACACCTCTGTGTAGGACACACACCTCTGTAGGACACACACCTCTGTGTAGGACGCACACCTCTGTGTAGGACACACACCTGTGTAGGACACACACCTGTGTAGGACACACACCTCTGTAGGACACACACCTCTGTGTAGGACACACACCTCTGTGTAGGACACACACCTGTGTAGGACGCACACCTCTGTGTAGGACACACACCTGTGTAGGACGCACACCTCTGTGTAGGACGCACACCTCTGTGTAGGACACACACCTCTGTGTAGGACACACACCTGTGTAGGACACACACCTGTGTAGGACGCACACCTCTGTGTAGGACGCACACCTCTGTGTAGGACGCACACCTCTGTGTAGGACACACACCTGTGTAGGACACACACCTCTGTGTAGGACGCACACCTGTGTAGGACGCACACCTGTGTAGGACACACACCTCTGTGTAGGACACACACCTCTGTGTAGGACACACACCTGTGTAGGACGCACACCTCTGTGTAGGACACACACTTGTGTGTAATAAGGGGGGTGCAGGATCTCAGTGAGGGAGGGGGCGGGAGCTGGTTGTGGTTTGTATTGGATGATATTTAACAGGCACCAGTGGAGCTGGTGGTGGTGATGGTGATCACAGGGGTGATGTGTTCTCTGGAGAGGGTGAGGCTGAGGGGGTGAGTGAGGCTGAGGGGGTGAGTGAGGCTGAGGGGGTGAGTGAGGATGTGGGTGAGGCTGAGGGGGTGAGTGAGGCTGAGGGGGTGGGGGTGAGTGAGGAGGCAGCAGAGTTCTGGATGTATTGCAGTTTTTGGAGATGAGAGGTGGGGATTCCGTAGAGGAGGCTGTTGCAGGAGTCAAGTCTGGAGGTGATGAATGCATGGATGAGGGAGGGGTGGAGGCGGGCAGGGAGGTGGAGGCGGGCAGGGAGGTGGAGGTGAAAGAAGGAGGTTTTGGTGATGTGTTTGGCTTGAGAGGGTGGAGTCCATTATGATGCCGAGGCTGCGTACAGAGGGTCAGGGAGAGGTTCTGAGCTCCTCCTCCTCCTCCTCCTCCTCCTCCTCCTCCTCCTCCTCTACAGCCTGATGCTTGTGTTGCAGACTGCCTCCCTCCCTCGGCCTCCTCCCAGGCCTCAGTGTGCTCCTGCTCGAGGGAAACCCACTGCGAGGCATACGGCGAGACATGCTCACGGTGAGTGCTCCTCCACTGCTGTTCTCCTCCTCCTCTGTTCCTCCACCTGTCCTCCTCTCTTCCACCTCCTGTCCTCCTCCTCCTCCTGTCCTCCTCTCTTCCACCTCCTGTCCTCCTCCTGTCCTCGTTCTCCTCCTCCTCCTGTCCTCCTCTCTTCCACCTCCTGTCCTTCTCCTCCTCCTGTCCTCTTCTCTTCCACCTCTTGTCCTCCTCTCTTCCACCTCCTGTCCTCCTCTGTTCCTACTCTCTTCTTCCTCTGTTCCACCGCCTCCACTCCTCCACCTCCTCTGTTCCTCCTTCTCTGTTCCTCCTCCTCTCCTCCTCCTCCTCTGTACCTGTCCTCCTCTCCTCCCCCTCTCTGCTGCTCCTAACAGTGTCTGTCGTTACAGAAGGGAACCATGGAGCTGCTGAAATATCTCAGAGGAAGAATCCAAGGTACTGTGTCCTCCTCAGAGCTGCAGACCAAACTCTGACTCCCAGGTGCAGTTTGCATGTTCTCCCTGTGTTTCCTCCAGGTGCTCCGGTTTCCCCAACCACTAAAACATGTACAGGATGTGTATTCAGTGGATGACGCCTGCTGGATACCTGCTCAGTGGGAGGTTTACTGTGGTATCTGTGTGTTTTCAGAGGAACCAGCAGAAGCCACAGCGCCCCCTGGTGGCCTGACTCTGCCCAGCCACAACACAGTCAACATCCACAACATTACCACTCTCAAGCTGCTGGACTACAGGTGCTTACACACTTACATCACATCTACTTCTTCATGACGCTGTTGTCAGTGATGGGAAATACCTGTATTCAAATGTAGGCTAACGTATGGCTAATGGCTAATGGCTAATCTAATACAAATTTGTGCCGCCATTGGTCTCTTTGTAGCTTTGAGTCAGAACAAACAGATGAGATGTGGGGTGCCACAGGGGTCCATACTGGGCCCAATCTGTATATACACTGCTCACAAAAACTTAGGGCACACTCAAAAAACACATCCTAAAGAATTCCTCAAAACGAGTCTGTATCATCCTCAGTGGTGTGTGTGGCCTCCACGTGCCTGAATGCACTCCCTACAACGCCTGGACATGCTCCTGATGAGACCACGGAGGTACTCCTGAGGGATCTCCTCCCAGATCTGGATTAGAGCATTAGTCAGCTCCTGGACAGTCTGTGGTGCGACGTGGCGTTGATGGATGGACCGAGACATCATGTCCCAGATGTGCTCTATTGGATTTAAGTCTGGGCCAGGCCAGGCCAGTCCAAAACATCACTACCTTCATCATGCAGGAACTGCTGACCCACTCTTGTCATATGTGGCCTGGCATTATCAGGCATCAGAAGGAACCCAGGGCCCACAGCTCCAGCGTATGGTCTTACAGTAGGTCTGGGGATCTCATCCCGGTACCCAAGGCCAGTCATGGAACCTCTGGCGAGCCCATGGAGGGCTGTGCGGCCCTCCAATGAAATGCTTCCCCAGACCATCACTGACCCAGGTGAACCTGCTCTCATCCGTGAAGAGCACAGGGGACCATTGGACAATCTGCCATTCGCTGTGTTCTCGGGCAGTGTTGGTGTTGGGCAGTAAGCACCGGCCCAACTTGTGGGCGTCGGGCCCTCATACCACCCTCATGGAGTCGGTTTCTGACCGTTTCAGTACCAACATGCACATTTGTGGCCCTCTGGAGGTCATTTTGTAGGGCTCGGGCAGTGCTTCTCCTGTTTCTTTGTGCACAAATGGGCAGATAGCGGTCTTGCTGCTGGGTTGTTGACCTCTGTTGGCCCCCCCAGGTCTCCTGGTATCTCCTCCATGCTCTGGACACTGGGAGACACAGCAAACTATCTTGCCACAGCACGAATGGACGTGCCATTTTGGATCAGCATCACTCCCTGAGCAACTTCTGTGGGTTGTAGATGCCTCCTCATGACACCTCTGGTGGTGAGAACACTGGACAAATGCAAAAGTGTTCCAAAAATACGGTACAAAGGATGAAGACAGAGAAATGGTAATGGTAAAACCGTTCCTCTTTTGGAGTGATCTTTCTAATTGCCTCATTTCCACCTGTTGTCTGTTTAATTTCCACAACACCAGGTGAAACTGATTCACAGTAAGTGTGGCTTCCAAACTGGACAGTCTGATATCCCAGACATTTGACTGACTTGGAGTCACATTGTAGCAGCTCATACAACATACTCATGTTGATGACACACAACTGTTTACAGGACTGCATCCATCAAGTCAGAGAATGTTCATCAACTCATTGCTGATAAAATGGAAGTTATTGTTTGGGCCAAAAGTATGTAGTTATCTAGACTCGTCATTGGAAGTATCAAATCAAGTCAAAAATCTTGGCGTAATTGTCGATTTGGATTTATATTTTAGAATACATCACCAAATCTGCTGTTTACACATTTACACTTTAGTAAACACTGTCGTACAAACGCTTTGATCTTAAGCTGAATGTAATTACTGCAGTGGTGTTTTCACAGATGGAGTCCTCACAAATATAACAAACCCTCTCAGGCCCCAATCAAAGTCTGATATTTAGGGAAAAGTACCATATGTAGTAATACTGTCTAATCCTTGAGAGAGACTTTCACAGGCAATGCATTCTGGGATGTTGCAGATTTGCAACATTGATTGCTGTGGTAAAAAGAGCTGACCCGGGGAAAACCCAGACCAAATATAATCTAATAATGTTTTTATCTTTATATACTCATCTTTAATTTTAAGCACTTTTAGTTTCAAATTATTAGAGGTTGGTCGTGATACTGAAGTTTATGCCTAGAAAATCTGTTTTGGTGAAACCAAGGAGACAGCGCCCCCTGGTGAGCAGCTAAAGCTTAACTAAGTCCAGCAGTGGTTCTGAGTGAAAAAGGGTAAAACAAATATGGATTATGGAGTAAAAAGCACTGAAGTATATGTGGGATTAGATGAACTAATCCGGGGAGATCTCAAACCTGCAGTTCAAGCGAGACAGACCAGGAATTTACAGGAACAGGAGGAATAACAACTCATCCAACTTCCACAAAAGAAGAACTGGGGGATGGAGACTTTTGCTCAGGGTCAGAAGAGGGATTTCTAACCTCATTATCGTTTGAAGATAGAAAACAGCACACGGCCACAACAGAAAGACAGAAAAGGTTTTTACGTCGTCGTTCTTAATCTAAATATGAAGAAACTAAAACATTTCTGATCCTTTTCTCTCATTTACTGAACACATCACATTATTATTATTATCCAAAACAAATATACAGATGTGGATAATCCTGGAGTGTGCTTCATGTTGCAGTAACAAACAGGCCGAGGCGGTCCCAGACGAGCTGTTCCAGGCCGCAGCGAGCCACGCCATCTCCTCCGTCAACTTCAGTAAGAACCAGCTCAGCTCCATCCCCTCCAGGTTAACACTTTTATACGGACTTCTTTATTATAGTTACGTTACAGATTTTCTTTTCACTTTTCTGTGTCTTTTGCTGTAGACTCCTCTTGCATCACTGACATTTATAAAAGATCTAAATCTTATTCTTAATCTTAATCCCACCACACATTTACACAACTATTCATTTTCCCAATAACCCGTGTTTATTTGTCCCAGTGAGTTTAGAGAAGACTTCACACTAATCACACCTCAACCTGTGTGTGCGTGTGTGCGTGTGCGTGTGTGTCTGTCTGTCTCTGTCTCTGTGTGTGTCTCTCTCTGCGTGTGTGTGTGTGTGTACAGGCTGCTGGAGCTGGCCCCTTCTCTGTGTGACGTGAACTTGGGCTTTAACAAACTGATGTCCTGTGGTCCGGAGCTCTGTGCTCTGATCAAGCTACAGCACCTGGATCTCAGGTTAGAGCCACTTCTCCCAAACACTCACCTCATCCCACTGACCAGGCCCAGAGCTGTGGGGGGCAGGGGGGGACCTCTCGCACACTGCTTTATACAGTGGGTTGCATGAGTATCCGCAGACAGGCAGCATCCTGAAACACTGCAGACCGGTCAGGGATAAAGGCAGAGACATAATTCTGGGTTAGGTTTTTAAAAGAGGTTCCCAAAGCGTTGTGTTTTCGTGGGAGACTCTGGGACTGTTTGTTGGAACACGACGGGGCCCGAGGCTGAGGATGAAAACCTGTGTTTTAATCCTTTATGTTTGTGTTTTAGGAATAACCTCCTGTGTGACTTACCTGCAGAGCTCCGCAGTCTGAGCAGCCTGCGCAGCATCACACTAAGCTTCAACAGGTCTGTGTGTTTGTCTGTGTGTGTGTGATTCAGCACCAGCTCCTTTTCACCTGTGGACCTGACGATACGATCATAGAACTACTCTGCCTCGCAGCCCCGGCTCGAGTCATAGACCCCTGTTCTATTTGATCATAATCTAATATCACAAAATAACCGTCCAGGGCCAATGTTTCATTTGTGGAGAATTCTTAAAAAGAGGTTCTGAACCTCAATGAGGCTGAAAAGTGAAATCACTCGTTCTTTCACACAGAATGTCAATGTTATTGTTGTAAGTTCCCGGATACTTGTGTTGGTGCAGGTTCCGGCGTGTCCCGGAGGTTCTGTACGAGCTCCACAGTCTGGAGACTCTGCTCCTGGGGAACAACCAGGTGAGCAGCGTGGAGCCCGCCCTCCTCCAGCGCCTCCCCGTCCTCTCCACCCTCGACCTGGCCAACAACGACCTGCTGCAGGTGCCTCCAGAGCTGGGCCTGTGCTCCTCTCTGAGGTATGTGTATGTACACACATGTACACACACATTTGCACACAAGTACACACATACACTCACACGTGTCTGCTCCAGTCTCTTTCTAAAACAATGTTCTCCGTGTGGCAGGTGCCTGACTCTGGAGGGGAATCCGTTCCGAACGCCTCGAGCAGCGATCTTGGCCAAAGGCACAGAGTCGGTGCTGGAATACCTCCGCGACCGCATCCCCCCCAGCTGACCCCACACATGCATTTTTTAATGACCAAAGCTGAATAAAAATAAATGAATGTTAATGATCCTTGTTTTAAACGTCCAGAATCTATAAACCGGTCTTTCTGATGTTCTTTATCAATAAGTATTTAAATGTTTTCTGTGAGGACTTAAACCCACAGGAAACCTAAAGTTAAATTGTGAAAGTTTCTGAAAATGGAGGAACCTCGAGTTGAGGTTCCATGAGGACCATATTTCTGATGACTACAAACTCCTGTGAGCTGCAGTTTCAGACTTCCATGTTTGATACAGGGCTCAAAGTATATTTGTACACCTGTTGTAAGAGAAATGCAGGTGTCCAGCAGCAGGACACTGTACAGGTTTGTTGTTCAGTCTGACAGCCGAAGGAACAAAGGAACTCTGGAAACGTTCCTTTCGGCAGCGCAGTGATAGGAGCCTGTTGCTACGGTTACTCCTGAGCGGCCATAGTGTCATGCAGAGGGTGTCTGGAGTTACCCAGGATGCCCTGCATCAGAGCCCCTTCTCTCCAGCACAGAGTCACATTTCCTGATCAGTCGAGCCGGTTACTGTCTGAGGTCAGACTGGCCCAAACACACAACCCCGAAGAACACAGCACTAGCTACAGACTGGTAAAATATGTGCAACATTTGACTGCTAACATCAAAATATAGAAATGGCAAAATATGAAAATCTATTGTGAAGCCAGCATGAAAGTTAATTATTGCATACTTCAAAAACAGTTAAAAGCCTTCGGAAGTCTCAGTTGGACTTTCCTCCTTAAATAATGGTCACTAAATATATTAATGGTCACTAAATAAATGGTCACTGTATAAAGCCTCTTGATGCTGATGACAACAATTATTACAAACTCATTCCATTGGAATAAATATTTTTTTTTTTCAAAAACCAAGACACTTGGACAGATAGCATTTCTTTAATATAATTATAACATGAGACATTGAACATTAGAATGTAGAAAATCATACGCAGACAGCACTCATCCTTCCTCTGGTCACTTCCGAGCCAGAGCCATACTGCAACAACAGGAGACGTTAACTTCTCGTCTGTGTGGGTCTGAATGTGTGTGTGTGTGTGTGTGTGTGCGTGCCAGCGTGCGTGCGTGCGTGCGCTTGCGTCTGTGCGTCTCACGTACTCTGCAAACGTGGCTGAGTCCTGCAGGTTCAGTACCAAACTGTCGGCGTTCAGGTAAATCTTGTTTTGTGACGAGGACATCTGTAGGAACAGAAGGAGATTAATTTGAGACGTTTGAGACGGGATCCACACGGGCCTCCTTGGATCAGGGGCCACAGGGGTCTCCTTGGATCATGAGCCAAAAAGCGTTGCCTCCAAATCATCCATCCATCCATCCATTTTCTTCCCTTTAATCCATTTCTGGGTCAGGGGGGTGGCAATCAGAGATGCCACCCAAGTCTCATAGCACCAGCGCCTCCAAATCAATTCATTTTAAATCATATTTCACAGAGTCCTGAGTTTGACTCTTGGAGTTTCTTACTCAGCTTTCCTCCTGCGTGTAATTCTGTGGTTCATTAAAAAGCTGCTGAATTGTGCGTTTTCCTACCATAGTTTTTAATAAAAACCCTTTCCTTGACCTTCCATCCATTCTCTATTCTGGGGAATACAATTAAGTAACCCGCTAAAAGCGCCCCCTGGAGGCTGACTGGCGCCTGTGCAGGACACTTTAAGTGAGAAATCAGTGTTTTTCAGGACCACAGAAACCAGGGAAAGCAGGTCTTGAGTCAGACCGCCGCAGGTGCCGTTGATAAAGGCCTCTGTAGAAACTGCTTCAGAGCTTTAGCCCTGACCACAAACCTGCAGCTTCCATCCAACTGTATTCTATTCATGTCCAACTAAATAATCTGTCAAAGACCAGAGAGTGATGGTGTGAATACAAATCACAGCAGCACAGTTCAGGCTCCACGCTCCGAGTCTGGAGAACCGAGAAACACTGAAATCTAAAAGCAAAGGTCCACAATGACGCCAGGACAGAGGAGTGCCAGGTCCTTGTGCAGCTGTCAATCATCAGTCCAGAGCCCGCCCTCCAGGTCACCCCTCGCTCTCCCCCCGCTCTCCCCCAGACACACACTTTGAGGTCGGTGCCGCTGGTTTGTCGTTATCACAGCAGAAAGTAACAGATGAAGCGTTTCTGACGTGACTCACCGTTTTGGCGATGTTCTGTGCTGCGCGGATCCTTCTCAGTTTGAGGTAACCAGGATTCTTGGTCACAGCTTGACCCAACTGAACACAACAGAGGAACATGAGTACACACACACAAACACACACGTACACACACACACAGACACACACACAGACACACCATCTTGGCCGCCTCAGCCTCTCCTTCTGCCTGGATGATCTTCTGCCTCTGATCCTGTTTGGCCTTCTCCACGTAGAACTGTGCTCGCTGCGCCTCCTGCTGGGCTGGAGGGCACACAGACAAACGCTCATATTAGAAAACTATTCAAACACTGGAAAAATTTGAATAGTTTTTGACAGAGATATGTCCAAATGAGTCATCCATCTTCTAACACCTGGATATGGTGTCTCTCAGCTGGTGTGTGTCTCTCTCCTAGTCTCTCTGTCCTAGTTTCTCTCTCCTGGTCTGTTTCTCAGCTGGTGTGTGTCTCCTGGTCTCTCTCTCCTGGTAACTCACCGACTTGCTTGGCCTCCACAGCGGCGGTGTACTGGCTGCTGAAGCTGAGCTCAGTGATGGACACGTCGTCCAGGATGATGTTGAAGTCTTTGGCCCGTTCCACCAGCTCCCGCCGCACCAGGAGGGAAACCTGCAGAGAGGAATACACTTTCACTTTAAAGACCAGAAATGACCAGAAACAGGTTTAGGTTCAAACCAGGCTTAGTAAAGACAAAATTCACTTTTTACATTTAATTTAAGTTTAATTATTGTTTTTCACTTTGACAAAAGTTAGAAAATCACCGAATGAAGACATTTGTCATTTCAAAGTTATGGAAGATGTCAGTATCACAATTATTGTCTAATGTCAAAGTTAAACTGACCCAGCTCTGTACCTGTGCTCTGCGTGACACGGGCTGTACCTGTGCGTTCTGCGTGACACGGGCTGTACCCGTGCTCTCTGCGTGATACGAGCTCTGTACCCGTGCTCTCTGCGTGATACGAGCTCTGTACCCGTGCTCTCTGCGTGATACGAGCTCTGTACCCGTGCTCTCTGCGTGATACGAGCTCTGTACCCGTGCTCTCTGCGTGATACGAGCTCTGTACCCGTGCTCTCTGCGTGATACGAGCTCTGTACCCGTGCTCTCTGCGTGATACGAGCTCTGTACCCGTGCTCTCTGCGTGATACGAGCTCTGTACCCGTGCTCTCTGCGTGATACGAGTCGTACCGCTCTGCGTGATACGAGCTCTGTACCCGTGCTCTCTGCGTGATACGAGCTCTGTACCCGTGCTCTCTGCGTGATACGAGCTCTGTACCCGTGCTCTCTGCGTGATACGAGCTCTGTACCCGTGCTCTCTGCGTGATACGAGCTCTGTACCCGTGCTCTCTGCGTGATGAGCTCTGTACCCGTGCTCTCTGCGTGATGAGCTCTGTACCCGTGCTCTCTGCGTGATGAGCTCTGTACCCGTGCTCTCTGCGTGATGAGCTCTGTACCCGTGCTCTCTGCGTGATGAGCTCTGTACCCGTGCTCTCTGCGTGATGAGCTCTGTACCCGTGCTCTCTGCGTGATGAGCTCTGTACCCGTGCTCTCTGCGTGATGAGCTCTGTACCCGTGCTCTCTGCGTGATGAGCTCTGTACCCGTGCTCTCTGCGTGATGAGCTCTGTACCCGTGCTCTCTGCGTGATGAGCTCTGTACCCGTGCTCTCTGCGTGATGAGCTCTGTACCCGTGCTCTCTGCGTGATGAGCTCTGTACCCGTGCTCTCTGCGTGATGAGCTCTGTACCCGTGCTCTCTGCGTGATGAGCTCTGTACCCGTGCTCTCTGCGTGATGAGCTCTGTACCCGTGCTCTCTGCGTGATGAGCTCTGTACCCGTGCTCTCTGCGTGATGAGCTCTGTACCCGTGCTCTCTGCGTGATGAGCTCTGTACCCGTGCTCTCTGCGTGATGAGCTCTGTACCCGTGCTCTCTGCGTGATGAGCTCTGTACCCGTGCTCTCTGCGTGATGAGCTCTGTACCCGTGCTCTCTGCGTGATGAGCTCTGTACCCGTGCTCTCTGCGTGATGAGCTCTGTACCCGTGCTCTCTGCGTGATGAGCTCTGTACCCGTGCTCTCTGCGTGATGAGCTCTGTACCCGTGCTCTCTGCGTGATGAGCTCTGTACCCGTGCTCTCTGCGTGATGAGCTCTGTACCCGTGCTCTCTGCGTGATGAGCTCTGTACCCGTGCTCTCTGCGTGATGAGCTCTGTACCCGTGCTCTCTGCGTGATGAGCTCTGTACCCGTGCTCTCTGCGTGATGAGCTCTGTACCCGTGCTCTCTGCGTGATGAGCTCTGTACCCGTGCTCTCTGCGTGATGAGCTCTGTACCCGTGCTCTCTGCGTGATGATGTACCGTGCTCTCTGTGATGAGCTCTGTACCCGTGCTCTCTGCGTGATGAGCTCTGTACCCGTGCTCTCTGCGTGATGAGCTCTGTACCCGTGCTCTCTGCGTGATGAGCTCTGTACCCGTGCTCTCTGCGTGATGAGCTCTGTACCCGTGCTCTCTGCGTGATGAGCTCTGTACCCGTGCTCTCTGCGTGATGAGCTCTGTACCCGTGCTCTCTGCGTGATGAGCTCTGTACCCGTGCTCTCTGCGTGATGAGCTCTGTACCCGTGCTCTCTGCGTGATGAGCTCTGTACCCGTGCTCTCTGCGTGATGAGCTCTGTACCCGTGCTCTCTGCGTGATGAGCTCTGTACCCGTGCTCTCTGCGTGATGAGCTCTGTACCCGTGCTCTCTGCGTGATGAGCTCTGTACCCGTGCTCTCTGCGTGATGAGCTCTGTACCCGTGCTCTCTGCGTGATGAGCTCTGTACCCGTGCTCTCTGCGTGATGAGCTCTGTACCCGTGCTCTCTGCGTGATGAGCTCTGTACCCGTGCTCTCTGCGTGATGAGCTCTGTACCCGTGCTCTCTGCGTGATGAGCTCTGTACCCGTGCTCTCTGCGTGATGAGCTCTGTACCCGTGCTCTTGCGTGATGAGCTCTGTACCGTGCTCTCTGCGTGATGAGCTCTGTACCCGTGCTCTCTGCGTGATGAGCTCTGTACCCGTGCTCTCTGCGTGATGAGCTCTGTACCCGTGCTCTCTGCGTGATGAGCTCTGTACCCGTGCTCTCTGCGTGATGAGCTCTGTACCCGTGCTCTCTGCGTGATGAGCTCTGTACCCGTGCTCTCTGCGTGATGAGCTCTGTACCCGTGCTCTCTGCGTGATGAGCTCTGTACCCGTGCTCTCTGCGTGATGAGCTCTGTACCCGTGCTCTCTGCGTGATGAGCTCTGTACCCGTGCTCTCTGCGTGATGAGCTCTGTACCCGTGCTCTCTGCGTGATGAGCTCTGTACCCGTGCTCTCTGCGTGATGAGCTCTGTACCCGTGCTCTCTGCGTGATGAGCTCTGTACCCGTGCTCTCTGCGTGATGAGCTCTGTACCCGTGCTCTCTGCGTGATGAGCTCTGTACCCGTGCTCTCTGCGTGATGAGCTCTGTACCCGTGCTCTCTGCGTGATGAGCTCTGTACCCGTGCTCTCTGCGTGATGAGCTCTGTACCCGTGCTCTCTGCGTGATGAGCTCTGTACCCGTGCTCTCTGCGTGATGAGCTCTGTACCCGTGCTCTCTGCGTGATGAGCTCTGTACCCGTGCTCTCTGCGTGATGAGCTCTGTACCCGTGCTCTCTGCGTGATGAGCTCTGTACCCGTGCTCTCTGCGTGATGAGCTCTGTACCCGTGCTCTCTGCGTGATGAGCTCTGTACCCGTGCTCTCTGCGTGATGAGCTCTGTACCCGTGCTCTCTGCGTGATGAGCTCTGTACCCGTGCTCTCTGCGTGATGAGCTCTGTACCCGTGCTCTCTGCGTGATGAGCTCTGTACCCGTGCTCTCTGCGTGATGAGCTCTGCATGGGTTAAAGTTGAAAAAATTCCTGAGCCTGAACCATCTATATGAATCATAGAATGATCACTAATAAGCGTTTTTTATAAAGCGGCCAGGGGTTAAAGCAAAAAAAAAAGATTTGACTGAAAATTTTCTCATGGAAATATAATGAATTACAGATCAAACGAATTCTTCAAAGATATACATTTAAACTGGTGTATTTTGATGTGAAATTACAACCAGTGGATCAAGCAACTTGTCAACTCTTTGACAGAATATTAGTGAGAGTAGTTCATCTGCATCATTGGCTTTACTTGAGGCGAGATGAGGCGTTGTCCTTTGGCTCTGTCCTCGTCAAAATATCGCAAAAGGACATTCAAAATTCTGTCCACATTTGTTTGTGGACACTCAATGTTTAAGAAAAAGGTTTCCCTATCAACTTGGTGCTAGTGCACAGCGCAGTTTGATCAACTGCAAATGATTAATGATAATTAAATCTACCAGCGGTAGTGATGGTTCTGAACGACGGTTATTTTCTGCGATAAAGCCACAGACTCTTAGTTTTAGGTCACAGACACAGTCCACCAGAGCAAGCCTAGTCTCAGTTGTCGCTGAATCTGATGCACCAGGTAAAGAAGTGTGGGAAAGTGCACGGACAGCTGCCAAGTGCGCAGTTTTGAGCTGGTGGTGAATCCAAAGCTGTTTTCTCATTACTCCCATATAAAAAAATAATAATAGCGAAGTACGAACAAGCACCGGACACCTTCATCTTTTTGCACCATGAAGCAACAGAATCCCATCGTCTCCACCTCATCCAGCCATGCCCACCTCCATTTATTTTTCACTCCGTTATCAACAGCAACTTATACTGCTCCTTCTTCCATAAACAACGATCCATGATTGTGATTGTGCGTGCATGCTAGGCTAGCTTTGATGAATGAATATAAGACCTGCTAACACACACCTTTCTTCAGCGAGTTTCTTCCGTTCGCTCTCGTTGATTGGCTCTTTTTATCACGCAGTTTTGCATGGGGATCGCCACCAAGATATTATCAAAAGCTCACCAAGACATGCTTGTCCCCATTCCCAGTCACAGCAAAGTACATATTGTACATTCCGTTAAATAAAAAAGCATTGCGTTTGGTAAACGTTAATTATGTCCTACCTTTCCTCTGATAACGCGCCTAGCTTACCGGTCCGCGGGCTGCTGGCTGTTATTGCTCCGTTCGGGATTACATTTTCCTTGTCCTCTTCTCCTTTTCAAAAGCTCCGTGCACTTTTCAGAAACTTTCACCTCCGTGTTACCATCGCTAACTTGGCTACGTCCCATTGCCTTGAATCATTTACGGAGCGCTCATGTGGCCACGGCACGTTCAAGGCCCACTCGTGATTATATTACTTTTTATTTCTATATACATATAAATACAATTATATTCAAATTATTAATATATATCTAGATATATACAACAGATTCACACGTATTACTATATATTTTATTATAATTAACCATTTCATTGTGTGTATTATATTATTATTATATATTTTGTTTTTTTTTTCAGACCAATTTCATTTGACGGAAATCCGTCACTTAGACGGAACTCTTTAATCCCTGCGCTATACACATGCAATCCTTTCATACAATTGGTAGAACACACTTGAACCTTTTTCAAATGACAGCAATCATTATTTATTTATATATATATTAAAAAAAAAAAAAAAAATAAGTGATGTTTTTTTTTTTTTTTTTCTCACGCCGGATTTCCGGCACGGTGCCGGAAAACTTTAAGCCCTGGCTCTGTACCCGTGCTCTCTGCGTGATGAGCTCTGTACCCGTGCTCTCTGCGTGATGAGCTCTGTACCCGTGCTCTCTGCGTGATGAGCTCTGTACCCGTGCTCTCTGCGTGATGAGCTCTGTACCCGTGCTCTCTGCGTGATGAGCTCTGTACCCGTGCTCTCTGCGTGATGAGCTCTGTACCCGTGCTCTCTGCGTGATGAGCTCTGTACCCGTGCTCTCTGCGTGATGAGCTCTGTACCCGTGCTCTCTGCGTGATGAGCTCTGTACCCGTGCTCTCTGCGTGATGAGCTCTGTACCCGTGCTCTCTGCGTGATGAGCTCTGTACCCGTGCTCTCTGCGTGATGAGCTCTGTACCCGTGCTCTCTGCGTGATGAGCTCTGTACCCGTGCTCTCTGCGTGATGAGCTCTGTACCCGTGCTCTCTGCGTGATGAGCTCTGTACCCGTGCTCTCTGCGTGATGAGCTCTGTACCCGTGCTCTCTGCGTGATGAGCTCTGTACCCGTGCTCTCTGCGTGATGAGCTCTGTACCCGTGCTCTCTGCGTGATGAGCTCTGTACCCGTGCTCTCTGCGTGATGAGCTCTGTACCCGTGCTCTCTGCGTGATGAGCTCTGTACCCGTGCTCTCTGCGTGATGAGCTCTGTACCCGTGCTCTCTGCGTGATGAGCTCTGTACCCGTGCTCTCTGCGTGATGAGCTCTGTACCCGTGCTCTCTGCGTGATGAGCTCTGTACCCGTGCTCTCTGCGTGATGAGCTCTGTACCCGTGCTCTCTGCGTGATGAGCTGTACCCGTGCCCTCTGCGTGATGAGCTGTACCCGTGCCCTCTGCGTGATGAGCTGTACCCGTGCCCTCTGCGTGATGAGCTGTACCCGTGCTCTCTGCGTGATGAGCTGTACCTGTGCTCTCTGCGTGATGAGCTGTACCTGTGCTCTCTGCGTGATGAGCTGTACCTGTGCTCTCTGCGTGATGAGCTGTACCTGTGCTCTCTGCGTGATGAGCTGTACCTGTGCTCTCTGCGTGATGAGCTGTACCTGTGCTCTCTGTGTGATGAGCTGTACCTGTGCTCTCTGTGTGATGAGCTGTACCTGTGCTCTCTGTGTGATGAGCTGTACCTGTGCTCTCTGCGTGATGAGCTCTGTACCTGTGCTCTCTGCGTGATGAGCTCTGTACCTGTGCTCTCTGCGTGATGAGCTCTGTACCTGTGCTCTCTGCGTGATGAGCTCTGTACCTGTGCTCTCTGCGTGATGAGCTCTGTACCTGTGCTCTCTGCGTGATGAGCTCTGTACCTGTGCTCTCTGCGTGATGAGCTCTGTACCTGTGCTCTCTGCGTGATGAGCTCTGTACCTGTGCTCTCTGCGTGATGAGCTCTGTACCTGTGCTCTCTGCGTGATGAGCTGTACCTGTGCTCTCTGTGTGATGAGCTGTACCTGTGCTCTCTGTGTGATGAGCTGTACCTGTGCTCTCTGTGTGATGAGCTGTACCTGTGCTCTCTGTGTGATGAGCTGCGAGGCGTTGAACTTGGCGACCACAGACTTCAGGACCTCGTTGACGATGGAGGGCAGGACCCTCTCGTCGTAGTCCTTCCCCAGCTGCTGGTACATGATTGGCAGGTTGGACGCAATGGGCCGCGACAGCACACGCACCGCGATGTTCACCATCTGCAGATCTGAGCACAGGTACAGGCCTCAGACACAAGGATTGTTTCTGACCCTGTAGTCACAGTTTTATTTGTTTATTTTGGAATAGACCGTGTATTAAAGAACAGCAGTAATTGTAAATGAACCCTAAATACTTTATCTGCAAAAGCACAAGTTTGAAAACATAGGGACACTTCCATCTCGTCGCCTTCTACTTTGAGACGTCGGGAGGGCATTGTGCATTTACCCATAATGCACTGCAGTGCACTACAGAGTTACAAAACTAAACGTGTTAGAACTTCAGTCTAAATGTAAATTAACACATTTTAGGACACTTTGACCTTAAGGCTGTTAGCATAGGGACAAAATAAAAACAGCAGTTGAAAAATGGCAACAATGTTCATAAGCTCCACGTGGAACAGGTCTGCAGTGTTTCTGTATATTTCTGCATAACTATAACTGTAGGTACCTTTGCTACCAGTCAGGGAGGAGATCTTCCTGGGTTTGGCCCTGATGTCGTAGATGATAGGGTACTGGAACCATGGTATCCTACACACACACAGACACAGAGTTAGACACACACACAGACACAGTCCTACAGACACACACACACACACACAGACACAGTCCTACAGACACCCACACACAGACACAGTCCTACAGACACACACACACAGACAGCAGCCCGTACCTGAAGTGCAGCCCCTCCGCCAGCACCGTGTCCATCTGCATCCCTCCCAGTCGGCTGAAGATGATCGCTCTGTGTCCTCCCTCCACTGTGGACACAAGCACAGGGTCAGGTCCAGGGCCAGGTCCAGGTCCAGGTCCAGACTGAACACTTGTATGACCCAGTTCAGTCCCTGTTCACTTTTTGAATCCAAGTCATTCTCTTGTGGATCAGTAAAGTGTCTTAACAGACTAGGGTTGATCTGTGCAGTAAGTAAGGCCCTGTCCCAATTCTCACCCTTGCCCTTAAAAAGCACACTTGTCCTAGACTTTGCGAGTGCCTGCGGGGTTGTAGGGTGTCCCAATACTTAGGGAGAATATCTTGTGAGTGTACGCCCCTACGCGTGCCTGCGTTCTCTGGCCTCACCTGTGTAGGTAGCTTCTTTGACCCCGTAGGCCAGGGCCCCGGCTCCCAGGAGAAGCTTGACCCCCAGCCCGGCCCCGCGGCCCCCGGACGATGACATGCGGCCGGCCACATCCCGGAAGTGCTGGAAGAATCGCTGCACGACACAGTGAACATTACTCATTTAAATATACACACCATTCATAGTTTTAAAATCATTTACAGAATCTAACATGATAGGAACGCAGTAGAAGTCACTCTAGTAGTTTAGATACTTCTACTTCACACACTTTTTCTTCAGTATCGTACTAAAGGACATTTTCAGTACTGTCAGTTTCCAACCATAGAGTGGCTCCTCATGGTCAGTGTGGGTCATGATGAGGGGGGTCTGGATGTGACACAGGACAGTCTCTGTGGAGCCACGTTCAGAAGGATCAAGTAAAGACTTTTTTTGTATGACTTTATTTTCAATTAGAAAAGTGAATTTAGTCCAAAACTAGTATGAAAACTGGAATCATCTCAGTACGTGACGGAGATGGAGACACTGAAGCTTAGGTAACTTTGAAACCACCGCAATGGAGCCATGTAACACAATCCATGTCACACGTTTCTGATTCTAAAGAAGCTTTAATCTCTCACTGTAAACGTCTCCAGTGTGAGATCAATAAAGTCTATCTTATCTAATATTAGTTTTCACATGTTTGCATCTCAGGCCTCCGTCACATCTTTAGATCCGCTTTTCAGACAGAAAAGTGGATTATAAAAGCGGGACCACCCTCACTGAGCCAATCAGACCCAGAGCCAGAGCCAGAGCCAGAGCCAGGGACAGAGACAGGGAGCAGACACCGAGGCCCGTCACCACAGGCCCGTCACCACAGACCCGTCACATGCACGGTGCTCAGCAGACCGCGGCAGGACAGTCCGGTGACGCGGCTGCAGACACACGGCCCGGCGGCTGCAGAGGGGCCGCTGAGGACATGTGTGTGGTGAGAGGACCGAGAGAGGACCGAGAGAGGACCGAGAGAGGACAGAGTGGACCATAGGCTGTAAAGATGGGGCAGAGCAGTACTCACGCTGGGCTCCTTGTTCGCCATGTTGCTGCACGTAACTGCAAGGTCGAAGCGTGTGACGTCACTTCCGCGAACGGCAGTGTGACCTCAGTGCGTCAGTAACGTCAGTGCGTCGGGGCAGATGGGGGGGATTTGGGGGACAGATCGATCACAAAATTACTACTATTGACTGTATCGGACTCCTCTGTTGGAAAAGTTTGTTTTCGTAAAAAGTTCGTGAAAATAACAGAAGAATACGTGCTCCATTTCTATTTCTGCACCATCTGCTTACTTCCTGCTGCTGTCAGACTGTACAATGAGAACTGCTGAGTCTGCACTTGTGCCATTCACGTTCTGATAATCCACTCGTCACTTTACCTGCTGATATTATTACTATTGTTTATTCTGGTCACATTCTCTGTGCAAAACCAACCATCTGCAAAGGATGTCAGAATGTGCAATATAGAACCTCATGTGTGTCACTTTAATACAGTGCCTTGCGAAAGTATTCGGCCCCCTTGAACCTTTCAACATTTCGCCAAATTTCAGGCTTCAAACATAAAGATATAATATTTTAATTTTTTGTCATGAATCAACAACAAGTGGGACACAATCGTGAAGTGGAACGAAATGTATTGGATAATTTAAACTTTTTTAACAAATAAAATACTGAAAAGTGGGGCGTGCAATATTATTCGGCCCCTTTACTTTCAGTGCAGCAAACTCAGTCCAGAAGTTCAGTGAGGATCTTTGAATGATCCAATGTTGTCCTAAATGACTGATGATGATAAATAGAATGCCCCTGTGTGTAATCAAGTCTCCGTATAAATGCACCTGCTCTTTGATAGTCTCAGGGTTCTGTTTAAAGCGCAGAGAGAACCATGAAGACAAAGGAACACACCAGGCAGGTCCGAGATACTGTTGTGGAGAAGTTTAAAGCCGGATTTGGATACAAAAAGATTTCCCAAGCTTTAAACATCTCAAGGAGCACTGTGCAAGCAGTTATATTGAAATGGAAGGAGTATCAGACCACTGCAAATCTACCAAGACCCAACCGTCCCTCCAAACTTTCATCTCAAACAAGGAGAAGACTGATCAGAGATGCAGCCAAGAGGCCCATGATCACTCTGGATGAACTGCAGATAACTACAGCTGAGGTGGGAGAGTCTGTCCATAGGACAACAATCAGTCGTGCACTGCACAAATCTGGCCTTTATGGAAGAGTGGCAAGAAGAAAGCCATTTCTCAAAGATATCCATAAAAAGTCTTGTTTAAAGTTTGCCACAAGCCACCTGGGAGACACACCAAACATGTGGAAGAAGGTGCTCTGGTCAGATGAAACCAAAATCAAACTTTTTGGCCACAATGCAAAACGATTTGTTTGGCGTAAAAGCAACACAGCTCATCACCCTGAACACACCATCCCCACTGTCAAACATGGTGGTGGCAGCATCATGCTTTGGGCCTGCTTTTCTTCAGCAGGGACAGGGAAGATGGCTAAAATTGATGGGAAGATGGATGGAGCCAAATACAGGACCATTCTGGAAGAAAACCTGTTGGAGTCTGCAAAAGACCTGAGACTGGGACGGAGATTTATCTTCCAACAGGACAATGATCCAAAACATAAAGCCAAATCTACAATGGAATGGTTCACAAATAGACGTATCCAGGTGTTAGAATGGCCAAGTCAAAGTCCAGACCTGAATCCAATCGAGAATCTGTGGAAAGAGCTGAAGACTGCTGTTCACAAACGCTCTCCATCCAACCTCACTGAGATCCAGCTGTTTTGCAAGGAAGAATGGGCGAGAATTCCAGTCTCTCGATGTGCAAAACTGATAGAGAAATACCCCAAGCGACTTGCAGCTGTAATTGCAGCAAAAGGTGGCGCTACAAAGTATTAGCGCAAGGGGGCCGAATAATATTGCACGCCCCACTTTTCAGTTTTTTATTTGTTAAAAAAGTTTAAATTATCCAATAAATTTCGTTCCACTTCACGATTGTGTCCCACTTGTTGTTGAGTCTTGACAAAAAAATAAATTTTTATATCTTTATGTTTGAAGCCTGAAATGTGGCGAAATGTTGAAAGGTTCAAGGGGGATTCAATCCTATTACCAAGTGCAAATATAGTTCCAGAGTTGTATGTTATTATGTTATGATTTTATTGCTCTACATAACCTGGGTGCTCTCACTTTCTTTCTATTCTGCTTTAATGTGCAACGATGACATTTACACTGAAGGACAAATTCACGTTTATCTTTTTACAGGAGAAACCTCATCCCTGATGCTGTTTGGAAAGACAGATCCAAGAACCAAAAAGGTTTTATTATAATGTTAGAATGTCTGGAGCTCTGTGACTGATTGACACTTCCCCGACACAGAAAAGGATTCATGCAAATGGATCAATGGAAAAGCAAGTCGTCGTCGTCATCTGTCTTTTCCGAGCATCAGTTCAACAAATGGAATCCTAGACCTTTATGATTTTGAAAAGTAGTGACAAAAATCTCAGCATATGAAAACTCCCTCTGGCATTACACTTGCATATCGCACATGTTTCTGTTATATGTACTCATTTTGTGATTTGTAAAGAACATTTTTCAATTAAAAGGCAAAGGGTTGTCCAATCAGAGCAATGAGGCGAGGTGTGATGTTTGCAATGTGTCTGAAAACAGAATCAATATTTAGTCTTTTTGTAAAAGATTCCTCAACAATACCGTGATGACTCCACACACATAATTATATAAACCCTGATATCATTGGAATCACATTATCACCATTTCCTGCATGTAATACAACTGTAGAAAAATGAAAAAATAAATCAAAGTCAAAAGTTGACTGCAGCTCTGCTCTGAGAAAGCGGCTGAAACACTCTTCCATCACCTATAGACCTGTTTGGACTGACTCTATATATTGTATTTTCTACTTGTTTTCTTTCAGAATATGGAGCCATTGAATTTGAGTCTGAAATAAAGATTGGTAATAGGACCCAAAGAAAACACTGCAGGTTAGAACAAAGGGAAAACCTTTATGGAGTGCTTGGATTGGATTGGCTGGTGGGTCTCTGGAGCAGCTGGTTTGGGAAAAAACACCATTTGAATGAATAAGAAGGAACAGAATGTTAAGACAAGCTAAAGTTTGAGGTTTCACTAGATTCATGCTAAAGATAAGTCTGTGCCACTGAAGAGACTGAACAATCAGAATCAGAACCATTTTTATTGACACATAAGAAACAGGACGTCACAGACTGGAAAATGGCTTTGGCTCTCAGTGCAATCAGGTCAAAAGTCGAGAATAAGACAAAATAAAACATTTCTAAACATCTCTAAAGTATAGCTCTTTCTAAGATTTTAGTTAAAAGTATTATGATTATTTCTATAAACAAGTGCACTCGGGCTCGGTGCACACAATATACAATGTACAGCAGTGCAGTAAGGTGCCTTTGTAAAGGGCAGTAAGGTGCCTTTGTAAAGGGCAGTAAGGTGCCTTTGTAAAGAGCAGTAAGGTGGCTTTGTAAAGGGCAGTAAGTGACTTAGTAAAGGGCAGTAAGTGACTTTGTAAAGGGCAGTAAGGTGCCTTTGTAAAGGGCAGTAAGTGACTTTGTAAAGGGCAGTAAGGTGCCTTTGTAAAGGGCAGTAAGTGACTTTGTAAAGGGCAGTAAGTGACTTTGTAAAGGGCAGTATGGTGCCTTTGTAAAGGGCAGTAAGTGACTTTGTAAAGGGCAGTAAGTGACTTTGTAAAGGGCAGTATGGTGCCTTTGTAAAGGGCAGTAAGTGACTTTGTAAAGGGCAGTAAGTGACTTTGTAAAGGGCAGTAAGTGACTTTATAAAGGGCAGTAAGGTGTCTTTGTAAAGGGTAGTAAGTGACTTTGTAAAGGGCAGTAAGTGACTTTGTAAAGGGCAGTAAGTGACTTTGTAAAGGGCAGTAAGTGACTTTATAAAGGGCAGTAAGTGACTTTGTAAAGGGCAGTAAGGTGCCTTTTTAAAGGGCAGTAAGTGACTTTGTAAAGGGCAGTAAGTGACTTTGTAAAGGGCAGTAAGTGACTTTATAAAGGGCAGTAAGGTGCCTTTGTAAAGGGCAGTAAGTTACTTTATAAAAGGCAGTAAGGTGCCTTTGTAAAGGGCAGTAAGTGACTTTATAAAAGGCAGTAAGGTGCCTTTGTAAAGGGCAGTAAGGTGCCTTTATAAAGGGCAGTAAGGTGCCTTTATAAAGGGCAGTAAGGTGGCTTTGTAACGAGCATTAAGGGACAAGGTTATGAAGTGTTCGAGAGACCAACAGCAGAGGGGAAGAAACTGTTCTTATGAGGTGAGGTTCTGGTCCGAATGGGCCGTAGTCTCCTGCCTGAGGGGAGTGGTTGGAACAGTCCATGTGCAGGTGAGAGGGGAGAGGTTGGAACAGTCCATGTGCTGATGAGAGGGGAGTGGTTGGAGCAGTCCATGTGCAGGTGAGAGGGGAGAGGTTGGAACAGTCCATGTGCTGGTGAGAGGGGAGAGGTTGGAACAGTCCATGTGCTGATGAGAGGGGAGAGGTTGGAACAGTCCATGTGCAGGTGAGAGGGGAGAGGTTGGAGCAGTCCATGTGCAGGTGAGAGGGGAGAGGTTGGAGCAGTCCATGTGCTGATGAGAGGGGAGTGGTTGGAACAGTCCATGTGCAGGTGAGAGGGGAGAGGTTGGAACAGTCCATGTGCTGATGAGAGGGGAGAGGTTGGAACAGTCCATGTGCGGATGAGAGGGGAGAGGTTGGAACAGTCCATGTGCTGATGAGAGGGGAGTGGTTGGAACAGTCCATGTGCTGATGAGAGGGGAGAGGTTGGAACAGTCCATGTGCAGGTTAGAGGGGTCAGCAGTGATACGACCAGCACGGCCTCAAGCTCGGGCATCGTAGAGGTCCTGCAGCGCTGGGAGGCTGTGGCCGATCACTTTCTCTGCAGAGCGCACAATGCGCTGTAGTCTGTGTAGTCTGCTGCAGGAAGTACATCCTCTGCTGGGCCTTCTTGATGAGGAGCTGATGGTCGGCTCCCACTTGTGGGGGAGTCCATCAGGGAGGGCGGGGGGAGAGAGTTGATGGGGGAGTCAATCAGGGAGGGCAGGGGTGGGGGGACTGTGCTCTTCCGTGAAGTCCACAATCATCTCCACTGTCTTCTGGGCATTCAGCTCCAGGTTGTTACCACTGCACCAGGACACCTCCTGTAGGAGACACCAGGAGACCAGCCGGTCCACCTCCCTCCTGTAGGACACCAGCCGGTCCACCTCCCTCCTGTAGGACACCAGCCGGTCCACCTCCCTCCTGTAGGAGATCAGCCGGTCCACCTCCCTCCTGTAGGAGACCAGTCAATCCACCTCCCTCCTGTAGTAGACCAGCCGGTCCACCTCCCTCCTGTAGGAGATCAGCCGGTCCACCTCCTCCTGTAGGAGACACCAGGAGACCAGCCGGTCCACCTCCCTCCTGTAGGACACCAGCTGGTCCACCTCCCTCCTGTAGGACACCAGCCGGTCCACCTCCCTCCTGTAGGACACCAGCCGGTCCACCTCCTCCTGCAGGAGACCAGCCGGTCCACCTCCCTCCTGTAGGAGACCAGCCGGTCCACCTCCCTCCTGTAGACGGACTCATCGTTGTTGGAGATGGTGGTGTTGTCCACAAACTTGATGAGCTTCAAAGAGGTGCAGTGGTTGGTGTTCAGGGAGAAGAGCAGGGGAGAAAGAACACATCGGACATGTTGAGCTGGGAGAGCTTGTCCTGGAGCAGGGATGGCAGGATGGTGGTGAAGGCAGAGCTGAAGTCCACGAACAGGACCCTGCCGTAGGTCCCCGGGGAGTCCAGGTGCTGTAGAATGTGGTGGAGGGCCAGGTTAATGGCGTCGTCTACAGATCTGTTGGTGAAGGACTCGAGGTGGGGGAGGACCAGGCGTTCAAATGACTTCATAACTACAGATGTCAGAGCCAGGGGTCTGCAGTCATTAAGTCCAGTAATCCAGGTCTTCTTGGGGACAGGGAACAATGACTGAGGATTTGAAGCAGGTGGGGACGTGGCAAGACTCCAGAAAACAATCTGGCAGTGAGACCTGGAGAGCTTGATTGTAGGAGTCAGGTGTTCAGAGATCCCACCAGAAAAAACACCAAGTCTGAAAGACACAAGAGGGAGACTCAGAGACCAGGAAATAGACATGATGGGAACAGAGCACTTATATTCTGCACCATTATACAAATGAATCTGTTCATTTTAGCTTGATATAAAGACTCTGACAAATATATTTTTCCCCACTCATAATAAATATATATATATATATATATATATATATATATATATATACATATATATATATACATAGACCACCCTTACCTGCAGTTCTGCTCCTGGTCCAGGTCCGGGTCTTGGATCAGGTCCTGTGTGATGTCACCCTTGTCCTGGATGTCCTGTGAGCTCAGAGCTTTCAGATCCAGCAACTATTGCTCTGCACTCAATGAATACAAGTGCTTCTGCAGGCACCTCTCTGCATCTGCACAAATACACGTTATTGCAGAAAGAACAGATTATTAAAGAACATGTGATGTCTGTCCTCCTGGGTTCACCTGGGTCTGCTCTGGACACTGATGTCTGTCCTCCTGGGTTCACCTGGGTCTGCTCTGGTCACTGATGTCTGTCCTCCTGGGTTCACCTGGGTCTGCTCTGGACACTGATGTCTGTCCTCCTGGGTTCACCTGGGTCTGCTCTGGACACTGATGTCTGTCCTCCTGGGTTCACCTGGGTCTGCTCTGGACACTGATGTCTGTCCTCCTGGGTTCACCTGGGTCTGCTCTGGTCACTGATGTGTCCTCCTGGGTTCACCTGGGTCTGCTCTGGTCACTGATGTCTGTCCTCCTGGGTTCACCTGGGTCTGCTCTGGACACTGATGTCTGTCCTCCTGGGTTCACCTGGGTCTGCTCTGGTCACTGATGTCTGTCCTCCTGGGTTCACCTGGGTCTGCTCTGGTCACTGATGTCTGTCCTCCTGGGTTCACCTGGGTCTGCTCTGGACACTGATGTCTGTCCCCCTGGGTTCACCTGGGTCTGCTCTGGTCACTGATGTCTGTCCTCCTGGGTTCACCTGGGTCTGCTCTGGACACTGATGTCTGTCCTCCTGGGTTCACCTGGGTCTGCTCTGGACACTGATGTTTGTCCTCCTGGGTTCACCTGGGTCTGCTCTGGTCACTGATGTCTGTCCTCCTGGGTTCACCTGGGTCTGCTCTGGTCACTGATGTCTGTCCTCCTGGGTTCACATGGGTCTGCTCTGGACACTGATGTCTGTCCTCCTGGGTTCACCTGG
Organism: Knipowitschia caucasica; assembly: GCA_964034765.1. Classification (NCBI taxonomy): domain Eukaryota; kingdom Metazoa; phylum Chordata; class Actinopteri; order Gobiiformes; family Gobiidae; genus Knipowitschia; species Knipowitschia caucasica. The sequence continues at coordinate 6,651,898 of OZ035842.1, read as the reverse complement.
GTCTGCTCTGGACACTGATGTCTGTCCTCCTGGGTTCACATGGGTCTGCTCTGGACACTGATGTCTGTCCTCCTGGGTTCACATGGGTCTGCTCTGGACACTGATGTCTGTCCTGTTGGGTTCACCTGGGTCTGCTCTGATCAGCCGTGGCAGCGGCCAAAAAATTGGCAACTAGAAGTGTAGTGGCATTTTCAATGGCAGCTAGAAGTTTAGTGGCATTGGGCAGGTGGTGGTTCCCTGATTGTTGATCTTGATGCAGAAAACCAAGCAGGTGAAAATGCCCTCTGCTGAATTTCCAAAGGATGTCGTCTCTGCTGAAAGCCACTTAAATACTAGCTTCCAACCAAAATGCCACTAATCTTCTAGCTGCTACTGAAAAGGCCACTAAAGACAACATCTGCCACTGAAAATGCCAGTAGCAGACATTGTGGCTCAGGCAGCCTCCTTTTGTGCCGTTAATGCTCCGGACACTGATGTTTGTCCTACTCTTGCCATTGAGATTCCTGAGAGGGGAAGAAGCATGGGGGAATTCAGAGGGCAGAGATGGAGTTAGCAGGAGAGAGACCGGGGGAGAGATGAGGGTCGGCACTAGATCATATACGGAATTGGGACTAAACTGGACGAAAGTAACAATCCTACTTTCAAATTAGTTTTAGACTAAAAAGTCCTTAAGTGGGGACTGGTTAAGTTTTAGGTGGTCTGAGTAAGATATTTAAGGTTAGTGTTAAGGTGGTCTGAGTAAGATGGTTAAGGTTAGGGTTAAGGTGGTCTGAGTAAGATGGTTGAGGTTAGTGTTAAGGTGGTCTGAGTAAGATGGTTGAGGTTAGTGTTAAGGTGGTCTGAGTAAGCTGGTTAAGGTTAGTGTTAAGGTGGTCTGAGTAAGATGGTTAAGGTTAGGGTTAAGGTGGTCTGAGTAAGATGTTTAAGGTTAGGGTTAAGGTGGTCTGAGTAAGATGGTTAAGGTTAGGGTTAAGGCGGTCTGAGTAAGATGGTTAAGGTTAGGGTTAAGGTGGTCTGAGTAAGATGGCTAAGGTTAGGGTTAAGGTGGTCTGAGTAAGATGGTTAAGGTTAGGGTTAAGGCGGTCTGAGTAAGATGGTTAAGGTTAGGGTTAAGGTGGTCTGAGTAAGATGGCTAAGGTTAGGGTTAAGGTGGTCTGAGTAAGATGGTTAAGGTTAGGGTTAAGGTGGTCTGAGTAAGATGGTTAAGGTTAGGGTTAAGGTGGTCTGAGTAAGATGTTTAAGGTTAGGGTTAAGGTGGTCTGAGTAAGATGGTTAAGGTTAGGGTTAAGGTGGTCTGAGTAAGATGGCTAAGGTTAGGGTTAAGGTGGTCTGAGTAAGATGGTTAAGGTTAGGGTTAAGGTGGTCTGAGTAAGATGGTTAAGGTTAGGGTTAAGGTGGTCTGAGTAAGATGTTTAAGGTTAGGGTTAAGGTGGTCTGAGTAAGATGGTTAAGGTTAGGGTTAAGGTGGTCTGAGTAAGATGGTTAAGGTTAGGGTTAAGGTGGTCTGAGTAAGATGGTTAAGGTTAGGGTTAAGGTGGTCTGAGTAAGATGGTTAAGGTTAGGGTTAAGGTGGTCTGAGTAAGATGGTTAAGGTTAGGGTTAAGGTGGTCTGAGTAAGATGGCTAAGGTTAGGGTTAAGGTGGTCTGAGTAAGATGGGTAAGGTTAGGGTTAAGGTGGTCTGAGTAAGATGGCTAAAGCTGCTCCATAGCTAGGAGGAACCTGAGGAGAAGTAGTGGGGGAGGCAGGAGCTGAATCCAGAGTCTGGACAAAGAAGTCCAGGAACTCCTCAGGGCTTTGGAAATCTGTGGAAGAAAAAACAGAAGAGCAAGAAGCAGAGCGAGACGAGGGATCCACATCAGGAGAGGAAGGTGCTGGGGAAGGACAAAGAAAGTAGGGAGAATCTGGAGGGGAAGAAGATACAGGAGAAGAGGGAGAGTGGACATCCACAAGGTCCACCTGCGGAGGAAAGACGTCCACCTGCGGAGGAAAGACGTCCACCTGCGGAGGAAAGAAGTCCACCTGTGGGAGGTAGAAATCCTGAGGTAGGAAGACCACCTGCAGGGGATGGAAACCCTGCGGAGGGAGGACCACCTGCGGAGGATAAAAACCCTGTGGAGGGAAGTGAACTCGATCTTCAAAAGCCCGGGGGGCTTCACGGTGACCTAGAAAAGAAAAAAAGTCAAGTCAAATATACGTTTTTTTTAGCCTCATAATGGTTTTTTTAAATAATTGAAATCTTAATTGCTGGGATGCACCTGACGGCACGCAGTGGCGCAAAAGTGCTCCGAGGGACAGGAAGTAAATCTCCCCATTAAGAACAACGTAAAAAGTCACTGATTCCGAGTCAAAATGGTCTTTTTCTATGGTGTGCACAGTTGTGGAAACTGCTCCCGTCAAGTGGGGAACTTATGGAGTATCTACGAGTGTTGATTTTTAGGAAAATGCCTACTAAGGAACGGAAGAAATGCGTTAGCATTAGCATTAGCCTGCGTAGCATCTGCAGCCGCAGACACTGCTGACAGTCTTTACTTTGCTGACTTTCGTAGATACAAGGCAGTATTTTTGTGTATACGGCTGTAGTAACCGAGGCAGCGCTGTTACATATAATTAAAACAGCATCTGCACGGGAACAATATGTTTGACGATGAAGGACACAAAAAATGGGCGCTCCAAGAGCTAGGCCTGTCACAATAACTATTAGGGTTGGACGTTTCAATACAAGCAACTTAACACTAGGAGCGGCCCTAGCGGTCAACTGACCGTCACTCACTTTAATATGCTAATTAGTGTATTCAAAACAAAACGCCAGAAGTTGAAATTTTATGACTTTTACTGGGTACTTGTTGTTTATATTTCGGTGTGTTTTGGTTTTGGAAAAAGTAAAGAAAACAAGATTTACACGCATTTTAACTTTTCTAATCTGACGGAGGTGAGATGTCACATTTTGAGGTGGAAAGTGACAGCGGGGAGAACACCTATAATATTCTAAATCTGAACGTAAACCCATAGTTCATTCACGGCACAGACAGCAGTGTTGTAACAAGTCCAGAAGCAATAACACACATGAGCCGCGTAATGCCAGCCATATGCAGGTGTCTGTGTGCGCGTTGTCTCTCCATTCTGCCTTTTCATTCATCATCAATTACATTATTATATTTATACATACAAGAAGGCAATACAGCAGAATACAATATCGCAATAAAATAGAACAATTAGATGAACTATCGAGGCAGAGTGCAGAGAGAGCGACTGTGAGGCCTCTCGTCACCCGCGGACACTGCATGAGGAGAGCGGCTGTGGCAGAAGCGGCCCTCATCATATCAATAAGGATCTCATTCTTATTTCATCCAGACAACACTGTGTGTTATTCTGCACAGCGCGCACTGCAAGGCAATGATTATATTTTTGTTCTGATCATAAAGAGCACTGCTTGTCTCAAATAAATACAAATATACATATATAACGTGTCCCCTGTAAAATTGAAGATTGTACATTGACGATGGTAGCCCAGCTGATGATCTCGTGTCAATACAAATTCTATTATTATTATCTAGATAATATTTCCCACGGTGACTTCGGCTGGAAAGAGAAAACAGTCTGGAGATGACGTATAGACGCATACAGCAGCGCGAAGACGTTATGGTCCCGTGCTTTTCTAAACTATTATTTATATTGTTTGAATTTACATATTATAACTGAGTCAATTTAACATATAGTGACCGACCTTTTAGGTGTTTGCAAAGTTACAAAATAAATCTAGCCTGAAAAGTCATCGTAATTTTGATGGATCAGTACACGCACAATGTGTCCTCTTAGCCTTTTATTTTGGCTAGAATTACAATTACTTAGCATATTTAGACAAATAATTTACACAGTTTCATTATGATCACAATTTCCTTGCAACATCAAGTTCTGGTTTAGTGAACAATCAATTTGGCAAAAGGCTGTATCAGCGCAAAATACACAGCGGTCAACTGACCGCAGGGGGCGGTGCAAGGTATGTTTAGAGCACGGCGGTCCTAGTGTTAACAAATATCTTAAAGGCTGCCATTCATATGCACACAATGAAGTGACTGCAGACAGGACCAAGACAAACCCTGGCAGATTCAATTTTAGAGAGAAAAGTTTCCATAAGAAGCCCAACGTGCAGGTGGCATTTTCTATTTCACGGTGCACCACAGATACTGTTACTATCAAATGTATCAGTGTTAAAAACTACAGGGACTAAAACTACAGACTAACATGACCATCTTCAGCAGAGAGCTCAAACATGTGTTAAGATCCAGAGCTGTTCTCACATCCACATTTTATTGTAATTGTTTGAAATGTATTTGATCTGTAAAAGCCCCTGTGGACTAGTGTTGAAAACTAGCACATGTGCTTAACACTTAAGTAAGTAAGTAAGTAAGTAATGTTTATTTATATAGCGCATTTTACAGATCAAGGTCACCCAAAGCGCTGTACAATGTTCAGAGTTCAGATATTGTTCCAATCATTCCACACACAGTGATGACGGAAGCGAGTCGCCGAACACACTGGCGCATCAGCTCCAACACCATCCATTCACTCTCTCATTTACATTCATACCTATTGTGCAAACACATAAGCCTAAATACACTTAAGCCTAGTGTATAGTCGCGCGGCGCGGACCTTACGGGTGACGTGACGTCACTTGCGCAAAGCGTGGATAAGCGCAGATAAGCTCTGCTGTGATTGGTCCGTGTGTGTGTTAGGGATGTACCAATCCAGATTTTTTGTGATCCGATCCGATTCCAATATTCTTAAATATTGTTTTGCCGATACCGATTCCAATCCAATTTTTTCTAATATTTTCAAGGCATTAAAAATGTTGCAACCAGTATTACTTTAAAATGATTTTTTTTTATTATAACATGATCAAAAATATTGTTTGGCTTTTGGTTAACAGACCTACTGAGTTAGGTCATAGGTAAGAATCACATCAGTATTGAATATTTCACCTTTAAATAAACCTGATATAAAAGAAATATCAAAGAGGAACATTCATCAAAAAGCTGCCCTTAACATTCAGTAAAACAAAAAGAAAAGAGCTGGTACATAACTGAATGAGCACAAAAAGCCAGTACTTAACTAGTGTGTGAACTCTGTAAATGTAAACTCCCCAATATTTAAATAATCCGATATTATCCGATCCTTACAAAATACCCATATCGGCCCCGATACCGATACTGAATATCGGATCGGTACATCTCTAGTGTGTGTATTGGAAGGAAGCATGGAGCGGCTGCAGGAGCAGCTTCAAAGGAACCGAAGGAAAAGTAGTTTGGGCTCAGAGCCTGATATACAGAAGACTGTGGACTAGAGCTCTGTTGCATATCTAACTTATATCTAACTTATATCTAACTTATAAACTGTGCAGTCCTTTGTATTGCACTGTTCCTGTCTTGTTTGAATCGTAGTTTATCGCGTCTGTTGCATTCCTCCTGTACTTGTAAACAGTTCATAGTCGTCTCAGATATTTACCACTTATAGTTTTGCTGTTTGTGCTGAATACAGTTCAATAATAACTGTTTCCAACAAGAACTGTGTCTTTATTCACAACATCACAGTTAAAGGAGTTGAAACGATGAGTTTAGAACGGTCACATAAACCTACAGTAGAAACACATGTAATGATCTCAAACAGCTTCACTATTGTGTTTGTTCTGAAGAGGAGAAAGTAGCAGCACAAATGGGACCGCTTTGGTTTCTCAGGCAACTCATGTGAGTTCGCCATCACATGGTTGGTTGTGGGATTACAACATTTGGGGAATGCACAAGTGTACCACAAACTGTGGTTACGTAGGTCCAACGTAACCGCAACCGCAACCAGCGCCGCGCGAGTGTACACAGGCCTTTACAGCAATGCATCTGACTCGTCCAATGTTATAGTTATGTCCATACTAAATTAACAAATAAATAAAAAGTTACATATTAATTGGTAATAGCCATTGGTACTTGGCATTGGAATCAAAACGATATTGGTATTTTTTTATTGGCACATCCCTCTCTGAATAGTTCGAAGGCACAAAGGAGGTCAACTTGCCATGCGGTAACTACTGTATTAATAATAACCAATAAGCAACAATAAAAAGCAGAAACACAGAAAAGAGGAACTTACTTGAGGAAGACGAGTGGTCTCCATCTCCAGCGTGGGTTGGAGTGCGGTGGTGGTCTCCTAAAACAAAACAAACATTTATATTAGAAAAAAAAAACATCCAGAATCACTATCCCCCTAACCACATAAAATAAATGGACAAAGGACAGAGGTTTGTCCGTTTGACTGGGACGGTGCATGTTAATGAACACACTTGTACCATAAGCACAATACTGGACCAACAACCACTACGACTACCACCATTCACAAACTGTTATAACTCCAAAACGTTTAATTTTCCAATTTTATTAAAAGTCAGTCATTTATACGACCAGTCGACTGGACTATACTGGACTATACGACCAGTCCAAGACCAGTCCAGCATGTTGTAAAAGGAGCCATAGAAAGTTGGTTACCAGGCAACCAAAAGTTAGTGGAAGAACATTTCAAAAGTAAACATTTTAGACGGGCGCCATTTTGTTTTCCAGAAACGCAGCAAAAGTGGTGGATTTTGACGAACTATGAAATAAATACTATTGTTTTCATGAACATGTCTCACAAAATGGATAGTTCGCTTCCTAAGCTACACATTTATGTAACTTTATCCAAGTTTTCACCTTTAATTCATCCTTAAGTCGTCGAGTGAAAGTCTAACTGCCATGATTTGACTTGTTGATCAGTCACAAACATATGACTGTTCCCATGAATCTATTCTGATGTGTTTGTCACTCAGTACCTTGGCCCCGGTGGTCGTTCATGTCGATGCTTTCTGAAACTTGATTGTCAATCGCTCCATGCTCAAAGTGCAGCTATCTCTGGCTCGGTCAAAGTCAGAGTGACGTCAGGCGGCGGCTGCGTCAGATACGTAAGAAGCATTGCTATGGAAATTACGCAGCTACGTCGGCTTTATATTATTTTCCAGCATGACTTTTGCCCATGCTTTTGCCACAGTCCTCTCATTGGTGGCTAAGCGAACACATGTTTTACTTACCTCCATATTATTTTCCATCAGGTTTCACTGCTTAATCCCAGCAGAGGCCGCGGGTCGAAGCTCCGTCAGATGTCAGAAATGTGGACAAATCAGCAACAATACTTTTAGATGAGACAGTCTAGTTACGCACACCTGCTGCAAAGTCAGATTAGTGCAAGAATTGTGTGTTTGAGTATTTCCAGATGAATATCTCCCCCATGTCCCACTCTTTACTGCCTCCTTACTGTGCAACAACCACTGCACTGATTTCTATGAGACATCTTCATCTGCTTCAACAGCAACGGAGCATCAGACACCTGCTTTACTCCGTCTTCCTTCATGAAACATACACTGCAGAAGTTCATTGTTGCTGAGGTCCACTTGAGTACGGCCGTGACCCATAATGCATTTGAGTCTGGGATAATCCTCACACATAGTGTCAGTAATGCTCCTGATAAGGCCTGTGTTCACTGAAGCAGCTCCTTCATCAGGATATTATAATAGATCCATGATCAGCTCCATTGACCTCAGAGTTTTATGCACGTAATAATTCTTAGTGAAATCCTAGGAACTAGCGCCCTCTCCTGGCGCTCTACCTTTAGTTTCTGCAGAATGCCTTTAATTCTTACCACAGTGGTTCTTACACAGAAATATACTATATTATTCTTATACTGCACTGAGGAAACCTGTCCGAGAATGTGCGTGAACAAAAACGTTAATTATTTCATGTGTGGCCATTCTAATGAAAGCTGGTCATATACATTGTTGTGATATATCTCATTTTTACACATTTCACCATGTTTTGGAGATTTTTAGCAGAAGTATAGTTTATTTAAATGTTAAACTGTTACGGTCTTCACAGAATGAGACAGAGGTTGTTAAAAACACTATATTCAGGGTTGTTTTTAACATAATAAGTGTCATTTTCATTGTGATAGTTGATCATGATCAGAGATGGGATATTCTGTCCGTGTTGATGAAATAATTATTTTTTAAACATCATTCAGTCAGGGTCAGGGCTGAACCAGACAGACCTCAGCAGTTTTCTGCTTGACTGGTCCTGACCACATACAGCTGCATCATCGGTACTTCTTCTTAAAATAACATATTTTACTGTTCAGATCAGATTCAGATTCATTTATTTGCCATTTGCAGTAAAACCACATTGGAAAAACTGTGCAAGACTACCCCGTTGTGCACCAGACAGAGAAGACGACACACACCAGAGCTCTTGCCACGGCGCCATCTTTACGGCGCCATGCGACAAACAGTAGAATAAACAGCAGAGAGCAATAACACGCAGTTTCACAGACAGTTGGATAGACACATTGTGCTTTGTATAAAGCACAGATTTTTTTCTCGGGATGAGCACCTCCGACAGCCGGCCAATGTGGCTGTCAGAGGGGGGCGGGGTCAGGGAGGGGGGTGAGTCGGAAACACAGTGAGGAGTGGAGGGGAGGGAGGGAGCAAGATGGATAGGTAGAGGGAGGCGGGGGAACGGGATCCGAGCTGGAGACTGAATAGTGTGAGTTGTTGTAGATGGGACCTTTGTTATTATGGCCTTGGCCGAGGAATGTGAGATAAGAGTGGAGAGAAGGCACAGGAGGAGAAAACACATCGCCTCAGGGGGACAATATTAAATGCAATGTAGCAGTTAAAAGCAGGCAGATATTCTATTAAATCCAATTAAACCGAATTGCGGCGCCCTCAGACCCCGTACACAGGGGCAAATCCAAGCCGGGTCAGAGAGTTCAAGCCTGGCAAACGATGTCATTCAATCTCAACTCCAGAGTTTTATTCCCTTCGAGTGAACAAGCTGCGAGATCTTTTATCAACTGTTCCACCAAAACCACTCTCCTTTGTCCAGACACGGCACTCTCAACCACGACGCGGCTAAGCTCCTTGTACATCCCATCAATTTTGTCGGCCAGCAGGTCGTGAATCTTGCGAACTGCCATGCCTCCGAATTTGTGGTAGAAGAGGATCGCTCCAAACCCAAACGGGAGGATTCCCACCACCAAAATGCCAAAGATATATACGTCTTCCGAATCTTCAATGGACAGGGTCGACAGACAGAGGGGCTGAAACTTGTTCCAGCTGTCAAGAGTATACCCCGCTGGTGAAGTCCCGTCCGGGCACACGGGCTCTCCAGACCCACGCTTACGTGTTGAAAAGATAGAATCAATTGTTAGCTTGTGTTGTAGCCGCTATCGTGCACATGGTAGAGTCAGAATTTGCTGGTGCTTTACACATGGAACTATTATATTGCATTAGCAGCACCATGTTAATTCCACCTACTTTGCAGGTAAAGTTGCTAGTCCCAGTGAAGAACCATGCAAACTTGCAAGGTATTTTGTTCTGTGCATTTGATCTATGTCTAATAATCATTACTTTATTTTTATCATTTATTTTTTGATTTTTACATTTATTTTTATCAGTACTATGTATGATGAGAAACTGATGTATGTGAACTATGTATGATGAGAAACTGATGTATGTGAACTATGTATGATGAGAAATGTACTGAACGTGTTAATGTATCATCTGAATGTGTGGTTGTAACATATGTATTGTGCAGGTGTGATGCTGTGAATGAGGTGTGGTTTTAACAAACAGGTATGAGGCTAAATGTGTGTGTCTGTATCAGAGAGAGTGCATTGTATTGCAAAGTTATTTTTTTGGATTGTATATTACTGTGTCTGTGTGTACATTTGATTCATGTAACCAGGGACTGCAGATGGAAACTAGCTGTTTAGCTTTAATCTGGTGCAGAACATATCTGCCATTGATCTTAATGTCTCTGTACATTGTCCCTTCAAAGACTTAAAGACTAAACTAACTAACTAACTTTCATTATGGTATTTGGGGTCTCAGAACCACAGATTTAAACGTTCCTATATTACTCATGCTCATTGTGATAGAGTGGGATACTCTGGTGTTTGCTGATCTGAGCACCTGCACTGTAAACGGGGCTCCGGTCAGAGAGAAGGGCATGGAGAAGGCTGCTACATCCAGATGGGGATCTTTATTGTGGATATGGAGGCAGTTACAGGTGGGAAAGGATAGTGTATGGGTGGATTATGGGTGGGTTAGCGTGTGTGGTCAGCGTGTGTGGTCAGTGTGTGTGGTCAGCGTGTGTGGTCAGCGTGTGTGGTCAGCGTGTGTGGTCAGCGTGTGTGGTCAGCGTGTGTGGTTAGCGTGTGTGATCAGCGTGTGTGGTCAGCGTGTGTGGTCAGCGTGTGTGGTCAGCGTGTGTGGTCAGCGTGTGTGGTCAGCGTGTGTGGTCAGCGTGTGGTTTCGGTCTCATGCACGCACACGTCTACTCACACAGGGGAACACAGCAGACTAACCAAAAGAGCAGAGGTGAAAGGGGGGGCAGGGGACCTCACTAGTGACGTCAAATGGTTAACAAAATAAAATGGCCAAACAAATAAGACTTTCTGACAATGCCGCCCCCAAATTTATCTCTAAATTTGAAGAAAAAAAAAAGTCTGATTTAGCTGGAGTCCTCTTTGTCTTCCCAGGCCGGCAACCGCACCAGACGCACGACTGGACGCAGGTAGGTCTGTCCTTTAATGTCCACTTCAGCAGCTCTGACTCATTCGTCTGAACCTGGACATGTCTTCACCACTCGTCCGATGGGCCAATGGGCTCACGGTAGCTGGGAATCGACAACCATCACCACTTGGCCAGCAGTGAGGTTGTCGGTGTCCTTGTGCCATTTGGAACGCTTCTGGAGGTCTGGAAGATGGCAACGAATGAAGTTGGACCAGAAATGGTCCGCCAAGATCTGACTATGACGCCAGCGTCTCCGGCTGAGTAGATCGCTGGATGCGTAGATGGCCTGCAGGAGCGATGCATCACGTCTTCCCATGAGAAGGAGGTTCGGTGTGACGGGGTCCGGGTCTGCAGCATCAGATGAGATGTACCCCAGAGGCTTTGCGTTGAGTAGTCCTTCGACTTCAATCAGGACTGTCTGCAGCACAGGGTCTGGAACAGTCTGGTCACGGAGTACAACCTGGAGAGCCGACCTGATCTCCCGCTCCCACGTTCCACCGAAGTGTGGGGAGCCAGGAGAGTTGAAACTCGATCTTCTGTCCTGCCAACTGTTCTTGCAGAGGGGCCTCCAGTGCAGCAAAACTAGCCTGCAGCTCAGCAGTGCCGCCTCTGAAGTTGGTTCCTCAGGCAGTTAGGAGGCAGTTACAGGTGGGAATGGACCATGTATGGGTGGATTATGGGTGGGGTGAGTTAGTGTGTGTGGTCAGCGTGTGAACTGAGCAGATTGTCCAGAGTACATCTTGAGAAGGGTGAAGTCTGATTCTTTACCGGAAGTGAAGTGGGGTAGTGCCGTTTTGGGAAAGCCGTATGATGTAGTGATTAGTAGCTCCATCAGATCTGTGCCAGATGCTCCTGTGAAGCTGGGGGTAGGTGCAGTGACATGCGGTGGTACGGGCTGCTGAGTGGGAAAAGGTATATTGTTTGTATCCTTTGGCACTGGCTGTAGATGTGGCGGCGGCACGTGTTGCACTCGAGCTTGGGGGAGTGGGACAGGAAACTGCACTTAGGATGGCAGTGGAGCAAAGTTTGGCGCTGAAATGGGGGGAGGAGGCATGGTGATGTAAGTAGATTGCATAGTCATACTTGTGGTAGCAGGGGCTTGGACTCGAGGCGCAGAAATTTGTGAAGGGTTATTTGAGACGGGGGGATAAACTGTTGTAGTAGTGACTGGGGATGGAGCAGGAAGGTAGGGAGTAGAATGGAGTAGACCAGGGGGGCCGTGTGAGTGTGGTGGTAGAGGCAGAGCTCCCTCAAAGAGCTTGTGGTTATACTCACAGTCACTCAGGGGCCTCGAGGTGCATGGGCTCGTAATCTCGTCCTCGGTCAGGAATGATGTGATTAGAGCCGCTCTCTCGACTTCCATCTCTTTCTCTTTCAGTCGGCGTTGCAGTATCTGTTGTTTGGAAATAGCTTCTTTTGCCTTGTGTGCCATCTCTTGCTCGTTAAGGGCGTCTCGTGCTTGTCTGTCCAGTAGTAGGCACTGTTTGTCAACCAAGGTCTGCTCCATGACTTGCCTCTGTGCTTCTGCTAGTTCCATACGCTTCATTCTCTCCTCCAACCTGGCACTCAGCAGCTCGGATAGCCCATCGACTGTTGAGCCCTTGGACAGTGAGCGAAATGAGGATTGGGATTTCCTGCTGTGGTGAGAAGACACTGAGATGGTTCCACCAGTTTGGGTACTGCAGCTGCTCCATGATCAGCTGTAGTGGTTGATGCAGGCAGGGTTATGACTGCAGAAGGGGTTGTAACTGAAGGTTGATATCCAACTTCATAGTTATCTAGATGCTGTGGTAGCCGTATCTCCCGCTGGGGTCTGGTTCGCACTGCTTCATCAGAATGCAGTTGTAGTGACTCCATGTTGTCTACAGGGGGTGTTCAAATCCGGCTCGAAGGACCATGTGATAGAGTGGGATACTCTGGTGTTTGCTGATCTGAGCACCTGCACTGTAAACGGGGCTCCGGTCAGAGAGAAGGGCACGGAGAAGGCTGCTACATCCAGATGGGGATCTTTATTGGGGATATGGAGGCAGTTACAGGTGGGAAAGGATAGTGTATGGGTGGATTATAGGTGGGTCAGCGTGTGTGGTCAGCATGTGTGGTCAGCGTGTGTGGTCAGCGTGTGTGGTCAGCGTGTGTGGTCAGCGTGTGTGGTTAGCGTGTGTGGTCAGCGTGTGTGGTCAGCGTGTGTGGTCAGCGTGTGTGGTCAGCGTGTGTGGTCAGCGTGTGTGGTTAGCGTGTGTGGTCAGCGTGTGTGGTCAGCGTGTGTGGTCAGCGTGTGGTTTTGGTCTCATGCACGCACACGTCTTCTCACACAGGGGAACACAGCAGACTAACCAAAAGAGCAGAGGTGAAAGGGGGGGCAGGGGACCTCACTAGTGACGTCAAATGGTTTACAAAATAAAATGGCCAAACAAATAAGACTTTCTGACACTTATTTTTATGTTCAGCTACATTATTAGCACCAATAATACGCCCTTGGGATTGTGATGGCCTTTACCTCCCTCAAAGATCCACACACAAAGATGGTGAGGTAATATTAATGTTTTGGTTGTTGCTTTGAATGCTATTTATTTTCTGTTCAAATCGATAGTTTTAGTTTGAAGGTATTATTTTGTCTTTCAGAAGTATTTTGACAATCCTATAAGCAGGACAGGTCATGATGCATCCAAACCAACGTTGGTCAGGGAGGCCAACTGGACAGTGATGGCTGCCAAAAACGTATCAATGACCCTGGGAAAGTACTGATGTCCTCACCATCTTTTCCATTTGTTGACACCAAAGGATTGGTAAGATTTTTTTGAATGATTCTTTATTATGATTATCACTCATTTGCAATTTGATGGTGTGTGTCAGGTGAATCAGGACTTCTGTTTGATGAAGAAACATCCGCTCCACATGAAATGGAATCTCTACTTCAAGCAGTCGTCCAAGAGGCTTAACAACTAGCATTGACCCCAGAGTAACAATCTCTGATTGAGTCAGCTCAAACTTCAGTGAAACAGGTTCCATTTGTCCCATTTAAAATCTGTATTGGCATTTTTAGATTTTCTTTTACCACAAAGTAAAAAAAATATGTTTTACTTTTTGTTTTAAACTTATGATTCTGAATGCCTGTCAGTCTTTCTCAATCTTCTGGAGGAGCGCCCTACATTCCATTGACTCTCATCCCAGACCAGGCAACCTTTGATAAACTTTTTAAATGTAATATTGTGTTTAACTGATGCTGCCTTATTGAATCTTTACACATGTATTCAGACCAGAACAGTGTTCAACATTGATGCAGGGTAACGGAGTTGCGAGCAAAACCAAACACTCACTGCAAGTGACAGTAGACCATTGTTTTGATCAAGAACAAAGGTTTGTCAAACAGTTCCACAAAGGGCAGCTGTGGCTGCAGGTTTTAGTTCTAACCTGAGCAGGAGCACAGCAGACTCCACCCATTTCCTCAGATCTTCAGGTTAAAACTGGACTCACCTGAGGTGCTCCTGCTCAGGGTGGAACTAAAACTTATTATTATTACTATTACGATAACCCCTGATTACAGTGTTAAAAACAAACTCTTGTCCAGTATTACTGAATTAACAAGGAATGTTTATATACATATATATATATATATATATATATATATATATATATATATATATATATATATATATATATATATATATATATATATATATATATGGTATATATATATATATATATATATATATATGTATATATGTATATATATATATATATATATATATATATATATATATATATATATGTACATATGTATATATATATATATACATATTAAAAAAAACTGTCCACTCACCTTTGGCCCTCTCTAAGCTCGGGCTCTCCCAGGCCCCCAAGCTCCCAGGCCTCTACCAGAGGCCTGGGATATATATAATATATAATATATATATTATTATATATATATATCCCCCATATATATATAATATATATATATATATATATATATATATTATTATATATATATATATATATATATATATATATATATCATGATTTATATTTATTTCCGTGCGTGGCTCATTCAGTGGAACGTGCTGAGGTCGGACTTTTGTGTTTGGCTGAAGTCTGACTCTGGTCATAAACTCATTAATGATTGTCTAAAGCGGAAAAGTTTTATTCCCACAACGAGAGAGAAGAGAGCAGCAGGAGACATGTCCACCACAGGTCAGTCCTCACGTCCACCACAGGTCAGTCCTCACGTCCTGCACAGGTCAGTCCTCATGTCCTGCACAGGTCAGTCCTCATGTCCTGCACAGGTCAGTCCTCATGTCCTGCACCAGGTTAGTCCTCATGTCCTGCACAGGTCAGTCCTCACGTCCTGCACAGGTCAGTCCTCACGTCCTGCACAGGTCAGTCCTCATGTCCTGCACAGGTCAGTCCTCATGTCCTGCACAGGTCAGTCCTCACGTCCTGCACAGGTCAGTCCTCACGTCCTGCACAGGTCAGTCCTCATGTCCTGCACAGGTCAGTCCTCACGTCCTGCACAGGTCAGTCCTCAAGTCCTGCACAGGTCAGTCCTCATGTCCTGCACAGGTCAGTCCTCACGTCCTGCACAGGTCAGTCCTCACGTCCTGCACAGGTCAGTCCTCATGTCCTGCACAGGTCAGGTTGAGAAACCAAAACAACTTGTTGCGCTATACATATTAGCAATTACATTTGTTTCTGTTTATCAGATTGACATGTTTGCATGAACAGGTCTCTACACATTGCGCATCCAAGCAACAGACGTGCACTGACGCCGTACGCTGTTGTTATTATAGATCCATGCGCTGTACATGTGAAGCCAAGTTGACTGTGATTGGTCAATGCCACAGGTTCGTTATCATTCATTTTAAGCTCCGAAAGTCAGATTTTGGACCCTGGCAACACATGAGGCTCATTAATGATTGGATGAAAAAAACTCTAACATGAACATCAACCATACAATGTCTGGGCATCACAATAGACTCAAATCTCACATTCAAAACACGGGTAAAAAGGTCTGTAAGAAAGTCAAATTCAATCTTTCACATTTCCCGTTCTCAGGTCACAACTATCTGCAAGCAGCACAATGTTTAGGCACTCCATCATCCTATCTCACATCAACTTACTGTTTAACAACTTGGTCACAGGCAAATAAAACAACACTCAAACCAAAAGACCTCTGAAGCTAAGCAGGGCAGGGCCTGGTTAGTACTGTGATGGGAGTCCTCTGGGAACACCAGGTGCCACAATGGGGCAGTTGCGGCTGTAAAGTGCCAAACTGTCTTTGTGTCCTTAGGCGAGACACCCACATTGTAAGTAAGAAGTAAGTAATGTTTATTTATACAGTGCTTTACAGACCAAGGTCACCCGAAACACTTTGATTGCCTAGAGTCATGAGTCTTAGAGTGCCTCAGGGCAGCTGTGGCTGCAGTAGTCTATCACCACCGTGCATGGAGTGAAGGAATGATGACATGTGAAGCGTCTTTGAGTGTCCAAAAATCGCTATGTAAAACAGATGCATCAAAATTATAAAACTGCTTGTAGATGGATCATGTTTTCCAGGTTT
This sequence comes from Knipowitschia caucasica, assembly GCA_964034765.1. Lineage (NCBI taxonomy): Eukaryota > Metazoa > Chordata > Actinopteri > Gobiiformes > Gobiidae > Knipowitschia > Knipowitschia caucasica. Next base: position 6,635,701 of record OZ035842.1, on the reverse strand, counting down.
TTTATTCTTTTATTGATCTGCAATACAAACGTGTAAGGCCGGATTCAAATATATTGTTGTTCTTCTGTTCCTATAGACGGCAGCCCGAGTCCCCCCACAGCGGCCCCTGCCTCTCGCCTGAGTTTGGGGGTCGCAGATATAGCGGTGCTGGTGGCATACTTTGTCTTTGTGATGGCGGTGGGCATCTGGGTAAGCACACTGGGCAGAGATCTGATGATGTGAGCGCTGAAGGACTCATGGTGTGATGTGTGTGGCAGGCCTCAGTACGGGCCAATCGCAGCACAGTGGGCGGGTACTTCCTGGCGGGCCGATCCATGACCTGGTGGCCGGTGAGTGTATGGAGTGAACGAATGATGACATGTGAAGCGCTATATAAAACCGATGCATTATTATTATTATTATTATTATTATAGACCTGTATCATGTCTGGTGAATGATGGTGAATTCTTATCCATCACCAAAACCTATAAATCTGAAACTTCCTGTGCAAAAAAGTTTGAATAAAGAACAAACTTTTTAGTTGGAGGACCACTTTAGTTCACAAGACTTGTCCAGGGGCCGACAACATTCTCGCTTCTCAACAAGAAGGTCCTGGATTCGAATCCCGGTCGGAACAGGGCCTTTCTGAGTGGAGTTAGCTTGTTCTCCCGTGTCTGCATGGGTTTCCTATGGGTGCTCCGGTTTCCCCTACCACTAAAAACATGTACAATAGGTCTGAATGTAAATGAGAGAGTGAATGGATGGTGTTGGCTGGGGGCTGATGGTCCAGTGTGTTCGGCGTCTGGCTTCCGTCATCACCGTGTGTTGGGAGTGATTGGAACAACTCTGAACATTGTAAAGTGCTTTGGGTCTGTACCTTGGTCTATAAAAATGCGCTATATAAATAAACATTGCTCACTTACTTTCAACTGCTTTCCAGGAACATTTGGGTTTGATATGCTCATATTTATTATCAACACTGAAGCCATTTTGGGACACAATGGAAAATAAAGGACAGCATATACAAATACAGTGAATAGCTGAATTCTAAAGATTTTTACAACGCAGCATGACTATAATGGTGGAGCTGAAGTTGGCTGGATGACTCTGTGAAAGTGCTTCAATAGATATGAGCAAGGTGGAACATAAAACGAAACAGTGGCATTTGGCCTTGTTTGGACATGCCTGGCCTGTGTTTAAGTCAGATTTATACATTTATCATGTTATTGATCTAAAATCAAAATTACCTATTTTTGCTGACTTCCAATATATGTTCATGACTCATTCAAAACAAAACAAAGACAAAATCCCTTCTAATTTCTTAATTAAACAGCACAGACTGTAACTGAAAATACATTTATGGACATTGGTCTCTCCCTTTATGGATTAACGGCTTTATGTTTTTTTATTGTTGGATTTCTCGTGTTGAACTGTTGATTCTCTAATCTGTGTTGGCGAATTCAACAATTTTGTTAAGGGCGATACAAGAATAAATGGAATTGATTTGAACATGTACTTTTCACGCAGACTTCAGTGTTTACATTCATCTCTGGGCGACCAAATGCTGTGACGTGTTTGTGTTGCAGATCGGTGCGTCTCTCATGTCCAGTAACGTGGGCAGTGGGCTGTTCATAGGCCTAGCTGGAACGGGGGCTGCAGGGGGCCTGGCTGTGGGGGGCTTCGAATGGAACGTGAGTCGCATACACACGCATACACTCAGACATACACACGTACAGATACACATACACATTCACTCAGACACATACACATCCACACACTGACTGAATGTGCAATATGTGTTCAGTGTCTGGGACTGAGCTGGGGATTTAAAGCTCCTGTTAGAACTCTAACTTAAACTCAGTTGAAAATGAGACAGTGAAATGGACATGTTTTTCCCACTCAGTGTTTTGGGTTATGCCACCGCTGTTTTGTTGTGCAGGCGGCCTGGGTGCTCGTGGCCCTGGGCTGGGTCTTTATCCCAGTCTACATCTCCGCTGGGGTCCTCACAATGCCAGAGTATCTGTGGCGTCGTTTCGGAGGGAGGCGCATTCGCATCTACATATCTGTGCTGTCCCTCATCCTCTACATCTTCACCAAGATCTCGGTCAGACACATATGAAACACACACATATGGAACACACACATATGGAACACACACATATGGAACACACACATATGGAACACACACATATGAAACACACACATATGAAACACACACATATGGAACACCCACATATGGAACACAAACATATGGAACGGACACACACACATAAATTCACTTGTGGGGTCCGGCATTTTGGGTCCCATGGTGTTGGTGTGTGCCAGGGCCCCACAAACGTGTAACTGCTCATTGTCCTTCTCAAACAACACAATACAATACAATTTATTCTTGTATTTCCCTAAATCACAACAGCATCATCTCAGAAACTTAACAAAACCAATTCACCAACACAAATCAGAGAATCAACATTAAGACACGGAAAATACACATATGTTTTAATTCATAAGGAGAGACCAATGTCCATGAATGTTGATTAGTGTCATACATGTTGTAGAATGTTAAAGACCTTATGACGGGTTTGATTTATTTAGAAATACAGTTTTAATACCATTTTATATTAGAAGAGAACTACTAAAGGTTTCAAAATCAGTTTTTTTTTTTTTGTCTGATCCCCCCAAATTGAAATAACCCCATAGCAACGCCCTTAGAAACGAAAAAACTTCACAGCCCTTGGTGACGTCAGAACGGGTACGTTTCAACGCTGTAAGTTGTTTACAATTTGGTATTCGTTCTTTTTTTGCGGATATTCAAGATGACAAGGCCGTATACAGCAAGTCTGACATAATTACTAGATATTAATACTTGTCACTGAGATAGTCCAGTGGTTGTGTCGATGGACTGCCAATCCAGAGACTGGGGTTCAAATCCCACCTTGGACTCTTCTTCACACTCAAAACGACAATTTATGTGTAATGAGCAATTGTCACCTGTAGAGGGCAGTATTGTGTTGGGCATCAGTGGAGAGAAGAGAGAAAAGGCAGTCCTGTGGCATAGATCCATGGTTTTCAATGCATGGGCGTAACCCGCTATGACGTCACACACAGGTTAGAGCATAGACAACTTAAATTCATGAAAAACACGTTCTTTTTTATAAAATATAGGATTTTTTTTGCCGGAATCTCTTTCAAATTGACATTGTCATGCAATTTTGATATCCACTATTTATTTTTTTAAAACCCGTCATAAGGTCTTTAAAGTGTCTTGGATCATCACCACAGTTCTTTTTGTCATATAATAAAGAAAATTAAGTTGTGTGCATGCTCTTCCTGGGTGGTTTCAGAAGGTTTAGGTGCTTTTGTCAATTGTGTCAGCATCAATTCATTTGAACAGTATTGTAAATGGTATGTGTGTGCGTGTGTGTGTGTGTGCGTGTGTAGACGGACATCTTCTCTGGGGCCCTCTTCATCCAGGTGTCTCTGGGGTGGGACCTGTATCTGTCCACAGCCGTGCTGCTGGTCGTCACGGCAGCCTACACCATCGCAGGTCTGCCACTCACTACATGTCTTTACATGATCAGGGACATATGTGACATGGAGCGAGGTCACGGTTGAACATTTACATTAATGACCAATCAATAATAATGTGGAGTCAACATCTTTGAGAGTGTTCACCTGCATCAACATGTATGTACAGGTATCAGAGTTACATGTATGGACAGGTGTCAGAGTTACATGTATGCACAGGTGTCAGTGTTACATGTATGGACAGGTGTCAGAGTTACATGTATGGACAGGTGTCAGAGTTACATGTATGCACAGGTGTCAGTGTTACATGTATGGACAGGTGTCAGAGTTACATGTATGGACAGGTGTCAGAGTTACATGTATGCACAGGTGTCAGTCTTTCATGTATGTACAGGTGTCAGTCTTACATGTATGTACAGGTGTCAGAGTTACATGTATGTACAGGTGTCAGTCTTACATGTATGTACAGTTGTCAGTGTCACATGTATGTACAGGTGTCAGTCTTTCATGTACGTACAGGTGTCAGTCTTACATGTATGTACAGGTGTCAGAGTTACATGTATGGACAGGTGTCAGAGTTACATGTATGCACAGGTGTCAGTGTTACATGTATGGACAGGTGTCAGAGTTACATGTATGGACAGGTGTCAGAGTTACATGTATGCACAGGTGTCAGTCTTTCATGTATGTACAGGTTTCAGTCTTACATGTATGTACAGGTGTCAGAGTTACATGTATGTACAGGTGTCAGTCTTACATGTATGTACAGTTGTCAGTGTTACATGTATGTACAGGTGTCAGTCTTTCATGTACGTACAAGTGTCAGTCTTACATGTATGTACAGGTGTCAGAGTTACATGTATGTACAGGTGTCAGAGTTACATGTATGTACAGGTGTCAGTCTTACATGTATGTACAGGTGTCAGAGTTACATGTATGTACAGGTGTCAGTCTTTCATGTATGTATAGGTGTCAGTCTTTCATGTATGTACAGGTGTCAGTCTTTCATGTATGTACAGGTATCAGAGTTACATGTATGTACAGGTGTCAGTGTTACATGTATGTATGTACAGGTGTCAGTGTTACATGTATGTACAAGTGTCGGTGTTTCAAGTATGTACAAATGTTGGTGTTACATGTATGTACAGGTGTCGGTGTTACATGTATGTACAGATGTTGGTGTTACATGTATGTACAGGTGTAAGTCTTTCATGTATGTACAGGTGTCAGTCTTTCATGTATGTACAGGTGCCAGAGTTACATGTATGTACAGGTGTCAGTGTTACATGTATGTATGTACAGGTATCAGTGTTACATGTATGTACAGGTGTCAGAGTTACATGTATGTACAGGTGTCAGAGTTACATGTATGTACAAGTGTCAGTCTTTCATGTATGTACAGGTGTCAGTCTTACATGTATGTACAGGTGTCAGAGTTACATGTATGTACAGGTGTCAGAGTTACATGTTTGTACAGGTGTCAGAGTTACATGTATGTACAGGTGTCAGTCTTTCATGTATGTACAGGTGTCAGTCTTACATGTATGTACAGGTGTCAGAGTTACATGTATGTACAGGTGTCAGAGTTACATGTTTGTACAGGTGTCAGTCTTACATGTATGTACAGGTGTCAGAGTTACATGTATGTACAGGTGTCAGTCTTTCATCTATGTACAGGTGTCAGAGTTACATGTATGTACAGGTGTCAGTCTTTCATGTATGTACAAGTGACAGTGTTACATGTATGTACAGGTGTCAGTGTTACATGTATGTACAGGTGTCGGTTTTACATGTATGTACAGGTGACGGTGTTTCATGTATGTGCAGGTGTCAGAGTTACATGTATGTACAGGTGTCAGTCTTTCATGTATGTACAGGAATCAGTCTTTCATGTATGTACAGGTGTCAGTCTTTCATGTATGTACAGGTGTCAGAGTTATATGTATGTACAGGTGTCAGTGTTACATGTATGTACAGGTGTCGGTGTTACATGTATGTACAGGTGATGGTGTTACATGTATGTACAGGTGTCGGTGTTACATGTATGTACAGGTGTCGGTGTTACATGTATGTACAGATGTCGGTGTTACATGTATGTACAGGTGTCGGTGTTACATGTATGTACAGGTGTCGGTGTTACATGTATGTACAGGTGTTGGTGTTACATGTATGTACAGATGTCGATGTTACATGTAGGTACAGGTGTTGGTGTTACATGTATGTACAGGTGTCAGTCTTTCATGTATGTACAAGTGACAGTGTTACATGTATGTACAGGTGTCAGTGTTACATGTATGTACAGGTGTCGGTTTTACATGTATGTACAGGTGACGGTGTTTCATGTATGTGCAGGTGTCAGAGTTACATGTATGTACAGGTGTCAGTCTTTCATGTATGTACAGGAATCAGTCTTTCATGTATGTACAGGTGTCAGTCTTTCATGTATGTACAGGTGTCAGAGTTATATGTATGTACAGGTGTCAGTGTTACATGTATGTACAGGTGTCGGTGTTACATGTATGTACAGGTGATGGTGTTACATGTATGTACAGGTGTTGGTGTTACATGTATGTACAGGTGTCGGTGTTACATGTATGTACAGATGTCGGTGTTACATGTATGTACAGGTGTCGGTGTTACATGTATGTACAGGTGTTGGTGTTACATGTATGTACAGGTGTTGGTGTTACATGTATGTACAGATGTCGATGTTACATGTATGTACAGGTGTTGGTGTTACATGTATGTACAGGTGTCAGTGTTACATGTATGCACAGGTGTCAGTGTTACATGTATGTACAGGTGTCAGTGTTACATGTATGTACAGGTGTCGGTGTTACATGTATGTACAGGTGACGGTGTTACATGTATGTACAGGTGTTGGTGTTACATGTATGTACAGGTGTCGGTGTTACATGTATGTACAGATGTCGGTGTTACATGTATGTACAGGTGTCGGTGTTACATGTATGTACAGGTGTTGGTGTTACATGTATGTACAGGTGTCGGTGTTACATGTATGTACAGATGTCGATGTTACATGTATGTACAGGTGTCGGTGTTACATGTATGTACAGGTGTCAGTGTTACATGTATGCACAGGTGTCAGTGTTACATGTATGTACAGGTGTCGGTGTTACATGTATGTACAGGTGTCGGTGTTACATGTATGTACAGGTGTCAGTGTTACATGTATGTACAGGTGTCGGTGTTACATGTATGTACAGGTGTCAGTGTTACATGTATGTACAGGTGTCAGTGTTACATGTATGTACAGGTGTCGGTGTTACATGTATGTACAGGTGTCAGTGTTACATGTATGTACAGGTGTCGGTGTTACATGTATGTACAGGTGACAGTGTTACATGTATGTACAGGTGTCGGTGTTACATGTATGTGCCTGTGTGTGCAGGAGGCCTGGCTGCAGTCATCTACACAGATGCTCTGCAGACGGTCATCATGGTGGGCGGGGCCTTCTCCCTCATGTTCATCGGTAACATGTGACTTTTCAGTTTCATTTTCCACATTTCTGCTCAGGACAAGTTTGATTCTCCAATTACATTCAAGTGCTAATAATGGTCTGTGGCAGAAACTGAAATCCATGTACAATATATAGAATCCTACTAACATTTAGTCATACATAATTTACAAGTGAAACTCTGAAAATGAAAATATCGGTCGAAAGTCTAATTAATGTAATTAAATGTACAAAGTAAAACTAATGCATGATTTATCAAGCCTTTATTCGATTCATCCCACCATTTTGATTTTGCTTATCCGTTGCTTGGAATTAGAATGGATTGGAACTTGAAATAACGACTGTTTTAAAAATATTAAGTGTTTCTGTGTTGTGAACTCCCTGACAGCCTTTGAGCGGGTGGGCTGGTACGAGGGGCTGCAGCGCCTCTACCCTCTGGCCGTGCCCTCAGTGACCGTCCCAAACGCCACGTGCCACCTGCCCCGTCCTGACGCCTTCCACATGCTGAGGGAGCCACTGAGTTCAGACATGCCCTGGCCCGGACTCCTGTTTGGGCTGACGGTGCTGTCCACCTGGGTGTGGTGCATGGACCAGGTGAGGTGGTGCATGGACCAGGTGAGGTGGTGCATGGACCAGGTGAGGGTGATACAGAGAGGACCTTTCATTATGAGGCAGAATCTGTATCTGACATTAGTTCTACAGCCATCGAGTCTTATTTATTTATTTATTTAGTTAAAGGAGGTACAATGCATATTAATGAACATTTAACAAATGTAAATATGCCAGATTATAGCCTTAGGCTAATTTCCATCTGCAGACCTCCTGGCAGGTTGATGTTAACAAAGAACATAAAAACAAACAAGATGTAACAATACAAATCATGCAAAAAATACAGTGTACACAAGACTATATACAGGACATGTACAAGGACAGCTGAACACGTACAGACATGTGAGACAGTAAACAACAATTGACAGAAAGACTTGAGACATTGTATTTCACACATCCTATTGCACTGTTCCCTACTGCACCGTTCCCTACTGTACTGTTCTCTATTATACTGTTCCCTACTGCACTATTCCCTATTGCACTGTTGTTCCCTACTGCACTGTTGTTCCCTATTGCACTGCTCCCTATTGCACTGCCCCCTATTGCACTGCTCCCTATTGCACTGCCCCCTATTGCACTGCTCCCTATTGCACTGCTCCCTATTGCACTGCTCCCTATACATAGTTCCCACATGACGTCACTACATACGGGGATTTGCCGACCCGGCGCCATTTGTATTGGCATGCTGTGGGCAAAACAATAGAAAAAGAAGCTGAAACGTGTTAATGTCGTGATAAAGTTGAAAATGGTCATCTCCTGCTGGGTCAATGGATGTTCAAATCGTGCCGGAGGTTCCGTTAAACTTGGATTTTACAGTATACCCATCATTAGACTTCATGAATGTGAGAAGACTAAGCTTTTTTCAGAACAACCACGGAGGTTATGGCTTGCGAAGATCAACAGGCAAGAAACTCCCTCAAAACACGCAAGAATATGCTCGGAGAACTTTGTGTCAGGTGCGTATCGTATCTTATAATGTGTTGACAGACGTAATTTACTCAGTACTAACTTGTGTATGCTGATATCTGGTAACTTGAGAGTTTCATTATTTAGATTACTTTATTATGAGGAGGATCGGTGTCGCGTCCGAGGCTCTCGAGGGCAACGTAAATGTATTAAATAGATAATAATAGTTCTATGGTGGGCTAAAACAATGTTCACAAACAGCATTGCTTCTGTAAAAAGATCTGTGTCATAAAATAAACTGCTCTTTACGCCTGGAAAAATCAGTTGCCCACCATTCACCAAAACATACGGTCAAAAACGCGGAAATAAACAATAACAGCAATCCAGAGTGTCCGTGTGGCATTAGCATTAATTAAATTAATTGTTAATATAATTAAAATAATTAAATGGAGCTCCAACTGGTATTAAATCAAAAGGCTTTGAGAAATGTTTGCATTGCTTGTTAATTTTTGCTGCATAATTTGATCAAATATGTAAAACATGTCCGTAGCACGTTAAACTGTGGTGCCATTGTATTAATATACAATTATTTGCTCAAAAGTTGCCCTTTTTTTTCCAATTTGCGTTTGAATATCTACATTTATTCTCATTCTTCTGTTTAATGGAATGCACAAACACAGCAGCGTGCCATCAAAGATGGCGTCTCCGAGGAGGTCATGTGACATTCATTGGTCTGTGGGAACTATGTATTGCACTGCCCCCTATTGCACTGCTCCCTACTACGCTATTCCCTTCTGTACTGTTCCCTGTTGTTCCCCTGCTTCTTTATTCAAGACTTATGTTACACATGCTCACATATTTGAGAGTCCCTCAGCCACAGTTTTAACTGATGCTTAAATGTGGGGAGGCTGGTGCAGTCCCTCACTGATGCTGGTATTCTGTTCCAGTCCTTTACGCCCTGGACTGACAGGACATTTTGGGAGAAGGCTGTCCTTCTCAGTGGGAGATCACAGTCTCCTCTGACTGTCGCTCGAGTCAAGCGAGCAGCGCCACTAACAGATTTCTGCTTGATGAACTCACTCATTGGTGGGGGGGCCAAATCATGCAAGACTTTGTAGATCAAGCAAGTAGATTTAAATAACTTAAAATTGGAAAAACTTAGTAACTTGTATTTATCTAAGATTTGACAGTGGTGGAAAGAGAGAGGTATTTTGTCAAGGATTTTAAGTGCCCTTTTGTAGCATGACTCGACTGGTTTAATTGCTGAGATACCAGCATAAGACCAGCTCGTGATACAGTATTCTATATGAGACAGTATCATGGAATGTAGGAAAGTTAGTGCTGCTTGGTCAGTCAAGGAAGCTCGAATATGTTTAAAATTATGTAAATTTAATTTAACGGTTTTTACTATTTTTTTGACATGATTATGGAATGACAATTTTGAATCTAGCAGTACACCAAGATACTTAAATTGTTCTACATTCTCTAAGGCTACACCTCCCAGCTTTACCTTTGCTGGGGTTAATTTTGTGTTTGGCTTGGAAAAGAACATAGATACAGTTTTTTTAACATTGAGACAGAGATAGGAGTCACGTAGCCATTTCTGTAGATCATCAAGAACTGTTGACAGACAAAGGGCTGCCTCCTCTACACTTCTTGCTTTTGTAAAAATAACTGTGTCATCAGCATACATTATGGTGTCCACATTCTTACAGATACTTGGTAAGTCATTGACATACAGTGAGAAAAGTAAGGGGCCTAAAATTGACCCCTGAGGAACCCCTATGTTGTAATGGAGAAAGGGGGACCTACTGTCACCTACTTGCACACACTGCTGCCGGTCTAAAAGGTATGACTTCACCCACTGAACTGAATGAGCGCTGAAGTTAAATTCAGACAGTCTTGACAGGAGTTTTAAATGATTGATCGTGTCAAATGCACGTTTAAAATCAATGAAGACGGCTGCAACACAACTATTTTTGTCAAGATAAGACTTGACCTTTTCCACGAATACACAGACAGCTGTTTCTGTTGAGTGCTGGGACCTAAACCCAAATTGCATGGGGTGTAGGCCTTTGCCATTGTTGAGATGTTCTGTAATAGATTTGGCCACCCATTTTTCAGCAATCTTTGAGATGGTGGGCAGAATGCTGATGGGCCGATAGTTAGCGGGGTCTGTTTTGTCACCCGATTTATGGATAGGTGTAATTTTGGCCATCTTCCACTTCAGTGGAACAGCTGCCTGTGTAATCGATACATTAATTAGATGGGTTTTGACAGACACAGTTTATAGTGCTTCACTAGATTGGTATCTATTCCAAATATATCCTGTGCTTTTGAATTTCTTAATTTTGAGATTATATTTGATACATAAATTTCCAATCGGAATCCCTCCACCTGTGATGTCATTAAACAAGAAAGTGGTTTTACCGCAAACTGCAAATAAATCTGAATGAATCTGAATCTAGTTTAACCCTTGTGCTATCCTCGGGTAACTACGGTAATTCAAGATCCCATATTTTCCTCTTCTACATTTCTCACAGACCGTCCTAAGCGGCACGGTGGCTGAGTGGTTAGCACTCTCGCTTCTCAGCAATAAGGTCCAGGGTTCAAATCCCGGTCGGAACAGGGCCTTTCTGAGTGGAGTTTGCATGTTCTCCCTGTGTCTGCTCCGGTTTCCTCCGGGTGCTCCGGTTTCCCCTACCACTAAAAACATGTACAATAGGTCTGAATGTAAATGAGAGAGTGAATGGATGGTGTTGGAGCTGATGGTCAGGTGTGTTCTGGACTCGCTTCTGTCATCACCGTGTGTGGAAGGACTGGAACAATATCTGACTCTGAACATTGGAAAGTGCTTTGGGTCTGTAACATGTGCTATATAAATAAACATTACTGACTTACATGTGTGATAATAATTTTAGTGATACAACAGGCATTGGCCTTTGGGCCTGAAGGTCGTGGGTTTGAGTCCACCACGAGACCAACTTCATGACTCACACTGATGTCTGCTGTGGTTGTGTCCTTGGGCAAGACACTTAACCCCACTTTGCCTGAAGCCCCCGCTGAAAGATCAAGGCTCCTGTGGACTGCCACCTCCTGACCTTGACCCAGAAATGGACGAAGGGGAAGAAAATGGATGGATGGATCATACAACACTCACAACTTATGAAATTATAGCCATTTCTGGCTTAGAGGTGTTGTCTCATCATTTTACTTATCAATTCAAGATTATTGTGAAAAGACGGGACGTTATAAACTTTACAAAACTTAAAAGAGGCCAATATTTTTGTAATTTACTGATTTTAGATGGAACAATTCTGACTTAACAGGGTGCGTGGGTGTGTGTGTCTTTGTGTGTCTGTCCAGGTCATCGTGCAGAGGTCTCTGTCGGCCAAGTCTCTGTCCCACGCCAAAGGGGGCAGTGTACTGGGGGCCTACCTCAAAGTGCTGCCCATGTTCTTCATTGTCATGCCTGGGATGATCAGCCGCGCTCTCTACCCAGGTCTGTACCAGGACGCACACTTGTGTATCTGTGTATGTGTGTACACGCTTTGGACTGATGTAAAATTGTCCATTTGATGTCAGACATTTCACAGATTTTTTTTTAATTATCATAATTTATTAATTTGTGAAAATATCCTGTGTAAATTTGAGATTCGATGGAAAATAAACATATCACGGTAAAGTAAAAAAAATAAAAAATAAAAGAGTTAATTGAAAACAGGAAACATGATGTGTTTAAGGGTACTGTAGATATGAAACTAAAATGTCTGGGATTGTGTTTCAGAAGACATCTTTATTTTATGGCGACACGACCAGATTTTTGCAGCGTTCACTTGGTTTTATACTTAGGCTAAATCATAGACTGTAAGAATTAACGCCATCTTTGTTGAAACTAGTGTGCCACCAGTTTCACCTTCTATAGGGCTTTTTCGAAATGGCCACGGAGGCAGGAAAAAACAGTGCATCCTAAATAGTCTTAAATAGTCTATGGACTAAACTAGGCTGTTCAAAAAAAATCTCCCCTCAGCATCGACAGCATCTGGAACGGCTTTTGGTCCATTCTGTTAAGACGTTTTTTGAGAGGAAAGAAAGCGAAATACAAAAGCATTGGGTAATTCTATTTCTGGGTGCACCCCCACCACCTGGGAGTGAGATTGCAGCAAGTCTGCGCACGTGCTCATGGACCTTTTGGAGCCGGGACCCGCCCACACTGGACCAAATACAGCAGTGGTTTGAGTGTACTTTCTTTACGTACTTGGTTTTCAGTGGACTGCTTGGTGTGTGGTGTTGTGTGTTGTTTTGTGTTGCTGCAGATGTCGTGGCCTGTGTGGACCCAGAGGTCTGCCTGAGCGTGTGTGGGACTGCGGTGGGCTGTTCCAACATCGCGTACCCCAAACTGGTGATTGAGCTCATGCCTTCAGGTCTGTATCGTTAGCCTGGCCTTATCCATCCGTACACTCCTGTCAATCATCAATTTCTGCATGTAACGTCTGGTCCCTGTGTTTGTAATTACAATCGGTTGAATTCCATCTGACCAATCAGAGAGTGTGAGAGGCGGGTGTTGTAGTGACGTCAAGAGTTTGCGCCAAACGGGCTGTTTGTAGTTTTGCGAAGAGTGTCATAGTAAAGTAATCCTGTCTGGTTCTATCAAGAAACTGAAGCTGGAGCAAGAGGAATGCTTAGCACACATAATTGCTGGAAAAAATTGTGGCGCTTCTCCCCACGGGCTCCGTTAGCGGCAAAGGAGATGGCTAGGCTAAAGCTAGGCTAAATGCTAACGACTCACTCGGGCGCATTAAAAACGTCAAGGTTAACTCAGATCCAATCAATTCAATCTGCAGAAGGTGTTAACCCCTCCCCTTAGTACAAAATGTAATTTGTACTGTGGTGCGGTACGACCAGGCAGGGTCTGTATGTGTCTTGTAATTTTATGATGAAAATTATCAAAATAAAACACAAAATAGAGAGTTTCACACACATATTCCCATTTATTTTCTACTGAATTATGTCACGTTCTAAAATATGAAATTGCCAAATTAAAAAAATCTCAAAAATGTGTTTACGGGCAAAAATACAAACGAGAAATCCCTTACGTAGTCTTATGTACCTATTACCCGGTCCTCCTGACGTTTATGGACTTTGGTCTCTGCCCCTCATGGACCAATGTATTTTTTTTCATTGCATGTCTTGTGTTTGAACAGTTTGATTCTCTGATCTATGTTTGCAAATTTCAACAGTTTTGTTAAGTCCTCCGAGATATATACTGTTGTGATTTAGGGCGATACAAGAATAAAGTGAATTGAATTTGTTTTGACCTGCTCTTACAAACTTGGTACCATCAATCCAGTTTGTAAGAGCGAGTCAAAAGCCACCAACCACAGTAACAACAAGAACCAATCTGCTGCAAAACCCTCTGCTGGCTGTAGAGGGTTCCTTGCCCAGACAGTGTGGGGAATACTCACAGCCACTGGGGTGACAGGCAGGGAGAGAAGGACAGCGATTCACAGGATGGCGAGGAAGCAGAGAGAGGCACTTGCTGGTTATGGAGCAGGAGAGAGGAGCTCCCAGGAGGAGCTGATGGGTGACTTGGCCATCACTGCTGATCCACTAATGTTGAGGGTGATGCGGTCATGGATCTATAATAATAACTGGATAGGGTATTACTAGCTTAAAGCTGTTCCACCCATGGCCACAGGGGGCGCTGTGGTACTGCAGACTATACCAGACTAAATTCACGTGGGCTTCCCAGAAAAATGTCCCATGGAACTCAATGTAAACTAAAACAGCTCGACCTCAGCTGACAGAGAACCTGACAGAGAACCTACAGCTTTCATAAAGGTTGGATTTTGTGGGGATTTTAGTGTCCCTTGTCGTCCTGAACTTTTTTTCTTCTTAAATCCTTCGGTTTTCTTTATATCCACACTTTACTGCCACAAACTCTGCTCCTTTCCTTCCCGCTCTGACTCCGCTCTGCTGCTGCTCTGATCAGCTCTGATTGGTCAAAGCGTGGCCGAGCCCCTCTGTGCACGTGCATGAGAGCCACACACACGTATCTGGCGGAATGCATCATGGGAGCTCGTCCACTGCACAGAACCGGGAGGACCAGACTATGCCCAAATATAGGCGAGTTCCGCTAATCATTTGGGTCTCCATGAAGTCCCATGAACTACTGAGCATCAGCCATTCATTTGAATAGGGCGCCATCTTGGATCACCGGGGCTTGGTCCAGGGTTGAAACACAACACTTAATAATCATTGGATACCGCCTCGACACAACATCAGCGACATTTACCAAAAGTGAAGGAAGGAGAAGCATTTTTGAATGTAATTGTAGTCTTGATGAATCACCAGTTTGAACTCCAAACTTATAAAACAAATAGTATGAATATTTACATCAAAAAGGATTTGACATTTGTAGCTGTGTGCCCATTGCAGGTCTTAATCAGATTTTCAGGTAAAAGTTTTGTAGTCGTTGAATGAATGAACGATTATAAAACAACACAGACGGACAATGTTAGGGCAAAGCAGACTCAGACAAGATAAAACAGAAATTTTTTATAGAACAATAGACCTAAAGCCCCCGGTAACAGGCATCAGAATGAGATTGGACCCTAAACTTTCCTTTCAGAGTCTGTTTGGGCACTGATAACCACTTGTGTGTGTTGCAGGTCTGCGCGGCCTCATGCTCGCCGTGATGATAGCGGCGCTCATGTCGTCTCTGACCTCCATCTTTAACAGCAGCTCCACCCTGTTCACCCTGGACCTGTACCAGCGGCTGAGGCCCGGAGCCAGCGAGAGGGAGCTCATGGTGGTGGGAAGGTGCAACAGCATTTCAATCATGAGGTTTACTGAGGAGAGTTTTATGTAGTTGATCCGCCTTGTTGTTGCTTATGGTAACACTTACCATAAGAGAAAACACAGTTACATGACAGTAACCGTGTAATCCACAGGTCATACTACCTATGAGGGCTTTAGACGACTCATCTCCTGAAAACAAAGGAGATGAGTCGTCTAAAGCCCTCATAGGAAGTATGACCTGTGGACCTTTGGTCATTTCTGATAATCGCGGAGGACGCCTGAGATCTTTGTCCTGTGCAAATGCACCATGTCTGTAAATTGTAAAGTAATAATTCTGCCGCAAATGACCTCCGGTATCATGTACTGTGATAATTCTAATCCCGTGCGAAATCTGCGTGTCAGTGATTGTGATCGCTGTTGCCGCCTTCTCCACATTCTGCTTTGTTTTTGTCACTATCTTGCGTCTTCCCGACTCGAACCACGGCGGCTGCTGTAGAAATTTTGATTTGCAGTTTTGAAGCTTTTTAGAAGTAAACTATGGCAAGGCAAGGCAAGTTTATTTGTATAGCACAATCCATACACAAGGCAACTCAAAGTGCTGAACAAAACAAGAAAGCATTAAAATCATAAATAATCACAGTACATTAAAAAGAAAGATAAAGATATAAAATCCCTCAGTTGTAGCACAGCTAAACAGAACTGTCTTTAACCTGGTTTTAAACCTTGTCAGAGAGGAGGCCTGTCTCACATCTTCAGGAAGACTGTTCCAGATTTTAAACTATAAGACCCTCGTACAATTCGTTAGCGCAGCGAGTGAGAAACGCCTCTGTGTACGCCCACAGAGTGGCTCCTGCTGCTGTCCCTGTGAGGTCTATGCAGAGGTAGAGGACAGTGTAATGTGTTCACTGGGTTGCGTTTGTAAAACATCAGACAGTACGGGCCATAGAACTGTAGAGCAGTAAAATCCACATGTATGTGTTTGTTCTGTGGCTGCTGTGGTCAGACGCCAGACTTCTGGACTGCGTGAAGCGGAGAGACTCGCGCAAGTGCAGCCGTTATGTCAGTAAAAATACAGTAATTTACAGACATTGCTTATCCTGTGTGAATGCGCTGCAAGATCTCAGACGTTCTCCGTGATTATCACAAATCACCAGAGGTCCACAGGTCAAACTAATCCCCTGCGAATAGGGCTTAACATGCCACACATAATATATAAGAATGTCCTCATGTTAACTGCATTGACGCTCTGATGGAAAGAAGTCAGCCATTTTGGATCTAGATTTTGTGCCACATCAAATTGACATTTTAATTCCACATCTCGACTTCATAAAGATCCATATCAGACAAACCTAAGTCTGAAGCACTGATGTTTCTGCGACACAAGGACCTGTGTGTTATTGGTTCCTGTTCCCTCTTCACCTTTCGATGCTTCCATGATGTTCCAGACTCTTCATCCTCCTCCTCGTCTGCATCAGTCTGTTGTGGATCCCTGTCATTCAAACGGCCAACAGCGGACAGCTCTTTGACTACATCCAATCAGTGACCAGCTTTTTGGCCCCGCCCATTACAGCTGTGTTCCTCCTGGCCATTTTCTGGCCCCGCGCCAATGAGCAGGTACGTCCCACAGAGAGGTCCCACAGAGAGGTCCCACAGAGAGGTCCCACAGAGAGAGGTCCCACAGAAAGGTCCAACAGAGAGGTCCCACAGACAGGTCCCACAGAGAGGTCCCACAGAGAGAGGTCCCACAGAAAGGTCCAACAGAGAGGTCCCACAGACAGGTCCCACAGAGAGGTCCAATAGAGAGGTCCCACAGAGAGGTCCAACAGAGAGGTCCCACAGAGAGGTCCAACAGAGAGGTCCCACAGACAGGTCCCACAGAGAGGTCCAATAGAGAGGTCCCACAGAGAGGTCCAACAGAGAGGTCCCACAGAGAGGTCCAACAGAGAGAGAGGGTCCAACAGAGAGGTGTATTTAGTTAAAGACCATCTTGATACTGTTGTGAGGCTGAAGTCAGTGAAGGTGACGTCTGTTGTGAGGTTGAAGCCAGTGAAGGTGACGTCTGTTGTGAGGCTGAAGCCGGTGAAGGTGACGTCTGTTGTGAGGTTGAAGCCAGTGAAGGTGACGTCTGTTGTGAGGTTGAAGCCAGTGAAGGTGACGTCTGTTGTGAGGTTGAAGCCAGTGAAGGTGACGTCTGTTGTGAGGCTGAAGCCGGTGAAGGTGACGTCTGTTGTGAGGCTGAAGCCGGTGAAGGTGACGTCTGTTGTGAGGTTGAAGCCAGTGAAGGTGACGTCTGTTGTGAGGCTGAAGCCAGTGAAGGTGACGTCTGTTGTGAGGTTGAAGCCAGTGAAGGTGACGTCTGTTGTGAGGCTGAAGCCGGTGAAGGTGACGTCTGTTGTGAGGTTGAAGCCAGTGAAGGTGACGTCTGTTGTGAGGCTGAAGCCGGTGAAGGTGACGTCTGTTGTGAGGCTGAAGCCAGTGAAGGTGACGTCTGTTGTGAGGCTGAAGCCAGTGAAGGTGACGTCTGTTGTGAGGTTGAAGCCAGTGAAGGTGACGTCTGTTGTGAGGTTGAAGCCGGTGAAGGTGACGTCTGTTGTGAGGCTGAAGCCGGTGAAGGTGACGTCTGTTGTGAGGCTGAAGCCAGTGAAGGTGACGTCTGTTGTGAGGCTGAAGCCGGTGAAGGTGACGTCTGTTGTGAGGCTGAAGCCAGTGAAGGTGACGTCTGTTGTGAGGCTGAAGCCGGTGAAGGTGACGTCTGTTGTGAGGTTGAAGCCAGTGAAGGTGACGTCTGTTGTGAGGTTGAAGCCAGTGAAGGTGACGTCTGTTGTGAGGTTGAAGCCAGTGAAGGTGACGTCTGTTGTGAGGCTGAAGCCGGTGAAGGTGACGTCTGTTGTGAGGCTGAAGCCGGTGAAGGTGACGTCTGTTGTGAGGCTGAAGCCAGTGAAGGTGACGTCTGTTGTGAGGCTGAAGTCAGTGAAGGTGACGTCTGTTGTGAGGCTGAAGCCAGTGAAGGGTCTCGTACAGAGTGCAGTGATGTGTGTGATACGGACATTTGAGGATGAAGCTACAGAGACAGTTAAAAGTGTATTGAGTGGTTTGAGATGGGAGGGAAATGTGTTTTGATAAATGACGTCAGCGTAATCGATGATGGGAAGAACCAGTTGGGTAATTATTCGTTTTCTGACGTTGAGGGTGAAGTAGTGAGATGATCGGAATAATGGGCCCATTGTGGCGTAAGTTCTTTTGATGATGGAGTTGATGTGATGTTTGAAGTTAAGTTCCGGGTCTAACCAGAGGCCGAAATATTTGATTGTGTCTGCGTTGTGCATTTTTTCATGTTTAAAATTATTTTTTTGTTTGAGATCCAGTTTTGTATGGAGTTAAAATCGAGTTGCAAAAGATTTCGGAGAGATGTGATGTCAGAGTTTGAGTTGTAAATAACGGTGTCATCGGCGTAGATGTTTATGGAGCAGTTGGAAATGACGTGTGGGAGATCATTAATAGAAATGGAAAAAGAAGAGGGCCTAATGTGGAGCCCTGTGGAACACCTTTTTCAATTATAGCTCTCCCTGATTGGGCACCATGTGAAATAACATATTGAACTCGACTGTGAAGATATGAATTGAAGAGAGGTCCCACAAAGAGGTCCCAGAGACAGGTCCCACAGAGAGGTCCCAGAGAGAGGTCCTACAGATAGGTCCCACAGACACAGAGGTCCCACAGAGAGGTCCTACAGAGAGGTCCCAGAGAGAGGCCCCACAGAGAGGTCCCACACACACAGAGGTCCCACAGAGAGGTCCTACAGAGAGGCCCCACAGATAGGTCCCACAGAGAGGTCCCACAGAGAGAGGTCCAACAGAGAGGTCCCACAGAGAGGTCCAACAGAGAGAGGTCCCACAGAGAGGTGTATTTAGTGAAAGACCATCTTGATACAGTCTGTGACTCTCTGCTACAGTCAGTACAAAGTATTGTTTACTGATGAATATTCTCCTCTTCTTCTCATCTCTGAGGACTTAACAATCACTGTTGATTCACCCACACAGATCAGAGAATCCAACCCATGAAATGCTTTGATTAAACGCTGTTGTACAGGGGGCCTTCTGGGGGCTGATGGCTGGCCTGCTGGTGGGTGTGATCCGGATGGCGGTGGATTTCTCGTTCCCGGTCCCAGCGTGTGGGGAGGTGGACACAAGGCCTGCAGTCCTGTCCCAGGTCCATTACCTGTACTTCAGCCTGATCCTGTTTGCTCTGAGTGCTCTGGTCATCTGTGTGGTCAGCCTGGCCACGCCCCCCCTGCCCCCCCACTGTGTAAGAGCCCTCACATTCTGCACACTCTTTACCTTCTCATAACATGTGTGTGTGCTGCAGCTGCACCGCCTCACCTGGTGGTCCCGCCACAGTCAGGAGCCCTGTGTCAACCTGCCAGGGGTGGGTGCCTCAAAGCCTCAACAAGACAGGCCCCAGGCTCCAGACTCAGAGCCTCAGGACAGGCCCCAGGCTCCAGACTCGGAGTCTCAGCAGGATCCAGACTCACATACAGGGCGGTGTTACAGAGCTGTCCTGTGGATGTGTGGTCTGACAGGACAGAGCAAGCCTGAGGACCCGGCCTGCAGTACCCTGCTCTCCCTGAAGGAGGAGCCACTGTGGAGACATGTGTGTAACATCAACGCTCTGCTGCTGCTCACCATCAACATCTTCCTCTGGGGATACTTTGCCTGAGCCGTGGATGTGTTAGATTATCCTGAGCAGCACATTTGTTCCTCATTGTTTATGCATTTTAAGGAAGAGCAATAAATATATATTTATTTGAAAAAATAAAAGAAAACTATTACAATTGTGAACAACTTTTTTAAAGGGGAAAATCCCTGAGCGCTGTCAGAACCACGACCAATAATGTTGTTCAAATTACTTTAATGTAAATTCTCTTTTTTATTTTAAATGGGTGCAATATTACTTACTCAATACCTTCCCATTGTTGAGGTCTCTGCTTTCGACCACAACCCAGTCCTCTCTGCACCTGAGCGTATTCCTATATGCAGGTAGAACAGCTGAAAAGTCTTATAAAAGTAAAATGTTGCGGACAAATCAGACCACAACATGCTGTTCTAAAAAACATGTTTTGCAAACTTGTAATTAAGAGCCCTGTGAGTCACAATTTGACCCTTTGAGCTGAGGGAGAGTGGTCCTCTCTTGATCACTTTCCTTTCTGAAAAAGTAAATATGTGACAAGACAAGAACTAGAGACCCATGTATGATGTATCCAGAACCAAGAGGCCCCGGGCCCCTCCGCAGGATCAGCTCTGCGCGTGCGTGCGCCTCTGTCACGCGAGCAGAGCTCCGTTGCCCTGGTGACGCGTCTCTACTACACTAGTCCCGCCTCCCCTTTGAGCTCTGTGCTGTGATTGGCTGACAGAAGCACGGACAGGCCACTCAACAGCGGCTATGCTAGCTCTGTGCTGGGGTATATTTAGCTCATTGCATTATCGGATCAGCTTCTACCTGCACTTACGCAAAATCAAACAAACTACGCGTATTTTATGCCTTTCTCTCCGTTATTCCGGTAGCAACTGATAAGACTGCTGTTTCCAGAGAGTTGAAGATGTCTTCAGACGAAGACAGGGCCAAGGAGATACTGAAGGGCTTCAAACTGTATCCTTCTGCTGTGAGGCTGAGTGTGAGTCCCCGGTGTACCGTGTGCGGTGTGCGGCTCTGGGACAGATGGAGCCCGGACAGGAGCCTGGTTAGCCGCTTGGACTAGCATCACAGCTAATGCTCCCTGCGCCGTTAGCTCATGTTAACCCTGCAGCACCGTGCTCCAGGAGAGAAGTTACTCTGCAGTATTATACTGTGGTATGTCTACTTTGTGTAGGTGCATATATATATATATATGTGTGTGTGTGCGTGTGTGGGGCAGGTGGGATGCAGTGCTGTGTAAAGACATCATTAGCACTTGGACGAGTGTAAATCGGATAAGTCTCATCAGTGGAAAGACTGTTGCTCATACATGAACAGTTACAGCTTTCATTGCTTTTCTCTGTTGTGAGAAATGTAAATAGTGCACATGGGGATATTACTGAAGAAATAGGTACGAGTTATGTTTCATCACATTTATGCATTTTAGATCCACATTATTTGGTTCATCAAATGTTACATAAGCGTTTATCTATATAAAACTGCAGTTTGTCCTAACAACAAAGTAAAAGTAAATTCTTGTGAACAAATGAGAGCACAATAACTGTCTTCATTTGAGAGCTGAGTGAGGGGTCCTCTCTTTTTCACTTACTGGGATAAGTTACAGGTCATATCTATCTCAGTCAGAATGTCGTTTTTGAGCCGTAACACCCTTAATCAAAGTTGTATATTATACTGTGGTACATTACAAGCAAAGAAACTCCTAAACACAACGGACCATTTCCCCAAAAAACTATTTGACTGCCTGAAAACTTCAGCATTTGTGCTTCGTTCCTGGTCTTTATTACATGTGTCATTTTTAGGTTCAGTTAAAGCCTGCTTCTTCTGTACAAATACACTTTATATGAATTAGTAAATCTTAAGCATGTATTTCAGCGTGTATTGTCCAGTTTGTGATGACAGTGATTGTTGGGTGTTCTAGAAGTGGTCGTTTTCTTCTAAAGAACATTATGGAGCAGAAATACGTGTTTACTCAAACGTTTTGACCAAAAACCCTGTGTTGCCTTTTCCATTGACACTGACGTGTTGTGTCAGTGTAAAACACAGCGGCCAAATAAAGCAGTAATTTAGACACAACTGTTTCATCATTAGGACCATTGTGTGTATAAATGAATCCTTCTCACTGCTGTATCTAAATATCAATATAGGCATATTATGAAATTAGTATTACATGTGCTTTTTTATAATGACCATCTATAAACTACAAAATGATAAAATGTTAATCTCCATATCTATCAATACCATGTGTTTTGTACCATGTGCCGACTAATACATAAACGCTCGGGTCACATGGAGCTGATGTTTCACATCACGTTCAGTATCGTCTAAACTTAATGTCATCTGTTCTCACACAAGTTTTTAAATTAACACAATTCTTATTAATATAATATATAAACCTTTCTTCTGTGGTTTCCATGTAATGTGAACAGAAGCAGCAGAAGAGGGTGTTATTATTCATCCACAGACTGTCAGAGGGTCGCGTCACAAATGTATTTATTTTAAAATCAGTCTTACTGGTTCAATTTTTTTGGAATAAAAGGCATGTACAAAGTGAGTATCTGTGTGATACATGATCACACAAACAGAACATGAGGCAGTTTTTAAGGAAAAGTCCTAAAGACATTTTAATGTTACCTCAGTTTCTCATCAATTGCTTCTCTGCAGATGTATCTATTGTTAATCTATATCTATATTTAAAGTATAACCCTAACCCACTTAGAATAAAATTGAACTTAATTGCTGCTGCTGGCTTTTTATTGTGACAAATAAGCCATGGGGGGGTGACAGTGGCTCAGTTGGTAGAGCATTGGCCTTAGAGCCTGAAGGTCGTGGGTTCCAGCCCACCACAAGACTTACTTCACGACACCCACTGATGACAGCTGTCTTTGTGTCCTTGGACAAGACACTTAACCCCACTTTGCCCGAAGCCCCCGCTGAAAGATCTCATGCATTAATCTATTTATTGGAGGCTTCATCCATTCATCCATTCCATCCATGGATGGAATGGATGGATGGAATGGATGGATGGATGGATGAAACTTGTACATCGTAGTTGGACTGCGCTCGGATCGGGTCAGAACCTCCTGAGACTGCTGCAGATTCTACCTCGTTCTCATTACTGTTGAGTCTGTGTGAGTGTGTTGTGTACAAGCTACCGCAATGTGCCTCCTGTTGTGTTAACTCTTTCGATGCGTGTGTTTGCGATGTTGACAGTTTGCTGCTACAACGCCGGTTTCTAGGTTTTTGCACAGTTCTTTTTCTTAAAGATTCTTGTTCGAAGTTGTTCTTTTACATAACTGTGGTCCTCCAGGAACTTTTTTTTTTCATCTGGAGCAACTGTAAAAATTACACAGAGTACCATTAAGTTACTGTGAAAGTGCTATTGTGGCAAGCTGGGGATAACTCTTGCTAATGTTGCTAATTGGAGTTAACTAGCTTGCGCTTCAGAAAGTTACATGCAGTACGAAAAACTCTTAAATGAGATGAGATTTGAGGGAAAATCTGTTTTCAGTTCATACAAGTATCAACAGAAAGAGTCTGTATGGAACATACATACCCATCTCATATGGCTTTACGTTTGACGGTTTTCATTTGGGACATTTTAAGGCGGGCTTTAAAATTAAGCTAACGGGTAGTTTTTTTACTGGGAAGATGTTATACCACCATGAAAGTGTTGAATGATTGAACTGAGTTAAGTAGGGTTTAGTGATGTAGGATTGTAGACTGGAACTCTCCATTGTTTTGATAAATGATGAATCTAGAGATGACTTTTGATTCAATTATAAGATCTATGTTTACAACCACTCATCTACAGTTGATCGATAAAGAGATGCTTTAGAATTACAACAGACAATTATTGCAAAACTATTTCATAAAGCAGAAGGAGCCTTCTGGGTAAGTAAAATTTTGTGAATGTTGTAAATATTGAACTTGATGCTAAATCTGTGTGTGTGAAAATATTAGAATGTTCGATTGGCCCTTTACTGTAAGCCAGTCCAGGAACATTAAAAAGCCTGAGTAAACCATACAAGAGCCATTTATATCTCACGCTTATGTTAGAATTACTTATACTTTGATAATCATTTGTTTAGAGCGTAGATAGATAGATACTTTATTGATCCCCGTAGGAAAAATGCAGGTGTCCAGCAGCAAAAACACATCTGTCCAAACAAACAAACAAACATATAATTCTAAAAGGTACTAACAATAGTAATAAAGTGCTTTACTTTAGGTCACAGCTGCAGAGGTGGTACAGCCGCTGGTGATGAGCTGCTTCCTCTGGTTTACGTTTGTAGAGTCTGTTTGGTTCGGACTATTTTCTGGTTCAGAGTGAAATTCTGAATGCTTTATTAGCTATTTAAAAAAAAAAACAGTTTCAAAGCGACTTTCTGTAGTTTCCTACGTATTCAGAAGTAAATATGATCCATTTGTGATTCTGATCCCAGTGAAATAAGTGTTTGGAAAGTGAGGCCTGTGCTGCCGTCTCATACTCTCTCATACTCTCTCTCATACTCTCTCTCGTACTCTCTCTCGTACTCTCTCTCGTACTCTCTCTCGTACTCTCTCTCGTACTCTCTCTCGTACTCTCTCTCGTACTCTCTCTCGTACTCTCTCGTACTCTCTCGTACTCTCTCATATACTCTCTCTCGTACTCTCTCTCGTACTCTCTCTCATACTCTCTCTCATACTCTCTCTCGTACTCTCTCATATACTCTCTCTCGTACTCTCTCTCGTACTCTCTCTCGTACTCTCTCTCGTACTCGCTCTCGTACTCGCTCTTGTACTCTCTCTCGTACTCGCTCTTGTACTCTCTCTCGTACTCTCTCTCGTACTCTCTCTCGTACTCTCTCTCGTACTCTCTCTCGTACTTTCTCTCGTACTCTCTCTCATACTCTCTCTCAGACTCTCTCATACTCTCTCTCAGACTCTCTCATACTCTCTCTCAGACGCTCTCATACTCTCTCTCAGACTCTCTCATACTCTCTCTCAGACGCTCTCATACTCTCTCTCGTACTCTCTCTCGTACTCTCTCTCGTACTCTCTCTCGTACTCGCTCTCGTGTTCTCTCTCGTACTCTCTCTCGTACTCTCTCTCGTACTCGCTCTCGTGTTCTCTCTCGTACTCTCTCTCGTACTCTCTCTCGTACTCTCTCTCGTACTCTCTCTCGTACTCTCTCTCATACTCTCTCTCAGACTCTCTCATACTCTCTCTCAGACGCTCTCATACTCTCTCTCAGACGCTCTCATACTCTCTCTCAGACTCTCTCATACTCTCTCTCAGACGCTCTCATACGCTCTCATACTCTCTCTCGTACTCTCTCTCGTACTCTCTCTCATACTCTCTCTCATACTCTCTCTCATACTCTCTCTCAAACTCTCTCATACTCTCTCTCAGACGCTCTCTCAGACGCTCTCATACTCTCTCTCGTACTCTCTCTCGTACTCTCTCTCTTACTCGCTCTCGTACTCTCTCTCTTACTCGCTCTCGTACTCGCTCTCGTACTCTCTCTCGTACTCTCTCATACTCTCTCTCGTACTCTCTCTCGTACTCTCTCTCGTACTCTCTCTCGTACTCTCTCTCGTACTCTCTCCCGTACTCTCTCCCGTACTCTCTCTCGTACTCGCTCTCGTACTCTCTCTCGTACTCGCTCTCGTACTATCTCTCGTACTCTCTCTCGTACTCTCTCATACTCTCTCGTACTCTCTCTCGTACTCTCTCTCGTACTCGCTCTCGTACTCTCTCTCGTACTCTCTCATACTCGCTCTCGTACTATCTCTCGTACTCTCTCTCGTACTCTCTCTCGTACTCTCTCTCGTACTCTCTCTCGTACTCTCTCTCGTACTCACTCTCGTACTCACTCTCATACTCTCTCTGACGCTCTCATACTCTCTCTCAGACGCTCTCTCGTACTCTCTCTCGTACTCGCTCTCGTACTCGCTCTCGTACTCTCTCGTACTCGCTCTCGTACTCGCTCTCGTACTCTCTCTCTCGTACTCTCTCTCGTACTCTCTCTCATACTCTCTCTCGTACTCTCTCGTACTCTCTCTCGTACTCGCTCTCGTACTCTCTCGTACTCGCTCTCGTACTCTCTCTCTCGTACTCTCTCTCATACTCTCTCGTACTCTCTCTCGTACTCACTCTCATACTCTCTCTGACGCTCTCATACTCTCTCTCATACTCTCTCTCAGACGCTCTCTCGTACTCTCTCGTACTCTCTCTCGTACTAGCTCTCGTACTCTCTCTCGTACTCTCTCTCGTACTCGCTCTCGTACTCTCTCTCTCGTACTCTCTCTCATACTCTCTCTCGTACTCTCTCGTACTCTCTCTCGTACTCACTCTCATACTCTCTTTGACGCTCTCATACTCTCTCTCATACTCTCTCTCAGACGCTCTCTCGTACTCTCTCTCGTACTAGCTCTCGTACTCTCTCTCGTACTCTCTCTCGTACTCACTCTCATACTCTCTCTGACGCTCTTATACTCTCTCTCATACGCTCTCTCGTACTCTCTCTCGTACTCTCTCTCGTACTCTCTCTCGTACTCTCTCTCGTACTCTCTCAGACTCTCTCATACTCTCTCTCAGACGCTCTCATACTCACTCTCAGACGCTCTCATACTCTCTCTCAGACTCTCTCATACTCTCTCTCAGACGCTCTCATACTCTCTCTCGTACTCTCTCTCAAACTCTCTCATACTCTCTCTCAGACGCTCTCTCAGACGCTCTCATACTCTCTCGTACTCTCTCTCTTACTCTCTCTCGTACTCTCTCTCGTACTCTCTCTCATACTCTCTCTCAGACGCTCTCTCAGACGCTCTCATACTCTCTATCGTACTCTCTCTCGTACTCTCTCTCGTACTCTCTCTGAAAAGGAGAGTGACTGTACTGATGCTGAATGGAATGTCCAGAACACTGTGGTGGGTCGGTTAGAACCCAATGATGAGTCAGGGAGTTGAATATGATGATTTATTGAAGCTTGAGCGTATGGATGTGTGGGTGTGTGTGTGTGTGGTCCTAAAACAGAAACAATAAACATAATATTAGATAATTGGCTACATCTCTTAATACAGTATCTAAATTATATTCACATCCTCACAATAACACACTGAACTTACTATACAATAATTATATATTAGTGGAAAGACTAACAACTCACACTAACATATTACATCCACATCTACAAACATGTAATAGTGCAGCGCCGCGCTCATCGCTCTAAACAGAGGAGCCACGTGATGGCCATGTGATGGGCGCATGCATCAATTAGCAGTAAAAACACTGATAACTATGAAACTACACTTAACTAAACATTTCCATACACAGTACTTACTTTTATAACGCACACCTTTGACTTAAACACACAAACTACTGCAAACTTTAACTTAAACTTATGAAAACACTCAGACACGGCAAAGTAAGATGTGCTCGCTCCACTCCTCTCTCTCGCTCTGTGCATGCAGGGCGCACGCAGGTCTCCGGTGGTCCAAGCTCCGCCCCCTTTAAAGGGCCAGCGTGACAGTCTCTAAGGCAGCCTTTTTAACAGCCGCCCCCGGATTCACCTGTGAATACGAACATCTAAAGGCTGAAGTGTCAATCGTCCTTTGGTAGAGCAGGGAGACTGACGAGCCTCGCCACTGGCCGGACGTAGGTTCTTCCTTTAACTGTGACTTCTGCCGATCTGATCCTGTCGTCGGGTCCAGGGAAGACTTGTGATACTGTACCTACAGGCCAGAGGGCCCGGGGTAATTGTGGGTCAACAATCATGGCCACTTCCCCCACTTGCAGATTCACTGATTCAGTCCGCCACTTCTGGCGAGCTTGGAGCCCTGGCAAGTAGTGCCTTAGGAAATGCTGCCAGAAATGGTCGGCTAGGATCTGGCTATGCCTCCATCTTCTTCGCCCGAGGGTCTCTGGCCCTTCATAAACAACCTGTGGCAGTGAGGCATCCCGCCGCCCCATGAGAAGGCAGTTGGGGGTGACAGGGTCTGGATCTGCCACTTCGGATGAGGTGTAGCCGAGGGGCTTGGAAATGAGCATCCCCTCAACTTCAATCAAAACGGTGCGTAGTACTTCCTCTGTGACTGATTGAGCTCCCAGGGTGACGCGAAGAGCGGCCTTGAGGGAGCGGATCTCACGCTCCCAGCATCCGCCGAAATGCGGTGCTCCAGGGGGGTTGAAGGCAAAGGTGATCTGCTGACAGGCCAACTGATCTTGGAGGTCAGGATGAAGAGACTGGAACGCCTCTCGCAACTCACGGTTTCCTCCGCGAAAGTTAGTTCCCTGGTCACAGAGAATCTCTTTGGGCTTTCCTCGTCTGGCGATGAATCGTCTCAGGGCCATAAGGAATGCGTCAGTGTCTATACTGGGAATCAAATCGAGATGCACTGCTCTTGTAGTCAAACATTTAAACAGTATCCCCCACCTCTTCTCATTCCGGCGCCCGATCTTGACGGTGTATGGCCCGAAGCAATCTACGCCCGTGGAGTAGAAAACAGGCTTGAAAAGGCGAAGTCTGGCTGGAGGGAGGTCAGCCATCCGTGGGGGATGTGGTCGACCTTTCCACTTCTTGCACTCCGCGCAGCCTCTCGGTGGCGACGCACTGCTTCACGTCCACGTAACACCCAGTACCTCCTTCTGATCTCAGCAAACACCCTCTCTGGCCCTGGGTGCTGGAGCTTTTCGTCATAATCTTGTATGATGAGACGGGTTAGTGGGTGTCGGGGGTCCAGGACGATGGGGTGCACCTCATCTACTGCCAGGTCTGGATTGCGGCGTAGGCGGCCTCCTACTCTGATGAGCCCGGTCGCCTCATCAAACTCTGGAGCGAGCAGAAGAATGCGGCTGGATCTGGATACTGGTTTACCGGCTTCCAACTGGGAAACCTCCTCTGGAAACGACTCTCTCTGGGCTTGGAGTAGAATCTCGAGCTCAGCCGTGGCATAGGAATCAGCCGTCAGAGTGTCACTGGAACCGGCCGCCCCGTGCAGCTGACGCGCAGTGGCCTCCAGGTAGCTGCCCAGCGTCTGGTACTGGAGCGGATCTGGAACAGTAGAAGCTGACATGGTTAAAACAGTGTGTTTCAGCTCACCTTCAGGTTCACTCTGGACTGCGGGCAGGGGTTCAGGCCAGTCACTTGAAGCTTGCTTCAGAAATGGAGGACCTCCTGTCCATCTGTTGCCTCTGCCAATGTCTCTGAGAGTGAGGCCACGGGTGATGTCATCTGCTGGGTTGTCTTTCGAAGGCACATATCTCCAAGTGGCGGCTTCGGTCAGCTCTTGTATTTCGGCCACACGGGTGCCCACGAAGACTTTGTAGCGGCATGAATCTGAGCTCATCCAGGTTAGGACAGTGGCTGAGTCAGACCATAGAGTGCAGCTGCGGATGGAGAGGGTTAACTCTGTGCTGATGACTTTGCAGAGTTGAGCACCAGTAAGGGCAGCGCACAGCTCCAGGCGGGGTATGGACTGCTGCTTCTTGGGGGCAACACGTGAGCGCGCTGCCAGGAAAGCAATCTCCACTTCTCCATTGGTATTCTGGGTCCTCAAGTATGCCACAGCTCCATATGCTTGTTCTGAGGCGTCGCAAAATACATGAATGTCTCTGATACTTGTGGGCTGGTCCATGCAGCGGGTGGTGTAACACCTGGGCAGGGTGATCTTGGGTAGGTGTGCTAGCTCTTCTTCCCACGCATGCCATTTCTCCAGGAGCTCTTTGGGAAGCTGCGGATCATCCCAATCCCTCTTCTTCTCCCACAGGTGCCGAACAATGACTCTGGCCCGAGTGGTGAAGGGCACTATGTAGCCAAGAGGATCATACTGGCTGGCTAACACTCTGTATATGTTCCTCATGGTAGCCACTGGGCAGTCAATGTCTCTGTGTTTGTAGGTGAGCGTGTCAGACTCACAGTTCCAATGCAGGCCTAGTGCGGGCTCTGGGACATCAAGCTGACCTTGACTGAGCCACAGATCACAACTGGATGATCTTAGGTCTGGCGGGAGGTGACGAACAATGCTTGGATCATTACTAGCCCACTGTCTGAGCTCGAATCCGCCGCTGGTTAGGAGATGGCTTAGGTTGTGACCTTGGTGCTGGAATGAGCAGTTATACACCACACGATTCTTCCCATTATGTTGGACCATATGGTGGGGTATATACCAAGTTTCTGGGCTGCTCTCCACTTGACTGGGTGTTAGCTTCACCACATACCCGGCCTCTACCAGCTTCTCAATCTCTCTCTGATAGGCAACAGCTTGTTCTGGGGCTCGAGCTTCTCTGTACCTCTCAGGAGTGGCAGAACAGCTTCTGGAGTGGTTTTGAGGGAGGGCATGTCTTTTACTCGGAGGAGGGGTGTGGCATATCGCTCTGTGCCATTAATGTTGACTCTCACTGTCTGCTCTTGTAGGAGTTTGACTGCCTCTTGGTCTTGTCTTGATCTCACGACCAGCTTCTCACTGCGGTACGGAAGGACGTCCATCTGCCACAGCTTCTCCACACATGCAAACAGCTCAGAAGGTGAGGGGACAGATGTAAAGAGGCAGTTACTCACGTTAGGCCCGGACTGGACATCCCGAGCTTGCCCCTGCAGTGTCCATCCAAGGAGAGTCTTCACTGCAGCTGGACCACCACGGGGTCCCCATCGAACAGGCTCTATCGGTGTGATAAGGTGCGTGTAGTCTGCACCAATCAGCAGCATGGGATGGGCTCTGTTCAGCGTGGGGAGGGGCAAACCTGATAGATGTTTGTACTTTTGCTGGAGCACAGCGACTGGATGGGAGTGCTCTGCTAAACTCAGCGGCTCTGCTGTAAATGCGTTGTGGATTTCGTACACCTTCTCTGGGTTGCCAGCTGGAGAAATAGAGAAGGACACTGATGCTCCATGAAGCCTCTCCACCTCTTGTTTGACGG
The DNA here is from genome assembly GCA_964034765.1 of Knipowitschia caucasica. Lineage (NCBI taxonomy): Eukaryota > Metazoa > Chordata > Actinopteri > Gobiiformes > Gobiidae > Knipowitschia > Knipowitschia caucasica. Next base: position 6,604,812 of record OZ035842.1, on the reverse strand, counting down.
TGCGGAGGGCTAACACTTCTTTACTGCCTTTGAGGCCCAACTGTTTAGCTGCCGAATGGAGGAGAATGGTTCGCTCAGAGCCGTCGTCCAATACAGCGTATGTTTCCAAGCACTGGTCTCCATTTCTCAGAACCACCTTACTTATCTTCAGCAGCACTTTACAGTTGTATACTGGGCGATCAACGTACATAACTTTATTGGTGGTGTTTACAAGACAGCTCTCTGTGGGGGGTGTAGCGGGTACCCGTTCCTCCTCTGACCTCTCATTGACCTCATGCAGCACTAACAGGTGTCTCCGATTGCATGTTTTACATGGGGCTTTGAGTGTGCACTTTGCAGCCTGGTGATTACGACCACAGCGCCAGCACTTATTGTTAACTTTGATCCATGCCACCTTCTGCTCTTTGCTCAGGCCTTTAAAGTTGGCACAATTATTCAAAAAGTGCTTGTCATGGTCGCAGTAGGGACAATAAGCTCTCATCTTATCTGCACTCTTTGGTTGGTTGGCTGTGTGGTCTGGTGCAGGGGTTAAGGCTGACTGTGGTGCTGGGGCTTTCTCTGTGCTCAGAAGGACTGATGCAGACTTAGTGGAGGATTTATGAGGGCGCTTGGTCTCTGCTTTCTTATTGGACCAATCCTCTCTCTTCGTGGGCTTAATGCAGTCTTCCTGTACCTCCAACTCATATTCGAGCCAATCCGCAAAATCAACTAGGGTGGGAATGGCAACTCTGAGTGGGTGAATGAACCTCTTGAAGTTAGCATTAAGGTCATGCGGGAGTTTACTCAGTAAGCGTGACACATGTGAGCCACATATTAGCTCTATCTGGCCTCTCTGCCCCAGCTGCTGTAACATGCCAACTAAAGACCGCACAGTGAGCGCAAAGAGACGGAAGCTACTCACATCCCCACTGCGGATATTGGGAGCATCCATGAGCTCTGCGATGCGCTGCACAGCCAGTTTGTGGGGCTGTCCATACATTTTGGTTAGAGCCTGCATGGTGTCTGTGTATGGCTGCATAGAGTTACAGTACGAATCGGCCACAAGTGAGGCTTCCTCACACTTAAGGTGGTCTGTGAGGATCTGGTATTTGTACCGCTCTGTGGCGTCTTCCGGTAGGAGGTTCTCTAGTGCCACTTTCATCCTGGAGAACTCTCTGGGGTTTGGTGCAGTGAGGCATGGGATTGTGGGCTTTGGTCCCCTATATGTGCGCTCCCTCTGTGGGTTATGCGCATAGGCATTCTGAGTGTATGAGGGGTAACTGCCTGTATATGGAGTGCCGTTCTGTGCATCACTTACTTGGTTGTAAGAGTGAGCTTGAGATCTCTGCCCATACAGGTCTGCACGGGGAACACTTTGCTGGGGAGTGGCTGCATAGTACGGGGGGTTAGGCAGAGCTCCAGGCACTTGGGAGACGTCCAATCTGGAGAAAACTTGTGCTATGTTATCCCGGGGGCTGGAATAATATAGTGGTTGGCAGGCTGGAGCATTAACTTGGGTTTGGAGCTGAGAGCGTTGTACATAGTTACCACAATCTGCACTGCGAGGTAACTGGGAAAGAGGCTGGTGGACTGCGGACTGGGCTTGGAATGCAGTCATCAGGCTCTGGAACTGGGTACGGAGCTCAGCATTGTCCCGACGCATCTCTATGAGGGCAGCACTTAACTCTGGGATGCAGGTGGTCTCCTGTCCTCCTGTGGCTCGAGCTGGAGAACTGGAGAGCTCTGGCTCCTGTACTTCATCAATACCTTCAAAGTTCTGACTGATAGGAGATATGGATCTTGGCGGCGAATGCTCTCTCTGTGGAAGACCCGTGGCTCTGGATGCTGACTTGAACTGGCTCTGGGCCCCTGGTCCACTGAGATCATACTCTGCCAGGTGAGCGGGCACTGAAGTCCGTCTTACAGGTCGGAGGTTACTTGCTTCTGACTCAGGGTTTTGCATCTTCACAGCAATCTGGAATCCGGCTCGAAGGACCAATTGAAAAGGAGAGTGACTGTACTGATGCTGAATGGAATGTCCAGAACACTGTGGTGGGTCGGTTAGAACCCAATGATGAGTCAGGGAGTTGAATATGATGATTTATTGAAGCTTGAGCGTATGGATGTGTGGGTGTGTGTGTGTGTGGTCCTAAAACAGAAACAATAAACATAATATTAGATAATTGGCTACATCTCTTAATACAGTATCTAAATTATATTCACATCCTCACAATAACACACTGAACTTACTATACAATAATTATATATTAGTGGAAAGACTAACAACTCACACTAACATATTACATCCACATCTACAAACATGTAATAGTGCAGCGCCGCGCTCATCGCTCTAAACAGAGGAGCCACGTGATGGCCATGTGATGGGCGCATGCATCAATTAGCAGTAAAAACACTGATAACTATGAAACTACACTTAACTAAACATTTCCATACACAGTACTTACTTTTATAACGCACACCTTTGACTTAAACACACAAACTACTGCAAACTTTAACTTAAACTTATGAAAACACTCAGACACGGCAAAGTAAGATGTGCTCGCTCCACTCCTCTCTCTCGCTCTGTGCATGCAGGGCGCACGCAGGTCTCCGGTGGTCCAAGCTCCGCCCCCTTTAAAGGGCCAGCGTGACAGTCTCTAAGGCAGCCTTTTTAACACTCTCTCTTACTCGCTCTCGTACTCTCTCTCGTACTCTCTCATACTCGCTCTCGTACTCTCTCTCGTACTCTCTCTCGTACTCTCTCTCGTACTCTCTCTCGTACTCTCTCCCGTACTCACTCTCATACTCTCTCTCGTACTCGCTCTCGTACTCTCTCTCGTACTCTCTCTCGTACTCTCTCTCGTACTCTCTCTCGTACTCTCTCTCGTACTCTCTCTCGTACTCTCTCCCGTACTCACTCTCATACTCTCTCTCGTACTCGCTCTCGTACTCTCTCTCGTACTCTCTCTCGTACTCTCTCTCGTACTCTCTCTCGTACTCTCTCTCGTACTCTCTCTCGTACTCTCTCCCGTACTCACTCTCATACTCTCTCTCGTACTCGCTCTCGTACTCTCTCTCGTACTCTCTCTCGTACTCTCTCTCGTACTCTCTCTCTCTCGTACTCTCTCTCGTACTCTCTCTCGTACTCTCTCTCGTACTCGCTCTCGTACTCGCTCTCGTACTCGCTCTCGTACTCTCTCTCGTACTCTTCTCATACTCTCTCTCGTACTCGCTCTCGTACACTCTCTCGTACTCTCTCTCGTACTCTCTCTCGTACTCTCTCGTACTCTCTCTCATACTCTCTCTCAGACGCTCTCTCAGACGCTCTCATACTCTCTATCGTACTCTCTCTCGTACTCTCTCTCGTACTCTCTCTTACTCGCTCTCGTACTCTCTCTCGTACTCTCTCTCGTACTCTCTCTCGTACTCTCTCTCGTACTCTCTCTCGTACTCTCTCTCGTACTCTCTCCCGTACTCACTCTCGTACTCTCTCTCGTACTCGCTCTCGTACTCTCTCTCGTACTCTCTCTCGTACTCTCTCTCGTACTCTCTCTCGTACTCTCTCTCGTACTCTCTCTCGTACTCTCTCTCGTACTCTCTCTCGTACTCGCTCTCGTACTCGCTCTCGTACTCTCTCTCGTACTCTCTCTCGTACTCTCTCTCGTACTCTCTCTCGTACTCTCTCTCGTACTCTCTCTCGTACTCTCTCTCGTACTCTCTCTCGTACTCTCTCTCGTACTCTCTCTCGTACTCGCTCTCGTACTCGCTCTCGTACTCTCTCTCGTACTCGCTCTCGTACTCGCTCTCGTACTCTCTCTCGTACTCTCTCTCGTACTCTCTCTCGTACTCTCTCTCGTACTCTCTCTCGTACTCTCTCTCGTACTCTCTCTCGTACTCTCTCGTACTCTCTCGTACTCTTTCTCGTACTCTTTCTCGTACTCTTTCTCGTACTCGCTCTCGTACTCTCTCTCGTACTCTCTCATACTCTCTCTCGTACTCGCTCTCGTACACTCTCTCGTACTCTCTCTCGTACTCGCTCTCGTACTCGCTCTCGTACTCTCTCTCGTACTCACTCTCAGACGCTCTCTCAGACGCTCTCATACTCTCTATCGTACTCTCTCTCGTACTCTCTCTCGTACTCTCTCTTACTCGCTCTCGTACTCTCTCTCGTACTCTCTCTCGTACTCTCTCTCGTACTCTCTCTCGTACTCTCTCTCGTACTCTCTCTCGTACTCTCTCCCGTACTCTCTCTCGTACTCTTTCTCGTACTCTTTCTCGTACTCTTTCTCGTACTCTCTCTCGTACTCTCTCTCGTACTCTCTCTCGTACTCTCTCTCGTACTCTCTCTCGTACTCACTCTCATACTCTCTCTGACGCTCTCATACTCTCTCTCATACTCTCTCTCATACTCTCTCTCAGACGCTCTCTCGTACTCGCTCTCGTACTCGCTCTCGTACTCTCTCTCGTACTCGCTCTCGTACTCTCTCTCGTACTCTCTCTCGTACTCTTTCTCGTACTCTCTCTCGTACTCTCTCGAACTCTCTCGTACTCTCTCCCGTACTCTCTCTCGTACTCTCTCTCGTACTCTCTCTCATACTCTCTCTCGTACTCTCTCTCGTACTCTCTCTCGTACTCTCTCTCGTACTCTCTCTCGTACTCTCTCTCGTACTCTCTCTCGTACTCTCTCTCGTACTCTCTCTCGTACTCTCTCTCGTACTCTCTCATACTCTCTCTGACGCTCTCATACTCTCTCTCATACTCTCTCTCAGACGCTCTCTCATACTCTCTCGTACTCTCTCTCGTACTCTCTCTCGTACTCGCTCTCGTACTCGCTCTCGTACTCGCTATCATACTCTCTCTCGTACTCTCTCTCATACTCTCTCTGACGCTCTCATACTCTCTCTCAGACGCTCTCTCGTACTCTCTCTCGTACTCGCTCTCGTACTCTCTCTCGTACTCTCTCGTACTCGCTCTCGTACTCGCTCTCGTACTCGCTCTCATACTCTCTCGTACTCTCTCTCGTACTCTCTCTCGTACTCGCTCTCGTACTCTCTCTCATACTGTCTCGTACTCGCTCTCGTACTCTCTCTCGTACTCTCTCTCGTACTCTCTCTCATACTCTCTCGTACTCTCTCTCGTACTCTCTCTCGTACTCTCTCTCGTACTCGCTCTCGTACTCGCTCTCGTACTTTCTCTCTCGTACTCTCTCTCGTACTCTCTCTCGTACTCTCTCTCGTACTCTCTCTCGTACTCTCTCTCGTACTCTCTCTCGTACTCTCTCTCGTACTCGCTCTCGTACTCGCTCTCGTACTCGCTCTCGTACTCGCTCTCATACTCTCTCTCATACTCACTCTCAGACGCTCTCATACACTGTCATTTTCTCTCTCATACTCTATCATACTCTCTCGTACTCTCTCTCGTACTCTCTCTCGTACTCTCTCTCGTACTCTCTCTCGTACTCTCTCTCGTACTCGCTCTCGTACTTGCTCTCGTACTCTCTCTCATACTCTCTCTCGTACACTCTCTCATACTCGCTCTCGTACTCTCTCTCGTACTCTCTCTCAGACACTCTCATACTCTCTCTCAGACGCTCTCATACTCTCTCATTTTCTCTCTCATACTCTCTCTCGTACTCTCTCTCGTACTCTCTCTCGTACTCTCTCTCGTACTCTCTCTCGTACTCTCTCTCGTACTCTCTCTCGTACTCTCTCTCGTACTCTCTCTCGTACTCGCTCTCGTACTCTCTCTCATACTCTCTCTCGTACACTCTCTCATACTCGCTCTCGTACTCTCTCTCGTACTCTCTCTCAGACACTCTCATACTCTCTCTCAGACGCTCTCATACTCTCTCATTTTCTCTCTCATACTCTCTCTCGTACTCGCTCTCGTACTCTCTCTCATACTCTCTCTCGTACACTCTCTCATACTCGCTCTCGTACTCTCTCTCATACTCGCTCTCACTCTCTCATACTCTCTCTCATACGCTCACTCATACTCTATCATACTCTCTCGTACTCTCTCTCGTACTCTCTCTCATACTCTCTCTCGTACACTCTCTCGTACACTCTCTCGTACTCTCTCTCATACGCTCACTCATACTCTATCATACTCTCTCGTACTCTCTCTCGTACTCTCTCTCATACTCTCTCTCGTACTCTCTCTCATACTCTCTCTCAGACGCTCTCATACTCTCTCATACTCGCTCTCGTACTCTCTCTCGTACTCTCTCTGACGCTCTCATACTCTCTCTCAGACGCTCTCATACTCTCTCATACTCTCTCATTTTCTCTCTCATACTCTCTCTTGTCCTCGCTCTCGTACTCGCTCTCACTCTCATACTCTCTATCATACTCTCTTACTCGCTCTCGTACACTCTCTCGTACTCTCTCTCGTACTCTCTCATACTCGCTCTCGTACTCTCTCTCAGACACTCTCATACTCTCTCAGACGCTCTCATACTCTCTCATACTCTCATTTTCTCTCTCATACTCTATCATACTCTCTCGTACTCTCTCTCGTACTCTCTCTCGTACACTCTCTCATACTCTCTCTCGTACACTCTCTCATACTCGCTCTCGTACTCTCTCTCATACTCGCTCTCGTACTCTCTCTCATACTCGCTCTCGTACTCGCTCTCGTACTCGCTCTCGTACTCGCTCTCGTACTCTCTCTCGTACTCGCTCTCGTACTCTCTCTCGTACTCGCTCTCGTACTCTCTCTCATACTCACTCTTATACTCTCTCTCATACTCACTCTCATACTCTCTCTCGTACTCTCTCTCATACTCACTCTCATACTCGCTCTCACTCTCTCGTACTCTCTCTCATACTCTATCATACTCTATCATACTCTCTCGTACTCGCTCTCATACTCTCTCTCAGGCGCTCTCATACTCTCTCATACTCGCTCTCGTACTCGCTCTCGTACTCGCTCTCATACTCTCTCGTACTCTCTCTCGTACTCTCTCTCGTACTCGCTCTCGTACTCTCTCTCATACTCTCTCGTACTCTCTCTCGTACTCGCTCTCGTACTCTCTCTCGTACTCTCTCTCATACTCTCTCGTACTCTCTCTCGTACTCTCTCTCGTACTCTCTCTCGTACTCTCTCTCATACTCGCTCTCGTACTCGCTCTCGTACTCGCTCTCGTACTCGCTCTCGTACTCGCTCTCGTACTCGCTCTCGTACTCGCTCTCGTACTCGCTACTCGCTCTCGTACTCGCTCTCGTACTCGCTCTCGTACTCGCTCTCGTACTCGCTTTCGTACTCGCTCTCGTACTCGCTCTCGTACTCTCTCTCGTACTCTCTCTCGTACTCTCTCTCGTACTCTCTCTCTCGTACTCTCTCTCGTACTCTCTCTCGTACTCTCTCTCGTGCTCTCGTACTCTCTCTCGTACTCTCTCTCGTACTCTCTCTCGTACTCGCTCTCGTACTCGCTCTCGTACTCGCTCTCGTACTCGCTCTCGTACTCGCTCTCGTACTCGCTCTCGTACTCGCTCTCGTACTCTCTCTCGTACTCTCTCTCGTACACTCTCTCGTACTCTCTCTCATACTCGCTCTCACTCTCTCATACTCTCTCTCGTACTCTCTCTCATACTCTCTCTCATACTCTCTCTCATACTCTATCATACTCTCTCATACTCTCTCTCATACTCACTCTCAGACGCTCTCATACTCTCTCATTTTCTCTCTCATACTCTATCATACTCTCTCGTACTCTCTCTCGTACTCTCTCTCGTACTCTCTCTCGTACTCTCTCTCGTACTCTCTCTCGTACTCGCTCTCGTACTCGCTCTCGTACTCTCTCTCATACTCTCTCTCGTACACTCTCTCATACTCGCTCTCGTACTCTCTCTCGTACTCTCTCTCAGACACTCTCATACTCTCTCTCAGACGCTCTCATACTCTATCATACTCTCTCGTACTCTCTCTCGTACTCTCTCTCATACTCTCTCTCATACTCTCTCTCGTACTCTCTCTCATACTCTCTCTCATACTCTCTCTCGTACACTCTCTCGTACACTCTCTCGTACACTCTCTCGTACTCTCTCTCATACGCTCACTCATACTCTATCATACTCTCTCGTACTCTCTCTCGTACTCTCTCTCATACTCTCTCTCGTACTCTCTCTCGTACTCTCTCTCATACTCTCTCTCAGACGCTCTCATACTCTCTCATACTCGCTCTCGTACTCTCTCTCGTACTCTCTCTGACGCTCTCATACTCTCTCTCAGACGCTCTCATACTCTCTCATACTCTCATTTTCTCTCTCATACTCTCTCTTGTACTCGCTCTCGTACTCGCTCTCGTACTCGCTCTCACTCTCATACTCTCTATCATACTCTCTTACTCGCTCTCGTACACTCTCTCGTACTCTCTCTCGTACTCTCTCATACTCGCTCTCGTACTCTCTCTCAGACGCTCTCATACTCTCATACTCTCTCTTGTACTCGCTCTCGTACTCGCTCTCGTACTCGCTCTCACTCTCATACTCTCTATCATACTCTCTTACTCGCTCTCGTACACTCTCTCGTACTCTCTCTCGTACTCTCTCATACTCTCTCATACTCTCTCTCAGACGCTCTCATACTCTCTCATACTCTCATTTTCTCTCTCATACTCTATCATACTCTCTCGTACTCTCTCTCGTACTCTCTCTCGTACACTCTCTCATACTCTCTCTCGTACACTCTCTCATACTCGCTCTCGTACTCTCTCTCATACTCGCTCTCGTACTCTCTCTCATACTCGCTCTCGTACTCGCTCTCGTACTCGCTCTCGTACTCGCTCTCGTACTCTCTCTCGTACTCGCTCTCGTACTCTCTCTCGTACTCGCTCTCGTACTCTCTCTCGTACTCGCTCTCGTACTCTCTCTCATACTCACTCTTATACTCTCTCTCATACTCACTCTCATACTCTCTCTCGTACTCTCTCTCATACTCACTCTCATACTCGCTCTCACTCTCTCGTACTCTCTCTCATACTCTATCATACTCTCTCGTACTCGCTCTCATACTCTCTCTCAGGCGCTCTCATACTCTCTCATACTCGCTCTCGTACTCTCTCGTACTCTCTCTCAGACGCTCTCATACTCTCTCTCATTTTCTCTCTCATACTCGCTCTTGTACTCGCTCTCGTACTCTCTCGTACTCTCTCTCAGACGCTCTCATACTCTCATTTTCTCTCTCATACTCGCTCTTGTACTCGCTCTCGTACTCGCTCTCGTACTCGCTCTCATACTCGCTCTCATTCTCTCTCATACTCGCTCTCATTCTCTCTCTCTTACTCTCTCTCATACTCTCTCTTACTCTCTCTCATACTCTCTCTTATTCTCTCATACTCGCTCTCATTCTCTCTCATACTCTCTCTCATACTCTCTCTCATACTCTCTCTCATACTCACTCTCATACTCACTCTCATACTCTCTCATACTCACTCTCATATACTCTCTCATATTCTCTCTCTCATACTCTTACTCGTGCCGGTCTCGGAGAGAGCACATTAGTTTGTGTTTAAGGCGTCTGCCCTCTCACCTGGGGCTCATTAGGAGGTACACGCCGGCTGTATCCACCCTGGAGGCTTCTACAACACAACAGTTCCACAGTGTGGCAGAAGGCCGGGGACAGAGAGGATTAGGCAGGTGTCTGCACAGTGGGGGATGGTCCAGTCTTGGTCTTGTGCTGTGACTGCTGTTGCTGACTCTCGGCTCCACACTTATGAGGTGAGGAGCTGGCTGTGGATGACATGAAGAGCTTCTGATCGTGACAGCTCTGTCCACACCACAGTCACATGCTCAGGCCAAAGTCAGGACCAGGGCAGGACTAGGACGGGGCCGGAACGGGGCAGGACCAGCACCAGGGAAGAACCAGACCCAGGATCAGAGCAGGATCAAGGCCTGATCAGGGCAAGACCAGGACAGGTGCAGGACCAGGGTTAGACCTGTGCAAATACTACACATTTCACTCACAATTTAATTCCATGGCTGACAAAGCATTAGGTGTAAAAGCAACTTGCTTCTGGCTCATAACCTCACCATCGTGGGATGGCCTGACTTTTTTGTTTCAGAAATAACATCCGTGTAGTTTGTCCAACAGACCACCACATTCTGTCTGAGATAATCGAGTAAGGGTGGTTTCTGTCTGAAAGAAAGACCAAAATACATTCATGTGAAAACTAGTGAAATTTATATCCTACCAGTTTAATTTTTTAACAAATTTTGAAAATATAATTACCAAATGTTTGGTAATCTAAATCTGTGTTGTCTGTGCTCTCACTGCTCGTGTGTTTTCACTTAACCTGCTGCCTCAGAAACTGGATGAATTTACGAGATGCTGAGACGGGGAAGGTGCTGTGGCAGGGCACGGAGGACCTGTCGGTGCCCGGGGTCGAGCACGAGGGTGAGACACACACTCCACAAACCAAACAGTTGTATGAGTTTAGAAGACCCAGATCTGACTTTGTGTATCAGGGCGCGGTGCTCGGGCTACGTGTTTTATCACAATCAAATCAAAATGGAGATTTTCAGGTTTGTTATTACTGAATTTCTGTGCAAACAAAAAAAGGGACTCAAATTAAGCAAACCCAAGTCTTTTGATTTGAGTTTATTTTGAATCTTAGCTACATTTGCTAAATAAATTGTGTTAAATTCAGGAGTTAAAGGAGCAGTATGTAAAAATGTGGCCAAAAGTGGTACTGCAGCCTGTCCCACTCTCCCTGACTCAGGTTGCCAGATATGCAGACGAATCCAGCTGGGACCATAACAGCTGAATAGACAAGAGTTTAGTCAACAACAAATCTATAACCAACACCTTTTTCACAAAGATAGAAATCCTGGTTTTATTCCTTGTTTTGTCGTTAATGATTTGAGAATCATAACGAGACCTTTTTTAGTTCTGCGCCACATGGTACTTTACCAGTGAGATTAGCTCCATGTCCTCGATCCGGAATTGGACCCTAAGTATTTATCTAACAGTAGTATACAGAGAGTGAGTAGTCCTGTTCTTATAGATCTATGCTCCTCTTAAATGTCTTTTATTGTGAGAATAACACAGTGTTTCAAAATCAGCTTTTAAGTAAGTCCAGATTCATAAGATAAGACAGACTATATTGATCTCTGATGGAGAACACAGACAGAATCACTCGGACTGTGGAAAAGACAGAAGCGTGAAACATTTTAAAGTTTATAAATATAAGTCTGTGCAGGATATAATTATGTACAATAAAAGAGAGTGGCAATAGGAAGATCTTCGTTTACACCTGCGTGCACATGCTCTCCTCGCTGTGTGGCAAGAAGACAGAGCGGCACATTCTGAAGCAAGGATGCGACAAGTACTTTTAAAAGACTCAGTGTGAATAGCACTGTATATAAGCACTTTAACAATAGCACTTTAAGGCCAGAAGATCAGAGGATATGTAAAGACAAGCTAAAAATAAGTATATGAGACCGAACTGAACAAATCCAAAGCCCAGATGAGACCTGGGATGACGAGAGAAAACATTGGTCTGACTCACCTCTGTCTTGGCACCGATCTGCAGGGTCTGGGACTCAGGGACATTTATTCTTACTTCATAGAAACCCGGGGCCCTTCACTCAAGAAGGGTCCGTCGCGGTAAAGCACATTAAAAGCGGGTTGGCCCTTTTTGCTGTTACTTACGGTAAAGGTGGAACAGGAACCAAAATGGAAAGTTTAACATTAATCATCACAGTGAACAAGTCCGCAATGAAAGTAGTCGCAAAACTTAAATTTGTTTATGATTTTTTTTATCCCCTCATCCCCTCTTTTAGATTTAATACCAGCTCGGTGTGAAAAGCTCAGGACTGTGGTACTTCTGGGATTCGCTGATTCAGGCACGTTTGTGGGCGTGTATGTTTTCATTTCTCCACCTGTCAATCACTGCTGCAGCGTCATCAAATTGAGCCGAGGCGTTCTGCTGCCTCTCGAGAATGAAAGAGGAAGATCGCTCTCTGACTAAAGCTTGAGGGAAATCATGGGAAAAAACGATTTTAGGAATGTTTATGAAGAGAAAAGAGAAACGTCAAAGAATAATACGGGACCAGAGCCAAGTTTGTTCATACAACTTTGAACACAAGGAGAGACCTGAGACTGTGTGTGTCTGTGTGTGTCTGTGTGTGTGTGTGTCTGTGTGTGTCTGTGTGTGTGTGTGTCTGTGTGTGGTCTGTGTCTGTGTGGTGTGTGTGTGTGTGTGTGTCTGTGTGTGTCTGTGTGTGTCTCTGTGTGTATCTCTGTGTGTGTGTGTGTGTCTGTGTGTGTGTCTGTGTGTGTCTGTGTGTGTCTGTGTGTGTGTGGTGTGTGTCTGTGTGTGTGTCTGTGTGTCTGTCTGTGTGTGTGTCTGTGTGTGTCTGTGTGTGGTCTGTGTCTGTGTGGTGTGTGTGTGTCTGTGTGTGTCTGTGTGTGTCTGTCTGTGTGTGTCTGTCTGTGTGTGTGTCTGTGTGTGTGTGTGTGTGGTGTGTGTCTGTGTGTGTGTCTGTGTGTGTGTATCTGTGTGTGTGTCTGTGTGTGTGTGTATCTGTGTTTGTCTGTGTGTGTCTGTGTGAGTGTGTGTGTGTGGTGTCTGTGTGTGTGTGTGTGTGTGTGTGTCTGTGTGTGTGTGTCTGTTTCCAGCCCGAGTCCCCAAGAAGATCCTCAAGTGCAAAGCCGTGTCCAGAGAGCTCAACTTCTCGTCCTCGGAGAAGCTGGAGAAGTTCAGGCTGGAGCAGAAGGTCTTCTTCAAAGGACAGTGTTTGGAAGGTCCGCTCTCTTCTTTACAGACTTCAGTTCAGTTCCACAGCGACTGCGAAGTTATTTGGCACGTTTCAACACTCACCAAATTCACCAAGTCATACCTTGTTTCAACCAGCTTCACCGTTTATTGGGTGCTTTCACTTTTGACAATAACTCCCACTTTAACAGATTAAAGATGTCTGTAATTTTCTACATACCATGTTTTTATGCACTCTCATGTGCACACAACGCCTTTCAATAGTGCGCCTTATAATCCGGTAGACCTTTTATATGAGAATAAAGGCATTATTTATAATTTATAGTGCGACAGATACGGTAGTTAAACATGAGAAAAAGAATTCTAGAAAATGACAATGTCTAATTTGATAAAAATGTAATTGCAAAATATGGTGGAAAATAAGTATTTAGTGGATAATAAAAGTCCATCTCAATACTTTGTTTTCCTACGCTGTTGCTGGTATTATGGCCCATTCCTCCATGCAAATTGCCAGTGTGGCAGCAGGATTTCCACCCATTTCCTTAAGTGAGACTAATCTTGTCCTGAAACTCTTAACAGTTTTAACAATTTAAATTCAAATGTTTAAAATAATAGAATGTAATTTATAACATTTGTAACTTCCCAACAGTAGTTGTCAACTGTCAAGTTAGTCTTTTCTTCTTGAGGTAAGTCTTGAGGTTACGTCCTCTGGAGTTAAAACAGTCATTTGTACATAATCACAGCAGTAACTTTCTGCACACAGGACTTTTGGAGAATGCCTTAAATGCATTTACAGAAAGTACCTGCTTTTGTTAGCAGCGATGTGCCGTGTATAGCAACAAGTCAAAATCCATTCTGTTGTCTTTAAGACAGATCACTTTTCAGCTTTAATGGTAAAGAATGACAACATTGAATTAGAGAAATGATGACGCTGTGGTTTCTTCTGTGGTGCAGAACGTTACTTACCCCGAGGGAAACACAGACCCTCTTTTGGGAAACTAAAACACTTGACAAAGCCTGTAAACATAACTCTAGTGTTATAGACTCATTCTAATGTTGGTGAAGTGTCTTGCCTAAGGACACATTGACAGTTTGGCCGTTTACAGCAGCAGCCGCCCCACTGCGGCATCAGTGAAATGTGTGTTACCATAAATAATGTTTTCTTTTGTCAAAGTTAGGGTTATCATATATGATTTTGCCGTCAACATTTGTGTTAAGATTGATAGTGTAAGTTTGCTTTTGTCTCGTAAATCTCTCGACAGAATTCCTCCACTATGAGACCACGCCATGTTATAAAAAGAACTAAACTGAGTTAAATCTAAAAGCAAATTGTAATTTTTATTTTTTTCCACAAGATGGAAGTGTTGCTCATTCTAGTTCCTCTTTCTCATTAATCTGTTCTAAAACATGGAGATGATGGGTGTGTGTTTTTGTATCAGAGTGGTTCTTTGAGTTTGGCTTCGTCATCCCCAACTCCACCAACACGTGGCAGTCTCTGATTGAAGCGGCGCCCGAGGCCCAGATGATGCCCGCCAACGTCTTAACGTGAGTGTCCTGAAACAAGCCCCAAACACGCAGGCAGAAGCAGGCAGAAGCAGGCAGAAGCAGGCAGAAGCAGGCAGAAGCAGGCAGAAGCAGGCAGAAGCAGGCAGAAGCAGGCAGACGCAGGCAGACGCAGGCAGACGCAGGCAGACGCAGGCAGACGCAGGCAGACGCAGGCAGACGCAGGCAGACGCAGGCAGACGCATGCAGACGCATGCAGACGCAGGCAGACAGACGCAGGCAGAAGCAGGCAGACGCAGGCAGACGCAGGCAGACGCAGGCAGACGCAGGCAGAAGCAGGCAGAAGCAGGCGGGAGCAGGCGGGAGCAGGCGGGAGCAGGCGGGAGCAGGCAGAAGCAGGCAGAAGCAGGCAGAAGCAGGCAGAAGCAGGCAGACAGACGCAGGCAGACAGACGCAGGCAGACAGACGCAGGCAGACAGACGCAGGCGGACAGACGCAGGCGGACAGATGCAGAAGCAGACAGACGCGGGACCAGGTGTATAAGGTTAGGAATTGGCAAAAATGTGAGGATTCGATAGTATTGCAATATTTGGGCCACGATCCAACATTATTGTGATTCTTAACATATTGCGATACAGAAAGTTTTGTGATTTGATTCTGGGATATTTTGTGATTCTTGTTCCTCATTATTCAAAGTCTTTACATGGAGGAAAATAAGTCTCAATATGACATTTATTATGGTCTGTGCATGAACTGAAGTAAACACCAGGACCATGTTACAGACAACACAGAGTCACTCACTGGTGCCTCACTGGTGCCTCACTGGTGTCTCACTGGTGCCTCACTGGTGTCTCACTGGTGCCTCACTGGTGCCTCACTGGTGTCTCACTGGTGCCTCACTGGTGCCTCACTGGTGTCTCACTGGTGTCTCACTGGTGCCTCACTGGTGCCTCACTGGTGTCTCACTGGTGCCTCACTGGTGCCTCACTCGTGTCTCACTGGTGCCTCACTGGTGTCTCACTGGTGCCTCACTGGTGTCTCACTGGTGCCTCACTGGTGTCTCACTGGTGCCTCACTGGTGTCTCACTGGTGCCTCACTGGTGCCTCACTGGTGTCTCACTGGTGCCTCACTGGTGTCTCACTGGTGCCTCACTGGTGCCTCACTGGTGTCTCACTGGTGTCTCACTGGTGTCTCACTGGTGTCTCACTGGTGCCTCACTGGTGCCTCACTGGTGTCTCACTGGTGTCTCACTGGTGCCTCACTGGTGCCTCACTGGTGCCTCACTGGTGCCTCACTGGTGCCTCACTGGTGCCTCACTGGTGCCTCACTGGTGCCTCACTGGTGTCTCACTGGTGCCTCACTGGTGCCTCACTGGTGTCTCACTGGTGCCTCACTGGTGCCTCACTGGTGCCTCACTGGTGCCTCACTGGTGCCTCACTGGTGTCTCACTGGTGCCTCACTGGTGCCTCACTGGTGTCTCACTGGTGCCTCACTGGTGCCTCACTGGTGTCTCACTGGTGCCTCACTGGTGTCTCACTGGTGCCTCACTGGTGCCTCACTGGTGCCTCACTGGTGCCTCACTGGTGTCTCACTGGTGCCTCACTGGTGCCTCACTGGTGCCTCACTGGTGCCTCACTGGTGCCTCACTGGTGTCTCACTGGTGTCTCACTGGTGTCTCACTGGTGTCTCACTGGTGCCTCACTGGTGTCTCACTGGTGCCTCACTGGTGTCTCACTGGTGCCTCACTGGTGCCTCACTGGTGTCTCACTGGTGTCTCACTGGTGTCTCACTGGTGTCTCACTGGTGTCTCACTGATGCCTCACTGGTGTCTCACTGGTGCCTCACTGGTGTCTCACTGGTGCCTCACTGGTGCCTCACTGGTGTCTCACTGGTGTCTCACTGGTGTCTCACTGGTGTCTCACTGGTGCCTCACTGGTGTCTCACTGGTGCCTCACTGGTGTCTCACTGGTGCCTCACTGGTGCCTCACTGGTGCCTCACTGGTGTCTCACTGGTGTATCACTGGTGCCTCACTGGTGCCTCACTGGTGCCTCACTGGTGTCTCACTGGTGCCTCACTGGTGCCTCACTGGTGCCTCACTGGTGCCTCACTGGTGCCTCACTGGTGTATCACTGGTGTATCACTGGTGTCTCACTGGTGCCTCACTGGTGCCTCACTGGTGTCTCACTGGTGTCTCACTGGTGTCTCACTGGTGTCTCACTGGTGCCTCACTGGTGCCTCACTGGTGTCTCACTGGTGTCTCACTGGTGTCTCACTGGTGTCTCACTGGTGCCTCACTGGTGCCTCACTGGTGTCTCACTGGTGCCTCTCTTTCCGCAGAGGGAACGTCATCATCGAGACCAAGTTCTTTGACGACGACCTCCACGTGAGCACGTCCAGAGTGCGCCTGTTCTACGTGTGAGCCCAGGGGCCCCGCACTGGCCCCGGCTCTGCCACTGGACTCTTGAGCCTTTTCTCTCAGGGGACTCAGGGGCCGCCATGCTGTGAGCGCAGGTGCACATGGACCCGGGCCCCTGGACACACACGCGCGCACACACGTACACACGTACACACACACACACACATGTACACACACACACACACGTACACTCACACACACACACACACACACACACACACACACTCACACACACACGTACACACACACACACACACACACGTACACACGTACACTCACACACACACGTACGCACACGCACACACACACACACACACACACACACACACATACACTCACACACACACGTACGCACACACACACACACTCACACACACACGTACACTCACACACACACTGGTCCCATGTTGCACACATCTTCACTAGTGTCCGCACAGACCCTCACAAAACACTCTTTGGCTCTTTCCATCTGCGTCAAATTCAACTGAAAATATTTAGTCTGCCTTAAATTACTTTGTTCTGATTTCATCTTCGAGTAGGTTTGTTTTGCCTGAACAGATTTATTTACATTTATGACCTAGATTATTTATTGAATGACATTTCTGTCCACTTAGATCAAAGATGTCGGTAATTTAAAAAACTGTTTCACGTTTATAAGAATGCATTGCTCTCTGTACCATAGTGTAAAGTAAGTGCTGGAAAATTATATATTATTGGTTTTGATGGAGAGTAGTTGGAGAAACCTGTCAATTGAGGATTTGAATGTATTCTGTCCAATCAGGAGGCAGGATGGTCGGGTGTGGGCGGGTCTCTACTCTTTGAAAAGTAATTGAGTATATTGTGTAATTTAATCAATAAAAGTGAGCCATTTTCTTATCCGATTGGCAAAGGATTGTCCCTTGACAGTAGCAAATGGTCAGAAACTCTGTGTCAAATAAAATAATCAAGGTTTAATATGTAAATAATATTGTCTAAACTTGTGGTTAAAGATCATTTAGAAAGGCACCGCTCATAGAGGACCGTGGGGATGTGCGTGAAACTGTTTAAGATAATTTAGGTCGAGATTGAGGCCAAAATTCAATTCAATTTATTCTTGTATCGACCTAAATCACAACAGGAGGACTTTACAAAGCTGTCGATTCGCCAACTACAGATCAGAGAGTCAAACCGTTCAAATACAGGAAATGCATTGATAAAAACCGCATCAAGACAGAGACCAATGTCCATAAATCCTAATAAAGTCCATAAATGCCGTTAAATGTGGATTATCTCCTCTGTCCTTAGACTCTCCTCCATCGGCAACAAACGACTCTTAAAATCCAGTGCGAGAAAACAAACGTTGGGGGAATAAGATCCAGGACTGTCGGCTGTACAACAAAAAATACAAAATAATACTTAAAACATGGAGTTCACTCCCTGCCTCTCTGTGGGCGGAGATATCCTCTGTAGGCGGAGTTATCCTCTGTAGGCGGAGTTATCCTCTGTAGGCGGAGTTATCCTCTGTAGGCGGAGTTATCCTCTGTAGGCGGAGTTATCCTCTGTAGGCGGAGTTATCCTCTGTAGGCGGAGTTATCCTCTGTGGGCGGAGTTATCCTCTGTGGGCGGAGTTATCCTCTGTGGGCGGAGTCATTGTCTGTGGGCGGAGTCATTATCTGTGGGCGGCGGGAGTTGTTCTCGGTGGGTGGAGTCGTTCTCTGTGGGCGGGGCCATCCTTTGTGGGCGGGGCCATCCTCTGTGCCGTTCACACACTAGTGCTGATGTTTCTTGAGAGCTCTTTTCAAAGTGCATATGACACGACAGCCTTTAGAGTAGCTCACCTCTGAACACTTGTGATGTCACATGATCCAGAAGACATATCATGACCTCATCGTTGTATATTTAGTCACAAAAGTCGCATCACCTCCAAGGCCTCGGCCCAATCAGTGTCATCGATTCAGAAAAGAAAGTAGTCTAAATGTCTGTGTGGAGACTGCTTCCCCTGCGACCCGGCTATGGATAAAGCGGAAGAGCAAGGACGAACGGGAAGTAAATAAAAACAATGGCCATGTTGTTGCAGTGGTCTGAGGAGCCAGAGGGGGGAGCAATGGAGACTTTGTTGAATGACAATATCACTTATGGGACACAGAAGCATGCTATGTCTCCTTTAACAAGATTTAGTGTTTGGAGAAAATTGTTGGAAACGTTTTTTTTTCAAAAACACTGCTTTTTCTGTAGTTTTCGCCCTAAACCTCGTTCAAACCCAACATTCCTGACAGTGTGAGACCAGACCTCGTTAAACCGAGAACAAAAGGAGTTGCAATACAATCATTCTCCAGCAGGTGTCGCTCATGTTGAGGCGAATCTGCTCAAATCAAATCATGTTTTTGCAAAGGGCAGTTATTTGTAGGTAATTCTTGGATTGTGTGCACTTGTCCCGGTAGAAGACGCAGTGGTTCTGGTGTGGTTCTGCTGTGGTTCTGGTCCACACAGAAGCATTTAGATGTTTCTCCTTTTCACTTTTGGTTGAGAACAGTTGCTTCCTCTTCCAAAACCAGATGTAAGTGTGACGTAGATCTGTGTCCATGCTGCACTGCGGCAGAGGGGGAAGGTTCCTACCCTTCATGTTCCGGTGACGCACAAGCATTTTAGCCAACCGTGTATGAAATGTTCGCCTCCATTGTTGTTTATAGTTTGTGAAATAAAATGTGAAATATGTAACGTGAGGTGTTTTTATTCATGTGACCGTCGTCCTTGTGCTGCTGGGACTAATACAGACTCGTTATCTTCAGTAAAACCATAAACAGAGCTGACAGAGTACTGCTTGGATGTAAAACACAGTGGCTGAGTGGTTAGCACTCTCGAATCCCGGTCAAAGTGGAGTTTGCATGTTCTCCCTGTGTCTACGTATAGGTTTCCTCCAGGTGCTCCAGTTTCCCCTACCACTAAAAACATGGACAATAGGTCTGAATGTAATGAGTGAGTGAATGGATGGTGTTGGGTCAGAGGCTTTGGTGGACCAGTGTGTTCGGCGCATAGACTGTATATATTAATGGACAGAGTCACGCCTATCTGCGCCGTTCTAACTAATGGGCCAAAAATAGTGCTCTACTGGAGCAATCCAAATTGGCCGCGAGTGGTCCCGCCCACAAGAAAATTGTGAAAAAACACATCTGCGCATGCGTCAGCCGGAGAGAGCTCCGTTCATTTGAACGAGACTTCAAAAATTCACAGCGACTAAACTAGAGTGGACCAAAAAAATTCAGCATTGACACACATGTGAAACGGAGCTTTGGGCCAAGAGCCAACTTTTGGACCATCCTGTAAAGACGTTTGTGAGAGGTCTGCCAATGCTATATGTTAGCATTGGCTAATTCTTCTTCTGGGTCCACCCCCACAGGCCCGGGGTGGTATTGCAGCATGTCAGCGCACGTCATTTTGGCCACTTTTGAGCTGGGACCCGCCCACACTGGTTCGCGGTCTCGAGAGAATGGAACAATATCTGAACTCTGAACATTGGTTGACCTTGGTCTATAAAAATGCATGATGTGAATAAAGATACTTTGTTACTAAAAAATAAAGTTTTGGTGCTCTTCAGTGGTTGGTTGGTCCCACCACAGAGGCACTCGATAATCTTTAAAGCCTTTTATTAACGTGACAAAAGAAGTTGAAAATACACCTTCTGGGCTTCTTTAAACAGGGGCAGATTTACACAGAGAGGTGCTGGTCACACGGTCAGGGGTGGGCCTGAAGTCACATGGTTTTAAAACTGGAGAAAAACAAAATAACGCAGTGATAATATGGACACACCTGTTTCCATTACAATACAGAAATATTTTTAAAAGTCTTAAAGAAAAGGAGAAAAGTCCAACTCTTTTAACATTTAAGCCTGAGAATTGTGTCGCGTTTAGAGCAGACATGTCCAAACTAAGGCCTGGGGTCCAATTGCGGCCCTCTGTTATGTCATGTGACCCTCTGTCTTGTTAATCCAAATTACCCTTTAAGGTCATGAGTTCAGTCATCCAACTTCAGCTCCACCTTCACAGACACGCTCCACCTCCTAAAGCTCAGACCCTTTGGAACTCAGCCATTACATTAATTTGAATATACTATTTTTGACTTCCAAAATCTCATGTGGCGCTAATGCAGCTGTGGTGTGATGGTAAGATAGTAAAAGTCTGTCAAATGTGAATCTATTTGGATCATTGCTCATTTTAAATCTCAGAAAAAAGCCAGATCCAGTCAAAGCTGTTTTCTGGACAAGTCAAAAAGATACTAAAAAGTTTAGTATATATCCTGTATTTATATATCTATCTATATCCATTCAGACTCTCTTTGAAGTCATGTTTTAAGTCCTTCCTGTAGTCTATGAACCGACAACACGTCAGTCTGAAAACAAGACTGAGGCAGAATCTCTCGCACTTGTTTCTCCATTTGTTTTCGAGCTCTTCCAGAAAGAACAAAATAAGACTGAGACAAGCTTTTTTGATCCACAGGGAGATTGTGTTGTCACAGTAGCTTGCATAGTATCTCACAATAAAAAATAACATTAAAGTGACAATCTCAAAATAAGAATAATAATCATGACATTTGTGAGAATAGAATAATCTGGATAGAAGTGCTCAGTGACTTGTTGTACAGTCTGACAGCGGTGGGGATGAGAACAGAGACATCAGTTGATACTTGTAGCTTCTTGAGGATCAGGTCCAGAAGACACAGGTCAGATTCTACTGAGAACGATGGAAGTGACCAAAGCTGCAGGTCTGGGATTGTGTTTCAGCAGAAGATTGTTATTGTTAGTAAAAGAAGCAACACTTTGGGCTGGATCGACACAGGGTTTAAGATCAAATGTAAACGTCAATATAAGATAAGTTGTGTTGCACCTGGAACGCATGGATCACTGACGTCACCGCGACAGGAGCAGACTCTCTGTGACGACTTCTGTGTTTGTGGGCGTTCGTTATTCTGGTTTATATAACTGTATTTACTGGAGCTAATGGTCGTGGGTTCGAGCCCACCACGACCCATGTCAACTGCTCCCACTGATGTCTGCTGTCGTTGTGTCCTTGGGCAAGACACTTAACCCCACATTGCCTGAAGCCCCCACTGAAAGATCAAGGCCGTCTCATTGATGACGGAGAAGCCATCTTCCTGTGGACCCACCCCCTGCAGAGGATCAGAGCGACTGGTGCTCTGAGACTTGGGTGCAGCTGTGTGTGTGTGTGTGCGTGTGTGCGTGATTGCATGTGGGTGTGTGTGCGTGATTGTATGTGGGTGTGTGTGCGTGATTGTATGTGGGTGTGTGTGCGTGATTGTATGTGAGTGTGTGTGCGTGATTGTATGTGAGTGTGTGTGCGTGATTGTATGTGAGTGTGTGCCTGTGTTTGTGAGTGTGTGTATGTATGTTTGCGTGCCTGTGTGTATATGTGTGTGTGCGTGTATGTGCCTGTGTGCGTGTGTTTGTGTGTATGTATGTTTGCGTGCCTGTGTGTATATGTGTGTGTGCGTGTATGTGCCTGTGTGCGTGTGTATGTATGTTTGTGTGCCTGTGTGTATGTATGTTTGCGTGTATGTGCCTGTGTGCGTGTGTGACCTTGGGATTAAAAACTAATTGGATAAAAGGTTGCATCCCAATTCTGAAAACCTCGCTCCTTGTCCTTACCTCTGACCTTTCACGGGACATTTGGACATTTTAAAGTAATTTCAAAGCTTTGGGTCAAACACGGACTATCAAGAGGAGAGGGACGAGGTGTCTTGGTATGAAGACTGTACATTAGACTGAAAAATGTCAAACCTTGGTAAGACTTTATTCCTAAAAATAACAAACTATGCTTATTTATTTGTTTGGGGCAGTACATGTTCATGAACACATCACTCCGGGTTACAGTGTTGGGCTAATTTGCGTCCTTTGTCTCTCATTCGCACTCATTCCTCCTGAGCTATTGCACATATTCTTAGCCGGAGGAAACCTTCACAGACACAGGCAAACTCCACTCAGAAAGGCCCTGTTCCGACCGGGATTCGAACCCAGAACCTTCATACTGAGAAGCGAGGGTGCTAACCACTCAGCCACTCAACCTCATCTTTCTAATGGTAGTTTGTTGGTTGAATGTAGTTTGTCATAATAAGATTATTTTACTAGTTTTAAGATAACACTTCATAATCTTATTAGAGTAAAAGTCAGAGCAGTGAGTTTTAAAAGACAGGAGACAGAAGAGAGGAGACAAGAGGAGAGAGAGGAGAGGAGACAGAGGAGAGGAGACAGAGGAGAGAGAGGAGAGGAGACAGAGGAGAGAGAGGAGACAGAGGAGACAGAGGAGAGAGGAGAGAGAGGAGACAGAGGAGAGAGAGGAGACAGAGGAGACAGAGGAGAGAGGAGAGAGAGGAGACAGAGGAGAGAGGAGAGAGAGGAGACAGAAGAGAGAGGAGAGAGAGGAGACAGAGGAGAGGAGACAGAGGAGAGGAGACAGAGGAGAGAGATATGAGACATAGGAGAGAGAGGAGAGAGGAGACAGAAGAGAGAGAGAGAGAGAGAAGAGACAGAGGAGAGAGGAGAGGAGACAGATGAGACAGGAGACAGGAGAGAGAGGAGACAGAGAGAGAGAGAGAGGAGAGAGAGGAGACAGAGAGAGAGAGAGAGAGAGAGAGAGAGACAGAGGAGAGAGAGAGAGAGAGAGGAGACAGAGAGAGAGAGAGAGAGAGAGAGAGAGAGAGAGACAGAGGAGAGGAGACAGAGGAGAGAGATATGAGACATAGGAGAGAGAGGAGAGAGGAGACAGAAGAGAGAGGAGAGAGAAGAGACAGAGGAGAGAGGAGAGGAGACAGATGAGACAGGAGACAGGAGAGAGAGGAGACAGAGAGAGAGAGAGAGAGAGAGAGAGGAGACAGAGAGAGAGGAGAGGAGAGAGAGAGAGACAGAGGAGAGAGAGGAGACAGAGAGAGGAGAGGAGAGAGAGGAGACAGAGAGAGAGGAGAGGAGACAGGAGAGAGAGGACAGAGAGGAGAGAGAGAGGGAGAGAGGAGACAGGAGAGAGAGAGGGGAGAGAGGAGAGAGAGGAGAGAGAGGAGAGAGAGGACAGAGAGGAGAGAGAGGGGAGAGAGGAGACAGGAGAGAGAGGGGAGAGAGGAGACAGGAGAGAGAGGAGACAGGAGAGAGAGGAGACAGGAGAGAGAGGAGAGAGGAGAGAGAGGAGACAGAGAGAGAGGAGAGAGAGGAGACAGAGGAGAGAGAGGAGACAGAGGAGAGAGAGAGAGAGAGGAGACAGAGAGAGAGGAGAGAGAGGAGAGAGAGGAGACAGAGAGAGAGGAGACAGAGGAGACAGGAGACAGAGGAGAGAGAGGAGAGAGAGGAGACAGAGAGAGAGGAGAGAGAGGAGAGAGATGAGATTTTTTTTTAACAGACCTTTATTTGTCCATTAAACAGGTCAAATGACATTACATATTACACATAGTAATGTATAGAAAAAACATAGTTTAAAAATCCGGACATAAAAGTGCAAAAAGTGCAAGTACTGCAATAAATAAACAATGCAATATATACCACACAATTCAATTCATAGGTTTACAACGATAAAAAGGCAGAAAAAAACAGCTCCCCCTCCCTCACAGAGCACACCTCCCTCACAGAGCACACCTCCCTCACAGAGCACACCTCCCTCACAGAGGACACCTCCCTCACAGAGCACACCTCCCTCACAGAGCACACCTCCCTCACAGAGCACACCTCCCTCACAGAGCACACCTCCCTCACAGAGGACACCTCCCTCACAGAGCACACCTCCCTGAACCCCCAGCGCTCCTCAAACCCCTCCTGATCCCCATTTATCCTGTAGAGACCAAACTCCAGCCTGAGTCTGGCCTGGACCATCCGGACCAGCAGAGCCCTGGGACTGATCTCACTCTGGTCCTGGACCATCCTCCTCCTGCTCACATAGACGGCCATCTTGGCCTGACCAACGAGGAAACTGAGCAGCCGCCACCTCCTCCTGCTGCGGCTGGAGTACCTGACCCCCCCACAAACACCTGAGCATTAAACTCTGCCCCCAGTGAAGTGAAGAGGCCCCTCAGCAGCTCCAGCATGTGCCTGAGCCTCCCACACTCCCAGAAGCAGTGGAACACTGTCTCCCTCTCCCCACAGAAGGGACAGCCCTCCCCCACAGCCCTGTTCACCCTACACACAAAGGCATTGACTGCTATTGCCCCATGCAGCAGCCTCCACTGCAGGTCCCCCTGTTTCTTGGTCAGAGGGGGCTTGTACAGGGCCCCCCAGGCCGGGCTGAAGGCGGGGCCCAGGTGTGACCTCCACACAGTGTCTGCTCGGTCACACAGTCTCTGGTGGTTCAAGGCCTGGACCATGAGGCTGTAAAAAGTCTTCCCTGAAGCAGCCTCCAGAGAGGCAGCTACTGGACTGGCCAGCAGGGGCCCAGAGGAGGAGCCCAGGTCCGGGCTGAGGATGAGACTGGGGAAGGGATCAGTGGGGTCAGGGGTCAGTGAGCCTGAACTGTGTCCCTCTAACAGAGTCCAGTCCTCCTCTGTCAGACCCTCTCTCCAGAAACACAGGAGACGCTCCAGGGTCCGACCCGGCCTCAGGCCCAGGTGGACTCCCAGTGCCTCCCAGTCCTCCAGCTGAGGACCACTGACATTGTGGAGCTGCTGCACCGAGACTACCCCCCCCAAACTGAAACGGCCCCGCAGCACAGGCCCCGCCCAGGCAGGAAACTCCAGGGGCCGCTGTAGGAGCCAGTGCAGAGAGGAGCTCTGCCTCTGCCTCTTCACTCTGCTCCACACCGAGAACAGCCCACAGTAGAAGGACGGGAGTCCAGCTGGTGTGTGGTCACTAAGGAACCCTGGGAGCCCCAGTCCCCCCGCCCTCTGCAGGATGGAGACTGCCAACGGTCTCCACAGCAGCTCCTCTGGCCCAGCTACCAGTCTCTGGAGAAACTGTAGCCTAAAAGCAGCTCCTCGGCTGGCCAGATGGACCAGACCTTGGCCTCCCTGCTCCTTCGGCAGAAACAGCACTGCCTGGGGGACCCAGTGCAGCTTGTCCCAGAAGAAATCTGAGATCAGTCTCTGGATCTGTGAGAGTAAAGAGGGAGGTGGGTCTGTGCTCTGCAGCTTGTGCCACAGA
Organism: Knipowitschia caucasica; assembly: GCA_964034765.1. Taxonomy (NCBI): domain Eukaryota; kingdom Metazoa; phylum Chordata; class Actinopteri; order Gobiiformes; family Gobiidae; genus Knipowitschia; species Knipowitschia caucasica. The sequence continues at coordinate 6,579,091 of OZ035842.1, read as the reverse complement.
GCAGAGGACACCAGGTTGTTGGCAACGAGGACCCTCCCTCTGTACGACATTTTAGGCAACAGCCACCTCCATTTACTCAACCGCCCTTTAACTTGCTCCAGAGACTGTTCCCAGTTCCTCCGGACATGACCAGGGCCGACGAACACCCCCAGGTGTTTAAAGCCCCCCGTCCTCCACACCAGTCCTCCAGGCAGGCTGAGACCCCTCAGACCCTCCCCGAGCAGAGTGGCCGAGCTCTTGCTCCAGTTCACCCTGGAGCTGGAGACCTGACCAAAGACCTGCACCGTGTCAGCCAGGACCTCCACATCCCTCTGGCTGTTAACGAACACAATAAGATCATCTGCGTACGCAGAGACCTTAAATGGTCGTGCTCCAGGCAGCAGCACCCCCTGCAGGTCAGCTCTGAGCCGATGCAGAAGGGGCTCGATGGAGAGGGAGTAGAGCATCCCAGACAGAGAGCAGCCCTGCCTGATGCCCCTCCCCACACTGAACGGAGCACTGAGCCCCCCATTCACCTTCAGTACACTCATGACGTCACAATACAGAGTCTGGATGTGGGCGATGAACCCAGAGCTGAACCCAAAGGCAGTCATGGTCTGCCAGAGGTACTGGTGTTCAACCCGGTCAAACGCCTTTTCCTGGTCTATGGAAATCAGTCCCAGGTTGATTCCCAATGAGCCGGAGACCTCCAAAACGTCTCTGATCAGGGTGATGTTATCCCCTATGAGCCTGCTGGGCACACAGTACGTCTGGTCCACGTGGATGACCGAGGCCATGACCCCTCTCAGCCGGGACGCCAACACCTTGGACAGGATCTTGTAGTCCATGCAGAGCAGCGACACCGGCCTCCAGTTCTTTAGGAGCTGCAGATCACCCTTCTTTGGGAGCAAAGTCAGTACTGCTCTTCTGCAGCTCAGGGGCAAACGACCGCTCTCCAGACTGTCCATAAAGACCTCCAGAAGGTCTGGCCCCAAGACGTCCCAGAAGGCCTTGTAAAAATCGGCCGAAAGTCCGTCTATGCCCGGAGCTCTGCCTGGTTTTAGACTCCCCACCGCAGAGCCCAGTTCAGCCAGAGTCAGTGGGGCCTCCAGTTTCTTATTGTCCTCATCACTGACCTGAGGCAGACCGTCCCCAAACCGGCCTCCCATAACAGACCCGGGACGCAGCTCCGAGCTAAACAAATGTTCATAAAAGCCTGCGGCAAAGCTCCTGACCTCGGCAGAGTCTGTGATGAGGCGACCGCCGTCCGAGCGCAGAGACTGGATGATCCTCTTCTGCCCGTTCTTTACCTCCAGACTGAAGAAGAACTGAGAGGGTACATCCATCAGGGTCAGATCCATGTGGCGGGACCGGACCAGAGCCCCCTGTGCAGAGGAGCCCAGCAGGCTGGCCAAGGCCGACTTTTGTGCTTTGAGGGACTGTAAACACCCCCGTTCTCCTGTAGAAACTGCTAAACGCTGCAGTTCTACCACTGTAGTCTCCAGCTCCTTCACAAGCCGGGCCCTGTCTCTTGTGACACCATGAGTGTACTCCTGACACAGCTGCCTTATCTGCACTTTCCCATAGTCCCACCATCGCTGCAGGCTCACAAAGTGGGCCTTACATCGCTGGTGGGACTCCCAAAACACTTTAAAAGCACAAACAAACATTTTATCCAAAAGCAGTGAATTATTAAAGTGCCAGTAAGCACTGCCCACCCGCACATTAGACACTCGAATTACACAAACAATAAAACTGTGGTCAGAGATGCCCACAGGACTGAAGTGAGCCGCAGTGCACATGCTCAGCTGGTGTCCCGGAACATACACTCGGTCCAAACGAGCCAGAGACAGAGCATTGTCCTTACAGTGGGACCACGTGTACTCACGGACGCCTGGGTGCAGAGTCCTCCACACGTCCTCCAGACTGTGGACCTCCAACAGCCGCCTCAGCCTGAGGGAGGAGGCCGGGTGGGGCTCAGGGTGATTCCTGTCATGTTGTGGTTCCACAGTACAGTTCCAGTCCCCGGCCACGAACAGGACGTCCCCAGAGTCTGTGCAGTCCCTGATGCATTCACACAGAGTGTCCATCATCAGGACCCTCTGTGCTCCGGTGCACGGCAGGTACACACACACAAATGTTACTGTAGTGGTCTCCAACTGTGCACGTACCAGGAGCAGGCGGCCCGCTACCACCTCCTCAGTCTCTACACTCACTGGAAGACACCTCCTGGAGAACAACACTGCTACTCCTGCACTGGAGGCGGAGCCATGGCTGAGGACCAGCTGGCCCCCCACCTCCCTCCTCCAGTCTGACTCTATCTCTGCAGTACTGTGTGTCTCCTGTAGGAGCACCACATCTACTCCTTTCATCTGCAAGAACTGGAACAGAGCAGCTCGCTTCGCTCTGTCCCGGCAACCATTAATATTTAAACTGCCTATTTTAAAGTCACACATAAGGAAAAAAATTGAAAAAACACTAACAAAGTGGGATACTGAGATCAGTTAGGACCCTCACTGGCCACTTGGGCCCTGACTTTGCTCAGGAGTTTCTTAAGCCTGAATCTCTCCTGGTCTGTGAGAGCGTCCTCAACCTGAGAGCTGGAGCTCCACACCAGGGGCCGGGCCGTCTCAGAGAAAAGCTTCAGGTTAGGAAAATAGTTTTCTACCTTTACACTCCTCATCCCTTTAGTGTCTCTCAAAAACTTTCTTATGTCTGCAGCTGAACATGACTTAACACCTTTACTCAAACTGCGTGTGACTTTAAACGGTTTCTCAGTGCTCTGAGAACTGCCTCCCTTTCTCTTCTGAGGATAGAGACACTGCTCCCCATCTGACATCTCCTCATCTAAAAACTCAGAGTCACTGTCTCCCACACTGCTCAGCTCCTGGCTCATGTCACACACCTGCTCCTCGGGGGGAGGAGGAGTGCTGTCAGGGTCATTGACAGCAGTGGGGGCCTCCACCGCGGGCCCAGCAGCGGGCTCCACCGCGGGCTCCACCGCGGGGTCCACCGCGGGCTCCGCAGACCCGGACCCGCTGTCTGGGTCGTCAGGGGGGTCCTCAGCAGCGCTGTCCGCGGGGGGAGGCGTTGGGGCCGGGGGCGCGTCCCCCGATGGCTCCGCTGCCTCCGCGCTGGTCTCAGCGGAGGCTGCAGAGGTGCTCGGTGTCTGTGCGTCATTACGCGGCACATTCTGATCCATTCGTTCTGGGCACGCTCTGATCAGGTGACCCTCTGCGCCGCAGCCAAAACATTTCATG